>CP139507.1:420929944-421577935 GCA_021014915.2 Artemisia tridentata subsp. tridentata | reverse complement strand
TTCCATTGTTTTCAACACACCCATGGGAACTTTAAAAATCACCATATGATACAAAGGCAACGAACAATGATAGATTTTAAAAGCATCAACCTGCCACCAATTGAAAGAGTTTTATGCTTCCATTTGGATAATCGAGATGAAATCTTACTAGTCACAGCATCCCATGTGTGCATTCTAGACATCGATCCTCCCACCATAACACCAAGATAAGAAAATGGAGTTGTAAATGTTAAACATCCAACAAAAGAAGCTTCCTGATCAATTTCTCCCATAGTCACACCTATCCCCATCAACTTACTTTCTTGCATATTTATTTTAAGACCAGATGCAAAAAAGAAACATTTCAGAACATGGAAAATAGTAGTAAGGTTCGACTCTTTCTGTTTACCTACAAAAATGGCATCATCCGCATAGAACACATGAGATATCTTCAACGAAGGCCCTATATTAATTCCCGAGAATAATCCTTCATTTAATACTCGTGAAACAGAAATATGTAATCTTTCCATAACCAATAAGAACAAGAACGGTGAAAGGGGATCTCCCTGGTTAAGACCTCTTTGAAATTGAAATTCAACCGTAGGACTCCCGTTAACAAGAATTGATCCCATAGCCGATTTAAGACACCCTTGAATCCATCCACGCCATCTACCGCCAAACCCAAATTTATTCAAGATATCATCCAAGTAATCCCAACGAACAGAGTTGTATGCCTTTTTGAAATCCACCTTAAAAATCATAACTTTGGACTTCTTACTTTTACACCATGAAATAAGTTCGTTTAAGATGAAAGGCCCGTCTAAAATTTGCCGATTAGCAACAAAATCGGACTGTAGCTTAACCGATTAGCCAAGATCTTTTTTATAATTTTATATATACTACCAATTAAACTTATTGGCCGAAAATCTTTAACAAGTTTCACCTTTTGTGTCTTTGGAATAAGAGCTATAAAGGAGGAATAACCTCTTGGAAAGTAACCAGTCGAAAAGAAACATTCTACTGCATTAACCACATCCCAAGCTATAAAACTCCAATATCTCCGAAAGAACTCAAAAGTGAAACCATCGAGACCGGGAGGTTTATTTAAACCAGAATCCCAAATAGCTATTCTAATTTCGTCAATAGATACATGTCTCTCCAGCTCCTCCACTTGATCTACTGCCAACATTCTCAGAAATGGACTATCCAAGATACACCGTGACTTTGATGGGCTAGAAAACCGATCAGCAAAATGGCTATAAAATTCATGTTTCACCTTATCAAGCTCCTCGATCCAATCTATATCAACAAGGACACATCTAATTGCTAATTGAGATCTTTTATTGTTGAGCACACCGTGAAAGTATTTGGTATTTTCGTCACCTTCTATCGACCATCTCACCTTCGCTTTTTGAGCAATATCCAGCGCTTCAAGATTGTTCAACTCATTTAAAGACTTAACTAAATCTTCCCTCTGATTCAAAACATCTACATTACTACCTCCCTGGTCTAGCACTCGGTCTACCTCAACCAAAGAAAGTTTGATACTATTTTTCACTGAGTTTATTTTTGATTTTTCTTCTCTAGTCCACATACGGATCTGCTGTTTAAGATATTGTAACTTCTTTTTCAACCGAACTAGACCATTTGATTCAACAATATTCATATCCTTCCAAGACTCCTCAACCATTTTATCAAAATCCCTCCAATTGAAACCAAGAATGAAATAATCAGAAAGGATTAGTAGGCCCATAATCCAAGCACATCTCCCTCATCAAAATTTGACGATGATCCGAGAGATGTCGATCAAGACATTTAGCTGAAATATGAGGAAATGCCTCCGTTAAGCCTTCAGAGATTAAAAATCTATCAAGCTTACTCATTTTTGTTGCAGTTTTATGAGACGATGTGAAAGAATATCCACCCAAAGGAAGATCCACCAAACCTGCCACCGAAATAAAATTATTAAAAAGGTTCACTCCTTGAACATTAAAACTTGACCCATATCTCTTTGCTTCTGTTCTCACTTCATTAAAATCTCCCAACATTATACTTGTTAGAATTTAATAATCATGACTAGTTCATATATTAATATAGTAATCATCATACACATATGCGGAAGCGTAGGATCTATTTTAACACATAAAGAATTAACCAAAAAATAAAGTGAACGTACCTTTTGATTCTAGCACAACAAGAATCAAAATTCAACTCTTCTTCAATATTTATCAAGAATGGATTAACGAGATACCCCTTACCGTTTTGTATCTCAATTCAAGATATTAACTATAGTGAGTTAATACCACAATCTTGTACATACTTACTATAACTGAATTAATGTTTATGCTAGTAATGTAAACACAAAATAAACTACACAATTTTGTTTATGAAAAACAAAGTGGATCGACCCTTAAAGGGTTTAGTTCGATCGACCTAGCAAGAAGAAGAAGAGGAAAAGACTTTGGGGTTATAGCAAGAGTGCAAGAGTTAATGAAACAATAACCCTAGGTCTTGTATTTAAAGATTGAGAATCTTGGAGAACAAGTTGGCAATGGGTTGGGTATACCAAGCCCATGCCGATCGGCCAAGGAGTCCCCAAGGGATTCCGGAAGCTTCTTGTTCCTCTAATTTCATCTATTGTCCTTCTTTTATTCTTTAACGGTCGTTAGTCAATTCTCGTTAACTACTTAACGTCCGTTAGTCATTATTTTTGTGTTTTAATAATTAAATACATAACGGTTTATATATTAATTATTATCCATTAATTTTTCATACGTAATGTGTGCAATCCCGTGGTCTCGAGTTCGATTATAGACATGCACATTAATATTTGTCCACAAAACTTAACAGCTCCCACTTGGACATCTATTAATAGTGTGATGACATTGGTTAGCGTCTAGCAACACGCCAATGCCCCTAGTACAACTCGAGTGGTGGTCTCCTGGGAAAACCATTCGATGATTCATCATAATATTTATCCTTTTGTTTCTAATATCACGTTAATAAAGATATGGATCTTAGTAATTCTTTAATTAACCATTCTGTTTCTCGTTGTTTCTGATTGAGCAAGATTACCAAATTATCTAAACGTATTCCAGATAGATCTTGGGCGTGGCCACGCAAATATCTTGTCAACCTTACGAGGGGCCCAACAGTATTAAACTTCAAAACAAATTTGAAGGAATAAATTCTCTCTTGACTACGAGCCTAACCCATGAACTTTGCAACACTCCTGAAAACAATCCTTATGGCTACCAGTAACGTATAGCGGTAAATTGCTTTACAGAAATGGACTACATCCATGACAATTATCTAGTATCTCAAGTATGAGGATAACTATATATACATTATTTACTTGATGACAAGATCCATAAAGTAAACTCATGAAGTTGGGATAAGTCCTATATTCAATTCATTGAATATCATGTGAAATTGGCATGTCAACGCATCAATATACTTTCAAGTATATTCTACCAATACTCAGATTTGTATTGATTTAATGATATTCACATATCATTAAGTGACAACGGACAATTTAGAATAATCAAATTATTCAAGGATTAAACATGCAAATACAGGATATATTATTAAGAAAATGACAATCAAACATAACAAGTATTTTATTTCATTAAAGTAATAATTGTTCATAACATCCCATTATCCAAACACTAATCACAGATGGGCATGAAACTGCTAGCTAAATGAAGTCCTATGCCTTCAGCATGTTGATATAGCTTTCCACCAGGTAAAGCCTTCGTTAAAGGATCAGCTAGGTTATTATCTGTGTGAACTTTGAGTAACTCGATTTCACCAATCTCCACTTGTTCTCGAACATAGTGATATTTAATCGAGAAATGTCTGGTGCCCTTCATGATTCCAGGTTCATTGGCAAATGTAATTGCGGCTGAATTGTCACAATACATCTTTATAGGTTTTTCGATTGAGGGCATAACTCCAAGCCCTGAAACGAACTTCCTAATCCAGACGGCTTCCATTGCAGCTTCTGAAGCAGCAATATACTCACTTTCTATTGCAGACATCGCTATTGTACTCTGCTTCTTGCTCTTCCAATCCACAACTCCTCCATTAATGACAAAGACATAACCCATCTGAGACTTTGTATCATCTTTATCACATTTCCAGGAAGCATCGCAGTAACCTGTAACACCAAGTTCTGCTTCTGGATTTCCCCCATATACTAAAAACATATTTGTAGCTCTCAAGTACTTGAGAATATGTTTAACAGGAGTCCAGTAGAGTTCACCTGGATTCTGTTGATATCGACTAGTTATATTTTGAGCAAATGCCACATCAGGCCTTGTGCATCTCACTGCATACATAATAGATCCCACAGCCGAAGCATAAGGGACTCTCTTCATGCGTGTCACCTCTTCAGGTGTTGAAGCACATGCTTTGCTACTTAAGCCATGATTTTCTTGCATTGGAAAATATCACTTCTTGGAATTTTGCATATTGAATCTCTTCAATATTTTATCAATGTAAGCACTTTGGCTTAATCCAATCAACCGCTTTGATCTATCTCTATAAATCTTGATTCCCAGAATTTATGCTGCTTCTCTTAAATCCTTCATGGAAAAACATTTTCCAAGATAGGCTTTAACCTCTTTCAATCTTGGAATATTTTTACCTATGATTAATATGTCATCAACAAATAGGACTAGGAAAATAACATCACTCCCACTAGCTTTGTGATATACACATCGGTCATCCAGATTCTGAGTAAACCCAAACTTTTTGAATTCTTCATCAAATCTCTTATTCCATTGCCGTGATGCTAGCTTCAATCCATAAATGGATCTTTAAAGTTTGCATACACATTTTGGAAATTCTGGATTCACAAACCCCTCAGGCTGCGTGATGTGCCCGGTTCGGTGCATGTTTTAAATTTATAAGGGGTGAATTACCGAATCTAATGACAACACATACGAGCAAGTATACTCGTCCGTTGTAGCAAGATTTTGATGGTAAGTCGGGATCGTTCGCAGGGATTTGTGTAGTGAATCGAATTGTAAGTTAAAAGCAACTTTCTCAAACAAGTAGTAATGATATTATGAAAATTCAAATGATTAAAAACTACACTTGCTTAGACTAGTGTACTACAATTGACTAATATGATTGTGATAACTTTGGATAACATGTTGGTTGTGATAATTAGTTTTGACACTAATCTATTGTTTCTACAAATTAAACCTTCGTCAAGATCTTGGTTTATAAAAACAAGCATTACGTTTAACCAATCAATTCAAGATCAATTCAAGGTTCATGAGTTGGTGTTCCTCAAACACAAAAACAATCTTTTGTCTAATCAAACAAGCTTAGGAAATGGTCAATACAAAAGGTAACCGATTATAGACAAAAGGTCAAAATTGAAAGCAAACTATTAATCTCTCGACCTTTAAATTGGTTTACAATCAATCCGTTTTGATAGACAAAAGCATTTTCATTACAACCGCAATTAAGTTCCTTTGTTTAATCAAGAATAGTGGAAGACAACAATCATTCATAGACAAATGATTATAACTAGTGGAATAACAATAGTTCTTTCGACCCATAAGATTACTAGCACTAGTTAAACTTGATTACCCAAATGTCACTATGAAACTTAATCACAATTGGTTCTTAGAATCAACTTGAAATTGGATTAAAACATGTTATCACAATCATATGCCAATCAATGAATAATACACATCATCTAAGCAAGTGCACAAAGGCACTAGCCGCTCATAGCAAACATAAATGCAAACTCAATACTTTGAACATTAGAAACCATGATTGAAAGTCTTACAATGATTGGAAATAAGATTACAAGTGAAAGACAATGATTCCACAAGCAATGGAAATGGTGTAATCGACTTTCTCCCTTCTCCTGGACCTATGGACGAATTTCTTGAGTATTTTCTATGAATGGTTCTCTCCTCTAGCAAGCAAAACTCTCTCTTTCTTTAGATTGATTGGTATATATAAATAACCAACAAATGGTTCAATAAATTGCTCTAACCAAGGGTCTAAGTGCATAAATGCTTCTCTTGCTCTCCAAGTAGTATTGAATGGTTAGAATACTGAAAAGAAGGACCTAGAACCGGATTTATAAAGTCACAACCCTTAATAAAGAAGTCTTGGGTCAACAGCGACTTCCAACCGATCGGATAGAATGGTCTACCGATCGGTTGGTCTTCTCGGTAAATCCAAATTCTCTCCATCCGATTCGGTTGCGGGCGGCGACCGATCGGATGGCTACTGCTGGTGAACCTTTTTCTTGGACTTTTCCGTATGACTTGTTTCTCGGTCGTAGCTCTTGATTCTTTGATCTTTCTCTTCATCCTTAAGCTTATTAACTCGACTACTTGGACTTTAACTCACTGAAATACCTTACGGTGCAGAACTTGACACAAGATTCACATGCAATCATAAATATTTCCTTTTTCCTCATTTTTTGCATCTTTTCCATCCATTTTCTTGTCTTTGGCTACAAATGCTTTGCAAACAAACTTTGGTACAATTTAGTAACAAAAGCATATAAATATAACCACAAAACATATATAAAACTACCAATAACGCTACTAAAAACATGTTAGATTTAGGCGTTATCAAATCCCCCACACTTGAACTTTGCTTGCCCTCAAGCAAATCTAGAAATAAAAACAATTATCCACATGGCATACACAAATGATTAGGAAAATGTGATGCAAATCTATCAAGCACGAGTACAAGCTAGATTCATCATTTTAAGCTTTTATGGTTGAATCATCGAGATGTTTGACAATACCCAAATGATTTTCTTGCATGATACACATTACTAAACACCTCACGAAAGGAAAATGAAATATAATTCACTCAAACACTCATTTGTATGATTGGTGGAGTATATAAGAGGAATGACACTCATTTGCTCAGTCATGATCTAAATATTACCATAGGCTTGTACAAGAAACAAAACTACACCGAAATGGTGTGAGCGCCAAGTATACATATCAAAGAGGGCTTTTATTCGGGTTTAAGGTTAAGGGGTTATAAAAGACTAATGCGCCACTATCTCATGCAAAACATAATAGCTCGCTAACAATGAATTCTTGCATTACCAAATAACGGATGGTCACTAGATTGTACCTTGGTTCGCTAACGACGTTACTTGCATAACGGATGGTCGCCAAAATACGCCCTAGATCGCTAACAACGTTAGTCAATTCCTCAAGAAATCGGATGGTCACTACATGTCCATACACTTAATAATTTCACAAAGTCAAAAAGGGTAGGATAAGGCATGGGATATATTTATGAAATTGGTTGAAAATAAAAACAAAATTAGTCAAAGTCTACGAACCAAATGTTACTAGCTATTACAAACCACTATTATGCCATTTTGCGAAAAACTCCATACTTCCTTTATTCATACTTGATTCACTTAGCCCATTGGCTTATTCTTGTCACCTTATAGTTGCGATGACTCTTCTTTTTTTTTTTTTTTTTTTTTTTTTTTTTTTTTTTACTTGTCATCTTATAGTTGCGATGACCTTACTTGGATAACAACTTTCGGAGCTTACGCTTTCTTTGAACTTTCATGATTTCCACATAACATCCATCTTGCCAAATAGCTAGCAACCAACCAAGACTTGACTATGGATAAGGCTAGTTTAAAAAGGTGTAAAATCTTGTTTTTTTTTAATTTTTTCTGGATTGTATCAAAAGAAAAGATAGGCTCGGCGGGTGTAACTAGGGGTATCTAGCATTAAAGACAAATGCTAACAAATGGGTCCATATGAGTGGTTAACTAGCCAAGATAGCTAGCTAATATAGCATTATATGAAAATGGAAGGCCATTTGGGATAAATCCTAAGGTTGCCTCTTATCACGCATATACACTTATATCACAAATGAAATGTGATCGCACAACGGTCTCGTAATGATTTACAAGTACAAGTTCTAGAATAAATAAAATCACCGGCACACGCATAGCAAAAGATCTAAGCATAAAAGATGTATGCTATATATAGAACAGGCTCAAATCCTCACACTTTAGTGGAAAGGGCTATAATCTGTGCTAGCTAATGTTATTGATCCCAGAATGGATTGCAATATTAATCGGGACACATCTCGAATTTTCAAAATTACAGATTTCACCAGTGGATAAATCCAGTTATTCTAGAATATGATCTTTAAAATGACAAAAGACTAGATTACAAGGGCAAACAAAATTTAAAATTCAGCTCGAAACTACAATCTATTCTTATTTTCCTATTCACCCCCCCACGCTTAAGTTAAGCATTGTCCTCAATGTGATAAACGACAAAGAATGAAATAGGGAAATAAGTGAATAAACCGTATTTTCTACTCAAGAGGAGTCTTGATCCTAGCGTCCAAGCTTCGAAATCATTACCTGCAGTAATCTAAAAACAAAAGAGACACAAATACGAAATATTTCTTCGTTTTATTCAAAAGACAGTGGTACACCCCCACACTGAAGTTCAACTAAGCGATTTAGAAAAACTTTGGGGTATAATCACTAGAAAATAAAAATGAAAAATAAACATAGCAAACACACTGGTTGCCTCCCGAGAAGCGCTTGTTTTATTAACGAGTCATCAGCCAGACTCGAACTTCTCTCTCTTCATGTTGGTGCACTTGCTGACTTCTTCTTTGGAAATTTTGGAACGTACATCACATTTCCAATCACTATTCCTTCTCCAGTTTCATCTATGTATTCCAACTTAACTTTCTCCCATGGTCTTGGTAGAAACATCATAGATATAACCAGAATCTTCGGCCCACGGAGTGTTTTTTTGAAATCGGCCGGGAAGGGTGACATAAATGTTATGGCTTCATATTCGGATTCAGGTGGAATCTCTTGAATAGAAACTTCATTCATCTGCTCCTTGTCATAGTATAACTTAATTCGGTGCCCATTAACGATGAAACTTCCACCATGTTTGTCATGCAATTCAACATATCCCGATGGAAATCCATGTTTCACTGTATACGGTCCGAACCATTTCGGTTTCAGCTTGGGAGCTTTGAACTTATACTTCATGTTAAAAAGCAGAACTTTGTCTCCAGCTTTGAATTCTTTTCTGATTCTTAGCTTTCTGTCATGATAAGCTTTTGTTCTTGCTTTGTAAATTTTGGAGTTCTCATAAGCTTGTAGTCTAAGCTCATCGAGTTCATGCAATTGCAAAAATCTCTTTTCTCCAGCTACTTTGAGGTCTGGGTTACAGTTTCTTAGTGCCCAGTAAGCGCGATGTTCGATTTCAAACGGCAAATGACAAGTTTTTCCATACAACAATCTGTATGGTGTTGTACCAATTGGTGTTTTGTAAGCCGTGCGAAATGCCCACAGAGCATCATCTAGTTTTCTCGACCAAACGGCGGGATTGTCTTTAACCATTTTTTTCGAGTATCCTTTTTAAGGCTCTGTTGGTATTTTCGACTTGACCACTGGTCTGTGGGTGATAAGCTGTAGCGAAACGATGATGAACTCCGTATCGCTTCATAATTTTCTCCATTTGTTTGTTACAGAAATGGGTTCCACGATCACTTATCAAAGCTTTAGGAATTCCATAACGAGCGAAAAGCTTTTTGAGAAAATTAACAACTACTCGTGCATCATTGGTGGGTAGAGCTTCCGCTTCAGCCCATTTGGAAACGTAATCAATAGTAACGAGAATGTATTCGTATTTGTGGGATTTAGGAAACGGTCCCATGAAATCAATTCCCCAAATATCGAATAATTCACAGACTTGAATGCTCTTTTGTGGCATTTCATCTCTTCGAGAAAGACTACCGGATTTTTGGCAAGCATCACAATTCTTAACAAGAGTATGGGATTCTTTAAAAATAGTCGGCCAATAGAATCTAGCATCAAAAACTTTTTTAGCAGTGGTAGAAGGACCATAATGTCCCCCAGTTGGGCCATGATGACATTCATCGAGAATTCTTCTCGTTTCAGAACCATAAACACATCTTCTAATAAATCCCATCGGGACACATTTTGAAAAGATAGGGTTCTTCCCAATAATAATGTTTAAGATCCGAAAAGAATTTACTTCGTTGGGCATGAGTTAATCCTTTCTTTAGAATTCCTCCAACGAGATAATTTGCATAATCGGCAAACCATGGAATTTCGTTCTCATCAATTGTATCAACAGTCATGAGTGTTTCATCCGGAAAATAATCGTCAATCTCATCTTCTTTTAACTCTTCAGATTTGGATTTTCTAAACGAGATAGATGATCAGCGGCTAGATTTTCTGCTCCTTTCTTAACTTTGATTTCGATATCGAATTCTTGGAGTAGTAAAATCCATCGGATGAGACGCGGTTTGGCATCTTGTTTCGTAAACAGATATTTTAACGCTGAATGATCGGTGAACACGATTGTTTTCGAAAGTACAAGGTATGATCTGAATTTATCGAAAGCGAAAACAACGGCTAACAATTCTTTCTCTGTAACTGTGTAATTCTGTTGAGCATTATTGAGTGTTTTGCTGGCAAAATATATAGGACGAAAATGTTTCTCTTCGCGTTGTCCTAATACAGCTCCAACAGCAAAATCGCTTGCATCGCACATAAGCTCGAATGGTAGTGACCAATCAGGGGAAACCATAATGGGTGCACTAGTCAGTTGTGTTTTTAATGCTTCGAATGCTTTCATGCAGTCTGCATTAAAATCGAAAACAGAATCTTTTTCAAGAAGTTTCGTCATTGGACGAGATATTTTGGAAAAATCCTTAATGAAACGACGGTAAAAACCTGCATGTCCTAGGAAACTTCTAACGGCTTTAACGTTAGTTGGGGGTGGTAATTTGGTAATGACATTGATCTTTGCTTTGTCAACCTCCAATCCTGCGCTAGAAATTTTGTGTCCTAACACAATTCCTTCAGTTACCATGAAATGACATTTCTCCCAGTTGAGAACAAGATGTGCAGCTTTACATCTTTCAAGCATTTTATCGAGGTTAGAAAGGCAAACTTTGAATGAACTTCTGAAAACTGAAAAGTCATCCATGAAAACTTCCATAGACGTTTCAAGCATATCTTGGAATATAGCAATCATACATGTTTGAAAAGTCGCGGGAGCATTACATAATCCAAAAGGCATACGCCTGTAAGCGTAAGTTCCAAAGGGACATGTGAATGTAGTCTTTTCTTGATCAGCCGGATCAATAGGAATTTGAAAATATCCTGAAAAACCATCAAGAAAACAAAAGTATTTGTTTCCTGCTAATCTCTCAAGCATTTGATCCATGAAAGGCAAAGGAAAATGATCTTTTCTGGTGGCTTTGTTTAATTTTCTGTAATCAATACATACTCGCCATCCGGTGACAGTTCTAGTAGGAACTAATTTATTTCGTTCGTTGGTCACAACAGTCATTCCTCATTTTTTTCGGAACACAGTGAACAGGACTCACCCAAGGACTATCCTCGATGGGGTAAATGATACCGGCATCAAGAAGTTTGATGATTTCTTTTTTAACAACTTCTTTCATGTTGGGGTTGAGTCGACGTTGTCTTTCTACAACTGGTTTGACATCTTCTTCGAAATTGATTTTGTGTTTGCAAAAATCAGGACTGATTCCTGGGATGTCAGATGTTTTCCACCCAAAAGCTTCCTTATGCTTCTTAAGAACTGAGATCAGACATTCTTTCTCATAATCATTGAGCAACGAAGATATGACTACTGGAAGGAGTGAGTTGTCTTCCAAGTAAGCATATTCAAGATTTTCGGGAAGTGGTTTCAACTCAAGATCAGTCGGTGGTTCTTGAAGTGATGTTTTGATCCTCATTTGATCATTAAAACTGATTTCCTCAAAAACTTCTTCTATTATCTCTCCTTCTTCAACTTCTTCTTCTTCTTCATCAATCTTTACTTCCATAAAATCAGCAAATTCTTTATCAAAAGTTGTTTCACTAATCTTCTCTGAAATAGTCATGAATGGATCAGAATCTTCAAGTAATGCATCCAATTCTTCCTCAGTGACTTCATCGATTACATCAATGTTAAAGCAAGTGTCATCACTGGAATGTGGATATTGCATTGCTTTATCGATTAAAAAGGTGATTCTATCTTCTCCAACTCCAAGATTGAGTTCTTTTCCTTTTACTTTGATGATCGCATCAACGGTGTTTAGAAAAGGTCTTCCTAAAATAAGGGGTACTCTACTATCTTCCTCCATTTCTAGGATCACAAAATCCACGGGAAAAAATGAATTTACCTACTTGGACAAGCATATTCTCAGCAATACCAACAGGATATTGGTAAGTATGATTAGCTAGTCGGATACTCATCCTTGTGGGTTTCAAGGTGTTGATGGAAAGTTTCGTATACAGCGAATAGGGCATCAAATTGATACTCGCACCTAAGTCGGCTAAAGCATCGCATGTGATGTTGTTTCCTAATATGCATGGAATCAGAAAACTTCTGGGATCTCTGAGTTTTTGTGGAATTTTGTTTTGAACAATAGCTGAACATTGTTCATTGAGAAAGGTAGCGGATATTTGCTCCAACTTGTTCTTGTTGTTAAGAAGTTCTTTCAAAAATTTCCCGTAATTGGGCATTCCGGCTAAAACATCAATGAGAGGTACATTGAGTCTAACTTCTTTGATTATTTCAACAAACTTCTTATAACGCTCCTCCATTCTTTCTTTCTTAAGGCTCTGAGGATATGGAATTTTTGGAGTGTAAGCCTTAACTGGTGATTTGGGTTTGGGTTTGGGTGGTGTTTTTGGTGTATTTTCCTTCTTGGATTCTTCATCTTCATCCTCACTATCGTAATTGATAGTTGTGGTGTTGTTTGGGTTGGGTGGTGGATCATAAGACAGGCCACTTCTTGTGAACACAGCATTGATATGCTCATTTCTGGTTGGTGGTGGACGATAAGTCTTATCGTTCGATGATGATGATGGTTTTGGGTTGGTTTGGGTGTTACTAGGCAACGAACCTGATGGTCGGGAAGAAATTTGATCAGAGAGTCTACCGAATTTGTTTTCAAGATCTTGGATAGACGCTTGATGATTTTTCTGACCTTGGTCAACTTTGGTCTTGAGATTGAAAAATTGATTCTTGACGAACTCGTTGGTTGATTTTTGAGCTGTGACGAATTCTCTCATCATTTTTTCAAAATCTGTTTCTTCAGGTTTCTTGTCGGAATTTTGTGAAGTTTGGTTCTCTACTTTTGGTTGGGACTCATGGTTGTTATCCCTTTGTCGGCGATCTTGCCAACTAGCAGAGTTTCGTCTGTAATAATTTCCACGATATCCGCCTCCACGGTATCCTCCTTGGATGTAATTAGCTTCTCCTTCTTTTGGTTGATCCATAGGTTGATCATCGCATTCTGATGATGGGTGGTTACCTCCACAGTTGTTACAACCATCTCGCATTTCTTTCATCTCTCCTCTAAGATCTTTGTATTGCGAATCGATTTTGGAAACCAAGGTTTCCATTTTCTCCATGAGTTTAGATGAATCAGAACTTTCGGCAAAGGCAACGGTTTTTCTTAAGGGTTTTGTCTTGGCATCTTTTGACCAGTCGAGTTTGAGAAGAACTCGGTCTTCAAGCAATTGGTATGCCTGGTTAGGAGTCTTATAAAGAAATATTCCTCCAGCATCAAGAATTCCTTGAGATGTTTCATCAAGTCCATGGTAAAAGATTTGGATAATGGTTCCTCGTCCTAAACCATGTCCATGACAACTTCGAAGTAAATCCTTCATACGAAGCCAGGCTTCGACGAGTGATTCGTTAGGGTTTTGTGTGAAAGCACGAATTTCTCCCATGAGTCGATCAAACATTGCAGGTGGAAAGAATCGGCTTACAAAAGCTTGCCTCATCTCCTCCCAAGTAGTGATGATTCCTGGTGTTAATTCGTTATACCACACTTTTGCATCTCCAGCAAGTGATGACGGGAAAAGTTTGAGTTTAATGGCATCCACATTTGTATCACCATATCGGAACATGCCACAAATTTCAATGAATTCGGCAACGTGTTTGTGAGGATCGGCCCTCGAACGGCCATCGAATTGACGGTCTTTGATCATAGAAAGATGGTGACCTTTCACGGTGAAATTGTCACCTAAGTTGACAGCAACAATAGCAGCTCCAGGGGTGGGTGCTACGGCTCGGTTTGCTTCCCACATGGGTCTATCGTCAGCCATGGGAAAAGGTTGATCAGTGAATGGGTTATAAACGACTTTGGCTTCAAAAAGGTTATCAAAAGTTGGGTTTGGTACTCTTGGCACACGATTGGCTAATGGAACAAAGGGTGTTCTTCTTCTTCTTCTAGATCTTGTTCGAATCAAACTTTCGGGATCGAAAAGTGGTGGAATTGGTTCTACTCCAGTTGATCGAGTGTTCATACAATTCCCCAGCGAATCGAGGCAATGTTTAAACAAACGAACAAAGAATGAAAACAATTTGAAAAGATCAGAATCGTCCAACCGATCGGATAGAACAGTCTACCGATCGGATAGATCTCTCGGTAAATTTGGTTTGAAGGATCCGGTCGGATGGAAGTGTCCGTCGATCGGATGGTTCTCTCGGTAAATGAAAATTTTGGAAAACCGATCGGATGGATGAACAACCGATCGGATGGGCAGCTCGGTAAGACTTTTTTTTTTTTTTTTTTTTTTTACGAAAACTACCTATGTGAGAAATGGACTAAAACTTACAGAAACACGATCAAAATCCCCGGCAGCGGCGCCAAAAACTTGATGTGCCCGGTTCGGTGCAAGTTTTAAATTTATAAGGGGTGAATTACCGAATCTAATGACAACACATACGAGCAAGTATACTTGTCCGTTGTAGCAAGATTTTGATGGTAAGTCGGGATCGTTCGCAGGGATTTGTGTAGTGAATCGAATTGTAAGTTAAAAGCAACTTTCTCAAACAAGTAGTAATGATATTATGAAAATTCAAATGATTAAAAACTACACTTGCTTAGACTAGTGTACTACAATTGACTAATATGATTGTGATAACTTTGAATAACATGTTGGTTGTGATAATTAGTTTTGACACTAATCTATTGTTTCTACAAATTAAACCTTCGTCAAGATCTTGGTTTATAAAAACAAGCATTACGTTTAACCAATCAATTCTAGATCAATTCAAGGTTCATGAGTTGGTGTTCCTCAAACACAAAAACAATCTTTTGTCTAATCAAACAAGCTTAGGAAATGGTCAATACAAAAGGTAACCGATTATAGACAAAAGGTCAAAATTGAAAGCAAACTATTAATCTCTCGACCTTTAAATTGGTTTACAATCAATCCGTTTTGATAGACAAAAGCATTTTCATTACAACCGCAATTAAGTTCCTTTGTTTAATCAAGAATAGTGGAAGACAACAATCATTCATAGAAAAATGATTATAACTAGTGGAATAACAATAGTTCTTTCGACCCATAAGATTACTAGCACTAGTTAAACTTGATTACCCAAATGTCACTATGAAACTTAATCACAATTGGTTCTTAGAATTGATGCGTGTGCGTGTATGTTGTAGTATAGTTTTAGCACGTTTAGAGGCCTAACTCAAGTTTTAAATTTATATTTAGCCGACTTATCAATAACACACACACTTAACGAGCAGTGTACCCGGTCAGTATGAAGATAATGGTAAGTAGAGTGTCGATCACTAAGAGTGGAACGTATTATCTCGTTATTCTAATCAGTATTTTAATATCCTAACGCAAGGGGGTTTCAGCCTGAGAGACTGGCACGATTTGTTGCAATTAAATAATAAAATAAACCAATAGGCACGAATCAGCAAGTAGCACACACGTACACAGATAAATACTTGAGACAATAAGAGGGCTGTCCTTATGATTAAGTAGATTGTCACTTGTTTTATTGATAGCTTTATATGAAGTGTATGTAGTTAACCCTTTCTCGTTGGTCCTAATCTTATCGGCGAGTAAACCCTTAATGATTACTTATGTCTAAAAGTTATTCCTAAGTGATCAATTTAGTAATAACCGTGGGAGCCACATTATGTCCCGCAGTCAAATGCCCGCAAGCCACTAATAAACACAGAGGTTATCAATGCACTAATAAGTAGTAACCAAAGACATCAACATATAAACTTTAATTGATGGGAAAGCAAGTATTAAAGGGAGTGCAATCTTTCGTTGTCACATTACACAAGCCACCAATCCTGATGAATTAAAGTTTGCTAACACAATAAAACAAAACTACTTAATGAATTAAATACATGCAACACCTTCTTACAGCTCTTGTATCTTTGATTTGGGTGTGTCTTGTGCTGCCTCCTTGACTGAATTCGTCCTTTGTTTCTCCTGTTCGAACTTCGGTTTTAGGTTTTCCGGGAACTTCTAATTCGTCTGGTCTACGGGGTATTTATAGTTTCTGTCTGAGGGAAGATGCGGCGCATCTACTAAGTAGATGCGGCGCATGTACTTAACTTCGCGTGGGGTCCAAGATTATAATATTCAGGAATATTCGTACACCGCCAGAAGATGCGGCGTAACTCCATGATTAGATGCGGCGCATGTCCTCTTGTATCTTGGATCGTATCTGGTGATATCTTGATAGAGATGCGGCGCATGTCGAGAGTGAGATGCGGCGCATCTGGAGCAGAATTGACTTGATCTTGTCCACGTCAGTAGACCTTCAACTTTATGCACGTTTTGCTCCATTATTAGTCCAAAATCGCTAAGTTTCACCAAATGCTTGTTTTTACCTGAGAATTACAAAAGTAAACGATTAAGTATCAATTCTCATACATAATATAGTAAAACAAGTCAAATTAATAGGATAAATGATAGTAATAAAATGTACTTATTTGAGTTCATCAAATATCCCCCACTTGAGCTTTACTTGTCCCCAAGTAAACCTTAGAATTTCTCTTATGAAAATGTATCCTAAAAGATGTTAGGATTTATTTTTATATTTAAGCATGTATTCGTTCATTTCATAATCACACAACTAAACACTTAACGATTCAGAAGTAAAATAAAATAAGTCGATAAAAGCAAATCTAATCGTTTAACTGTCCAGTCGCGACGAATATTCTATCATAAGCTTGGCAAGTATACACATCTCCACCACTAAAGCTAAGGAATAACAAGTCTAAAGCGGTAAAAAAAGGTTTTTAGGCTTAAGGGTTAATTATTCTCTTTCACTATCGATCTCAAATTCCAGAAAAGGCGACAAAATCACAAATACATGATCGAATCCACGAACACGATACTTACAATTGCTCAAATCCTTAACTCGAATAGGCTAAAGATAGGTCCAAACTTCACCAATAATAATATATCAAAAAGGGCGACAAAATCATAAATACATAGCCGAATCCACGACTACGATACTTAAGATTGCTCAAATCCCTAATCTCAATAAATCAAAGGTTTGGTTGGATAAAGAATAATAAAGGGCATGGATAACATTTGGGATATAAATTGGTGTAAAAATAAAAATAAACAAAACAAATAAATTAAAATCCTAAGTGTGGTTAATCACTATCCCAACCATCCCATGAATAAGACTCATATCATCGAATAACTCACGCTTTAACACTTGAAACACACGCTTTAGGTAGACACGAATTATACTCAACAAAATCTTAATCAAAGAATAAACCTTAATTGGCGTTCCCATAACTGCCAATTCCCATTCAATCCATAGATATAGTACAACAAATAGTGGTGATATCGACCACTTACATAACTTTACATAAGTTGGTTAAAACTAACTTCCAACTTTTCTTTCTTTCTTTTTCTTTTCTCATTTTTTCGATTTTTTTTTTTTTTTTTTTTTTTTTTTTTTTTTTTTTTTTTTTTTTTTTTTTTTAACATAAACATAGATGTGTAAAATTTCACCACATCACTATAACTTTCTTTCCGGATAATTTTTCCATACTTTTCATGACTTCAGAAATAATGGTAATAGTGAAAGTAGTAAACACACGAAAAATAAACTTCAAAATATACAATATTTACTTTCACTCCAATTGCATTGTGCAATTTCCCGACCTAACCATAGATAATGAATTACGCACGCGAACACAGGTAATGTAAGGAAACACACTCTGCCTATAGCAATCAACCAACCACGGATTCTAATCTACATGGTAGGCTAAGGTGTAAGGGTGTAACGAAACATTTTAAACATAGGTGTAAGAAACGAAAGGAATGGCTCTGAGGGTTTTTCTAGGGGTATCTTACTCTAAAAATGAGAGTAACAAAAGGGTTTATACGGGGGTTAACTAACCAGTGTAGTTAGTTAATAACACATAACATATAATAGGCTATTTGGGTGTAATCCTAGAAATTTACCAAGTTAGACAAGTCATTCCAATTATATAAAATAATACTTATTATTGTGGTCTCGAATAGTATACAAGCCAAGTTCTAAAGTTTACAAGTCACCGGCACACTCATAGATTTGTGAATTTTGAAAAATCACAATTTTTTGAAAATAACGTCATGTGTGCAGTTATGCAACTTAGATCTTAAACAAAAACATGCTAAAATTTTTTTAAGTTTGATATATTAAGCACATTTTAAGCATAATTTTTGAAAAAGTTTAGGACAAGTAATTGTTAAGTGTTCTAATTCTCCAATCCCCCCACTTAAGTTAAACAACGTCCTCGTTGTTTGTATAAAAGGTTAAAAACTGGAAAATAAAAGAATTAGAACAGAAAAACTCCCCTGAGATTTGCTCGGTATGATCCTCCATTAGTATAAGAGCAAAAATCATCTTCTTGTGGATTAGAACGTTAAAGCTTCATACTTGATGTATCCACAGGAAATCCAGGAAACTATAATACCACCAACACTTTAAAACACACCTAAGATAAGAAAGGTTCAAGCTTGCATAATACATTAGTAGTTAGATAAAAATAAAACTCAAAAATTAAAACTGAAAATCATCAGGTCAGTCGATGCGCCGTATCTTATTGAAGAAGATACGCCGTATCGAGCCTGGAATAAATACGGATCAGAATAAAGATGCGCCGCATCCTTAACCAGGGATGCGCCGCATTAAAAATAAACTGATAAATAGTTTTAAAGTCGAAAATAAAAATGCAGAAAAATAAAATAAGATATGACCATTGCAGGAGATGCGTCGCATCTCAGAATTGAGATGCGCCGTATCCTCATGCGGGCCTGACTGACTCGACACAGAAAACAGAATAAAAGATAATTCCGGGTTGTCTCCCGGTAAGCACTTGTCTTTATTCCAGAGTCTTCAAGTTAGACTCACGTTCAGCTTTTTAATATCGATCATTGAAGGAGTCAGAAACATCGCGCTCCTTCATCGCCAATTCAGTAATATTGAACACTCCTTGCTCGTCCTTAATTTCCACGCCGTTCCTCTTTAATATCTGTATAAACAAAGTCCTGTCCCTTTCGGGCAGAGATGACAAAATGATAGACGGGAAATTCTTATTATCATATAGGCACGAATAAGCAAGGTGGGGTGGTAGTTCAATAAACACATCATTGTTCAAATTCGTTTTCTCAACTACTCTCCTACGTTTATTAATTACTACACAATCATACCACTCATCATCAGAATCATTAACAACATTCCGTCTAAGTTCGGTGGGTACATTAAGGTCAATGAATTCCTCAAAGTTCTCATGATTAGGATTAGTTGAGTTGTTTTGAATCAATGTTTCTCCCATAAGTCTAGCTTCAAGATCGAGGTCCATACGCTCTCTTAATCCTAGCACATAAACACCTCTAATTATGCTTTTAACCGGATCTTGGCACTTATAGACTAGTTTATTATTCCCTACCCTTAATGAGATTTTTCTTTTAAACACATCAATCTTAGCATGGGCAGTAGACAAGAAAGGTCTTCCGAGGATTAAAGGAATCTTAACATCCTCGGGCATGTCTAGTATAACAAAGTCTACGGGAAAAATAAACTGCTCAATCTTAACTAGCACATTATTAGCAATCCCTTCAGGTTGTTTTACCGTTTTATCAGCCAATTCAATAAGTAATTTAGTTGGTGCTAATTTTCCTAGTCCTAGGGTAGCGAATGTCTTAAGAGGCATAACACTAACACTAGCTCCTAAGTCAGCTAACACATTATTGAAAGATATATTATTAATAGAACAAGGTAGAGTAAAACTTCCTGGGTCTCTTTCTTTATGAGGCAAGGCATTTAAGTCGGTTGCAGAGCTCTCTTCTTTCATTGTTGCCTTGATCTCCTCTTCAATCTTTGTCTTCTCTTTTAGTAGTCTCCTTAAACTGATTGAAGAATTAAAGAAAAATTCGGGTCTTGCACCATCATTACCATTCATCGATCTTCTAGGTATATTAGGAGTGACTTCTTTAGTGGTGCTTATGGCCTTGACATGATCTCTTGGGTTGGTTTCAGTTGAGCTCGGTAAACTTCCATATCCCCTTTCTTGAAGAACTTTGCTCATTTGACCAATTTGTTGTTCCAATGCTTTGATCGAAGCCCCTTGATTTCTTGTAGTAGTGTCCGTTGAAGCTCGAATTTCTTTGATCATAGCAGTATTCTCTTCATGTCTTTTAGCAGCATCGGCCATAATTTGCTTTAAAGTATCGTCTAAAGTCTGCCTCCTTTCTTGATAAGCGGGATTGAAGTTGCTCTTTTGATAGAATCCCGGACTAGCTTCCCTAAATCTTGCTGAAGGTCGGAATGGTTGTCCAAATTGGGTGTAATATGCTTCTTCAAATGTCTCACTTTCATTCTTGTTTGGGCAATCTTTAGTGTAGTGAGGTCCTTCGCACTTTTCACATCCAACTTGGGCAGCATATGCTCTTTCATCTCGCTTCTTCATCTCTCTACTAATTTTATCCAATTGAGCTTGAATAGCAGCAATCCCGTCAAAATTAGTGCTGCTCTTAGATCTAGTAGAGGTCCCATCGTGCCATTTTTGGGAATGATCAGCAGCATCTTGGATTGCTTTCCTAGCATTGGTTGCACTCATTTGAGGTACAGCTCCCTTAGCATCCAAAATCTGTCTTGTAGGCACGTCCAATCCTTGATAAAACAATATTATTTCCTGCATAGGGGTTAGATAGTGTTGAGGACATTTTATCAATAAATCTTTAAACCGTTCCCAAGCTTGATAAAGGGTTTCATCAGGCTCTTGCTTGAAACTATTGATAGCCTCCATCTTTTTAGCAGTCTTAGCAGGTGGACAATATCTCTTCAGGAATTTGCTCTTCAAACCTTCCCATGTAGTGATTGAACTAGCAGGTTCATTCCTTAGCCACTTGTTAGCAGCTCCTTTTAGTGAGATTGGAAAGATTCTTAGCATGAGTTGATCGGTATTGACTCCTTCTGAAGTAAACAAATCTGCAATCTCCAGGACCTTTTCAACATGCTCATTAGCATCCTCTTGTTCCGTCCCACTGAAAGCATTCTCTCTTAGCTCTTTGAGAAACTGACCCTTCAACTCAAATTTTGAATTATCATCAAACTTAGGTCTAGCAACTCCTGAAGTGTAATCAGCACGGGTATTATTCATGTATTCCTCCATAGTAGTGTTTTCGCCCATTGTTTCTGTTTCAACTTCCTCTTTTTCTTCAGAAAAGTAATCAAGCTCGAGTGAACTTGAAAGATCAAAGCTTCTTGTGTTGAAAAGCCTTTTAAGCGAATGTAGGGCTCGTTCAGGATCTTCGAAAGGTTGAATCAAGTTCTTCGTAGAACTCCTGGTCATGCACTTCCTGAAATCAACACAAAAATATCAGTAGGGTATGCTCGAGAAAGTAATATATCAGATAATTAATAAAGAAAACGGAATACGAAAAATTAAAGTTACTGATATCTGCAGACGATGTGCCGTATCCAAAAAGTTGGATACGCCGTATCTTAATACGTTAAAATTAAATCAGAATTTATTCAGAAAATAGATACGCCGCTTAGAATTTAAGAATGCGCCGTATCGAATTAATTAATCAAAAATCAGCTTATCTAATTAAAATTAAATACGTCGTATTAACGAAAGTTAATGCGCCGTATTTTCGTTACGTTTAAAAATAAAAGATTTTTGATTCAGTAAGATGCGCCGTATCGACAGAGATCGATACGCCGTATCTGTTTAATAATTCGCAAACTGTTTTTAATTAAAATAATAGATACGCCGTATCTGCGAAAGCAGATGCGTCGTATGGCGTTAACGTTTAGAAAAAAAAATTTTTCTTATTAAAAACAGATACGCCGTATCTGCTAAAGCAGATGCGTCGTATTACTTTATCGCTTAGAAAAATTTTCTTATTAAAAACAGATACGCCGTATCTTGGGGAAAAGATGCGTCGTATCGAATTAATTAAACGCGTTGTATTTTTTTTAAAAATTAAACGCAATACGCCGTATCTGAGAGATCAGATGCGCCGTATCGTTTGATTTAGCACAGTACAACGATAGCGGAACAGAAAAATACGAAAAATAAAAACAAAAATTAAACACACAAACGAAAATAAACACACAAAAATAAAAGAAAACAATTAACACACAATACAACAAATATGCAAAATAGTACAATGATGCAATTAATCTAATAAAAAGAAAAACCTAATTAAAATACTAATTAAATTAACAGATAATAACAATTCACTCCCCGGCATCGGCGCCAAAAACTTGATGCGTGTGCGTGTATGTTGTAGTATAGTTTTAGCACGTTTAGAGGCCTAACTCAAGTTTTAAATTTATATTTAGCCGACTTATCAATAACACACACACTTAACGAGCAGTGTACCCGGTCAGTATGAAGATAATGGTAAGTAGAGTGTCGATCACTAAGAGTGGAACGTATTATCTCGTTATTCTAATCAGTATTTTAATATCCTAACGCAAGGGGGTTTCAGCCTGAGAGACTGGCACGATTTGTTGCAATTAAATAATAAAATAAACCAATAGGCACGAATCAGCAAGTAGCACACACGTACACAGATAAATACTTGAGACAATAAGAGGGTTGTCCTTATGATTAAGTAGATTGTCACTTGCTTTATTGATAGCTTTATATGAAGTGTATGTAGTTAACCCTTTCTCGTTGGTCCTAATCTTATCGGCGAGTAAACCCTTAATGATTACTTATGTCTAAAAGTTATTCCTAAGTGATCAATTTAGTAATAACCGTGGGAGCCACATTATGTCCCGCAGTCAAATGCCCGCAAGCCACTAATAAACACAGAGGTTATCAATGCACTAATAAGTAGTAACCAAAGACATCAACATATAAACTTTAATTGATGGGAAAGCAAGTATTAAAGGGAGTGCAATCTTTCGTTGTCACATTACACAAGCCACCAATCCTGATGAATTAAAGTTTGCTAACACAATAAAACAAAACTACTTAATGAATTAAATACATGCAACACCTTCTTACAGCTCTTGTATCTTTGATTTGGGTTGTGTCTTGTGCTGCCTCCTTGACTGAATTCGTCCTTTGTTTCTCCTGTTCGAACTTCGGTTTTAGGTTTTCCGGGAACTTCTAATTCGTCTGGTCTACGGGGTATTTATAGTTTCTGTCTGAGGGAAGATGCGGCGCATCTACTAAGTAGATGCGGCGCATGTACTTAACTTCGCGTGGGGTCCAAGATTATAATATTCAGGAATATTCGTACACCGCCAGAAGATGCGGCGTAACTCCATGATTAGATGCGGCGCATGTCCTCTTGTATCTTGGATCGTATCTGGTGATATCTTGATAGAGATGCGGCGCATGTCGAGAGTGAGATGCGGCGCATCTGGAGCAGAATTGACTTGATCTTGTCCACGTCAGTAGACCTTCAACTTTATGCACGTTTTGCTCCATTATTAGTCCAAAATCGCTAAGTTTCACCAAATGCTTGTTTTTACCTGAGAATTACAAAAGTAAACGATTAAGTATCAATCCTCATACATAATATAGTAAAACAAGTCAAATTAATAGGATAAATGATAGTAATAAAATGTACTTATTTGAGTTCATCAAGAATCAACTTGAAATTGGATTAAAACATGTTATCACAATCATATGCCAATCAATGAATAATACACATCATCTAAGCAAGTGCACAAAGGCACTAGCCGCTCATAGCAAACATAAATGCAAACTCAATACTTTGAACATTAGAAACCATGATTGAAAGTCTTACAATGATTGGAAATAAGATTACAAGTGAAAGACAATGATTCCACAAGCAATGGAAATGGTGTAATCGACTTTCTCCCTTCTCCTGGACCTATGGACGAATTTCTTGAGTATTTTCTATGAATGGTTCTCTCCTCTAGCAAGCAAAACTCTCTCTTTCTTTAGATTGATTGGTATATATAAATAACCAACAAATGGTTCAATAAATTGCTCTAACCAAGGGTCTAAGTGCATAAATGCTTCTCTTGCTCTCCAAGTAGTATTGAATGGTTAGAATACTGAAAAGAAGGACCTAGAACCGGATTTATAAAGTCACAACCCTTAATAAAGAAGTCTTGGGTCAACAGCGACTTCCAACCGATCGGATAGAATGGTCTACCGATCGGTTGGTCTTCTCGGTAAATCCAAATTCTCTCCATCCGATTCGGTTGCGGGCGGCGACCGATCGGATGGCTACTGCTGGTGAACCTTTTTCTTGGACTTTTCCGTATGACTTGTTTCTCGGTCGTAGCTCTTGATTCTTTGATCTTTCTCTTCATCCTTAAGCTTATTAACTCGACTACTTGGACTTTAACTCATTGAAATACCTTACGGTGCAGAACTTGACACAAGATTCACATGCAATCATAAATATTTCCTTTTTCCTCATTTTTTGCATCTTTTCCATCCATTTTCCTGTCTTTGGCTACAAATGCTTTGCAAATAAACTTTGGTACGATTTAGTAACAAAAGCATATAAATATAACCACAAAACATATATAAAACTACCAATAACGCTACTAAAAACATGTTAGATTTAGGCGTTATCACTGCGCCATATAGATGTCTTCATCTAGGCGACCGTTTAAGAAGGCGGTTTTGACATCATTTTTCCAAATCTCATTATCATAGTATGATGCTATGGCTATGAGAATCCTAATAGCCCTTATGTCAGCTACAGGAGAAAAGGTCTCCTCGTAGTCAACACCATATGTTTGAGTAAAACCTTTAGCTACCAAACGGGCCTTATAGGTGTGTACATTACCATCCATGTCAGTTTTCTTCTCGAAGAGTGTAAGATCCCACGAAAATCCGTCCTGATAATCTTTGTTAATTAATTATAACCTCGATTTACCGTTTAACCAAACCCATTTTTACGGAGAAATTTAAATTTTTCTCTTATACGTTATTATTAACATGTTACGTCTAATGATATACATTAAATATAACACGAACTCGAGACACGATTTTACCACAACACCACTTTTCACGAACGACGACTAATAATAATACTTGTATTAAACTAAATTCCATCCTCTAGCTACCCAAAATCATTACCAAATGTTACATTTAATTTACACCTAATTACATTTAACTAAAATTTATCATCTCACTAATCCTATGTCATATACCAATCGGTCCATCAACACCACTCAGCCCAACCTACACTGCACAAGCCCAACACCCCAATCCCATTTCACTCTTCCTAATTCCTTTGTATATTCGACATTCCCATCACTTCTCCAAAACAACTCACGATCTCCTAATTCTTGTACACGACCTACCTATATTTTTACACACTCTCATTTACAACCCACCAAACAATATACATGTCAATTTTCAGATCTAAATATCGAGTATTACTATGATTCTCAAGACCAATTCGTTTGTCCCATATTATCTCAAAACGTATAAGTAAAAATCTCGAAACTTAACCGTTGTAACCCACGCTCGTTTCTACGACTTACTAACGATCGTGAAAACAGACTTTGGTATTTAAAAAGACGATTGGAGTAACATTATACGATCACTGCTCGCTAAACTTTATTGGCACCCATTTAAATATATGGGTCGCCCCATGTACATGCAATACCAAAACAAAAGATAGGAAGTTATCCACGTTTCGTATCCACTCATTTGTTCTATTATGTCGGTGAGAACACATAGGTGTCTCATTCTCTACAGGAAAACAATGATTGAGTTAAGGGGTAATGTGGTAAAAACATGTATGGCATCCCTTATATAACTCGACCATTATTATTAACACACATTGCTCACCCTTCATTCATCACTCTCTCACAGTATACTTCACATGACTAACAATGTATATTACGATCTAGGGATGCAAAGCTAAAAAGAACCAAAAACCTTAAACACATGCCATAAGCACGCTAAGAGTCTACTGCCTCTTTATCTCTTACACCCTGTCGAACCACCCAACTTCCTACCTCACCCATTCACTTCCCCTACTTCATACCACTCACTTCACGCCTTCCTCATTCACGAAATATTGGTAGAAACGTGATAAGGGAAAGAAACCCATCAAGCACAAGTGTACCCTAGCTGGCTAAGCGGACTGCCTTCGCCTCTGTGATTCATCCGACTTCCACAGATACGTCACCACCTTTGCAAGGTGTAGTAAGTGTTCATTTATTTTCCTTGCTTCCATATTTCTCACATGCACAAAATCACCCATGCATCATTCTTCATTTACACTCGAATGTATACATTATCAATTAATTCTTACGTGCACTTAATTAATACGGAATTCAAACCATGTTCCACCTCGTTGTTAAAATACCAAAGATCACACATGAACACCCAAGATGCACCCATGCATTCGTTTATGACACCAACGAGACCCATTTCGTTTTTGTCTCACACGTATAAAAAGCATAGTCAAAAGGACTTGGAAATTTTTCCAAGTCTCTTGACCCCGGAAAACAGCCCCAAACCCCTATGTTTATAGCCTTTTATTTTTAAAATGCCAAGATTAACATATATATCTTTTTCTTGGGTTCGAATCACAACCTGACAATCTTTATTTTTCTCTTTTGGAGTTTTTCATGAAAAGCACTCGAAGACCTTTAAAATCGTTCAAAATAAACGACCATCAAAACTGATAAAAGACTTAGAATAATTTATTGGTTTTTCAGATTCAAAACTAGCGACTCGGCCACAAACTTGCGTCATATCTTCAAATTTCCATACTTAACACCCAAGTATTTTTGCATCATTTAAAAGACAACCTAAGATACTACACTTTTCGTGTTTTGACTTATCAAAAATAATTTCAACCCGTCACCTAGAATTACCCATTTTAAACTGTCCATAGCTAATTTTAACAAGAACTTAATTCCAGAAATTTAATATCATTCGGTTTGGGCTTAGATCAAGCCCAATAAGAATTAACGATCCGTAAGCCCACTGGGCCCATATGAAACATTTTTAGAATCATAAAAATAGCCCAAGTCCAAGCCCAAAACTATTTTATGCCCTCGCCTCTCGAATTCTTAACGGACCTAATATACAATTCGTTAAGGTCCATTTAGCTTAAAATAAGTTATTTTCAGTAATAAGCAATTGGAATAAGTTTTAATAAGCTTGAATAAACTCCAGAAATTTTTAGATAATTTTTCCCATGATTTTTGTACGAAAAGGACTAAAAATGTAACGCGACAACACTTAGGAGGACCAAAACTGCCAAATTATGAAACTGATGGACTGAAGCTGTTAAAAACAGGTTATAAAGGACTTAAATTGATGTACCATTGAAATCCGAGTCTTATATGGACATATGGACAAATTTTGGACTAATATGGACTTTGGACTTAAACAAGGACTAACGACGTAACGCAATCGCAGTTAGACTAAAAAGTGTAAAATCTGAAAAGGGCAAGGACTTATTTAATTTCACTTGACATTCTTAGTTTATTTTCATTTTGCACCCTGCATTTCATATGCATGTTTCATTTTAGTATGCATTATTTAAAGTTTCGCTATTAGAAATTTATTAACTTCATTTGTATATCATTTTAGCATATCTGGAGAAAGTAATATTCTTGGAATCAAGATAATATTATAAATATATCATATTTGTAAGCATATCACTCACTCACATCACTGATAAAATCGTTATACGATTTATCCTTTCCACATTCGTTATTAGTAGTAAATTAGACCCTTAGACTCCGCTTATATTCAGGTCTAATATTGAAGAAGTTTTCGCGATCGTTTACTTGATCTTATAACTTCGTCTTGACGGATACGCTCCAGGTGAGTCGTGGCCCCTACTTTTCACACTTGTTTTTAATAACTCTTTTGGGGGAGATACATGCTTTAACTGTTTTATATTACTTGAAAACTCTCATGAATTGCTCAAAACTATCAACTACGCTTTACCTATCTAAATTATGCTTGAAAAGAATACATGCTCAATATATGTGCAAATTGTCTGTCTTGCTTAAACACGGAACTTGAAACATAACATCTCTGAACTACTTGATGTAACATGATACTGAGGATTACTGTATGCATTCATGTGACAAATGAATGAACTGTTACTTATTATAATATTTCTATATTCCACTGGAAATAATTGCCAAGATCAGAATACGTGTATTTTATGAACCTTTAGACCTATATTGCCTAAGCACACCTTATTGCCAAAAAGTCCCTTTATCATGAGCCATTAATCACTGCGGTGAGCGCGAATATAGCAACAGCTTCGAAACCTGTTGGAGGACTGACAACCTATCCCACTAATACTGTGACGGAATGCTTAATCGCTAGTCGTATTAGTCGCGATGCGCTATATTTGAGAAAAATAGGAAGTGGCAAATCACCTATTACACGAGGGCATAAACTTTCGTCATTAATTTGGTGAACACTCCGTTTTACGGTACTCTGTTAACGTTTTGCGTGTCATGAGGCTTAGGGCAATATAACTTTATGAATATATGAATGTTTCATATATATCCTAGGATACAGCTGTATTTAGAAGACCACCACCTTATACTGATAGACTTCAGATTCTAGATTATCATTCCCATTATATGATATGATTGTAAATCTTGTACTTGAACTTTAACTGTTACCATATGTGACTTAATAAGAATTCTGCAAGGTAACCCAAAATGCTTGGTATGTCATTACATTTAAAAGCTGACTCAACATCCCATTTCGAGCATATAACAACGTAGCTCAACTTCATTTAAAATATGAAATTTCTGAGTTTGAAGATCATACATTATTCACTTGTGGATTTTTATACAACGCAACTCTTTAATTATTTCATGAAGAACTATTATCACTATACACCTTTCAAAGAGAGATATTTTCTATCAAACTCCACGAACTCACCAACCATTGTGTTGACGTTTTTAAGCATGTTTATCTCAGGTAATTAACGGAGCAGGACAAGACACGGAGCGGGCATCTTTTACTCTGATAATTTAAATGGTGTAAAATCAAATATGTCATTCTTTCCAAACTACCACATTTTTAAGAGATTTTTGAATCAAATAATTCACTTTTAACAAAATATTATTTTGAATGACATATAACTTTCAAAACGCCCCTTCCGGGCCGTTTTCTGGAATTTTAACTTCGATCCTCACCGTAACACCCTAATTATTTTTCCGCTGCCACAAACCAAATTAGGGGGGTGTTACAAAGAGCCACTTACTTCCAACTACCTTGGCATTGGTAGGAAGGTCTACTTCAATCCAGACTTCATTATCTCTCATGGATTGCATTTCCCCATTCATAGCAATCTGCCATTTGTCCTTTTCAGGATCATTCATGGCAGCTCTATAATTAGCAGGTTCTCCAAGATCCCCTGATATAGTCTCCTCAACTTCTACGTTAAGACATAGACGTTCAGGTGCTTTCACAGTCCTTGCAGATCTGCGAATGGGAACAACTTCAGGTGGAGGACCCAGACTTTCAGGTTCCACAGGAAGTTCGCTAGTGTTTTCAGAAGGTAATGTATCCTCTTGATCATCTTCCAGATCATAGATCCTCCCACTGAATTCTTGAGATATGAGATCTTTTTCAAGAAAATCTCCATACCTAGCAACAATTACTTTGTTTTCAGGTGGGTAGTAAAAGTAGTAACCCATCGTTTCCTTTGGGTATCCTACAAAGATACACTTTACAGATCTCTGTTGGAGTTTATCTGCTGAGTCACGTTTAACAAACGCCTCGCAACCCCAGACCTTTAAATAAGACAAGTTAGGAGTTTTTCCATACCATAACTCATAAGGTGTCTTATCAACCTTAAGGATAAAGGAAGAGTTGTAAGATTAAACATTGATCGCACCATGTCCAACAATGTACGATTTCTTCTCTCAGATACACCATTTTGTTGTGGAGTATATGGAGATGTGAGATGCTGGACAATTCCATTCTCAGCTAAATAATCTTTAAACTCTTGACTCAGGTATTCACCACCTCTGTCGGATCGAAGAGCTTTAATCTTCTTTCCAAGTTGCAATTCTACTTCTGCTTTGAAAACCTTAAATGTTTCAAACACCTCATGTTTATGTTTAAGTAAATAAACATATCCATAACGGCTGAAATCATCAATAAAGGTTAAGAAGTAGCTAGCACCTCTCCTTGACACATGTCTAAGTGGTCCACACACATCAGTACTTATTAAACCAAGTAGATCAGAAGTCCTTTCCATACGATTATTGAAAGGTTTCTTTGTCATCTTCCCAGATATACAAGATTCGCATTTATCAAATGATTCATCATTGATATCTTGTAAAAGCCCATCACGTTGCAGCTTTTCCATACGAGTCTTGCCTATATGAGCAAGTCGACAATGCCAAAGATAAGATGAATCCAAAAAATTCTTGATTCTCTTATTATTGATGCTATGCATTGAATTATAATTATTGGATTCATTCATATCAATTTCAAAAACACCATTCACAGCAATAACATTAAAATAAAAAACATTATTTAATGAAACTGAAATTCCATTGCTTGTAACAGTACGTTTAAAACCAATATCCAATAAACACGAAAAGGAAACAACATCTCTAACAATAGTAGGTGCATAATGAAAATTATTTAAAAATAGTACTAAGCCCGAAGGCAAAACTAATTTAAATACGCCTATAGCTTCAATAGCTGCATGTGCTCCGTTATCCACGTGCAGATATTGTTCTCCATAGGCCAGTCTCTTTTCAACTCTAAACCCCTGCAGTGTATTGCAAATATGAATACCACATCCAGTATCGTATACCCAGGAATTTATTTTATGAGTTAATGAAAATAATTCAAGCATGAAAAAGTCACCTGAAGTGCTGGGTTTACCAGCCTCAACCTTCAACTTCTTCACACGCAACTCCTCAAGATAGAGTGGACAGTTCCGCTTCTAATGTCCTATCTCATGGCAGTGGTGACAAGCCTGATCCTTCTTGTTAGGATTCACCTTGTTCTTCTTAGGGTTGTTCTTCTTGGGCATAGGTTGATTGGCCATAACTTGTTTACCCTTGTCAACTTTACCCTTACCCTTCTTATTCGTCTGCGGTTTTGGCTTTTGTATCCTACCTCCTTGTATAGCTAATACCTGAGGAGTAGGTGCCTTGTTTGGTAAACCCTTCTCATAGTCCACAAGCATTGCAAGCAATTCTGTGACTGTCTTCCCCGTGCAATGCATGTTATAGTTTTGAACAAAACCTTTAAAATCCTTGTTCAAGGATCTGTTGATTAGGTTCACACATACATTCTCTGGGTAGACGTAATTGATTTGATGTAGTTGGTCCATGTAACTCTTCATTTCCAACACATGATCTCTAACAGGTTTACCTTCCCCCTGTTTGCAGCTATGTAATGCATCGATCAAATCATACAATTCAACTGCAGGTGGCTTCTCATAAGTCTTTTGGAGTTCTTGAAGCATATCATAAGGAAAATAGTTCTCAAACTGCTTTTGCAATTTGGGAGCCATACTTCCAAGCATCAAGCACACAACTTCATTGTACTTTTTGTACTCCAATTTCCAGGCTTCTTTGACATCCTCGGATTCAGTAGCATCTGGTTCAAGAGGGCAAGGCTTGTTCAAGTATTCCAGCTTGTCGGACACTCTCAAGACAATCCTGAGTGACCTATACCATTCATTGAAATTTGGGCCAGTCAATTTTTCCCTTTCAGAGTGGTTTTTGAAAGCAGAACTTAGTACAACATTATCGGGTTGAGCCATTTCTTCAGAGAAAGTTCAAATATTAGTATTCTGATAATACAACTTTCCAAGAAAATAAAATACCCAGGAAATATTCATATAACCATTTAATCTTCTTGAAAACTAGGATCCAAATTTTCATAGTTTCACTACATCAGTTGATCTGCTAGTAGTGAAAGTACAAAATATGGTAATCTGTCGAACAATAATCGGCAAACAATTTCCGACTCCTAGATCATTATGGGATTTACATTTGCCAAATATAATTTGCAAAGTAAGCATGTTTCATCCCATCTCATGCCTTAAGTTTCTAGGACTCACTAACAACTTAATTAAGTCGTCTAATTTAGAAACTGCAAATTCTCCATTACTGGTCTCACGCATAATGGAAATTTACCTTGTCATTAAAATCTAGGTAAGGTCTCACTTAGGCTAAATAATAACTTCAAGTGTTTCTTATAATTAGATGGCATGAACTTAAATTTTAAGGGTATTAATTTTGATGTGTCAATCAAAATATGTACGAAGAAGCATGCACACATCTTCGTATCATAATTTTTCAAAACGTTTTTATTTACCAATTTTCGGCTAAGATTTAAATCAACAAAGTTTAAATTGAGGTATTGGGTTCACCAATCAAAGAATTACCTACAATTATCGCCCAATATATCCTACTGCTGTATGAGTCAAAAGACCCAAGTTATTCGGATAATTACCACAAAGTGGCACGTGAAATTGAGGTCAATTCACCCTTAAGATGATTTTGTACATTAATAGCTTACTTGGTAGCTCCAATTAGACGCACAAAGGATCAGAGAGACAAACGTCAGCACTAAATGCCAATTAAAAACGTGTCTCTTTCGGTTTGACAATTTAATGTCAATCCTCCTTATACCCCTCTTATAGTTTGTCATAACTGGGTGAGCCGTTCACAATATTGGTACAAAACTCATCACTCAATTAAAAGTTTATGACTTTAAGTCTTAAAAACATGTTATAAACTATAATATTGCTAGTCTCGCATGGGAGCAAATTACAGTGCGAAGCGAACCACTATCAGCACATAAGACTTTGCAATATGTATAATTTATCACACCAAGTTTCATAGTTATTTAGTCCATTTATTTTCTATTCAAAAATTACACTTTTTTGCTTACAACGTGTCTTACAATTTAAACAAAAAACAAGTAATTAATAAAAATAAATAACCAAATAAGCACACATAATCTTAACAATTAATTTATGTATCAAGTAGCCACATGCAAACTTGTTGATAAAACCTATTAATAATCTTTCTATGTTTCAATATGCATATATTTAACTAAGACTATCACCTACAATGGTAGGTGAGCCACATGCATCGACGTATCGATTGCGTTAGTCTTAGCAAATATATACCAAATAGCACATAATAGATTCATTAATATAATTAATTGAGGTCTTCCTTAATTTTAGATCTATCATAATTACATGTGAAAAATTAACTTAACAATTAATCAAATCTAATCCATGATAAACACGCATGTTTCGTTATAGATTAATACAAGTCACAAGATACGCACTTTAATCACATAAACCTGTTACAATTTTAGGGTTTCAAAACTACAAAACTAATTTTTAATTATAAGGGCATCCCCCCCCCTCTTAAAAAATTAGGGTTTCGATTTTTTAAACTCTAAAAAAATCGACAACATGAAAACCTAATCTAAGATTCGTTTTCTTTCTTCTTCTTTTTATATGTTTCGATAATTTATTACATGTTAAAACGGCTCGTGATGCCACTGTTAGAATTTAATAATCATGACTAGTTTATATATTAATCTAGTAATCATCATACACATATGTGGAAGCGTAGGATCTATTTTAACACATAAAGAATTAACCGAAAAATAAAGTGAACGTACATTTTGATTCTAGCACAACAAGAATCAAACTTCAACTCTTCTTCAATCTTTATCAAGAATGGATTAACGAGACACCCCTTACCGTTTTGTATCTCAATCCAAGATATTAACTATAGTGAGTTAATACCACAATCTTGTACACACGTACTATAACCGAATTAATGTTTATGCTAGTAATGTAAACACAAAATAAACCAAACAATTTTGTTTATGAAAAACAAAGTGGATCGACCCTTAAAGGGTTTAGTTCGATCGAACTAGCAAGAAGAAGAAGAGGAAAAGACTTTAGAGTTATAGCAAGAGTGCAAGAGTTAATGAAAGAATAACCCTAGGTCTTGTATTTATAGATTGAGAATCTTGGAGAACAAGTTGGCAATGGGTTGGGTATACCAAGCCCATGCCGATCGGCCAAGGAGTCCCCAAGGGATTCCGGAAGCTTCTTGTTCCTCTAATTTCATCTATAGTCCTTTTCTTATTCTCTAACGGTCGTTAGTCAATTCACGTTAACTACTTAACGTCCGTTAGTCGTTATTTTTGTGTTTTAATAATTAAATAGATAATGGTTTATATATTAATTATTATCCATTAATTCTTCATACGTAATGTGTGCAATCCCGTGGTCTCGAGTTCAATTCTAGACATACACATTTATGTTTGTCCACAAAACTTAACAATACTCTCACCATCCCATCTATCAATGATACAACACAAATAATCCCATAACGCCCGTTTCTCTGTTAAGTCTTGAGGAGCATAAACATAAATTACTAGCAAGCGAGTAGATGTTGGAACCAATACACCTATAATTGCCACGAACGAATCAGAGACAGTTACATTCTCTTTTACAAATAAATTAGGTTCCCAAACACAAAGAATACCACCAGATTTACCCACGGACGGACCAACTACATAATCAAAAGTAAAATTACCCCACAACGATTTTATAGTGAACAAATCAACAGCTTCCATTTTTGTTTCCTGTAATGCTAGAAAATTAACTCTATTTTTCGAACACAACTCCTTTATCCACCTTTTTTTAGCCTTGTCACCAAGGCGTTGAATGTTAAGGGAGATAACATTCATTTGATAACATTCTTATCTCCCTGATAATCTATTATGTCTTCCATATTTTTCATACATCCATCCAGCATCTACTCGCTTGCTAGAAAATTAACTCGGTTAACGCTTAAGCAGTAGGGAGCCAGAAAAATACATTACGGGGGCAAAATCTTTTTTTCTTCTTACCAAAGCCGAGCACATAAAAGTTTTAGCAACAAAATATCTTAAAACTTGAAGAAAAGAAAAACTAAGAAAATATAAGTTTCTAATGATAAAAGACCAGTTTCTTATAAGAAAGAATTGCAATTTAGCGTATAGTTATTCACAATTTACACTACAGTTGTATTCAGAATCGAAAGAACACCATTCAAACTTGCAAAAGTAACCTTAGATACATAAATCTGGTCAAATTCCTATCGTATAAGATGTAGTATTATATTAAGTTACAACTTCATACTATTGTGACAATACTAACAATAATCACACGAATATAAATTTCTCACTTGAATATAGGGGTTTAATTGTTTAACTTATAAGTGAAGTTGCTGGCATATCTTATTTATATAAAAAATGATCGAGTCTTACAAAGTGCATATATATTTATCGCAGAGTCAATTCTCAGGCACGACAGGAACACCACAAATGGTGTCTCTCTACGACGTAAGCTAGCCTCTCCCTTCACTGGGTGTTCTTCACACTGAAGGGGAAGATAGATAAGGTGTATTATGTGTTTTTCCTACTAAAAAATGAAGGAAATTTGAGTCGAAGAAATAAATTGTGTTGTACATTGAGTCAAAGTCAAAGTCGAAGAATTAACACTCCATCTACTTTTAGTCTTGTCTTCTTTAAACTGGTAAACGATGGTTAGTCATGACATTGCATAGGCAGTGATCTTATTTGAAAAAATATATGTTATATCTGTTTCACTAGCTAGTATTCGAATGTCTACATCGTACACGCATCATGTAATAAAAGGTTAAATGCTGAATATCATAAGTTAAAGATAAGTGAAGAAACTTGAGTATTTTTATCAACGAGCCAAAGTGTAACTGTATTATTTTTCAAGGAAAAAATCCATATTTTAATTCAAAAATAGCGTATAAAACCAACCCATATAAACGAATGAACAGTATAAAAGCAATAGAGAGTAATATTGATTGAATGACTTGCCCATTATATATGATAGCATGTCCTTTTTTTTTGGTAAAGGGTTTCTCCGGTAAATGTATTACTCCAAAAAACGTTTAAGTACAACGGATGTGGGTAAGTCCCACATCTCAGCCCGTTACATAAGCAATGAGACTAACATAACAAAGAAAACTACTTCTATACAAAGATACTACTATAACTAGATTACAATTGACTCAACATAACATCAAATATAATCTACTTCTTCTTTCGACCGCGAACCTTGATATCCCAAGAGTCACAGAAAGCTTGTTGGTCTTCAGAGATACCATGCTCATCGTGCAAATCATCATCAAATGGATCATAATCCTCACCCACCGTTTCCTTCTATTGTTCATACAAGCTCTTGGTCCCAAATCTACTTCCACTTCCCGATGCCAGAAACTTTCAAGTTTCATTATCAACTTTCTCCACCCCACCCTCTCTATCATCACCAGTGTTCACGTCTTCGTGTACCTTGCTTGTTCCAGTTTCCTTACAAGTTGGTTCATTTTCCTCAAAAACAGTGTGAAATTCATTCAATTGTAAATCATATTTATTTGACGTATTCACCACATTCTTGGAAGACGAAGCATTTTCCTTACCACCTTTAGATATGTTATCATTACCAGTATCCTTACCCACAGATCTTAGAAGTAGTCGTTTTTGCCTTTGGTCGATATTGGAGCTTGTAACTCACGCTTAGACCAGCCTTCGGACCACCTTTCGCATCAACATTGTTCCCATTATTGCGCCTATTACCCACAACTTGAAAACCATCATTCAAACTTCCCACAGCTTGTTCAACAGCTGGGGCCGAAAAAACTACATTTTTTGGACATTGATCAATTGTTTGCCCATAAATCTTGCATGAATTACACCGATGTGGTTTCCAGTCATATTCTACTCAAACAATTTCTTTAGAAAACCCCGACCCATCAAATAGAGGAATAACAATTGTAAAACTGTCCTTTAACGCATCTTCATCCTGAATTTCAACTAAAGCACGAGCAAAGCTACTACGACCCCGCGATTCCATACACATTGTGCTCGTAAAGGAGTCAAGCATTTTTGGAGTACCAATATTCGTCGCAATAACGTTTAAACCATCTTCAGAAAATACAGCCAAAGGAACGTCATGAAGTTGAACCCACACCGGAATACAAGTTAAATCTTCTTTCAATAAGCTTGTATTAATTGTCCATGGTTTAAGAATTATAAGGATGTTGCGAATCATCCATGGACCACCTTCAAGCACATCCTCCACGCCTTTTTTCGAATCAAATTTGAAGAAAACGAACCCTTTTGCATTCATTACCTTTTTAATACCATACTTAGCCCAAGCATCTCGTACATAATACTCCACAACCGGGAAGACAATTCTTTTACCAATAAAATAGCCATAGAGTGTATTTTTAAACCTACGATTCACAGTTTCAACAACCTTAATAAGGATAGCAAGATCGGTACCATCACACATGTTCTCAACTTCCAAAGGACGAAATTTGGCTTTAGTATATTCCTCGTTTCAGAACTTGTAGCACTCGCATACGAAACCGGCTTCGTAGTAGAGTCAAAAGTTGGGTCCACATTCATCTTAGTAGCATCATGACCAAGGAACATTTGATGAGATTAGGTCAGGTTCATGAACACACGACTAAGTTTTCCCTCTAGGTTTCATTGATTTTCCATCGTCATCCAAGAACACAAGTTTGCCTTCCACTATTAGCTTTCCATAATTTCGAATCTTAGCATCTAATGAGACATTCGTGTCTTCCTCACTGTTATTGGTAGCAGCTGACGTCTCACCAGTTTGTTCCAAGTGTATGTTACTAGCAGTAACACCATCTTCGTTTTCGTCCTTGTTCATAGTTGTGTTCACAACATCCGTGTTCAGTGAACTAACAGTATTCGAATTCTCTTTTGTTTAACACCTCTCCCACCCGAACTTAGAAAACCTCGCTCCATACAAACTACATACGTACCAGTAGCACACAAGAAGCACAAGATGCCCTAACTTCAATCGGTGAATGAAACCCTTTTATCATGAACATAAACCAAAAAGCACAAAACCATAACTTCAGTGGTCGTATGGTCAATGAACAGAAGATCAGAAAGATTAGAACACAACCCTAGATACAAATCCTAAGCGAATTTAGGACAGAAAAAACCCTAAAAAACGAAATCAAACCCGAGTGACCTAAGCTAACCAAACCTTAAACTACTATAAAAATCAAACCTTTAACATAACAAACCGCTAAATCAAAGATTCGACATAAGAAAGTTGTAGAACCTTAGATCTAACCTTATCACACAATATATAAAGCTCGGATTGGTGACAAGATTATGTATGTGAGGCGCATAACTAGAGAGAGAAAGTAGAAAGATGAAGAGAGAACTTTTATTAAAACACACACACTTACACACTAAAGCACACCCTTACAAATCAGGCAAGGGTGCCTTTTATACTTAGGTTCATATGCCTCATGGGCTTTGCCGTGGGCCTTGGATGGGCTTGGATTGGATTGGACTTTACATAAATGACTTAACATATAATACTAATCTAATAGGTTAGTATTATATGTTAAGTCCAATCCAATCCAAGCCCATCCAAGGTCCATGGCAAATCCCATGAGGCATATGAACCTAAGTATAAAAGGAACCCTTGCCTCATTTGTAAGGGTGTGCTTGAGGGTGTAAGTGTGTGTGTTTTAATAAAAGTTCTATTGTTTTTATCTCTCTTATTTCTCTCTCTAAAAGTCGACACCTACATCTCTTGCCACCATCTTTGTGCATCAATATTGTGTGATAAGGTTATAGATCTAAGGTCCTACAAGTGGTATCAATCGCCTAATGTTGATCCCAGATGAGCTTAACGATCTTGTTAATTATGTCTGATATAAACTCCACGACAATTAGTATAGAAACTGTTCTTGAACGATTTATTAAATATTATGTGGAAACTAATATTTAATCTTAAGAAGAATAATGAACACACTTGAATTCTCAAATAATACTTCAATATATTAATACGGTTACTCAAAAGTAACAGGGTTACAAAAACCCTGAAGTGATCGAATTACACAAAGATACGTATTCTAAACCTAACCCTGGATCCTCCTTTTATACTCTAAGGAGTCCTAGTCGGTTACAAAACTTTCTATACAAGATAATATCAAATCGTATCTTTTCCTAAAATATCTTAACAAACTATACATTATCTTATAACACTAGTACAGATTTGGCCTACGGTCACACCAAAAATGTGTGACCATATGCATATAGTCACACACGTTTTTTTGGGTGTGTGTGACAAAAAGTCGCGCCACCATAGGTGATATATGGTCACATTGTTTAGTTTGTGACCGTTTTCATTGAAAAAGAGTGACCAAAACCCGAATATGTGTGACCAATTAGGCACAAGTTTTGTTGGATTTATCTGTATGTGTGATTATTTCCCATCCTATGGCCACATGAATATATAATAAATGTGACGTTTATTATGATTTAGTCACACAACGTGTGTTATTTTTTTCGAGTTAGTCACATACAATTTAAAAAACAGTGGCCAAAAGTGTGAATAAGTGTGACCATATGCTGTTTAAAGTGAATAAATGTGTATTTTGTGTGACTATTGATCATCCAATGGTCACATGAATTTTTAGTTTGTGTGGCTTTTTGTAATATTTAGTCACACAAAGCATGTGTGTTTTGGGTATTTAGTCACATACAATTAAGCATAAAGTGGCCAAAAGTGTGAATAAGTGTGACTATATGCTGTTTAAAGTGAAGAAATATGTATTTTGTGTGACTATTGTTCATCCAATGGTCACTTGAATTTTATGTTTGTGTGGCCTTTTGTAATATTTAGTCACACAAAACATGTTTATTTTGGGTATTTAGTCACATACAATTAAGCATAAAGTGGCCAAAAATGTTAATAAGTGTGACCATATGTTGTTTAAAGTGAACAAATTTGTATTTTGTGTGACTATTGATCATCCAATTGCCACATTAATTTTTTTGTGTGTGTGGCCTTTTGTAATATTTAGTCACACAACGAATTAAGCAAACAGTGACCAAAAGTGTTAAAAACAGAACTCTGTAAAATGAAATGAAATGAAGATGTTGATGGGGTGATGTGCGATGTGTGGTGGGGGATCGTTGAATCCAAAGGACCAAAGGAATATAACTGGAGTGCATACAAGGAGTTGTTTCAATTTGATGAAGAATGTCGGAGAAACAGATCCAGATATCTTCTACACCAACAGAGCAGGGACTCGAAACATAGAGTATCTCACAATTGGTGTGGGTAATCAACCCCTTTTTCGTGGTCGGACTACTATTGAGGTTAGACTTCTTACAGTTTAAAAGATTCAACCCGACTAATTACTAGCTGTAAAAAGTCAAACCTCTTTGGTTTAACAACAAAATGTAACTTGGAATGACCATGCAACACAAGTTCTAGCTAGCAAACGATAGAATATAGATAAATACACGTTATAAAGAACAAAATGTATACCCTTACAATAGTGGGATGTTTATGGACGCAGCTATACAGTGACTACATGAAGAGCTTTAGAGAGACCATGTTTGACCTTTTTGAAGCAGAATTCTTTACGAATATTGAAGTTGGGCTTGGTCCTGCAGGGGAGCTAAGGTACCCCTCGTACCCGCAAAATCAAGGATGGGCTTTCCCTGGTATAGGTGAATTTCAGGTGAGACTAAGCTGAAACAGAACTAATTATCTAAGGACGAAAATGAAATCACTTGTTTACTTCTTTTAGCTTAACTAGATTATTGTCTAATTTTGATTATTCAGTATCACATATCATTTATAAAAAGTACATCCAAACACCCTCTAAGATGAAAAAATATTTTCTTGATTTGGTATTAACATAAAAAAGTGTGGTTTCAGTGCTACGACAAATACCTTAAAGCAGATTTCAAAGAGGCTGCAACAAACGCAGGCCACCCCGAATGGGAATTGCAAGATGATGCTGGAGTATACAATGACACTCCAGATGCAACAGCGTTCTTCGGATCAAAAGGTTACCTCAGTGAAAAAGGGAAACATATCTGGAACTAACTGAATCAACGGCGGAGAGGTTGACGGGTTGTGATTGATGATGGCGGATAAGGCCGGTGCTGACGACAGCCATGACGAGCATCTCCTACCCGCGACACGCAACATCTTTCTTCTTCTGATTTTAGTGGATTTTGATTTTGATTTTTAGGGTTTGTGTGGAAATGAAATCAAATGAAATGAAATGAAGATCGACTTGGGGGAAATGAAATGAAATGGTGTTGCCGAGTGTGGGGAGTAGTGAAAACAGTGGGGCGGGAGTAGTGAAAATATGTGACTAAGTATGGGAGGGACAATAAAAATGTAAATTTGATTTTTGGGAAAAAAAGTGGGCGGGATTAATGAAAATATGTGAGGCAGATATTAAAATTTGAGAAATAACATTTGAACTACAAAAGCAAAAGTGTGACTATATATGACATTTGGTCACACTGTTAAAGTGTGACATATATTTGTCACTTTTAAATGCGTATCGTGACTAATGCTTCAAACTTACTTTTCAGTTGTCACACATTTCAAATTCATATGTGGCTAAATTTTCAACAAAAACTAGTAGTCACGTTTAAATAATGTGTGACAAACTTGAGTATATGATTTAGCCACATACACAATTACTTCGTGTGACCATATATGGATTTTGGTCACACTTTTCAATTGTGTGACATATATTTGTCACATATGTATATATATATATATATAGTGTGACTAATGTTTCAACCTTATTTGTATCTGTCACACGTCCCAAATTATAAGTGACTAAAAAATCAAATTTTTTTTTACCAGATATGTATAGTCACGAAAATATTCAAATGTGTGGCTGTAGCCTTAGATGTAATTCCGAAATGGTCACACAAGTCGGATCAAGTGTGGCTGTTTATTTTATTCTGGTACATTTAGTCACACAAAAAAGCGACTGTGTGGCTGTTCGAAAAACAGCATGTGTGACTAAATCCCATTTTTGTACTAGTGATAAGCAACAACATCATTACTCTAGCAGCATTATCATCGAAAGCTAGCAATAATATGATACTTAGTTAATTTCTTCAGACATCAGCAGCATTATGAATACACTAGCAGTAGTATGACTTTGCCTAGCAGCAGTATCATACTTGGTGTATTTTCTTCTAAGTACTCAGAGCAGTAGCATGAACTTCAAGCAGCAGTATCTTCAAAACCCAACAATCCTCCCCTAAACTTGATATTTTCATCTAAAAATCATCAAGTTTCTTCTATGAACAGAGCAACACCAGGAGGATGCTTCCAAACACTACTTCTGCTCTGAAGTCTTTGATTTTAGCACCTTTCTATACTTCTCTACTAACTCATAGGCTTGATGATCTGAAAGAAATGGTCTCTGTAACCTTAACCTTCCAGGTTGTAGCATCTGAGTGATAACAGCAGTATTATTGGTGAAGGGGTAATCCTTTTCCACCAGCATGTATAAACTTACACCTTTACCAACAAATTCATGTACTCCACATGACTGATACAGATACAATTTATGAACCTTTTTCGAATTTAGCAAATCCTTCCATTCAATATCTCTTTCATCTGGCTCAAACATATTCTACAAATAGTAATAGTGCAGCCTTTCATATATTATCTCTGGTCTTGCCTCCCCATACCATTTCTTATACAGCCTCCAAAGTTGTATCACATCATCCCTATCCATGAAATGTAACATCTGTGAGAATCTGATAAACTTCTGACACATTCCATTTGATCTCTTGATTTCCCACCATGGTTCACTTCCATCTTGCACATCATGAGTATAAGAGATGATTTGGTATTTTGTTGTCAAAGGAACTGCATTGTTTATCTCAGGTTCTGATTATGGTTTATGATCTGTAAACTCCATAATCTTTTTCAACTAAAGCACGAGCAAAGCTACTACGACCCCACGATTCCATACACATTGTGCTCGTAAAGGAGTCAAGCATTTTTGGAGTACCAATCTTCGTCGCAATAAGGCTTAAACCATCTTCAAAAAATACAGCCAAAGGAACGTCATGAAGTTTAACCCACACCGGAATACAAGTTAAATCTTCTTTCAATAAGCTTGTATTAATTGTCCATGGTTTAAGAATTATAAGGATGTTGCGAATCATCCATGGACCACCTTCAAGCACATCCTCCACGCCTTTTTTCGAATTAAATTTGAAGAAAACGAACCCTTTTGCATTCATTACCTTTTTAATACCATACTTAGCCCAAGCATCTCGTACATAATACTACACAACCAGGAAGACAATTCTTTTACCAATAAAATAGCCATAGAGTGTATTTTTAAACCTACGATTCACAGTTTCAACAACCTTAATAAGGATAGCAAGATCGTACCATCACACATGTTCTCAACTTCCAAAGGACGAAATTTGGCTTTAGTATATTCCTCGTTTCAGAACTTGTAGCACTCGCATACGAAACCGGCTTCGTAGTAGAGTCAAAAGTTGGGTCCACATTCATCTTAGTAGCATCATGACCAAGGAACATTTGATGAGATTAGGTCAGGTTCATGAACACACGACTAAGTTTTCCCTCTAGGTTTCATTGATTTTCCATCGTCATCCAAGAACACAAGTTTGCCTTCCACTATTAGCTTTCCATAATTTTAAATCTTAGCATCTAATGAGACATTCGTGTCTTCCTCACTGTTATTGGTAGCAGTTGACGTCTCACCAGTTTGTTCCAAGTGTATGTTACTAGCAGTAACACCATCTTCGTTTTCGTCCTTGTTCATAGTTGTGTTCACAACATCCATGTTCAGTGAACTAACAGTATTCGAATTCTCTTTTGTTTAACACCTCTCCCACCCGAACTTAGAAAACCTCGCTCCATACAAACTACATACGTACCAGTAGCACACAAGAAGCACAAGTTGCCCTAACTTCAATCGGTGAATGAAACCCTTTTATCACGAACATAAACCAAAAAGCACAAAACCATAACTTCAGTGGTCGTATGGTCAATGAACAGAAGATCAGAAAGATTAGAACACAACCCTAGATACAAATCCTAAGCGAATTTAGGACAGAAAAAACCCTAAAAAACGAAATCAAACTCGAGTGACCTAATCTAACCAAACCTTAAACTACTATAAAAATCAAACCTTTAACATAACAAACCGCTAAATCAAAGATTCGACCTAAGAAAGTTGTAGGACCTTAGATCTAACCTTATCACACAATATATAAAGCTCGGATTGGTGACAAGATTATGTTTGTGAGGCGCATAACTAGAGAGAGAAAGTAGAAAGATGAAGAGAGAACTTTTATTAAAACACACACACTTACACACTAAAGCACACCCTTACAAATCAGGCAAGGGTGCCTTTTATACTTAGGTTCATATGCCTCATGGGCTTTGCCGTGGGCCTTGGATGGGCTTGGATTGGATTGGACTTTACATAAATGACTTAACATATAATACTAATCTAATAGGTTAGTATTATATGTTAAGTCCAATCCAATCCAAGCCCATCCAAGGTCCATGGCAAATCCCATGAGGCATATGAACCTAAGTATAAAAGGAACCCTTGCCTCATTTGTAAGGGTGTGCTTGAGGGTGTAAGTGTGTGTGTTTTAATAAAAGTTCTATTGTTTTTATCTCTCTTATTTCTCTCTCTAAAAGTCGACACCTACATCTCTTGCCACCATCTTTGTGCATCAATATTGTGTGATAAGGTTATAGATCTAAGGTCCTACAAGTGGTATCAATCGCCTAATGTTGATCCCAGATGAGCTTAACGATCTTGTTAATTATCTTTGATATAAACTCCTCGACAATTAGTATAGAAACTGTTCTTGAACGATTTGTTAAATATTATGCGGAAACTAATATTTAATCTTAAGAAGAATAATGAACACACTTGAATTCTCAAATAACACTTCAATATATTAATACGGTTACTCAAAAGTAACAGGGTTACAAAAACCTTGAAGTGATCGAATTACACAAAGATACGTATTCTAAACCTAACCATAGATCCTCCTTTTATACTCTAAGGAGTCCTAGTCGGTTACAAAACTTTCTATACAAGATAATATCAAATCGTATCTTTTCCTAAAATATCTTAACAAACTATACATTATCTTATAAGCAGCAGCATCATTACTCTAGCAGCATTATCATCGAAAGCTAGCAATAGTATGATACTTAGTTAATTTCTTCAGACATCAGCAGCATTATGAATACACTAGCAGTAGTATGACTTTGCCTAGCAGCAGTATCATACTTGGTGTATTTTCTTCTAAGTACTCAGAGCAGTAGCATCAACTTCAAGCAGCAGTATCTTCAAAACCCAACACCTAACAATGATTTAGGAATGTTTTGAGTTTTGTTTTGTCACTTTTTAATACTTTTCTACACGTATTTTTTTATAAAGTCACTTACTTTTCTTGTTTTTTTTGGTTTTAACACTTTTTTGAGTACAAACTAGTGTTATAAACCTTTTGTCACAAGAAAGTTTCAACCTTTTTGAAAAATTTAAGTTTTAAAGAATCGTACTTTTGTGTTCTTGCAAAGTTTCTAAATAGCGTATTTGATCTTTAAAGTGTTAAAGTTTGCAATTTTCTTCAAGTTTTAGTGTTTTTAAGCTTAATTGTACAAGAAAATTATGGTAAGAAACAATCCTTAGTTGAATTTTTAGTGTTTTGGAAATTTTGGAAAAGTTTCGAAATAGCTAAAACCCTAAAGTTTCGAAATACCCCTTAAACCCTAAAGTTTTGAAATCCTAAACCCTAAAGTTTCTAAATCACTCTTCAGACAGTTTCTTCAGGATTTGTGGATTACTCAGTGTTCTTCTATCTTATATAAGTGAGAAAAACACTTCGGCTTGTGGAAAAACTTTCAATTCGTACGAATTAGAAAGTTGTAAAAAGTTTCGAAATCACTCAAAAAGTTTCGAAATCGCAAAGTTTCAAAATAACCTGAAAGTTTCGAAATCGCAAAGTTTCTAAATCATAGAGAGTTTAGAAATAGAACAGAAGTTTCGAAATAGCTTGAAAAGTTTCGAACTAGGTGAATCTTGACTTAAACTCAACTCCTACTTCGTTGAACCAATCCAAGATCAACTTTATCAAACATAACTTCATCAATGACAACTCAGCAAGATATTCACGCAGCCAGTGTAGAAAACTGACCTCCCATGCTGTCAAAGGGTGGATACTCACAGTGGGCTAGTCGTATGATGCGCTATCTTAAGAGCAAACCAAACGAAAAACTTCTTATTAATTCCGTTTTGGAAGGACCCTTTAAACCATGACAAGTCCTAAACCCTGGAGATCCTAATGGAACCTTCCCTGTACAACCATTCTACAAAGATCAGAATGAGGCTGAGTACACTAAGGAAGACAGAAAGCAAATTGGAGCTGATGATCAGGCATTTCATCTCGTCGTTCTTGGTCTACCTGAAATGACTTATGCAACTGTGGATAGTGAAGGAAGTGCTCATGCAGTCTGTGAAAGAGTCAAACAGTTAATGTACGGGACAGACATTGGGAAGCAGGAAATGGAAACACAATTGCTCAAAGAACTACACAAGTTCACTTCCATTCCTGGTGAATCAATAGAATCGTACTATCACAGGTTCTGTAAGATCATGAATGACTTATCCAAACACAACCTCACACAGAGGAACATAGATAACAACACCAAGTTTCTGAACGAGTTACAACCAGAATGGGGAAGATACGTCACCATTGTTTATCAGACAAAGAACTTGCATGAAGTTAACTATGATTAGTTGTACGACTTCTTAAAGCAGAATCAAGCTGAGGCAAATGAAGTCAGGGCTGAATTACTTGCTAAAAAGCATGACCCTCTCGTATTAATTGCTAACACACCAACACCTTTTTCAGTGAACACACCACATCAACCATCATCATCTTCCACTCACAACTACATGCAACCACTATACATTCCACAACCAACACCTGTCTACCAACAACAATTCTACCCATAATAACAACATGTTACTCCACAACAACAATATCCACAATTCCAAGAACCGGAGTTCACTGACAATCATGAATCTACTGCTGCTTTGACACAAGCATTTGCTTATCTGACAAAGGCATTCCAAGGACGCTATTCTACACCAACAAACAACAACCAAAGGATTTCATCGAACACTCGCAATAAGCAGATTGCTCAGCCGAGTTTCAATATGGGTCAAGGAGGACCAGTGGTTGGAGTTATTGGGAATCAGCAGGAATATGCTACTAGATTTCACATGGGTAATCAGAATATGCAGAATGCATGACAGTATGCAGGGAATCAGTTGGGTCAGTATGCAGGGATTCAGAGGGGTCAGAATGTTGGGCATCAGACAGTAGGTAATCAGATTGGGAATGTGGCAGCTCCAGTTGTTGGGAATTATGGAAATGTGAATCAGGGTAATCTAATGAAGTGCTTCAACTGTCAAGGTATAGGTCATATTGCAAGGAACTGTCCTACTAAGCCGAAGAAAAAAGATCCAGCGTACTTGCAGGAAGCATTGCTGTTGGGACAAAAGGAACAAGCAGGGTTTCAGTTGAATGCAGAGGAAAATAATTTTATGGCTCTTATGGATGACCTGGAAGAACGAGAGGACATCGATGGAAACTGTATCTTCATGGAAAATCTTTAGGAGGCTAAGTACGACACGGATTCTGACACACCTCCTGTTTATGACACCAATGCAGTATATGAGGTACCATTATTCAATACATGCCACAATAATGATATATTTGATATGTCTACTCATGAGCAATAGCATTTTGAGACTCCAGCACCCACTTATGATACATACCTGGATACGCCGAGTAGTAGCAATATTCCTTCAGCAACTCCATATATGAATCATAGTGGAGGCTCAGTTTCACAGCATGCTGAGAATGATGAGGAAACACATGCTCTATTTGAATCATTATTGAACAATTGTAGTATTGAAATTGAGAAAGTGAAAAAGGTCAATCGCGATGTTAAGGCCGCGAATGAGAAATTGACCGCTGAGCTTGAGAGATACAAGGAAAATTAAATAAAGTTTTCAAATTGACACTAAACGCGAGTCAGAATTTGAAATGGGTTATAAGAAGTTACTTGTTAAAGATAGGGAATTGCAAAACAAATTTGATAATCTTCAAATTAGTTCAATGAAAACCATCAACTCTTTAAAATGAGAAATTTCTGATTTAACAAACCAACTTTCAAAACAAAAATCAGCTTATATCAATCTTGAAAAAGAACGTGATGAGTTAAAAAAGGACTTTGCAAAGAAAGAAGATAAACTTTTGGATGAAATCATAGAGTCAGAACATATGATCGCAAAACTATAAGCCTTATTGGTTAAAACAGGTCATTCGAGTCAAACAATTCATATGATTACTAATCAAACTGATCCAATTTACTATACGAAACAAAAAATGGCTCTAGGTAACGAAACTCCTTGTAATCTCAAGAAAGCTCAGAAAGAACAGAATGCTTTGTACAATGGAAATGTTATTTATACCAAACATGATCCTCCTATTGTTCGTGATTATGTGGAAACAACAGAACTTGCTGTAGAGAGTCAAACCAAAATGAAACAAATGAATCCAGGCCAGAAATCCATTGATTACAACAAACTGAACAAACTTTCTGGAATTAATTTTGTTCCACAAAAACAAACATCTGAGTTTTCCAAAAATCGAGGCTTCTCAAAACTAGTTTCTAAACCATTAGTTGCTTCCAAATCTCTTTCAAAAATGGAACAGATGTCTTCAAACAACACTTTTAACACAGGTGCTGCCAGAGGATTTCTTGATGATATTAAAACCAGAATTGGGCAACTTCAAACGACTTTAGAATCTAAAATGAGACTAACTGAGAACAACTGGAATTCAACGGTTCATTTACAGCTGAAAAAGATTCTTGAAAGTGAATTTGCTCCTCAAATTAACAACATTAATGCTCGAGTAATTCATTTTGAAAAAGCATTTTTAACTGAAACAGTTGACTTTGTCAAGAACCACAAATCCCTGATAAAGAAGGCTAATGAATCTATTGAGCAAATCAATGTTTTGGAAAATTTAAATGATTCTCTCTTAGAAGCAGTTTTGTCCACTGATACTATGTCCATTATTTTACAAACATATTCTGTTGAAGACGATGAAAGACTGTGAGCTGAGACCTCGGAAATTGTTTCAAAATATTAAAATGCTATTGTAAAACTTTAAAAAGAAAATGTGTCATATTTTAAACAACTTGATCGAAAAACCGAGGAATGCAAGTATGAAAAACTGTCGTATGAGCGTGCCTTCATGAACATGAAAGAGTAAAACGATATTTTGAGGGCTCAGCTAGAAGGTCAAAAAGGGAAGGGTGTGGACACCAAGTTTGCAAAACCATCGACTTCGGACAAACCAAATACTTCAAAACTGGTTGTTAAACCAAAAATTTCAATTTCTCAATTTGCTCCAAAAGTCGATGTGAAAAATGATTTGACAAAACCAATCACTCCAACACCCTTGCTTAAGAAAAATGAAAAAGAAAAGATTGTTGATAAAGGAAAAGCGGTTGTCAAAACATCAAAAGTGATAGCACCTGGCCTTTATAGGATTAGTCCCACTATTGCGTCTGCCTCCACATCTAAAACATATGGAACAAACGACAAGAGCGTAAAAGATAATCTTAAAGAGTCTAGGCATGCTACAAAAACTTCTAAGGACAACAATATAAATCCTAATGCGTGTGCCTTTCCTTCTACAGGATTAGAAAGCACCTCTAGGAGCAGCAGACTAAAGCCTAGGAGCAATACAAGGAACAATAGAGTCTCGCCTGTCTCTAAGAGTACTTGCAAGAATAAAGTTGAAGATGTAGAAGAACACCCTAGGAATTTATCACTATGTAATAAGAGACATATTTCATCTGAATCTAAGGTCTAAAGTACTGTTTCTAATGCATGTAATGACTCTGTTTGTTTAATGTGCAAGAAATGTTTATCTAATGATGTTTATGATGATTATGTTTCTAAAACTGTGACTGTTACGCCTGAACAGAAGAACGTTCCAAAAGGAACTAGTGCTAGATCTAGATCTAAAAAAAGATTAGTTGCATGCTTTAGGTCAACCACTAGTAGTCAAATGCCAAGGAACTATCTTGAGTATTGCGTATGGAAACCAATGGTTAGGCAGTTCTTACTCCAGAATGGCAAATTGAAAGCTGTTCAAATTAAACATGTAGCAACTTTCTATGAGTGTGATATGGATTTTACTCCTAACCCCATGGAACCAAATTCAAAACGGTTTCCGAATACAAATTCTTCTGTTCTTCGCAGGTTATCGAAATATGTCTTTGGATCGTTGACTCGGGTTGCTCCAAGCACATGACCGGGAATCTAAAGCTGCTGATTAATTTCATCTAAAAATTCATGGGAACTGTACGCTTTGGAAATGATCATGTAGCAGCTATTCTGGGTTATGGAGATCTTCAGTTTGGGAATTATTTGATCACTCGAGTTTACTACGTCGAAGGGTTGGGACACAACTTGTTTTCAGTTGGGCAGTTTTGTGATGCAGATTTAGAAGTTGCATTTAGGAGAAATACTTGCTTCCTTAGAAATTTGGTTGGCGATGATCTCTTAACTAGGAATCGTGGCACCAACCTATATGCTATCGACATCAACTAAATGGCCTCTTCATCACCAATTTGTCTTATGACAAGGGCATGCGGAACAAAGTCCTGGCTGTGGCATAGAAGATTATCCCATCTCAATTTTGACACCATCAACAAATTAGCCAAATACAACATCGTCAACGGACTCCCTAAGTTAAAGTACACCAAGGATCACTTTTGCCCATCATGCGAACAAGGAAAAAGCAAAAGGGCATCATATAAACCCAAAACCGTACCTAGTTCGGAAGCAAAGTTACATATGTTGCACATGGACTTATGTGGCTCAATGAGAGTTGAATGCATAAACGGGAAGAGGTATATTCTTGTTATCGTCGATGATTATTCAAGATATACATGGGTAATGTTTCTGAGATCAAGAGACAAAGCACCAGGCATCATCATACCTTTCTGAAGCGTATTCAAGTTCTACTTCAAGCTCCAGTAAGGATTGTAAGAACAGACAACGGCACATAATTCACAAATCAGGAGTTAAGAACTTACTTTGAAGATATTGGAATCACTCATCAGAATTTAGTTGTCAGAACTCCACAGCAGAATGGGGTAGTTGCAAGAAGAAATCGAACTCTTATAGAAGCTGCTCGTACAGTGCTAATTTATTCTAGTGCACCGTTATTCTTATGGGCTGATGCTGTTGACACTGCTTATTTTTCTCAAAATCGTTCCTTAATCCATCCAAGATTCAATAAAACACCATATGAGCTAGTGAACAATCGGAAACCTGATATCTCTTACCTTCACGTGTTTGGCGCTTTGTGCTATCCAATGAACGACAGAGAAGATCTAGGGAAGCTGAAAGCTAAGGATGATATTGGAATCTTCATTGGATACTCAGAAAAATTGAGGGCATTACGGGTGTATAATAGAAGAACAAAAAGGATAATGGAGACGATGAATGTCAAGTTTGACGAGATTTCACAAATGGCTTCTGAGAGACTCGCTCTAGAACCGCTCTTAATCCGATGGCTTCTAATCAAAACATATTAGGACCCGCACCAAACCCGCAGACTTCTGAACACATTAGTTCAGGACTCGTACCTCAAGGAGCTCAATCAACAACCACTGAAAAACTTTCAGAACAAGAACTGGAAAATTTCTTCGAGTTAATGTTTGATGAATACTATGGTGGAACTTCGACAAATGCATCACAATAACATTCCACTGCACCCGCTCAAAACCATTAACCACCACCACCACCACAAGATGCATCTACTATAATTGAAGCTGACGCACCAACCTCATCTACATCTACTCCAGAAAATCCAATTCTTGAAATTGTTCTACCAAGAGTTGATGAGCAAAATCATAACACACCATCTCAAGAAGAAACAGCACAGAACCAAAACAATGTTGTGTTAGAAAAAGAAGTATTCGAAAACCCATTTGCTACGGACTCTGCTGAATCATCTTCAAGGTTACAAGAACCATCTCACACACATACGTTAAACCCAAGGTACTCTTCTACACTCCAATGGACTAAAGACAATCCAATTGAACAAGTTATTGGTGAACCTTCAAGGCCAGTTCAGACGAGAAGACAACTTGCCACAGACCCCGAAATGTGCATTTACATTTGCTCTATAAGCCTCAAAGAACCAAAGAACATTCGGGAAGCGATGGCAGAAAACGCATGGATAGAAGCGATGCAGGAGGAACTTCTTCAATACCAGTTACATGACAGTTGGGAACTTGTTCCAAGACCACTTGACAAACTTGTTATTGATCTCAAATGGTTATGGAAGAAAAAAAAGGATGAAGAAATGACTGTAATTCGCAACAAAGCTCGTCTCGTGGCTAAAGGATTCAGACTGCACGAAGCAAGACTTGAATCAGTCAGGATTTTCTTAGCCTATGCAGCTCACAAGAACATCACAGTATATCAGATGGACATCAAGACTGCGTTCTTGAATGGAACTCTGAAAGAAGAAGTGTATGTGAGTCAGCCAGAAGGATTCATTGACAAGGAACATCCAGACTACGTCTACAAGCTTAAGAAAGCCATTTATGGTTTAAAACAAGCTCCAAGAGCGTGGTATGACGAACTATCATCTTTCCTGATCAAAAACAATTTCACCAAAGGAACTGTTGATTCTACCTTGTTTACAAGGAAATACAAAGATGACATTTTGATTGTTCAGATTTATGTGGGCAACATTATCTTTGGGTCCACTAATCCGAATCATTCAAAACATTTTGAAAATCTCATGAAAAGCAAATTTGAAATGTCCATGACGGGGGAACTAAAATTCTTTCTTGGTTTACAAATACATCAATCCCCTCGTGGTATTTTTATTAATCAAGCTAAATATACAATTGAGATTTTGAAAAAACATGGTATGGAAAATTGTGACTCTATTGGTACACCAATGGTCACTTCACCAAAAATCGGTGCTGATTTATTTGGCAAACCCATCAATCCGAAGAAATATCGGAGCATGATTGGTTCTCTCATGTACCTTACTGCTAGTCGACCCGATATTCATTTTGCTGTTTGCTTATTAGCATGGTTTCAGGTAAGGCCTACCGAACTTCACCTCTAAGAGGTTAAACGGATCTTTCGGTACCTACGAAGAACCATTAACATGGGACTTTGGTATCTGAAGGATTTCGAGTTTAAACTAATAGCATTTTTAGATGCGGATCACGCAGGGTGCCAAGTTACAGCAAAAAGTACACCAGGAGGAGCACAATTTTTGGGTGAAAAGTTAGTAGGCTGGTCATCAAGGAAACAAGACTGTACGGCATTATCAACCGCAGAAGCTGAGTATATGTCTCTGTCTACGTGTTGTGCCCAAGTTCTATGGATGAGGACACAACTCATAGATTATGGCTTTACTTTCGATAAAATACCGTTGTATTGTGACTCAAAAAATGCCATAGCCATCTCGTGCAATCCAGTTCAACACTCGAAGATCAAGCATATTAGAGTCTGCTATCACTTCATAAAAGAGCATGTAAAAGAGGGTACTGTTGAATTATTTTTCGTGAAGACGGATTACCAACTCGCCGATCTATTTACTAAAGCCCTTCCAAAAGAAAGGTTTGACGATTTAGTTCGACGAATTGGCATGCGAAGCCTAACTCCTGAGGAGCTAGAACATCTTCTTGAATCTTCTTGAGAATATCTTTCAAAAAGTTTCGCTGTAAATATTTTTTGAAAAACAAAATACAAAATTTCTAAAACCAACAAAATCAAAATACAAAAATAGAAAATTTAAAAAAAACCAAAAACAATAGAAAATTTTCAAAAATACAAAAACAATGTAAAATCAAAAAATGAAAAAATATTCTTCTCACGACATGTCTCTCGTATAATCGACATTCTATACGTATCTAGAAATGTCATTGAACAATGATACGGACATGTACAGATGCTTGAGCGAGAGTTCACTATAGTGTTTTCTAAAACATGTCGTTTCTCAAATTTTCTCAAAAATGTGAAGTTTAGAATAACTCCATGGATCGTTTTAAAGCACAAGGGATTAACAATAACAATAAGTAAACATGATGCGCAGCGGAATAAACTAAAACATCATTATTATTGATACAAGGTTCTTCGTCATCATCGCTAACAACTACTTACAAAACAAACAGCCCCAATACTACGTGATCAAGTGTAGTACGGTTACCTAATCTAACAGGGATCAAAGATCCTTGAGGCTTAACAAAACTCTAACCCTAGGCGTCTAAACAAAGACCATACGCCTAGGTATACACACACGTTTTCCTGGTGTTATATCTTTGACACACATTAAACTAAACGCCCCATAATCTCTTTATATAATAGAGATTAGGGTTACAAAGACTTCTAACATAATACATTTTAAGTCCTTCATCTTTGTCTTCATAAGTCTTTCATCTTTCACATGTTTTGTCTTATCAACTCAATTATAATTCCCAACAAAAAATATGGCTTTCGTATACTTCAGTACGAAACCCGGAATTTAATAATGACTTATGATTATTTTAAATCAGGACTCGTAGGTTCAAAAGATGAAATCATTTTTAAAAGTTCGAGTATAAACAAACGAAAAGATTTCAAACATAAACTTGTTTCTTAAACATAATTCTTGAGCACCTCTTCAAGATTTTTCAAAATCTTTCACATTAGTGCTCAAGATAACTCCCTCCAAACCCTTAATTGATTTTAACATTCCTGTATGAAATATGCTTTTCATTAAGGGGGAGTTTAAAAACAAAAAATGTTCCAATTTCATGCAAAACAAATCCGTCTATCTTTCCAAAAGTTTTTCCAATAATCAGTTGATACAAAAAATATCACGAATATGCTATTTTTGGGGGGGGGGGGGGGGGGAGAAGACGTGATTAAAATGTGATCAAAATGTTTAAAAATTGTGGTTGAATCTCAAAAGAGCTCGACTCAGAAACAACCAACGAATTGACGAAGCTTAAATGTCAGTAATCGAAAAGACTTGTCCTGGACGGGTAATAATTTCAAGCTAGTCTAACTAGTGATGTAAGTGTGTCTCGAATAGGACTTTTCTAAGTAGAATGTACCATCTCGAGAGACTTTCTTTGAACTTGACCAGGACGGGTAATAATTTCAAGCTAGTCTAACTAGTGATGTAAGCGTGTCTCGAATCGGTCATGTTCACTGAAAATCGATCAATTCAAAAGTGCGAACTCTACCCAACATGTGCAAATTTATCTTAAAATCACATAAGCACATGTGGAGGGGGAGTATTTCAGAAAATGCAAAACTCTCAAAGTGTTAACAAAATGTGTTTTATATGCATAAACACTTTGAGAGATTTTCACAAAAAAAAAAAAAAAAAAAAAAAAAGGTTTTATGGCAAGTGATCAATGAACCTAGAATAATCATGGAGTGTTAAGGTAATTATGGTTAGGTTTATGTCCTATGATCCGCCAGAGCCGGAGGGATCTACCCAACGACAAATCCAATAGATTAGAAATAGAAGTCCTTAGGTATGATTGAAAAAAGGAGTAAAGTAACGAAAGGAGAAAGAATGGGTTGAAGAATTAAAAAGAAAAGTTTGTGAAAAGGGGGAAAAGAAATGGCCCTTCAATAAACTTAGGAACAGAAACCGGGTCAATACATCTGCTATCAGTTATCATAAAGATGATACTGGTATTGAAGACAAGACATTATGGACCCAGTGACGCGCTGCACAACCCATCCAAGCCACTCAGGTATCTCTTAAAAGATATTTGTTTCATTTCTCAAGGAGAACCTTGCATAATCTATCGACCTCTCACTCCGAGATGTGTTGATATAGAAAAAGGAGGCGTCTGCTCCATGCCTCCGAAGAATAAAACCAAAACGCACTAATTGAGTCTAGAGCCATGAGATTCATCAAAAGATCCCTTAGGATACACTTCGAATAGCATACACTTGTGTTCGCCAAAAAGGACACAGGTTGTACAAGAGTCTTTATGAGATCTTCAGATCTTGCCACATACATCATGATGGTGGTTATTTATTTCAAACGGTCTAGATTTGTGGAGTGAAACTTTGGTATACTTCAGCGGCTCACCTGAATTATGGGTATACTTCGGTATATCTGTTGTAAGCCTTCTTGAGGGTATCCAATTCAGGAACAGCCTTTGTAAGGATTAGAGAAGGTTTTCACACTATGTTGTTAATTCTCTCGAAGTCTAAACCTGTAAGTGCTGAAAATCCCGCCAAGGAGATTCCTTTCATGAATTGAATCCTTAATACGTGGGTCGTTACTTGGATCTATCCTATGTAATGATAACTGTCTCTAACCGGATTTGGACGGCTGATGTGCCCGACCAAGGTGAATGGAATCAAGATATTCATCAGTATAACAATCGTAGTAGTCCAATCTCTAAGAAAAGTCCACGATGATCGACTGGTGATTTCAACTAACATTTTATGTAGGTACTGATGATAATCCCTTGGAGAAACACCATACACCATCATTTCATATATCAAACATCTTCACCTCCACATACTCATACTTATGAAGTTCATCCTCAACAAGCTCAAGTAAAGAACGTTCTAGACAAAGAGTTATGTCAAAGTCAAAGAGCTAATCAAGAAGAAAAGAACCAATTCATGAATCAATTGAGGAAGACATAAGTATGAAGTTCAAAGTCTTACCAAGAAGTATAAGTATGTTGGAAAAGATGACACTACAAACATGTGAAGATGTTGATCAAAGGCAAGAAAGATCAAAAGACGTTACTTCAAAGATCACAAAGCATGAAGGAACAAAGAATTAAGACTATTCTATGACGACATACAAAGTTCAAGACCCAGAAGACGAAAGACCTAATCACATGGAGCATCATTCGAATGACCACCCCTTAGGGGGAGATTGTTAGCATCAAAGAAACGTAAAAAGAAGTGATAGTCATTCTCTTATTTATAACTTTGTAATGTGTCATAGAATATATAATAGAATAGTTAATGAGCTCATGGATTGGACTAATCTAATAGGTTAGTATTATATGTTAAGTCATTTATGTAAAGTCCAATCCAATCCAAGGCCCATGGCAAAGCCCACGAGGCATATGAACCTAAGTATAAAAGGCACCCTTGCCTCATTTGTAAGGGTGTGCTTGAGGGTGTAAGTGTGTGTGTTTTACTAAAAGTTCTATTATTTTTATCTCTCTTGTTTCTCTCTCTAAAAGTCGACACCTACATCTCTTGCCACCATCTTTGTGCAGCAATATTGTGTGATAAGGTTAGATCTAAGGTCCTACAAAAGTACTCGAAATGTTCGACCGGTTTTGTACTACCTTCGAAAACTACCCAAACACTAACTAACCTATCTAATCTAACCTATAACTATCATATGGCTCTGATGCCAATTGTAGGATCCCATTTGTATCAACTTAAACACTAAAAGATGGTGACTTGGTGATGGTGGTGATGTTGTCGTGAGATAGAAGGGAGATGAGAGGAAGAAAAAGTTTTCTATTTCACACACTAAACACCTACAAGCACACACATACATAAGTGGAACTTGTGTGCATACAAATACCATCCCAACACCTCCTAATAGGCTTGGGTTTGGGCTTAGTTCTCGTGGGCTTGACTGAGGATACATGCACTAGTAGACTAAAACGTATAGCCTATTAGCTTAGTTCCTATAGCCCGATACTAGACTCTTACACATTCTATATCAACGTTACATAGTTCCTAAACGTAGAATGACCATCACTTTTATCACCTCTATTACTAAAAGTAATGCTAACACCTTCCAAAAAAGAAAAATATCATTTGTTTTACCGGGAAAAGTTACCAAGTTATACGTGGCAGGGTGGCGATGTAGGGTGGTGGTGGTGGTGACATAGGTTGTGGTAGTGGTGTAGGGTGGTGGTGGTGACATAGGTTGAAGAAGAGGTGTTTAGATTAGTAGATAAGGGTAAATTAAAATAGGTGTGTTTGGAGTTGAGTTAAGGTGATGTGGAACACAAAGATGTAAAATGTGGCCGGTTTCAGCCAGGAGCCAGTAAAAAGACGAGCATATTAGCATGAAACATAAAGTACAAGTATTAGACGAGTAGTTATTTTAGTATAGGTATTATAACGAGACATTTGAAAAACTATGCGTCTATTGTAAGCTTAAAATCATATATAACAATGACTTTGGGGTAGTTTGTAATTTCTTCAATGATTAGTTCAAATCAGGTTGCAAACGTATAATGTGCAAATCTCTTATTGAAGGATCACGAGATACCGTAGTTTTAAAAAACTATACCGCTTATGCATGACTTTCAAAACTAAGAACAAAAGTGTAACTATATCTAACAATATGTTTTCGTAAAATGCAATAATGTTGTGATTTATATCTGTGCATAAGCTAGTGAAAAATAATATTTTCGCTTATATGTATATACATCAAAACTCAAAACAAAGTTAAAAATCTATACAAGTGTTAAATATACAACGTCACACTCTACTTTATAAAAAAGGAACCCGTACTACCTACTACTATTTTATTACACATACGACTGTTAAGGCTGCACACAGTAGTGTGGAATCGATCGATCACCATGAAGGTCGATCTCGATCGTTCCTACTGTGGGAGAAACACACGATCGATAGATCGCCACTCTTTTGGGAGATTGAGGTCGTCCATGCGATCTAAATCGTCCAACTTTTGTTTTGTGTTTATTTATTCCAAGTTTAGTTTATTTCGTTCACTTCCTTTTTTTTTCAATAACCATAATTCACACTATAAAACTTGTAATGTTTTTTAAATTTGGTATTGTAATGTTAAAATATTTAAATCCTATTTGATACGGAAGTGAAAATACATTAAACATTGCATTGAAAAAACAAATTACAGATTAATACAAACTACGATACAGAAATGAAAATGAAAATACAAATTACAATTAAAAGTCTGAGTTGTAACCCTCGTCGTAAGGATAAGGCCCCTCTTTAATCTTGCTATCTTCCCGCTCGTTGTACAAGATGTCAAACAAGTTGTTGTTGCGGTATTCTGCTTCCCTTGCTTCCTTCTCCCTACGAGCAGCTTCCTCTCGTGCTGCATTTTCTTCCATTTCTATTAATACTTCTTCATCCTGAGCAAGTGGTCGTTGTTGTTCCTTAGTTAGTTGAAACGGATTGGCTTGTTGTTCCTCCACCAGTTCCTCTTCCGTTGGGAAAACCGGAATGATATTTGTTGGTGGTGTGTTCACCGTGTTTTCGGGAAATTGTTGGGAGAAGTTGTTTTCATTGGAAAATTGTTGGGAGAAGTTGTTTTCGTTGGGAAATTGTTGGGAGAAGTTTTTTTTTTTTTTTTTTTTTTTTTTTTTTTTTTTTTTTTGGGAAATTGTTGTGAGAAGTTTTCTAGAGAAATTGTTGAGAATCTGTGACAAGAAGTTTTGTATGTGTAAGTTGTGTGTGTGAGAGAAATAAAGCTGAGTGTGGGTATATATAGGGAAATTTTTGAATTTAAAATTGAATTTTGAATCCTCCCGCTCGTACTGTAACCTTTAATTTGAATTTGAATTATGAAATTGAATTATTAAATTTAATAGGGTTTGTTTTGAAAATATAAAAAGTTAGTGTTTTTTTTGAAAAAAAAAATTAATGAAGGTCGCCCTTACTGTGGCAACCAATCACCTGTAGGTCGCCGGAGAGAGAAGGCTGACATGGCAGATAAAATGAGGGTGATTGACCCTCATTACTGTGTTTAGCCTAATATCTTTAAACACATACGACTACTTTTTAAGCTTGAAATATGACATAAGGTTGGGCGAGTAGAGGGTCACGACCGACTATGGATCGATAGGACGATCGATTGCCCCTATTGTGGCCAATCGATCGCCTATCGATGCTTTTTTTTTAGTCATCTGCTCGACCGATTAAACAAAGCAAAACATACCCACTTTCCAACAAAACAACCCAACTTTTCATTAAATTTTTGTTACCGTTTGTTTTTTTTAAAGAATTTTCTTTTAAAATTTAAAATCTTTATATTTTACACCATAAATACCTTACCCAAACCACAATTCAAATCACAATTCAAATCACAATTCAAACTACTTTTCTCATTTCACCATGTCTAAGAAACTCCCCAATCAAAAATCCAAAGATCCCGAGTGCAACAAATCGCTCCGCATTAACACCAGTTCCGAATTTCCAGTTAACCGGTGTATCACCAACCGTTAATTTTCGACCCCCCAGTTTTGAATATCATTCACGACTACCTCAACCACAACAAAATCAAAACCCTTTTTCTTATCAAAATCGTCCATTCAACCCACCCTATAACAACCAACAATCTTTTTTCCAATCACCAATCGGGTTTTATCGTCCAACTATGGATTCATTGACGTCTTCGCACTCAAATCATCAACCGTATTCTCCGGTTAACCGCATTAATCTTGATATACATTTTGATGAGCAATTAAACTATAATCCAGATTTTTATGGGGGAACTAGTTCGGTTCAAGCTTATTATCCGACTCAAGATTGTTCTATGGGTCAAGGTTTGGCTCACGGCTCGTTTCACGATTCGGCTCCAATTGAAGACGACTTTCCTGTCAAAAAGATGTCACCCGTTGATGAACTCAAATAAGTACATTTTATTATCATCATTTATCCTGTTTATTTGACTTGTTTTATTATATTATCTATGAGAATCGATACATTAATGTTTACTTTAGTAATTCTCAGGTAAAAACAAGCATTATGTGAAACTTGGCGATTTTGGACTAATTATGGAGCAAAACAAGCGAGATGTTAAAAGTCTACTGAAATCCAGAAGATGCGCCATATCTCACTCAACAGATACGACGCAATATCATACTTAGATGAATTCGAAGACCATTGCCTGACTTTGAAGAATGCGCCACATGCAATTCTGTCATGCGCCGCATATGAAACTTTGGTCAAAGAAGAAGATCAAGCTCGTTCTACTCCAGATACGCCGCAATATACTTCTAACATACGGCGTATCACTATCAAGATTTCACAAGTTACAATCCAAGTACATGCGCCGCATACAAAGACCAAGTTACGCCGCATCTGAAGACGGTGTACGAATATTCCAGAATATATTAATCTTGGACCCCACGCGAAGTTAAGTCAATGCGCCGCATCTATCCCTGAGACAGAAACTATAAATACCCCAAGGACAGACGAATTTGAGAGCTCTCTCAGACATATAGAGACCGAAGACCATATAACCCTAGAGCCGAATTCAGACGACCAAGCAGCACAAGACACACCTCAAACAAAGATACAAGAGCTGTAAGAAGGTCCTGCATGTATTCAATTCATTAAGTAGTTTTTTTTTTATTGTTTTAGTACACTTTAATTCATCAGGATTGATGGGCTTGTGTCATGTGACTACGGAAGATCATGCACTCCCCTTAATATTGCTTTCCCATTAATTAAAGTTTATATGTTGATGTCTTTGGTGACTTTTATTAGTGCATTGATAACCTCTGTGTCTAGCTGAGTCTTGCTTGGGTCGCCATGCCCCTTCCTCGCCTATTTATTAGAGACGCTTAAATAAATAGGATAGACATAAGTAATCATTAAGGGTTTACTCGCCGATAAGATTAGAGCCAACGAGAAAGGTTTAATTATATACACTTCATATAAAACTAGCAATAAAACAAGTGACAAGCTACTTAATTATCAGGACAGGTCTTCTTATTGCCTCGAGTATCTATCTGTGTACGTGTGTGCTAATCGCTGATTCGTGCTCATTAGTTTAGTTTTCCACTTAATCATAACCAAACCGTGCCAGTCTCTCAGGCTGAACCCCCTTGCATTAGATTAGGTTGTATAGCTAACTTAGGATATTAAAATATTGATTATAATAACTAGATAATACATTCCACTCTTAGTGATTGACACTCTACTTACCATTATATTCATACTGACCGGGTACACTGCTCGTTAAGTGTGTGTGTTATTGATAAGTCGGCTAAATATAAATTTAAAACTTGAGTAGGCATTAATACTGCTAAACCGCAACGACATGCACGCGCATCACCCGTCAAAGCTAAAAAGCCTTCGAAACGAGCTGCAAATGCCAAAAAGGATGATGGCAAGAATAAGGAGCAGGAGTCGGCGATATGAACAACTAAGGAAGAGGTGGCGTTGTGCAAAGCTTGGTGTGATGTGTCAGAAAATAGCGAGTTGGGAAACGCTATGAAGGCTAAGGGATTTTGGGAGTAGGTTATTAATTACTTTGAAAAATAAACTGGTTCAAACAGAAGTTACAACTCGATCCTTAGCAAATGGAAAAATAGGGTTCGCCCTAGAGTTGGTGCATTTTGTGCCATTTTCAACAATATTCAAAAGAATCACGGAAGTGGTTAGAATGACCTCAATATTTACCAAAAAGCGTGTGCAGAATACCTAGTGATGGATGGGCATCACCTTACATTGGAGCAGCGTTGGGAAATTTTTAGGGATCATGCTACTTGGAAGGAAGTTGAGATGCCTACTTTTCATAAGCCCAATAAGGGTCGAAAGAAATCCAAGACTTCTGAAAGCACCTCGGATGGTGGTTTCAATTTGAACAAAGATGCGGATGAGTCTGATTCTAAGAGACTCGAGATGAGCGACCAATGGGTTGTGACCAAGCTAAAAAAAATAAGAAGAAATCATCCGCCTTCGATCAATCCAAGGCTTCGTTTACTGATGCGGTAGCCGACAAATGGTGTAAAAATCTAAGATCACTACTTTATCACACAAACTATGTAGTATTCAATGTTACTCAAGACAAGAAAGAGATGTGTGGATCATATGAATTAATAACCGAATGTATATTACCTTAAAGAAAGAAAACATACAAAAGCTTAAACACACACACACACTCTCACCTATACTACTCTTGAGGCACCCTAACTAATGAGGTGAGAGTGGGTATTTATACACAAAGGTTGACGCCCTAAAGGCTTTGTGTTGGGCTTTGGCTCATGGACCATACATTGGACTTTTAGAACTTAACTTAATACATATTAGCTTAGGTCCATGAAGCCCTTAACTATTCTATAACTAATACAATATACACGACACGTTACAAAGTTATTAAATACGAAATGACCATCACTTTTCAATGCTAACAATCTCCCCCTAAGGGATGGTCATTCAAATGATGCTCCCAGTGATTTAGGTCTTTCGTCTTCGTTGTCTTGAACTTTGTGTGTCATTGTAGAATAGTCTTTGTTCCTCGTTCCTTCATGCTATGTGATCTTTAAAGTAATCGTCTTTCGGTTCTTCTTGCCTTTGATCAACATCTTCAGTACATTTACGTTGTGTCCACCATCATACTCATACATCTTGAACTTCATACTTATGTTCCTCATTTGATACATGAACTTGTTCTTGACATCATGATTACTTTATTGACTTTGTCGTAACACATTGTCTTCAACTTGATTTTTTTGACTTGAACTTTTTCACTTCGAGCTTTGTTGAGGATGATCTTCATAAGTATGAGTATAAGGAGAGGTAGTTGTTGAGACATATAATGATGGTCGATGGACTTTTGTCAGTACCTGCATAAAACATTTAGCAATAAATTGTCCAGCGCTTACAGGTTCAGATTTTGAGATTGTTAACAACATAGTGTGAAAACTTTCTCTAGTCTTTACCAAGGCCGTTGTGAGTTTCTGAAGTATACCGAAGTATCACTTCACAACTATAGACCATTTCAAGCACGTAACCATCATGATATAAATGGCAAGATCTAAGGATCTCATTTGGACTATTTTACACCTTGTGTCCTTTTTGGCGAACATAGGTGTATTATAATGGAAGTGTTCCTAAAAGATCTTTTAATGAATCTCATGGCTCTAGACTCAATTGTGCGTTTTGGTTTTAGTAGTCGGAGGCATGGAGCAGAGTGCCACCTTTTCAATATCAACACATCTCGGAGTGAGAGGCCGATAGATTATGCAGTGTTCTCCGTGAGAAATGAAACAAATATCTTTTAAGAGATATCTGAGTGGCTAGGAGGGGTGGTGCAGCGTGTCACTGGGTCCATGACGTCTTGTTTCAATATCAGTATCACCTTTGTGATTACCGATAGCAGATGTATTGACCCGGTTTCTGCCCTAAGTTTTCATGGAGGGCTATTTCTGTTCACCCTTTCATTAAACTTTTCTTTTTAATTCTTCAACCCCTTCTTTCCCTTTCTCATTTACTCCTTTTTTTCAATCTTTCCTAAGGACTTCTAATTCTAATCTATTGGAATTGTCCTTGGGTAGATCTCTTCGGCTCTAGCGGATCATAGGACATAACCTAACCATAATCACCTTATTACTCCATGATTATCCTAGATTTGTTGATCACTTGCCATAAAACCTTTTGTGAAAATCTCTCAAAGTGTTTATGAATAAAACACATTTTGGTTAACACTTCGAGAGTTTTGCATTTTTCTGAAATACTCCCCCTTCACATGCGCTCTTGCATTTTTATGATAAATTGCACATGTTGGGTAGAGTTTGCACATTTTGAATTGATCGATTTTCAGTTGATATGACCTTTGCGAGACACGTTTACATCACTAGTCAGACTAGCTTGAAATTATTGCCTGTCCCGGCCATACCAAAAGATTATCTCTCGAGTTGGTAAATTCTACTCAGACAAGTCCTTTGCGAGACATGTTTACATCACTGGACAACCAGCTTGAAATTATTACCCGTCCCGGACAAGTCTTTTCGATTACTGACATTTAGTTTTCGTCAATTCGAGGGTTCAGATCTGATTCTTTTTGGAGAGCACTTTTTGAGATTCAATCCACGATCTTGTAAACTTTTTGATCACATTTTAATCACGTCTTCTCCCCCTCAAAAATAGCATTTCAGGATATTTTTTAGATCAACGGATTAAAATAAAGCTTTTTGGAGAGATAGACGGATCATTTTAGCATGATTTGGAACATTTTGTTTTTTCATTTTTATATTTTTATACTCCCCCTTAAATAAAGCATATTTTTAAACATTTGAGTTTAAAATAAATTTTAAAGGTATAGAGGGACTTATCTTGAGCATAGAATTTTGAGAAAGATTTTGAAAAATCTTGATCATGTGCTCAAGAATTTTTTATTTTATTTTTACCATTAACGTTACGACTCCTGATCTGATATAATCAGAAGTCATCAATGTAGCTCGGGTTTCGTACTGAACTATACGAGAGCCCATTTAAGTGCGGGTTTTGTACTAAAGTATACGAAAGCCATTGTGAAGAAATTTTTGAGAAACGACATGTTTTGGAAAAAATTTAAATGAACTCTCGCTCAAGCATCTGTACATGTCCTTATCATTGTTGAATGACATTTCTAGATACGTACAGAATATCGATTATACGAGAGACATGTCGTGAGAAGAATATTTTTGGTTTTTTGATTTTTTATTGTTTTTGTATTTTTGAAAATTTTATATTTTTCTATTTTGTTTTTGTTGGTTTTTCAAATTTTGTATTTTGTTTTTGTTGGTTTTTCAAATTTTGTATTTTGCTTTTTTCAAAAATATTTACAGCGAAGCTTTTTGAGATAAATTTCAAGAAGTTTCGAGAAGACTTTCTAACTCTTCGGGAGTTAGGCTTCGCATGCCAATTCGTCGAACTAAATTATCAAACCTCTCTTTTGGAAGGGATTTAGTAAATAGATTGGCGAGTTGGTATTCAATCTTCACGAAAAATAATTTAACAGTACCCTCTTCTATTTGTTCCTTGATGAAGTGATAGCGGACTCTAATATGCTTGGTCTTCGAGTGTTGTACTGGATTGCACGAGATGGCTATGGCACTTTTCGAATCACAATACATAGGTATGCGGTCGAAAAAGAAGCCATAATCTGTGAGTTGTGTCCTCATCCATAGAACTTGGGCACAACACACAGATCGAGACACATACTCGGATTATGCGGTTGATAAAGCGGTCCGCATCTGAAAATGCAACCTGCACCAGATGTACTTTTTGCTATAACTTGGCAACCTGCATGGTCCGCATCTGAAAATGCCATTAGTTTAAAATCTGAATCCTTCGGATACCAAAGTCCAAGTTAATGGTTGTTCGTAGGTACCGAAAGATCCATTTAACCTCTTGGAGGTGAAGTTCGGTAGGCCTTGCCTAAAACCGTGCTAATAAGTAAACAGCAAAATGAATATCAGGTCGACTAGCAGTTAAGTACATGAGAGAACCAATCATGCTCCAATATTTCTTCGGGTCCATGGGTTTCCCATATAAATCAATACCTATTTTTGGTGAAGTGACAATTGGAGTACCTACAGAGTCACAGTTTTCCATTCCGTGTTTTTTCAAAATCTCAATTGTATATTTAGCTTGATTTATAAAAATACCACGAGGGGATTGATTTATTTGTAAACCAAGAAAGAATTTTAGTTCCCCCATCATGGACATTTCAAATTTGCTTTTCATGAGATTTTCAAAATATTTTGAATGTTTCGGATTAGTGGACCCAAAGATAATGTCGTCCACGTAAATCTGAACAATCAAAATGTCATTGTTGTATTTTCTGGTAAACAAGGTTGAGTCAACTGTTCCTTTGGTGAAATTATTTTGGATCAGGAAAGATGATAGTTCGTCATACCACGCCCTTGGAGCTTGTTTTAAACCATAAATGGTTTTCTTTAGCTTGTAGACATATTCTGGACGGTCTTTGTCAACGAATCCATCTGGCTGACTCACATAGACTTCTTCTTTCAGAGTTCCATTCAAGAAAGCCGTCTTGACGTCCATCTGATAGAATGTGATGTTCTTGTGAGCTGCATAGGTTAAGAAAATCTTGGTTGCCTCAAGTCTTGCTACTGGCGTGAATGACTCTTCGAAATCAATCCCTTCTTCCTATCTAAACCCCTTAGCCACTAGACGAGCTTTCTTGCGAATGACAGTCATTTCTTCATCCTTTTTGTTCTTCCATAACCACTTTAGATCAATGAAAAGTTTGTCAATTGGTCTGGAACTAATTCCCATGTGTCATGCAACTGATATTGGAGAAGTTCTTCCTGCATCGCTTCAATCCAAGCATTATCTGCCATCGCCTCCCGAATGTTCTTTGGCTCTTTTAAACTGACTGAGCTGATGTAGATGCACATATCGGGATCGGTGGCGAGTTGTTTTCTCGTCTGAACTGGCCTTGAAGGTTCACCAATTACTTGTTCTATTGGATGGTCTTTTGTCCACTGTAACGTAGAAGGGTACCTTGGATTTGACAAATGTGTGTTAGCTGGTTCATGTAACCTTGAAAATGATTCAGCAGAATCCGTTGCAAATGGGTTTTTGAACACTTCTTCTTCTAACATAGCATCATTTTGGTGTTGTTCTTCTTGAATTGGTGTATTGGGGTATTGCTCATCAACTCTTGGTAGAACAATTTCAATTACTGGAGTTGCTGGAGTAGATGTTGATGATGTGGAGGGAGTTGGTGCGTCAGCTTCGAATGTTGTTGATGCATCTTGTGGTGGTGCTGGTAGTGGATGATGTTGAGCGGGTGCAGCGGAACGTTGTTGTGATGCATTTGTCGAAGCTCCACCATAGTATTCATCATACATAAACTCGAAGAAGTTTTCCAGGTCTTGATTTGATGGTTTTTCGGTGTTAGTTGACTGAGCTCCTTGGGGTACGAGTCCTGAACTAATATGTCCAGAAGTGTGGCTGTTTGGTGCGGGTCCTAATCTGGTACGATTAGAAGCCATCGGGTTAAGTGCGGGTTCTAAAGCGAGTCTCTCAAAAGCCATCTGTGAAATCTCGTCAAACTTCACATTCATCGTCTCCATTATCCTTTTAGTTCGACGATTATACACCCTGAATGCCCTCGAGTTTTTTGAATAACCAATGAAGATTCTGATGCGTGGTTTTGCGACCTTACAACAGGTTTTACCTCTCGAGGGATCTCAAGAGGCTTACAACCCCACCAGGCAGTGTACCTGACCGATGTAGTATAGTGTAGTGGTAAGTACGGGGGATTGATCGTTCTCCACAGGGAATAGTGTCGTTAGGATTGAAAAACTACTTTAATAGGTCTAAGGGTGAGGGAAGATTCTTTTTGTATTTTTATATTTTATGAAAGCAAGTAAAATCTCGGTTTTGAAGGAGTGGGCGGAATTAGTTGCTAGTCAACTAACCCAAATAACTACAAATGCAAATAAAATAAAATAACTGAAAATGAAAAGAGTTGTGAAACTTATGTGGAGAGAAATGTGTTTACTTAGATTTCCTTACTCCCTAACTATCTTTTACCGGTTGATTAGTGTGTATTAATTGCGTGGATGACGGGTGTATTCCTTAATACCAATCGTGGGGTGGCGTACGTACTTCCCCAACTCTATAAGCTCCTACTTCACTCCTATGTCGAGCCGGCTAGGAAGCTCCTAACATAGGATCACTAGAATTCGCTCATGCATTAAATACAACCATAAAAACCTAGTACGCATTGGTTCATGTTTCTTAAGACGTTCAAGCAAGTTACCGTATAGGAGGTTAGCCAGTTTTCTTAAGCCTAACATCGATAAACAATCATCCAATACAATCAATAACACACTAACAACTAATAATCAATAGTTAGGTTTCATCAGATCTAAGCAAACACAAGATAAATCTAGCCTAGCATGTTAATCAAAAGACAAGAACAAGATATAATCAAACAACACATAGACATATTGATTGATTAAATGAATACTTATCTTCAATTAAACATGGGAGATCCAAGGGTATGAAAACCCTTAAAAATGGCAGAAATTCGTCTTAGGGTTTCTCCTCACAAAGTTGCATACTAATGACAAAAAATTGCAAAACTATATATAGAGTTTAGGGGCTGACGGCGTCACATTGTAGATCTTGACACCGTCACCTCGCCATGTCTAGGGTTCCCGGATGGCCTTCTTGACGCCGTCCCTCTTTAGTGCTCCAAAATCCGCTCTGGCTTATCAAGGGGTGACGCAGTCAGAAATGAGCTTGACGCCATCTCTCTTTAGCTTAAACCGTGATGGCCTTGATCACCTTAAAGGGTGACGCCGTCAGACTTCCCATTGTAAAACTCCCTGGCTTATCATGTGTATTTTTCATATCCACCTCTTTTGCCAAGCCTTGACGCCGTCAAGAGCAATACTTGACGCCGTCAAAGGTACTTTTCCAGCCGATTTTGAGACTTTGTCGTTTTCTTCACTTTTATGCTCCAAAAACGTCCAAAATGCTTCCTTTTCCAGATTTCTTCTCCAAAGTACCTAAAATGACAAAAGGAACGATTTAGGGCAATATTTGATCAAATAAATACGATTTAGGGCTTAAATGACCCCCTAAAAGCGGTACACTTTTCGCTTCATCAAATACCCTTACACTTGAGATTTGCTTGTCCTCAAGCAAATACGCTTTTATTCTAATCAAAATACAAGTTAGGGGTCATTTAATGCTAATATAAAAGTAATTACAATAAATAGTCGCTCCATTTTAATCATAATAAGCACGGAGATTACAAACTAGCACCTCACAAGTAGTGTTTAGATACTCACATCTCTCAAGTGTCATCAAAATAAATCTCATAAATGAAAACGGATAATATCTCTCACTACCTGTCATAGCAAATAGATTACCATAGGATTGGGAAAGGATCGAAAACCTTCTCCACTAGGCGTAAGCACCTAAGATAAACTATCAAAGAGGGCTTTTAAACGGGTTATAACATGAGGTGTAGGGATATGATAAACACGGATTTGTTGGATAAGGGATATTTTACTGGTGGCGAGTTAAAGATCTTGATTAATTACATGTACAATATGGCGTTGCTAAGCCAAGACTAGACTCGACTTAAGCTAAAAACAAAATAACAAAAACATAAAATAAACATAAAATCAAACGGGATGGTAGTCCGTATGTTTTTTCTACCTTTTTTTTTTTTTTTTTTTTTTTTTTTTTTTTCATACACTCTTGCCCTACCATCCAAAATAATACATCATAGGGGCCTCGGTTCTCCCCTTACACTTGAACTTTTAAATAACTTTACAAATAATTATTCTAATGACTCGAATTAAGATAATCGAAACACTTGGAGTACTTTTAAAATATTTAGCACATATGGGGGTAATAATGTTGTTCTTCCCCATTACTCCATTACACTAGTACTTTACCCATGAGTCCCAATCGTCCCAAAACAATATGTACAAGGATATGACTCGACTTAGCAACCATGTAATCAATTAGATAATTAACTAAGGGTTTAAACAAATGTTGTCACAATAATGCACTAATAATGAGTGCATACAAGGTAGGCTAAGGCGATTTGGGTGTAAATTTAAGTGGGGTGTAAACAAATTCTTCCTTTAAGTAAAATGCTTAAAGGTCAAAACGAAAAGATAGGCTCTGAGGGGTGTACTAGGGGTATCGTGTACCAAAAATGGGTACAACGCAAAGGGTGTGGGAGAATTACTTGACAAAGGTAGCCAAAGTAATTATAACAAAAACACAGGTGTAAAACAATGGGTTAATCCTAATGCCTCTTATCATGTAGTAAATCTAACTACACGAATGTAGTCTCACTTGTGGCCTCGGAATGGTCCTAACGCAAGTTCTAGAATCTAAGTGCTACCGGTACACACATCATAGCATAAATGTTTTTCCTACCAATTCTAGGGGCGAACCTCACATATTTGGGGGTGGAAAATTTTTTAGTGGTACGGTTTTTGTGCTAGTCATATAACTCCTATCCATGAGACGCTCATTAAGATCAAAGTTTCACTCCTATATGTTGTAAAAAATTTTAAATTTGGCACTAAAATTGCCCTAACAGGTATTTCTCTCAGTTTTATTACACATCTACCATTAAATAAACAAAAATCAAGTGCAATTGTATTCTCTAAAGTATCGTATTTTACCCCCCCCCCCCCTTACACTTAAGATGAACATTGTCCCCAATGTTCAAATAACAAGATGTAAAAGTAAATAAGGTAAACGAATGAAATCAAATACTCCCCTGATTCGTTCGGTGGATAATGTGGCAACATGGTTAGATCTTCTTCCAAGTGAATGTAGAAGCTCCAAGACTAAAGCAACGCCAAAAGCTTGATTCCACATACATCTCCTTGTCCAAAATAACCTGTTAAACCTGAGAAAACAAACACGAAAACCTGCATAACATCGGCGGGATAAATTCTATGTAAGGATATAATGCTTGTGGAATGATAATTTTGCAGATTCCTGGAGATTATAAGTTAGAGATTTAATAAAAACTTTTTATGAAAACAAAACTTTCAAAAATTTCAGAAAATTAAAACCTGACGCCGTCAGGTTGTAATGCCTGACGCCGTCAGAAATGATCTGACATAATTCTCATGTTAAGTTTCCGGAAAATTTCTGGAAAAACCTCTACCTTACTTCCTGGAAATCCTGCAAAATATCATTATGACTCGATACAAGCATTTGACTCAAACAAATACGAATATGTATGTTAATTTATTATTATTACGATTCATGTTCATTTTTGTTCTAATAAACCGATTTGGATTTCCCTTACACTTATCTTTTTTGCAAAATACCTTTATATGTAGTTAAGACGAAGTTAAAAACAAGATAAAGCATTTTCACAATTTCGTTTTGAACATGAATCAATAATAATAAAAATTAAACACACATACGGAAGCAAATAAAATCAAACAAACAAATAAATAAATAAACAAACAAACAAATAAAGCTTGCATGCAATAAAGAAAACAAAGTGTCACAAATGTTTAAAGGCCAAGAGATGCCTAATCCTAAACTATTACAGACTAAATTGTTCCAAAACATACAATCATAGATTAAATTGTTTAAACATCATAACATCAAATCAAATCATCACTGGGGTGGGGGACCGTGGCGATAGTCGTAGTTAGGAGGGAGGTGCCCGTAATACCCATATGGTGGGTAATCCTGCTCACGTCCCGGGAAAGGGTCAATCTGCAGGTGTGGGTCCAACTGATCACGCGTAGATAAATGCTGCATCTGTCGAACAGTGTGATCATACATCCAGTCGAACCTCTCGTCAACCCGGGTTCTCCAAGTATCAACCTGGCCCATCCAGGCCCCCTGGTGAGCCTGCCAATCCCCTCTGCTCATGTGCCGGTAGTAATCTGCCGTACCAGCCTCATAACCCCCATGTTGCTGCTGCTGATGCTCCTCCTCCTCATCATCCCCACCACCAACATCCTCATCTCCGTCTGGATTATACCACATAAAGGTCCCATCATCCATCTCCATAAACATCCCACCATAAATCCTATCTCCTTCCCTTTCCCCAACTCCACCATTCAGAAAGCTAGCTACCCAAAATGGGATGTTGCAGTAAACCTCATCTGAGTAAATGGTGTACAAATAGAAGAGGTCTGAAGCAGTGACGCGGTGGTGAGAGCTGTGGCGCCCTGTCAAGCTGTAGGTGAGACATCTATGGGTCAACCTAACCCTAGGTTCCCTGATTTGAGATGCCACAGTAGTCGAGGTGTACACACCATCCCCAATAGTCGGCCAGAACATGGAACATCTAAAATCATTCCTCATTGTCTCTCCATGCAACAACCTAGTCATGAACCCTGCTTGAGTGGTTTCATGCTGACTGTACAACCCAAGTCTCCATCCAAACTCAGTAACCGAGCATGTCCTAAGCTCACCCCCCATCCTAAAATAGATTGTGGTCCTGCCCACATCGGTCCTTGCCTCGGCCATGTCAAAGTGAAAAGTGGCAAAGAATTCACGTACCAATTCGTCATAGACCGGCTCTTGAATTCTAAACAGGTTTTCCCACTGAGGGCCGGTAAATTCATCGGTCTGAAAGCTTTGGAGAAAGTTTTGCTCAAGACCTTCCCTCCTCAAAAAGCTCCAATCAACCATGGCCCCATTTTCAACTTTGTATTGTAGCAATTGGGTGTATTTAGTCGTGGCAGCATCGTCATCGAAGACACCCCAACTGAGGACCGTGTCGCCAAAGTTCTCTTGTTGAGATCTAGAGGAACTCCCTCTGCTAGGTCGTTGACGCTTACTCATTATCTGGAACAAAGCAAGGAGGAACAAAGAGGGTTAATTTGTGAATCAAAGAATCGGTTGAGCATCAGACAAGGCTGACGCCATCACCCTTTGCTAGGTGACGCCGTCAGATTCGACCAAATTCAAATCCCAAATTACGAGGGAAAAATCAATATCCAAACTACAAGTTCATAAACCAAACGCCCCTTTTTACAGCAAAATGGGTGATTGGATCATAGGTTATGGTTCAAATTCGTGGCCACCCAATTAGTGAATAGACCCATTTGATTGCCAATCATCAAATGCTTTAATCATTGCTAAATAACACTAATTAAAGGCATTATGAGTTCTAGGCATGAATCAATCCTAGGGTTTCATGAGTTGGGGTTTTTCGAAATTTAAGAATCCTATGAGTAATTAAAGCGAAAAGAATGAATAAGAATTACTTACCACGTGGAGATTGGTAACGAAAGTCGGTGAATTTGACCTTGAAAATTCGTGGGTGGGGTTGGAGTGGATATGGTTTGTGGGGTTTGTGATGAAAGTGATGGAAGTAAAGTTATTATTGCTGTGCAGACGGGGTGACGGCGTCACGTTCATAGTCTGACGCCGTCAGACCAGCGTAATTTACCACTTTGTGCCAGTTTACAAATGAGCCCCTTGTACTTTAAGTGAGCAGCTAGTTAGGGTCAATAACCCTGATAGCTAGTCTCGTTAACAAGTTCCTCCTGGGTCAAATGTTTTGTTACTGTCACGGGATGTAGTAAAATGTTGGAAAGGGCCGGTTGACGTCTCATTCAGGTTCCAATTTCCATCACGGCAGGTATTCAGGGAGTGAGAGGAACTTTTCCAGGGGGTTTTTGAAATGAGGGTGTGCTTTAATTGAGTTCTTCTCACACCTGGCTTAAAGCCAAAAGATCATTTCCTAGCTTCATGAAAGTTAGGGAGCGTGACAACCATGCTTCCCACGAAAATGCTATGATCTTGAGAATTCTTTTTCTCGCGAGGGGATCCAAATGGATAAGAGGGTTTTAAAAGTGAAGGCTCGGGGAGAGGGGTTTCATCATCCCATTCGTCGTATGGTTCATTAGGGACCGGGAGTTCAAAGATCTTCTCGATCTTTTTGTGTGAAGCTTCTTCCCTAATTTTCTCCTTTATTCTCGCGATAAACTTTTCTGCTAGTTCCATGAACATATCTTGGGTGTTTTTCAATTGAGTCTCTAATTCCTGGATCCGCCTTTCTTGGTTGTTCACGAAAGTTAGCATTATCCCTTCAAATTCATCTTGTCGTGAGAATTGATGAAACGTATGTTTACCAATTATGTTCACACACTCATCGGGATTTTCATCAGCCGTAGGTGTCTCAGCTTTCATTAATTTCTCAACCTGCCTTTTTATGTTTTCGAACAGCTGTTCTTGGGTTGCACTCATGCAATTTAAAATCCCTTCTTCCGAGAACGTTGAATCTTTCCATTCTTCTTCTTCGTACTGTGCTAAGTCCTCAATGACTTCCCAGCACTTATCGACACTGAGCCTACTCAGCCTTCCATTGGCAGCGTAATCTATGGTTCTTCTAGTTTGATGGTTTACGCCATCATAAAATAGTTGGATTTGTAGCCAAGGATCCATGCCATGGTGAGGGACTTTTTGGAGTAAGTCCTTGAATCGAGTCCATGCCTCGTAGAGGGTTTCACCTTGACGTTGTTGGAACATCAAGATATCATTCCTTAGCTTGGTAGTTCTTCCTGGTGGGAAAAACTGAGCAAGGAAACGAGTGGTGAGATCATCCTAAGAGGTAATGGATCATGCGGGTAGACGCTCTAGCCATTGACTAGCTTGGTCCCGCAGAGAGAATTGAAAGAGACGCAGTCGGGTCGTCTCTCGAGTGGCAACATCAAGGTCTATAGAATCAACAATTTTGAGAAAGTCCTTGAGATGTTGATTAGGATCTTCGGAACGAAGTCCATGGAATGCGCATCCGCTTTGCACCAACCGGATGGTGTCGGATCGCAAGGGAGTAACATTGGCTCCTTGAGTGAGCTCAATGGTGTTTCGATAGCCATGGTGGCTAGGACGGGAGTAGTCTCCTAAGGTACGGGCTCTAGGAGGTGGGTGTTGTTGTGGTGGTGGGTTGTTGGGATCGAGGATATTACCACCTTCCATGATGTCGGATGGTAATGGTTACGAACAAAGAAACGAAGAAAAAAGATAGACTAAAGAAAATCTAGAAAAATAAAATAAAAATCTCACTAGAAAGGAATCTAGTGAGTAGACCTAATAAAATAAAAATTCAACCTAAACAATAACTATTCCCCGGCAGCGGCGCCAAAAACTTGATGCGTGGTTTTGCGACCTTACAACAGGTTTTACCTCTCGAGGGATCTCAAGAGGCTTACAACCCCACCAGGCAGTGTACCTGACCGATGTAGTATAGTGTAGTGGTAAGTACGGGGGATTGATCGTTCTCCACAGGGAATAGTGTCGTTAGGATTGAAAAACTACTTTAATAGGTCTAAGGGTGAGGGAAGATTCTTTTTGTATTTTTATATTTTATGAAAGCAAGTAAAATCTCGGGTTTGAAGGAGTGGGCGGAATTAGTTGCTAGTCAACTAACCCAAATAACTACAAATGCAAATAAAATAAAATAACTGAAAATGAAAAGAGTTGTGAAACTTATGTGGAGAGAAATGTGTTTACTTAGATTTCCTTACTCCCTAACTATCTTTTACCGGTTGATTAGTGTGTATTAATTGCGTGGATAATGGGTGTATTCCTTAATACCAATCGTGGGGTGGCGTACGTACTTCCCCAACTCTATAAGCTCCTACTTCACTCCTATGTCGAGCCGGCTAAGAAGCTCCTAACATGGGATCACTAGAATTCGCTCATGCATTAAATACAACCATAAAAACCTAGTACGCATTGGTTCATGTTTCTTAAGACGTTCAAGCAAATTACCGTATAGGAGGTTAGCCAGTTTTCTTAAGCCTAACATCGATAAACAATCATCCAATACAATCAATAACACACTAACAACTAATAATCAATAGTTAGGTTTCATTAGATCTAAGCAAACACAAGATAAATCTAGCCTAGCATGTTAATCAAAAGACAAGAACAAGATATAATCAAACAACACATAGACATATTGATTGATTAAATGAATGCTTATCTTCAATTAAACATGGGAGATCCAAGGGTATGAAAACCCTTAAAAATGGCAGAAATTCGTCTTAGGGTTTCTCCTCACAAAGTTGCACACTAATGACAAAAAATTGCAAAACTATATATAGAGTTTAGGGGCTGACGGCGTCACGTTGTAGATCTTGACGCCGTCACCTCGCCGTGTCTAGGGTTCCCGGATGGCCTTCTTGACGCCGTCCCTTTTTAGTGCTCCAAAATCCGCTCTGGCTTATCAAGGGGTGACGCCGTCAGAAATGAGCTTGACGCCGTCTCTCTTTAGCTTAAACCGTGATGGCCTTGATCACCTTAAAGGGTGACGCCGTCAGACTTCCCATTGTAAAACTCCCTGGCTTATCATGTGTATTTTTCATATCCACCTCTTTTTACAAGCCTTGACGCCGTCAAGAGCAATACTTGACGCCGTCAAAGGTACTTTTCCAGCCGATTTTGAGACTTTGTCGTTTTCTTCACTTTTATGCTCCAAAAACGTCCAAAATGCTTCCTTTTCCAGATTTCTTCTCCAAAGTACCTAAAATGACAAAAGGAACGATTTAGGGCAATATTTGATCAAATAAATACGATTTAGGGCTTAAATGACCCCCTAAAAGCGGTACACTTTTCGCTTCATCAGATTCCAATATCACCCTTAGCTTTCAACTTCCCCAGATCTTCTCTGTCGTTCGTTGGATAGCACAAAGCGCCAAATACATGAAGGCAAGAGATGTCGGGTTTTCTGTTGTTCACTAGCTCATATAGGGTTTTATTGAATCTTGGATGGATTAGGGATCGGTTCTTAGTAAAACAAGCAGTGGCAACAGCATCAGCCCATAAGAATAGTGGTGCACTAGAATAAATCAGCATTGTTCGAGCAGCTTCCACAAGAGTTCTATTTCTTCTTTAAACTACCCCGTTCTGCTGTGGAGTTCTAACAGCCGATGTCTGGTGAGTGATTCCAGTATCTTCAAAGTAGGTTCTTAACTCCTGGTTAGTAAATTCTATGCCATTGTCTGTTCTTACGATCCTTATTGGAGCTTGAAGTAGGACTTGAATGCGCTTCAGAAAGGTGATGATGATGCCTGGTGCTTCGTCTTTTGATCTCAGAAACTTTACCCATGTATATCTTGAGTAGTCATCGACGATAACAAGAATATACTTCTTCCCATTTATGCTTTCAACTCTCATTGGGCCACATAAGTCCATGTGCGACAGATGTAACTTATCAACCGAACTGGGTACGGTTTTAGGTTTATATGTTGCCCTTTTGCTTTTTCCTTGTTCGCAGGATGAACATAGGTGATCTTTGGTGTATTTGAACTTTGGGAGACAGTTGACGATGTTGTCTTTGGCAAGCTTGTTGATGGTGTCAAAGTTGAGATGGGATAATCTTCGGTGCCACAACCAGGACTTAGTTTCGCATGCTCTTGTCATTAGACAAATTGGTGAAGAAGAGGCCATTTGGTTTATGTCAATAGCATATAGATTGGTGCCACGATTCCCAGTTAAGAGATCATCTCCAACCAAATTTCTAAGGAAGCAAGTATTTCTCCTAAATGCAACCTCTAAATCTGCATCACAAAACTGTCCGACTGAAAACAAGTTGTGTCCCAATCCTTCGACGTAGTAAACCCGAGTGATTAAGTAATTCCCAAACTAAAGATCTCCATAACCCAGAATAGCTGCTACATGATGATTTCCAAAGCGAACAGTTCCCATGAACTTCCATACAAAGTTGATCAGCAACTTCAGATTCCCGGTCATGTGCTTGGAGCAACCCGATTCGACGATCAAAAGACATATTTCGATAACCTGCCAAGAACAGATGATTTTACATTTTGAAACCGTTTATCATTTGGTTCCATGGGGTTAGAGGTAACATTTAATTCACACTAATAGAAGGTTTCTACTTGTTCGTTTGGAACCTTTTTTAATTTACCATTAACAAGTATGAATTTTTTACCCGTTGGTTTCCATACGTACAACTTAAGATAGTTCCTAGGCAATATGCTACTAGTGGTTGACCTAGATGCTGCAATTAGTCTTTTAACATATCTAGACCTAGCACTAGTTCCTGGAGGAACATCTTTCTGTTCAGGCATAGCATTCACATTCACATTATTAGAAACAATATCATTACAAACTTTTAACGATTTCTTGCACATTAAACAAACAGAGTCATTATATGCACTAGAAACAGTACTTTTAACATTACATCCAGATGACATATGTTTCTTATTAGAAAGCGATAAATTCCTAGGGTGTTCTTCTACTTCTTCCATTTTATTCTTGCATTTACTCTCAGAGACAGGCGAGACTCTATTGTTCCTTGTATTGCTCCTAGGCTGTAGTCTGCTGCTCCTAGAGGTACTTTCTACTCCTGTTGAAGGTAAGGCACACACATTAGGATTTATCTTTTTGTCCTTTGTATTTGTATTAGCATTCCTAGTCTCTTTTGGATTATCTTTAATGCTCTTGTCTATCTCTCTATATTTTTGAGTAGTGGTACTAATCTTATAAAGGCCAGGTGCTATCACATTAGATGTTTCGACAACTGCTTTCCCTTTGTCAACACTTTTGACTTTTTCATTTTGTATAGGCAAGGGTATTGGAGTGACTGGTTTTGTCAAATCATTTTTCACATCAACTTTTGGAACCATTTGAGAAATTGACATTTTTGGTTTAACAACCGGTTTTTCCGAAGTCGATGGTTTTACAAACTTAGTTTCCTCACCTTTCCTTTTTTGACTTTCCAGCTGAGACTTCAAAAGACCGTTTTGCTCTTGCATGTTTTTGTAGGCACGCTCATACAACAATTTGTCATACATGCATTCTGTGGAAAACTAGAAGGGGGGGGTTGAATAGTTTTACATCTTTTTAATTTATTATAAAACCTTTGTTTTATACTTTTAAAAACTTTAGATTCTAGTTTGTTATGAAAAATAAAACTTAAATCTTATTATTAGTTATATATGTATTCTTTTAAATTGATTGTAAAAGTTTTTGTTTCTTGAATGGATTTTCAATTTGATCTTTATGTGAAGTCGACCTCTAATTAATACTAGCAATTATATAAGCCTATGTGTATGAAAGTAAAGGCGATGCAAGTATAGAAATAAATAAGGTATGGAAAGATCTAACCGAGACACGAGAGATTTATAGTGGTTCGGCTACAAGGACACCTTCCTTGCCCTACTCCACTCCCCAAGCACACCTTGCTCGAGAGTTTTCTTCACAACTTCAATAAGCTCCCTTATGGCGGAGAAAACCGTACACAACTTTGGCTTACACGGGTTTAACGACACAAAGCAAAATGTCGAGTTCTAATCGTAGCTAGAACCAATCTCACAACTTCACAACACAACTTCTTCACAACTTATTCACGACTACTTCACAACGGCTTCACGACTGCTTCACGACTTCTTCACGACTTCAACACGACCGCTACACAACCTCTATGATGCGGCTTCACAACTTCAACACTATGTCTTCATGACTAAGACTTCACGACTTCAACATGTCCGCTACACAACCTCTATGCTACGGCTTCACGACTTCAACACTAGGACTTCACGACTAGGACTCCACGGCTTCAACACGACCGCTACACAACTTCTACGCTACGGCTTCACGACTTCAACACTAGGACTTCACGACTAGGACTTCACAACTTTAACACGACCGCTTCACAGCTTCTATGCTACGGCTTCATGACTTTAACACAAGGACTTCATGTCTTCTAAGCTATGGCTTCACAACTTCTACACCACGGCTTCACGACTTCTACACTTTGACCTCACAACTTCTATACCACAACTACTTATACAACATCTTCACTACTTACACACAACACTAGTCTACAACACAAACCTTACATACAAATGAATGAATGATTTACAAACTTTGTTAAACACACAACTTAAGTAACAAAATGATACTAAGTTGTAATACTTCTAATCTTGATTGATAGAAGTATTCTTCTTTTGCACTTGGATGGTGGAAGCTTGGATCACTTGGAAACCAATGCTTAAGATTACATGATCAAAGGTTTTTCTAAGATATGAAATGAGATCTACTACAGAAAGTTTTAGTGCAAAAGGGTTGAGAAAAAATCCAGGAGAAGGCTTGTATTTATAGGGAAAAATCTGGACAGCTGGAGCCTACTGGAGCGGGGCCGGCCCCCTTAAATAGGGGGGCGGTCCCCTTAATTTTAAGGGGGCCGCCTAGTAAAATTAAGGGGGCCGCCCATGCTGAACGTTGGCCAGTTTTGTCCTTTTGTGGGGAAGGTTTTTCTGGAACATTTTAACTGATTTTGGTTAAAAATTTGAATTCATATTTTTATAAAAGATTAAACATTTTTAATTAATACCAAAAATGTTTTTCAAAAATATATAAAATATTTTTGATGTTATATAAAAAATCTAGTTATTAAGAAAATGTTCCTTTGATCATATAATGCATTAAGCATTAGTTCATTCATACCTTAAGTGATTTTAGTTGTAGAAGTGAATATTTACAACTAAGTACTTGTTTAATTTATAAGTTTATGTTTTAATGAGTTTACATTTTGTGATCATCAAAACATAGAGATATGAATAAATATTGATAATGTTTTTAGGCATTTATTTATGTCAACAATCTCCCCCTTTTTGATGATTACAAAACCTAAACTCATTAAACCAAAAAGTTTATTTTTGGACAAGTATTTAGTGAGTTTACATTCACTTCTCCCCCTTTTTGTAGAATCAAAAAGGTTAAGCCGACAAAATTCAAACGTGAAATTTGTCGGGACGAACACTCCCCCTTGATGTGTACTCCCCCTCGTTTGGGGGCACCAAGGAATCGATATATGGAATACTTGCAAGAAAAATATTAGAAGCACAAGCATATATATAGCAAAAATAAGCATGCATATAAAGACATTCATTAAAAATGTTGTGTATCAATACACAACCATCCAAAATTATATTCAATCCAACATTAGCTAGTAAGTAATGCAATCTACATAATCATTCTAGGAGTACATGATCTTCCATGGGGCTTGCACACAAAATGGTTTGAAAAATTATTTTTGATTAAGCATTGCATATGCTTAATTTGGTGAGAATGAAGGTGGTGGTAGTGTAGTGGGTGAAAATGATGGAGGTTGTGGTGGAGGTTGGTTGTTAAGCATGTGTTCAAGGGATGAAAACATGTAGTGTATCTCATCTCTAAGACCAAAGATGATGGTTTGGTTGTGGATGTGGTGGTATTGGTGATGATGAGAAATGAGCATCAAGAGGTGTTATTGGTGATATGGAAATGACAAGTTGAGTGAATGGAGGTTCTTGAGTAGGAGGTGGAGTTGATGCTCTTGATGGTGGTGATGAAAGGTGTGAGTTGATGTGGTTATTGATGGATGAAAGGTTGTTTTTGATGGTGCATTTGGTGCACTTGGGGATTAACATTGAGGTGGTGGTGATGGAGTTTAGGTGTCTTAGAGATGATTTTGGTGATAGCATGGTGAGTAAAAATGGGTGTTTGATGGAGGTGATGGTTGATTTAGGTAAGGTTTGGGCTAGATAAAAGGGGTCGCAAGATGCAATAGAAAACTGTAAATTTTACTACCCAAATGGCCGGTCCCCTTAATTGTAGGCTGGCCCCCTTAAAATTAAGGGGACCTCCCAGGGAATTAAGGGGGCCGCCTATCTGGTGTTTTCCCAGGCGACCAAATTTGAAAATTTTCCAGAAAAGGGTCATTTTTTAGGGTGTTTTTGCAGCAAGCTCCATTTGAATCATGTACATCAAGAATGATTAAATAGTGGCATAAACATGTTAAATACGCATGCATACATTTAAAACATATTATGGAATAAGCATGTTATTAATCATCAAGCATGTATATATATATCATGATATCAAGTATACAAGTAATAAGCATAACAATCATATATTAAAGACAAGAAATAAAGCATTCATTAGTTGAAAATAATTATGTTAAAAACATAATTATTGATACAACACATATTTTGCTTATAGCATACAATAAGTAGAAAATTTTAAATTGCCTAAGAGATCCATTTGACTTGCTTGAGACATGAAAAGCTTGAATTATTTTGGATGGATGATGGTAAAGAGGGGGTAAAAAATATTGGATTAATGGGGTTGTAAGTTTGGGTGTATGGATGTTGGAGAAAGTGTTGATGGAGGAATTGGAGGTGGAGAGCTTGGACTTGACCATGTTGAATAAGGGTTTTGATGTTGTTCAAGTGGTGGTGTTGGATTAGATCTAGTGAGAAGATACTCAATCCAAGTGAGACGCTCATTTAAGGTAATGGTTTGATTTTGGAGAAAGATGCAACAAGGACTATTGTTGACATGTTTCTCAATTTGACTCAAGTGATGTGGTGATGATAGTAATGATGGTGAGATGGATGGTGATGATGGTAATGATGGTTTGATTTTGGAGAAAGATGCAACAAGGACAATTGTTGACATGTTTCTCAATTTGACTCAAGTGATGTGGTGATGATGGTAATGATGGTGAGATGGATGGTGATGATGGTAATGATGGTTTGATTTTGGAGAAAGATGCAACAAGGACAATTGTTGACATGTTTCTCAATTTGACTCAAGTGATGTGGTGATGATGGTGATATGGATGGTGATGGGTTTAAGTTGCTTTGAGCAAGGTGCAAAGCAAGAGAGCATTAAGCTCATGGGCTTCCTTGAGTTCTTCAATGAACTTCAAGTGTTGAGTGGAAGGTGATGATAATGGAGAGTGGTTGTTATTTGGTGGAAGTGGTGGTGACACTTTTGGTGGTGGAGACAATTGTGAACTTGGGTAATTATGAGTGAATGAAGGTGGACATATGGATGATTGGTTATGTGTGTGAAAGGGTTCATTAGGATGAGGTTTAGGTGTTGGTTGAGTTTGAACAACATCATTTGTTGGGTTATGGCAAATGTCAAGCTTCCTCCTCCAAATGGGTATTTATGGTGTAGTGATGATGTGATTGTGGAAGGTAAATTTTGGAGGGTGGTTTGTGACAAAATGTGTTTGTGAATTTTGGGAAGTATAGGATAAAATGAGTTGGAAATTGAAAAAGAAATCAGTAATCCGTTACTCCAGATGGCCGGTCCCCTTAAATAGGGGCCGGTCCCCTTAATTTTAAGGGGGTCGCCTGGGTATTTAAGGGGGTCGCCCATCTGCTGACTTCCAGATTACTGGAAATGGGTTTTTGGCATAAATTTGTAGAAAATGTTGTGTTTTTGGGTTTAGTTTCAAGCAAGTCCAACTTCTTTCAAGGCAATTTAGGATTTAATTACTCATATATTCTAAGCATATTTATTTAAGCAACTTTATCTAACATGCAAACTACTCATTAAGCATATAACATGTATATACATATATTAGACAAGAAGATAATACATAGCACCATGTAATTCATAGTATAATACTTAGGAAGATTAAAAGGCTAGTTAATTAATCCTAATGATTATCTATGTACAAGGGAATGTGGAGTTGTGATAGCATGGACTTCTAGACTTGTACCAAGTGAGATCTTTAATAAGTAAACCATGATTTTTCATTATTGATTTAGTTCACTTATAAGTGTCATATACACAATTATATATGACATATATGAGATCACCAAGCATGATTTAAAGAAATGTTTTTGGCATTATTCAACAATGCTTGAAAGTAGGTTTTATGTGGATGTGAAAAGTATATTAATGAAATAGTTTTGGCTTTGTTTCAAAATGTTTTTATGAGGAAAGAGAACATATTTTTCCAATCTTTGGTTTTTGATAAACACGTAATTATGGACACAAGTTTGAAAGAAAGGTAGGATGGTGAAACATGTTTAATAGCAATGTGTCATAATCTTTTGAAAAATCATTTTTCCAAAATGTGAAGTTTTTGCAAATTTAAAAATAAGTCCCATTAATTATAGGTTTAAAAATAGTGGTTTATAAAAGATCTCATGCTCAAGGGCATTGGTTAAGTCTATTGTCACATGCTACCTCTTTCTACATATCCTATGGCATTTAAGCATGTATTATGACTAAATACAAAAATACATCATGTCAGAGTAGTTAGAGAAAAACAAAAGCTATTATAATGACAATGCATTCAACAACTAAACAAATAATTACGAAGGCATGCAGTCAAATCACATAGGAACAAGTAAACATCTAGAAATTTTATATACGCAAGATGACATAAATCTAGGAATGAAAAGCTCTAGTGAAAAGCAAAGTTCATAACAGTAAACTATCGTTAGGTATATTTAGGAAGAATAATGTATTCAAGTTGGAGAATGAGTATGAGACTATTACTAGTGGTGCTCAATTCAGGCTAAACACGACCGTTTTTACGGGTTACACATACCCAACTTCTCATATAGAAGCAATTCAACCGTTAGGTCAAATTGAGTTTCTAGTCAATAGATTCTCCAGTAGTCATTCTCTTTTTAGAAGAAATTAAGTTCCTAAATTTACCTATCGAAGAGTACCAAATATGAAGATTGATTGGTTCACTAACACTTAGGGGGGCTAACTAAAGGGTTTCTAGTTTATTAAGCCACAGAACGAATATAACTAAAGTGTAAAGGCAAAGCAACCTATCAGACTAAGCATATCCTAAGGCATTAATAAGATTATATGCATGAAGTAATTACTTATGAAATTTTAAATAGAGAACTTACCTCACGTCCTAGCTTTTCTTCGTAATGTCTCAGATGATGATCTTATTTAAACCGAAGTGGCTTGACCCGAACATGTCTTGTACGGATCATGATCTTCTCCTTCGTCTATGTCACTCCATGATTTTGGATTGATTTCACTTTGGAGTTGATTCATGTAGTCTTCGTCGTTAATACCTACATTAACAACATTTGAACTAGTAGCACATGTATCTATTTTATCTAAATGTTTATCTATTAAATTTTCTAAGATAACTAATTCATGTACAAGATCAAAATCCTTATCTTTGGCTTGACATTTTTCTTGATGAAAGTTTAAGAGATTTTTCCAAATATCGTTTGCCGTTTTACATAAAGATATTCTTTCATATTCAACTTTCGGCAAAGTTTTGTAAATAATTATTTTAGCTTCATTATTTTTGTTATTCTTAGTTTTTAAATAATCATTTTGAGTTTCAAAATCCGTTTTTGTTTGACTTTCAAAATCCGTTTTTGTTAGTTGAAAATCACCAATCGAAATGACATGCCAAAGATCTAGATCAATTGATTTCACATAAGTTTCAAATTTATTTTTCCATTCAAGAAAAGTATAGTTTTCAAATAGTGGTGGTTTTAGCAAAGATTCCCCTTCTAGATATTTTTCGAATTCCATAGATCGATTCAAGTTTTAAAATACAGTATATTTTAAAGATCTTGATTGACGTGGCTCTTGATACCAATTGTGGAAAACTAGAAGGAGGGGTTGAATAGTTTTACGTCTTTTTAATTTATTATAAAACCTTTGTTTTATACTTTTAAAAACTTTAGATTCTAGTTTGTTATAAAAAATAAAACTTAAATCTTATTATTAGTTATATATGTATTCTTTTAAATTGATTGTAAAAGTTTTGGTTTCTTGAATGGATTTTCAATTTGATCTTTATGTGAAGACGACCTCTAATTAATACTAGCAATTATATAAGCCTATGTGTATGAAAGTAAAGACGATGCAAGTAAAGAAATAAATAAGGTATGGAAAGATCTAACCGAGACACGAGAGATTTATAGTGGTTCGGCTACAAGGACACCTTCCTTGCCCTACTCCATCCCCGAGCACACCTTGCTCGAGAGTTTTCTTCACAACTTCAATAAGCTCCCTTATGGCGGAGAAAACCGTACACAACTTTGGCTTACACGGGTTTAATGACACAAAGCTAAATGTCGAGTTCTAATCGTAGCTAGAACCAATCTCACAACTTCACAACACAACTTCTTCACAACTTATTCACGACTACTTCACAACGGCTTCACGACTGCTTCACGACTTCTTCACGACTTCAACACGACCGCTAAACAACCTTTATGATGCGGCTTCACAACTTCAACACTATGTCTTCATGACTAAGACTTCACAACTTCAACATGTCCGCTACACAACCTCTATGCTACGGCTTCACGACTTCAACACTAGGACTTCACGACTAGGACTCTACGGCTTCAACACGACCGCTACACAACTTCTATGCTACGGCTTCACGACTTCAACACTAGGACTTCACGACTAGGACTTCACAACTTTAACACGACCGCTTCACAGCTTCTATGTTACGACTTCATGACTTCAACACAAGGACTTCATGTCTTCTAAGCTATGGCTTCACAACTTCTACACCACGGCTTCTCGACTTCTACACTTTGACCTCACAACTTCTATACCACAACTACTTATACAACATCTTCACTACTTACACACAACACTAGTCTACAACACACACCTTACATACAAATGAATGAATGATTTACAAACTTTGTTAAACACACAAATTAAGTAACAAAATGATACTAAGTTGTAATACTTCTAATCTTGATTGATAGAAGTATTCTTCTTTTGCACTTGGATGGTGGAAGCTTGGATCACTTGGAAACCAATGCTTAAGATTACATGATCAAAGGTTTTTCTAAGATATGAAATGAGATCTACTACAGAAAGTTTTAGTGCAAAAGGGTTGAGAAAAAATCCAGGAGAAGGCTTGTATTTATAGGGAAAAATCTGGACAGCTGGAGCCTACTGGAGCGGGGCCGGCCCCCTTAAATAGGGGGGCGGTCCCCTTAATTTTAAAGGGGCCGCCTAGTAAAATTAAGGGGGCCGCCCATGCTGAACGTTGGCCAGTTTTGTCCTTTTGTGGGGAAGGTTTTTCTGGAACATTTTAACTGATTTTGGTTAAAAATTTGAATTCATATTTTTATAAAAGATTAAACATTTTTAATTAATACCAAAAATGTTTTTCAAAAATATATAAAATATTTTTGATGTTTTATAAAAAATCTAGTTATTAAGAAAATGTTCCTTTGATCATATAATGCATTAAGCATTAGTTCATTCATACCTTAAGTGATTTTAGTTGTAGAAGTGAATATTTACAACTAAGTACTTGTTTAATTTATAAGTTTATGTTTTAATGAGTTTACATTTTGTGATCATCAAAACATAGAGATATGAATAAATATTGATAATGTTTTTAGGCATTTATTTATGTCAACACATTCCTCGGCTGTGCGATCAAGTTGTTTAAAATATGAGACATTTTCTTTTTCAAGTTTAATGAGAGCATTTTCATATTTTGTAACAATTGCAGAAGTCTCAGCTCAGAGTCTTTCATCAACTTCAACAGAATATGTTTGGTAAATAATAAACATAATATCAGTTGACAAAACTGCTTCGAAGAGAGAATCATTGTGTTTTTCCAAAACTTTGATACGTTCAATGTTTTCATTAGCTTCATTCACCAGGGATTTGTGGTCCTTGACAAAGTCGGCTGTTTCTTTTAAAATTGCATTTTTAACATGATTTACTCTCGCACTAATGTTATAGAGTGGAGTAGTAATTTCTTTTTGAAACACCTTTTTCATTTCAATATGAAAACTTGAATGCCAGTGGTTGATGCTGAGATTCGTTTTAGATTAAACAATACTTTGAAGTGTGTTCACTCTATCTTTAAGATCATCCAAATATCTTCTAGCTTCACTTGTGTTAAAAGGGTTGCTAGAGGAAATTTGTTCCAGATTTGAAAGATTTTTGGAAACAACTTTTGGTTTTGTTGAAACAACTGGTTTTTTGAAAACCTTTGGTATTTGTTGTTGTTTAACAAAATTTACGCTAGAAAGTATGTTAAGTTTGTTATAATCAATTGGTTTAATTTCTGGATTCTTTTGTCTCATTTTGATTCCACTCTCTTTAGCAAGCTCAATCGTTTCATCGGAATCCCGAACAGTGGGAGGATCATGTTCAGCAAATATCACATTACCATTATACAACACAATCTGTTCTTTCTAAGCTTTCTTGAGATGATAAGGGTTTTCACAACCGATAGCCATTTTCTTCATTGTGTGCAAAAGCGGGTTTGGATCTTTAATTAACATATGAATTGTTTGAGCAGAATGACCCGTTTTGACAAGTAAATCTTCCAACTTTTTAATTGTTTCTTGTTTCTCAATGATTTCATCAAGAAGTTCATTTTCGCGTTTTGAAAAATCTGCTTTCAACTGTTTCTTTTCTTTTTCATGATCAGAACAAGTTGATTTTTGTTTAGAAAGTTGGTTTTACAAATCTGAGACTTCCGTGTTTAAGGATCTTATTTTCTTGTTTAAGTTAACATCGAGGGTGTGAAACTTAATTTGCAATTGTTTTTCTCTTGAAACGGAGTTTTTGTAACCGTCTTCTAATTCTGACTGTCGTGTTTTATTAATTTCAAAAACTTTTTCATTCACCTTATATCTCTTAAGCTCAGCGGTCAATTTTTCATTCGCGGCCTTAACATCGCGATTGACCTTTTTGACTTTTTCAATTTCAACACTACAATTGTTCAAAAATGTAATGCACGTGTTTCCTCATCATTCTCAATGTGCTGTGACTCAAAGCCTCCATTAGGATTCATATCTGGAGTTGCCAAATTAATATTCCTACAACTTGGCGTGTCCATATATGTATCATAAGTGGGTGCTGGAGTCGCAGGATGCTGGTTATATTGAGGTGACATATTGATGAAGCGAAAAGTGTACCGCTTTTAGGGGGTCATTTAAGCCCGAAATCATATTTATTTGATCAAATATTGCCCTAAATCGTTCCTTTTGTCATTTTAGGTGCTTTGGAGAAGAAATCTGGAAAAGGAAGTATTTTGGACATTTTTGGAGCATAAAAGTGAAGAAAACGACAAAGTCTCAAAATCGGCTGGAAAAGTACCTGTGACGGCGTCAAGCACCATTGTGACGCCGTCAACCCTTGACGCGCCAGAGAGGATTTTGGATGATTAAAAGGGGACGGCGTCAAGAAGGCCATCAAGAAACCCTAACCGCGGCGAGGTGACGGCGTCAGCTCTATAACGTGACGCCGTCAGATCTGATTTTCTATATATATTCTCATAATTTTTAGTCATTAGTGTGCAACTTTGTGAGGAGAAACCCTAAGACGATTTTTCTGCTACTTTTAAGGGTTTTATACCCTTGGATCTCCCATGTTCAATTGAAGATAAGTAATCAATTAATCATTCAATATGTCTATGTGTTGTTTGATTATATCTTGTTCTTGTCTTTTATTTAACATGCTAGGCTAGATTTATCTTGTGTTTGCTTAGATCTAATGAAACCTAACTATTGATTATTGGTTGTTGGTGTGTTATTAATTGTATTGGATGATTGTTTATCGATGTTAGGCTTAAGAAAACTGGCTAACCTCCTATACGGTAACTTGCTTGAACGTCTTAAGAAACATGAACCAATGCGTACTAAGGTTTTTATGGTTGTATTTAATGCATAAGCGAATTCTAGTGATCCCATGTTAGGAGCTTCTTAGCCGGCTTGACATAGGAGTGAAGTAGGAGCTTATAGAGTTGGGGAAGTACGTACGCCACCCCACGATTGGTATTAAGGAATACACCCGTCATCCACGCAATTAATACACACTAATCAACCGGTAAAAGATAGTTAGGGAGTAAGGAAATCTAAGTAAACACATTTCTCTCCATATAAGTTCCACCACCTTTTTATTTTCAGTTATTTTATTTTATTTGCAATTGTAGTTATTTGGGTTAGTTGACTAGCAACTAATTCCGCCCACTCCTTCAAACCTGAGATTTTACTTGCTTTTATAAAAATATAAAAAATACAAAAAGAATCTTCCCTCACCCTTAGACCTATTAGAGTAGTTTTTCAATCCTAATGACACTATTCCCCTAGAGAATGATCAATCCCCCGGTACTTGCCACTACACTATACTACATCGGTCAGGTACACTGCCTGGTGGGGATTGCAAGCCTCTTGAGATCCCTCGAGAGGTAAAACCTGTTGTAAGGTCGCAAAACCACGCATCAAGTTTTTAGCGCCGCTGCCAGGGAATAGTTATTGTTTAGGTTGAATTTTTATTTTATTAGGTCTACTCACTAGATTCCTTTCTAGTGAGATTTTTATTTTATTTTTCTAGGTTTTCTTTAGTCTATCTTATTTCTTTGTACTTTTGTTTGTGACACCTTCCACCTACCTCATGAGTAATAGTGATCGCTTGATCCCTGTTATTCGTATTTTCCGCCGTGCAAACTTCCAACTACCCGTTCCCGCCCCCATCGTAGAAAACAACAACCTTTCACCCGACCACCACTTTGGTAACAATTCTGAGATGGAGGAGTCTGACCATGAGAATGACTATGCAGTTAGTCCATTTTACGACTCAGACTCCGATGAGGATGCTGGTAATGGAGAAGTAGTTAACGAGGAATGGAGAAAAGAGGAAATTGATCCCTTTAAGTATGTTGACCCTAGGACTAAGATCGAAAAGGATAGCCTCTTTAACATGCAATTTCCATGTAATATTGGTTATCATAGTCTTCATGCTTATCTTAACTCATCTTTGCCTATGAACATTATCTCTCGCGCTAATTATAATAAAATCATGGTAGATGAGCTAGAATATCAAGGAGATAACATTGTTGCTAGGATTAAGCCACTACACGTATTCGTAGGAAGTTTTGTGTATTTGGTGGATTTTATGGTTATGGAGAACTTAGGAGAATTTATTGATAACAAATTAACCCAAGTCATTTTTGGAGAACCCTTCAAAAGGTTGACCAACCTTGACGAAAAACTTGTGGACGGGTTAATTACATTCTCGGATGGGGATGAAGATTTTGTTTACCAAATGCCCCGATCACATCCTAGGTTTAAGAACTTCTCCATTGAATCTTGCAATAGACTTGTGCCTATTGACTTGTTAAGTGAGAATGATAAGAGAAAGGGGCTCAAATATCCACATGAGAAAAATAAGAGATATTATCATGGATGTCTGGAGCTGAATGATGAATACAAGAAAGATGAGGCAACAATTAGATGGCTCACACTCGGATACGTGAGCATAAGCGACACTAGATAAGCCTGACTTTGAGTCTAGCTACAAGACTCGTTAATAAAGAAAACCGCTTCTTGGGAGGCAACCCAAGCTTTATTTGCTTTGTGTGTTTATTTATTTGTTTGTTTGATTTTATTTGCTTCCGTATGTATGTTTAATTTTTATTATTATTGATTCATGTTCGAAACTAAATTGTGAAAATGCTTTATCTTGTTTTTAACTTCGTCTTAACTACATATAAAGGTATTTTGCAAAAGATAAGTGTAAGGGAAATCCAAATCGGTTTATTAGAACAAATGAACATGAATCATAACAATATTAAATTAACATACATATTAGTAATTGTTTGAGTCAAATGCTTGTATCGAGTCATAATGATATTTTGCAGGATTTCCAGGAAATAAGGATTGAGTTTTTCCAGAAATTTTCCGGAAACTTAACATGAAAAATCTGTCAGATCACTTCTGACGGCGTCAGGAACAGTTTTCTGGAATTTTTTTTTTTTTTTTTTTTGAAAGTTTTGTTTTTCTTCCGGAATCATAAAATGCTTTATTAAATCTCTAACTTATAAACTCCAGGAATCTGCAAAATAATCATTCCGCAAGCATTATATCCTTATACAGATTTATCCCGCCGATGTTATGCAGGTTTTCGTGTTTGTTTTCTCAGGTTTAACAGGTTATTTTGGACAAGGAGATGTATGTGGAATATAGCTTTTGGCGCTGCTTTAGTCTTGAAGCTTCAACATTACCTTGGAAGAAGATCTAACCATGTTACCTCTTTATCCACCGAGCGAATCAGGGGAGTATTTGATTTCATTCTTTTACCTTATTTACTTTTACATCTTGTTATTTGAACATTGGGGACAATGTTCATCTTAAGTGTAAGGGGGGGGGGTAAAGTACGATACCTTAGAGAATGCTATTACGCTTGATTTTTCGTTTGTTTAATGGTAGATGTGTAATAAAACTGAGAGAAATACCTGTTAAGGCAATTTTAGTGCCAAATTTAAAATTTTTTACAACATATAGGAGTGAAACTTTGGTCTTAATGAGCGTCTCACGGATAGGAGTTATATGACTAGCACAAAACCGTACCACTAAAAAATTTTCCACCCCCAAATATGTGAGGTTCGCCCCTAGAATTGGTAGGAAAAGCATTTATGCTATGATGTGTGTACCGGTAGCACTTAGATTCTAGAACTTGCGTTAGGACCATTCTGAGGCCACAAGTGAGACTACATTCGTGTAGTTAGATTTACTACATGATAAGAGGCATTAGGATTAACCCATTGTTTTACACCTGTGTTTTTGTTATAATTACATTGGCTACATTGGTCAAGTAATTCTCCCACACCCTTTGCGTTGTACTCATTTTTAGTACACGATACCCCTAGTACACCCCTCAGAGCCTATCTTTTCGTTTCTAACTTTAAGCATTTTACTTAAAGTAAGAATTTGTTTACACCCCACTTAAATGTACACCCAAATCGCCTTAGCCTACCTTGTATGCACTCATTTTTAGTGCATTATTGTGACAACATTTGTTTAAACCCCAAGTTAATTATCTAATTGATTACATGGTTGCTAAGTCGAGTCATATCCTTGTACATATTGTTTTGGGACGATTGGGACTCATGGGTAAAGTACTAGTGTAATGGAGTAATGGGGAAGAACAACATTATTACCCCCCATATGTGCTAAATATTTTAAAAGTACTCCAAGTGTTTCGATTATCTTAATTCGAGTCATTAGAATAGTTAATTGTAAAGTTATGTAAAAGTTCAAGTGTAAGGGGGATACAACCCCCCTACGATGTATTATTTTGGATGGTAGGGCAAGAGTGTATGCAAAAAAAAAAAAAAAAAAAAAAAAAAAAAAAAAAAGTAGAAAAAACATACGGACTACCATCCCGTTTCATTTTATGTTTATTTTAGCTTTTTGTTTTTTTTTTTTTTCATTAGCTTAAGTCGAGTCTAGTCTTGGCTTAGCAACGCCATATTGTACATGTAATTAATCAAGATCTTTAACTCGCCACCAGTAAAATATCCTTTATCCAACAAAACCGTGTTTATCATATCCCTACACCTAACGTTATAACCCGTTTAAAAGCCCTCTTTGATAGTATATCTTAGGTGCTTACGCCTAGTGGAGGAGGTTTTTGATCCTTTCCCAAGCCTATGGTAATCTATTTGCTATGACAGGTAGTGAGAGATATTATTCATTTTCATTTATGAGATATACTTTTATGACACCTGAGAGATGTGAGTAACTAAACACTACTTGTGAGGTGCTAGTCTGTAATCTCCGTGCTTATTATGATTAAAGTGGAACGACTATTTGTTGTAATTACTTTTATATTAGCGTTAAATGACCCCTAACTTGTATTTTGATTAGAATAAAAGCGCATTTGCTTGAGGACAAGCAAATCTCAAGTGTATGGGTATTTGATAAAGCGAAAAGTGTACCGCTTTTAGGGTGTCATTTAAGCCCTAAATCGTATTTATTTGATCAAATATTGCCCTAAATCGTTCCTTTTGTCATTTTAGGTGCTTTGGAGAAGAAATCTGGAAAAGAAAGCATTTTAGATGTTTTTGGAGCATAAAAGTGAAGAAAACGACAAAGTCTCAAAATCGGCTGGAAAAGTACCTGTGACGGCGTCAAGCACCATTGTGACGCCGTCAACCCTTGACGCGCCAGAGAGGATTTTGGATGATTAAAAGGGGACGGCGTCAAGAAGGCCATCAAGAAACCCTAACCGCGGCGAGGTGACGGCGTCAGCTCTATAACGTGACGCCGTCAAATCTGATTTTCTATATATATTCTCATAATTTTTAGTCATTAGTGTGCAACTTTGTGAGGAGAAACCCTAAGACGATTTTTCTGCTGCTTTTAAGGGTTTTATACCCTTGGATCTCCCATGTTCAATTGAAGATAAGTAATCAATTAATCATTTAATATGTCTATGTGTTGTTTGATTATATCTTGTTCTTGTCTTTTATTTAACATGCTAGGCTAGATTTATCTTGTGTTTGCTTAGATCTAATGAAACCTAACTATTGGTTATTGGTTGTTGGTGTGTTATTAATTGTATTGGATGATTGTTTATCGATGTTAGGCTTAAGAAAACTGGCTAACCTCCTATACGGTAACTTGCTTGAACGTCTTAAGAAACATGAACCAATGCGTACTAAGGTTTTTATGGTTGTATTTAATGCATAAGCGAATTCTAGTGATCCCATGTTAGGAGCTTCTTAGCCGGCTCGACATAGGAGTGAAGTAGGAGCTTATAGAGTTGGGGAAGTACGTACGCCACCCCACGATTGGTATTAAGGAATACACCCGTCATCCACGCAATTAATACACACTAATCAACCGGTAAAAGATAGTTAGGGAGTAAGGAAATCTAAGTAAACACATTTCTCTCCATATAAGTTCCACCACCTTTTTATTTTCAGTTATTTTATTTTATTTGCAATTGTAGTTATTTGGGTTAGTTGACTAGCAACTAATTCCGCCCACTCCTTCAAACCCGAGATTTTACTTGCTTTTATAAAAATATAAAAAATACAAAAAGAATCTTCCCTCACCCTTAGACCTATTAGAGTAGTTTTTCAATCCTAACGACACTATTCCCCTAGAGAACGATCAATCCCCCGGTACTTGCCACTACACTATACTACATCGGTCAGGTACACTGCCTGGTGGGGATTGCAAGCCTTTTGAGATCCCTCGAGAGGTAAAACCTGTTGTAAGGTCGCAAAACCACGCATCACATATCAAATATTTCATTATTGTGACATGTATTGAATGATGGTACCTCAGAGACTGCATTGGTGTCATAAACAGGTGGTGTCTCAGAATCCGTATCATACTTAGCCTCCTGAAGGTTTGCCATGAAAATGCAGTATGCATCGATGTCCTCAAGGTCTTCTATATCATCCATAAGAGCCATAAAATCATTCTCTTCTGCATTCAACTGAAACCCTGCCTTTTCCTTTTGTTCCAACGGCACTGCTTTCTGCAAATACTCTAGATCTTTCTTTTTTGGCTTGGTGGGACAGTTCCTTGCCATGTGACCGACTCTTTAACAGTTGAAACACTTTACTAAATTAACCTGATTCACATTTCCAACATTCCCAGCAACTGGAGCAGCAACATTCCCAATTTGATTCCCAACATTCTGACCCCTCTGGTTTCCAATAACTTGACCCATCTGATTCCCTGCATACCGACCCATCTGATTCCCTGCATACCGCCCTTGATTACCCATCTGATTCCCTGCATACTGCCCTTGATTACCAATCTGAAACCTTGTAGCATATCCCTGCTGATTCCCAAAAACTCCAACCATTTGTCCTTATTGACCCATATTGAAACTTCTAAAACGTTGTTTGGCTATATGATACCATTTGTAAAAATCTAAGATCACTACTTTATCACACAAACTATGTAGTATTCAATGTTACTCAAGACAAGAAAGAGATGTGTGCATCGTATGAATTAATAACCGAATGTATATTAGCTTAAAGAAAGAAAACATAAAAAAACTTAAACACACACACGCACACTCTCACCTATACTACTCTTGAGGCACCCTAACTAATGAGGTGAGAGTGGGTATTTATACACAAAGGTTGACGCCCTAAAGGCTTTGTGTTGGGCTTCGGTTGGGCTTTGGCTCATGGACCATACATTGGACTTTTAGAACTTAACTTAATACATATTAGCTTAGGTCTATGAAGCCCTTGACTATTCTATAACTAATACAATATACACGACACGTTACAAAGTTATTAAATACGAAATGACCATCACTTTTCAATGCTAACAAATGGTTTAGCATTAAGTCGCTAAAAAGAAGAAGTCGGCAACATACGAATGTTTCCAGTTGAAGAAACTAGAGTTGGAAAACCAAAAACAAGAAGCGGAGTTAAGGAAACGTGAGTTGGAAATCCAAGAAAATGCGCGTCGGGAAGCAGCGAAGTTGAAAAGGGAGAAATTTGAACTAAAACTTCAAAATTTTGAATTTTCACAACAAAAGAAACGGGAGAAAGATATCATATTCTATAATACACCAATCGACCCCTCTTTGCCCGTAATCCAACGATAGAAGCTGCAGGAGATCAAGGATGCAATCAAGGCACACTTAGGCTTAGATTATTAGTTTAAGTTTTTAATTAATATTGTAATGTTTTAATTTTATTTGAATTATTATGTAATGTTTTAATTATTAATGAAATTTAAGTTTGTTGTTAAAAATGTTTGAAAAAAAAAGAAGGTCGCGCTTACTGTGGCAAAAAATCGTCTATATGTCGCCGGAGAAAAAAAGCTGATGTGACAGGGAAAATGATGGTCGTTGTTGTTCATTACTGTGCCAAGCCTAAGTGAAGTAAGTTTAAAATTCATGATTTATGTTTGTCTCATCTTTTAAATGGGAAGAGATTGTCTCAAGTTGAAAAAACAACTTGAGTCAAGTTGGACATTTTTGAGCAATTGGATTTGATCCAATGACTCAAATCAAAAAAACTTGAACTTCTTTGAATTCTTTTGATTTGAGTCATTGGATCAAATCTAATAGCTCACACTTCCTCAACTTGACTCAAGTTGTTTTTACAACTTGAGGCAATCTCCTTCCCTTTTAAATAGTTTTATCTATGATTAAATTGCTATACACGCTAATAGAGAAGAGAAAATAACTGTTTGAGTCAAAAGACTTGTGCACATAACAAATTTGGAAAATCTAGAAAACGAGTACATTGCCATTTATAACAAGTGGAATTGCAATTACAATTGCAATGAACTTTCGCCTAGGCTTTGGTAAATGAACATTTTAATTAATTCTAATAATAGACCTAAAAAAATCAATCTAATGGTATGATTAAATCATCATTTGAATTAATGAAATACACATGTTATGTTTTCTTCTATCATCTTCTTTGTAATTGCCACCTATTTTATCTCGTTATTAGATATTGTATATCTTAAGCTAAACCTGCAAATTATTTACTATCTTTTACCTAAAATTCTAGTTTCTAATTTTCTCGATACAAGTTCATAAAACATGATTCTAGATACAAGTTCAAGGTAACACATATCTGAGTTATCACAATTCATTGTCAAACCATATTTTCAGTCATATTTTTAAATATCAGATCTATGTTTATCCATGATTGATGTTCATTCAATGTTATATGATTTATTAATCAACGGATTAAAATAAAGTTTTTTTGGAGAGATAGACGCATCATTTTAGCATGATTTGAAACATTTTGTTTTTTCATTTTTATATTTTTATACTCCCCTTAAATAAAGCATATTTTTAAACATTTGAGTTTAAAATCAATTTTAAAGATATAGAGGGACTTATCTTGAGCATAGAATTTTGAGAAAGATTTTGAAAAATCTTGATCATGTGCTCAAGAATTTTTTTTATTTTTGCCATTAACATTACGAGTCCTGATCTGATATAATCAGAAGTCATCAATGTAGCTCGGGTTTCGTACTGAACTATACAAGAGCCGTCATTTAAGTGCGGGTTTCGTACTAAAGTATACGAAAGCCGGTGTGAAGAAATTTTTGAGAAACGATATGTTTTGGAAAAAATTTAAATGAACTCTCGCTCAAGCATCTGTACATGTCCGTATCATTGTTGAATGACATTTCTAGATACGTACAGAATATCGATTATACGAGAGAAATGTCGTGAGAAGAATATTTTTGGTTTTTTGATTTTATATTGTTTTTGTATTTTTGAAAATTTTCTATTTTAATATTTTGTTATTGTTGGTTTTTCAAATTTTGTATTTTGTTTTTGTTGGTTTTTCAAATTTTGTATTTTGCTTTTTTCAAAAATATTTACAGCGAAGCTTTTTGAGATAAATTTCAAGAAGTTTCGAGAAGACTTTCTACCTCTCTTCGGGAGCTAGGCTTCGTATACCAATTTGTCGAACTAAATTATCAAACCTCTCTTTTGGAATGACTTTAGTAAATAGATCGACGAGTTGGTATTCAGTCTTCACGAAAAATAATTCAACAGTACCCTCTTCTACGTGTTCCTTGATGAAGTGATAGCGGACTCTAATATGCTTGGTCTTCGAGTGTTGTACTGGATTGCACAAGATGGCTATGGCACTTTTCGAATCACAATACATAGGTATGCGGTCGAAAAAGAAGCCATAATCTGTGAGCTGTGTCCTCATCCATAGAACTTGGGCACAACACGCAGATCGAGACACATACTCGGCTTCTGCGGTTGATAACGCGGTACAATCTTGTTTCCTTGATGACCAGCCTACTAGCTTTTCACCCAAAAATTGTGCTACACCGGATGTACTTTTTGCTGTAACTTGGCAACCTGCATGGTCCGCATCTGAAAATGCCATTAGTTTAAACTCCGAATCCGTCGGATACCAAAGTCCCATGTTAATGGTTCTTCGTAGGTACCGAAAGATCCGTTTAACCTCTTGGAGGTGAAGTTCGGTAGGTCTTACCTGAAACCGTGCAAATAAGCAAACAGCAAAATGAATATCGGGTCGACTAGCAGTTAAGTACATGAGAGAACCAATCATGCTCCGATATTTCTTCGGATCCATGGGTTTCCCATATAAATCAGCACCTATTTTTGGTGAAGTGACCATTGGAGTACCAACAGAGTCATAGTTTTCCATTCCGTGTTTTTTCAAAATCTCAATTGTATATTTAGCTTGATTTATAAAAATACCACGAGGGGATTGATTTATTTGTAAACCAAGAAAGAATTTTAGTTCCCCCATCATGGACATTTCAAATTTGCTTTTCATGAGATTTTCAAAATATTTTGAATGTTTCGGATTAGTGGACCCAAAGATAATGTCGTCCATGTAAATCTGAACAATCAAAATGTCATTTTTGTATTTTCTGGTAAACAAGGTTGAGTCAACTGTTCCTTTGGTGAAATTATTTTGGATCAAGAAAGATGATAGTTCGTCATACCACGCCCTTGGAGCTTGCTTTAAACCATAAATGGCTTTCTTTAGCATGTAGACATATTTTAGATGATCTTTGTCAACGAATCCATCTGGCTGACTCACATAGACTTCTTCTTTCAGAGTTCCATTCAAGAAAGCCGTCTTGATGTCCATCTGATAGACTGTGATGTTCTTGTGAGCTGCATAGGCTAAGAAAATCCTGACTGTGTCAAGTCTTGCTACTGGCGCGAATGAATCTTCGAAATCAATCCCTTTTTCCTGTCTAAACCCCTTAGCCACTAAATGAGCTTTGTTGCGAATGACAGTCATTTCTTCATCCTTTTTGTTCTTCCATAACCGCTTTAGATCAATGACAAGTTTGTCAATTGGTCTTGGAACTAATTCCCATGTGTCATGTAACTGATATTGGAGAAGTTCTTCCTGCATCGCTTCAATCCAAGCATTATCTGCCATCGCCTCCCGAATGTTCTTTGGCTCTTTTAAACTGACTGAGCAGATGTAGATGCACATATCGGGATCGGTGGCGAGTTTTTTTCTCGTCTGAACTGGCCTTGAAGGTTCACCAATTACTTGTTCTATTGGATGGTCTTTTGTCCACTGTAACGTAGAAGGGTACCTTGGATTTGACAAATGTGTGTTAGCTGGTTCATGTAACCTTGAAAATGATTCAGCAGAATCCGTTGCAAATGGGTTTTCGAACACTTCTTCTTCTAACATAGCATCATTTTGGTGTTGTTCTTCTTGAAGTGGTGTATTGGGGTTTTGCTCATCAACTCTTGGTAGAACAATTTCAATTACTGGAGTTGCTGGAGTAGATGTTGATGATGTGGAGGGAGTTGGTGCGTCAGCTTCGAATGTTGTTGATGCATCTTGTGGTGGTGGTGGTGGTTGATGATGTTGAGCGGGTGCAGCGGAACGTTGTTGTGATGCATTTGTCGAAGCTCCACCATAGTATTCATCATACATAAACTCGAAGAAGTTTTCCAAGTCTTGATTTGCTGGTTTTTCGGTGTTAGTTGACTGAGCTCCTTGGGGTACGAGTCCTGAACTAATATGTCCAGAAGTGTGGCTGTTTGGTGCGGGTCCTAATCTGGTATGATTAGAAGCCATCGGGTTAAGTGCGGGTTCTAGAGCGAGTCTCTCAGAAGCCATCTGTGAAATCTCGTCAAACTTCACATTCATCGTCTCCATTATCCTTTTAGTTCGACGATTATACACCCTGAATGCCCTCGAGTTTTTTGAATAACCAATGAAGATTCCAATATCACCCTTAGCTTTCAACTTCCCCAGATCTTCTCTGTCGTTCGTTGGATAGCACAAAGCGCCAAATACATGAAGGTAAGAGATGTCGGGTTTTCTGTTGTTCACTAGCTCATATGGGGTTTTATTGAATCTTGGATGGATTAGGGATCGGTTCTAAGTAAAACAAGCAGTGGCAACAGCATCAGCCCATAAGAATAGTGGTGCACTAGAATAAATCAGCATTGTGCGAGCAGCTTCCACAAGAGTTCTATTTCTTCTTTCAACTACCCCGTTCTGCTGTGGAGTTCTAACAACCGATGTCTGGTGAGTGATTCCAGTATCTTCAAAGTAGGTTCTTAACTCCTGGTTAGTAAATTCTATGCCATTGTCTGTTCTTACGATCCTTATTGGAGCTTGAAGTAGGACTTGAATGCGCTTCAGAAAGGTGATGATGATGCCTGGTGCTTCGTCTTTTGATCTCAGAAACTTTACCCATGTATATATTGAGTAGTCATCGATGATAACAAGAATATACTTCTTCCCATTTATGCTTTCAACTCTCATTGGGCCACATAAGTCCATGTGCGACAGATGTAACTTATCAACCGAACTGGGTACGGTTTTAGGTTTATATGTTGCCCTTTTGCTTTTTCCTTGTTCGCAGGATGAACATAGGTGATCTTTGGTGCATTTGAACTTTGGGAGACCGTTGACGATGTTGTCTTTGGCAAGCTTGTTGATGGTGTCAAAGTTGAGATGGGATAATCTTCGGTGCCACAACCAGGACTTAGTTTCGCATGCTCTTGTCATGAGACAAATTGGTGAAGAAGAGGCCATTTGGTTTATGTCAATAGCATATAGATTGGTGCCACGATTCCCAGTTAAGAGATCATCTCCAACCAAATTTCTAAGGAAGCAAGTATTTCTCCTAAATGCAACCTCTAAATCTGCATCACAAAACTGTCCGACTGAAAACAAGTTGTGTCCCAATCCTCCGACGTAGTAAACCCGAGTGATTAAGTAATTCCCAAAGTAAAGATCTCCATAACCCAGAATAGCTGCTACATGATGATTTCCAAAGCGAACAGTTCCCATGAACTTCCATACAAAGTTGATCAGCAACTTCAGATTCCCGGTCATGTGCTTGGAGCAACCCGATTCGACGATCAAAAGACATATTTCGATAACCTGCCAAGAACAGATGATTTTACATTTTGAAACCGTTTATCATTTGGTTCCATGGGGTTAGAGGTAACATTTAATTCACACTAATAGAAGGTTTCTACTTGTTCGTTTGGAACCTTTTTTAATTTACCATTAACAAGTATGAATTTTTTACCCGTTGGTTTCCATACGTACAACTTAAGATAGTTCCTAGGCAATATGCTACTAGTGGTTGACCTAGATGCTGCAATTAGTCTTTTAACATATCTAGACCTAGCACTAGTTCCTGGAGGAACATCTTTCTGTTCAGGCATAGCATTCACATTCACATTATTAGAAACAATATCATTACAAACTTTTAACGATTTCTTGCACATTAAACAAACAGAGTCATTATATGCACTAGAAACAGTACTTTTAACATTACATCCAGATGACATATGTTTCTTATTAGAAAGCGATAAATTCCTAGGGTGTTCTTCTACTTCTTCCATTTTATTCTTGCATTTACTCTCAGAGACAGGCGAGACTCTATTGTTCCTTGTATTGCTCCTAGGCTGTAGCCTGCTGCTCCTAGAGGTACTTTCTACTCCTGTAGAAGGTAAGGCACACACATTATGATTTATCTTTTTGTCCTTTGTATTTGTATTAGCATTCCTAGTCTCTTTTGGATTATCTTTAATGCTCTTGTCTATCGCTCTATATATTTGAGTAGTGGTACTAATCCTATAAAGGCCAGGTGCTATCACATTAGATGTTTCGACAACTGCTTTCCCTTTGTCAACACTTTTGACTTTTTCATTTTGTATAGGCAAGGGTGTTGGAGTGACTGGTTTTGTCAAATCATTTTTCACATCAACTTTTGGAACCATTTGAGAAATTGACATTTTTGGTTTAACAACCGGTTTGTCCGAAGTCGATGGTTTTGCAAACTTAGTTTCCTCACCCTTCCTTTGTTGACTTTCCAGCTGAGACTTCAAAAGACCGTTTTGCTCTTGCATGTTTTAGTAGGCACGCTCATACAACAATTTGTCATACATGCATTCCTCGGTTTTGCGATCAAGTTGTTTAAAATATGAGACATTTTCTTTTTCAAGTTTAATGAGAGCATTTTCATATTTTGAAACAATTGCAGAAGTCTCAGCTCGGAGTCTTTCATCATCTTCAACAGAATATGTTTGGTAAATAATAAACATAATAACAGTTGACAGAACTGCTTCGAAGAGAGAATCATTGTGTTTTTCCAAAACTTTGATGCGTTATATGTTTTCATTAGCTTCATTCACCAGGGATTTGTGGTCCTTGACAAAGTCGGCTGTTTCTTTTAAAATTTCATTTTTAACATGAATTACTCTCACACTAATGTTATAGAGTGGAGTAGTAATTTCTTTTTGAAACACCTTTTTCATTTCAATATGAAAACTTGAATGCCAGTGGTTGATGTTGAGATTCGTTTTAGATTCAACAATACTTTGAAGTGTGTTCACTCTATCTTTAAGATCATCCAAATATCTTCTAGCTTCACTTGTGTTAAAAGGGTTGCTAAAGGACATTTGTTCCAGATTTGAAAGATTTTTGGAAACAACTTTTGGTTTTGTTGAAACAACTGGTGTTTCACTACTAAAAAATGGGGCTAAAGCAACACTCGTAAAGTGTTGTATTAGGCTTAAAAAATGTTGCTTAATGCCTAGTGCAACACTTTTTTAAGTGCTGCCTTAGGCTCCATTACCTTAGGTCTAAAGCGACACTTTTGCCATAATGTGTAACACTTTTGTCAAAGTGTTGCTCGTGTTTACAAATGCAACACTTTTGATACTTATGTGCAACACTTCTTATTATACAACACCAACCAATAAAAACACTTCTACGCATCAAGTGCAACACTTTCCATCATCTATTACAACACTTCTTTTTCGTTTTAACAATACTAGTGCAACACTTTTTCCACTAGAGGCAACACTAACTTTAGCTTTTCATACCGAATATTTGCTCAACAATATTCAAAAGCTACAAATATAGGCAATGTTTTAATTATACGTGGATACATAACTTGTTTCCATCATAGCAATGATATAATATCATCAATAATATCATATTCTAAATACAAATTTGTCAAAAGTCAAGCTACCATAAAGTTCATAAACACAAAAGTTTGCACACTAAAATAATGGATAGTACTAAAATCTTCCTCGTCATGTTCTGATGTATCAACATTATACCTCGTCATGGTTGGGAACGAGTGGACAGGGTATGATGGTCTATTTACTTGAACCAACATTATACCTTTCACAAACTCTCAAACTCACACATGTTCTGATGTATCAAAATAAGAAGCAATCTGAGTCTTGTAAATGGTAATACAATAGCAGAGAGATGAGCATCATAAACTACTATAATTTATATTGTTTATTAACCAAAATTCAACATTTGAACCTAATCTGAGAGTCATTTGCGCTATCAAAAGCAATAACTATTAGTGCACTTAATGAGGATTTTAATCGAACACCTTGTGTTCAACAGAAAAACTCAAAACATATCATCAAATAACAACAACAAAGCTAAATATTGCACAATTATTTAGCATACTATACTCATATAACACATATTTTGGAAGTTTAAATTCGAAATTTTGATGTAAACATTGAATAAACTATAAAGTTACCTTTTGAAAGTGGAAGCAATTCGAGCAAAGGAGGAAGGTTGAGGGTTGTGACTTGAAGAAATTGTAAGGATGGAAATCTATTATTAGAGAAAGTAACATTAAATGAGGGAATTCAAAATTTTCATTTGAATGTTGGAATGAAAAAAAATGGCGCTTCATTTTTAGGGTTGGGGTTTTTTGGCGTAAACTGGGATTTGGGATTTTGGGTAGGGGTCCACTTTATATTGTTATAAACTTATAAGGGGCAATTAATTTTGTAGCCCGGTCACTAGAAGTGTTGGGTTTTTCTGCCCCGAAATTAGCGATTTTTCTGAAATAGCCCGGTCGCCCGGCAACTTTTCTTTAAAAATTGAGAAGGCGACACGTGACACTTAAAAAGTGGCGCACAATCATTTCAAAAAAAATTAATTTTTCTAAAAAAATTAATTTCCAAAAAAAAAAAAAATTCTAAAAAATTTAATTTCGAAAAAAATTAATTTTTCTAAAAAAAATTAATTTTGAAAAAAATTAATTTTTTTTAAAAAAATAATTTTTAAAAAGGTCGCTTAATGTGTGAAAAGTTGTTGAAAAAAAGTCGCTTAAAAAGTACACATAGTGGGCTATGACACAAAGTACAGCTTTAATGATTGGGCGCCACTTTTTAAGTGCCACATGTCGCCTTCTCAATTTTTCAAGAAATATCGCCGGGCAACCGGGCTATTTCAGGAAAGTCGCTAATTTCAGGCCTGAAAAACCCAACAATTCTAGCGACCGGGCTACAAAATTAATTGCCCTAACTTATAATACATTCATTTTTATATGTTTCTATTAGGTTTTTTCCTTGAATTAAAACTAGACATGTCAATTAAAATAATTTGTACTGAGTGTTACTGTCTTTTATGTTTAAAAATGCAACACTTAGTAAAAACGTTGAGTTTCTTTACAATTTTTGCAACCCTTACAATAAAGTGTTGCATCAAAGTTTTCAAATGCAACACTTATTACATAAATGTTGCTTAATTAATATTGTTATCTAAAAGGCAACAATTTTTTAAAGTGTTGCATTAGGCTTATTTTGTTGTAGTGTTTGAAAACCTTTGGTGTTTGTTGTTGTTTAACAAAATTTACGCCAGAAAGTATGTTAAGTTTGTTATAATCAATTGGTTTAATTTCTGGGTTCTTTTGTCTCATTTTGATTCTAATCTCTTTAGCAAGCTCAATCGTTTCATCGGAATCCCGAATAGTGGGAGGATCATGTTCAGCAAATATCACATTATCATTATACAACACATTCTGTTCTTTCTAAGCTTTCTTGAGATGATAAGGGTTTTCACAACCGATAGTCATTTTCTTCATTATGTGCAAAAGCGGGTTTGGATCTTTAATTAACATATGAATTGTTTGAGCAGAATGACCCGTTTTGACAAGCAAATCTTCCAACTTTTTAATTGTTTCTTGTTTCTCAATAATTTCATCAAGAAGTTCATTTTCGTGTTTTGAAAAATCTGCTTTCAACTGTTTCTTTTCTTTTTCAAGATCAGAACAAGTTGATTTTGTTTAGAAAGTTGGTTTTGCAAATCTGAAACTTCCGTGTTTAAGGATCTTATTTTCTTGTTTAAGTTAACATCGAGGGTGTTTATACACAAAGGTTGATGCCCTAAAGGCTTTGTGTTAGGCTTCGGTTGGGCTTTTGCTCATGGACCATACATTGGACTTTTAGAACTTACCTTAATACATATTAGCTTAGGTCCATGAAGCCCTTGACTATTCTATAACTAATACAATATACACGACACGTTACAAAGTTATTAAATACGAAATGACCATCACTTTTCGATGCTACCAAATGGTTTAGCATTAAGTCGCTAAAAAGAAGAAGTCGGCAACATACGAATATTTTCGGTTGAAGAAACTAGAGTTGGAAAACCAAAAACAAGAAGCGGAGTTAAGGAAACGTGAGTTGGAAATCCAAGAAAATGCGCGTCGGGAAGCAGCGAAGTTGAAAAGGGAGAAAGTTGAACTAAAACTTCAAAATTTTGAATTTTCACAACAAAAGAAACGGGAGAAAGATATCATATTCTATAATACACCAATCGACCCCTCTTTGCCCGTAATCCAATGACAGAAGCTGCAGGAGATCAAGGATGCAATCAAGGCACACTTAGGCTTAGATTATTAGTTTAAGTTTTTAATTAATATTGTAATGTTTTAATTTTATTTGAATTATTATGTAATATTTTAATTATTATTGAAATTTAAGTTTGTTGTTAAAAATGTTTGGAAAAAAAAATGAAAGTCGCCCTTACTGTGGCAAAAAATCGTCTGTATGTCACCGGAGAAAAAAAGCTGGTGTGACAGGGAAAATGATGGTCGTTGTTGTTCATTACTGCGCCAAGCCTAAGTGAAGTAAGTTTAAAATCCATGATTTATGTTTGTATCATCTTTTAAATGGGAAGAGATTGTCTCAAGTTCAAAAAATAACTTGAGTCAAGTTGGACATTTGTAAGCCATTGGATTTGATTAAATGACTCAAATCAAAAGAGCTCAAATCAAAAAAAGTTCTTTTAATTTGATTCATTGGATCAAATCAAATAGTTCACGCTTCCCCAACTTGACTCAAGTTGTTTTTACAACCTGAGGCAATCTCCTTCCCTTTTAAATAGTTTTATCTATGATTAAATTGCTATACACGCTAATAGAGAAGAGAAAATAACTGTTTGAGTCAAAAGACTTGTGCACATAACAAATTTGGAAAATCTAGAAAACGAGTACATTGCCATTTATAACAAGTGGAATTGCAATTACAATTGCAATGAACTTTCGCCTAGGCTTTGGTAAATGAACATTTTAATTAATTCTAATAATAGACCTAAAAAAATCAATCTAATAGTATGATTAAATCATCATTTGAATTAATGAAATACACATGTTATGTTTTCTTCTATCATCTTCTTTGTAATTGCCACCTATTTTACCTTTCAAAAAAAAATTGCCACCTATTTTATCTCGTTATTAGATATTGTATATCTTAAGCTAAACCTGCAAATTATTTACTACTAGTATCTTTTACCAAAAATTCTCGTTTCTAATTTTCTCGATGCAAGTTCAAAAAACATGATTCTAGATACAAGTTCAAGGTAACACATATCTGAGTTATCACAATTCATTGTCAAACCATATTTTCAGTTATGTTTTTAAATATCAGATCTATGTTTATCCATGATTGATGTTCATTCAATGTTATATGATTTATTAATCGGTAAATTGTTCTATTCGTACCACAAATTAACTCTTATTGGGGTTCATATAATATTTGAGCCATAATAATTCTATTCACACTGCAAACCTTGAAAAGTCTAACCGAGTGAATTGTCTAGCTAATGGACTTTGTTATAACAACAACTTTTGACTAGCATTTCGTAAATGAACTTTCAGTCAAAAAGATTCAAGATTTCTAATTACACACAAGTTTAAACTTCAAAGTAACACTCATGTATTACAATTGATGTAAGGTGTATTACAATTGATGTAAAGTGTGGTATTCTCACAATCCTACACTAAGAATACGATTAATTAACAAACATTTAGCCAGCCAAATATGTAATATCATATTTGATTCGTAAAATCTGTAATAAAAAACTATCAATGTTGTTGCCTTGTTGGTGAAATGTAGTTACTTGTAATATTTCATCTGATATAACATGTGTTGATAAGATTTTTGCTACAAATGTTTTAACTAAACAGAAAATTCAACTAAAGGCCTTGTTACCTAGCATTAAATCATATTATATGAGAAACTTCCAACTAAACGGTTATAGATTCAAGTCTTGCTTATTTAAGACATTTGAGATTGATTTGTGGTTTATATATTGTGAAATAGTTAGCTAACTATAAGAAAAAGGAAAATTCACAATTCTCTAACAACACATTTGTTTCAGATCTCAATTGGGACGTCAACACTTAACCCTTTGGATGACGAATTTGAGTAGATTGAACGAGCCTTTTGCTTAGCTTAAAACAAATGAACTTTTCAACCACTTCATATAATGTGCATACTAATATAATCATCTTGGCACCATCACTTCAATTCACACTAACGAATTAACAAGTTTTTTTACTAGTGTACTTTAATTTTGTTTATGAAACATTAATTTCGAATCAAATATATCTGGTATCACACACTATCGTGTGCAACAAAAATAGTATAAGTTAAAACTGTATAATGCAATAGAATTATGTGTTGGAATTTAAATAGCATGACAATCATCTAAATAAATAAACACATCAAAACACGTGTAGCGGAAGCAAAATCTTTTATTTAACACGTATTGTTGATACAAAAGTTGGGCGTTCCTTGATTCCGTACCAATCAGATCTTAATGCTTGAGACATGCGCACTAAGAAAACAAAAAGACATTGTTAGGCTTATCGTGGGATTGTCTCCCACGATTATCCTCCGGCGTGAGAGTAAGTAATCGGTTTTTAGGGTTTGTAGAAGAGTTAGGGTTTTTTAGATCGTACCTTTGTGAGGGCTGAGGTGCCCTCTATATATGGACACGAAATCCTTGTTGGTTTCGTGTTCCCCAATCTTCGGTCTATCCCGCATAGGGCGGTTCATTGATATATATCCCATAAATAGAAGATATACTATCAAAACCATAAATAACGTTGGGTTTGGGCCATCGTAAGCCCAAACCATTATCGCAATAGCCCATATCGTGATGGGCTGGAGTCCATTCGTGATGGACTTAAGTATGGGTCGGGTTCGTGACCCGAATACGGACTATACGTCATCATGTCCCCCAGTCTAGTGTGCGCAATGCGAAATTGCGGATGCTAGACTAACAATTGAAACTAAAAATATTCCTTGATGCGTAGCGGGAAAGTTTCAAGTATTTCCCGCCAAAATTAGCAAGTTAACCTAGTCCAAGTATCTTCTTCGAAAATCGTGAGGGTGGGTGAAAAAGTGTTTTACCTTTTGGGTCCCCAACCATCCGATTGGAGCAAGTGGGGTACACATGTCGTTCATCCACGAATATGTGTACCCTTTATATACTTGAGCCGTCATTTCACTGTGGTTATCACAGTAAAAAATCATCATCTTCCGCCATTGTTAAACCTCCAAACAGCAATCCAAAATCAACAAAAAACTAAGGTAATAGCGCGTGCGCTTATAATAGTTATTGAAGGTTAATCATGGTTCTTCAATTGTCTGATTTTACTTCCGTATTATCTGAGGATGAACTTCGTTAGTTCACTTCAGATTATTACATCCCTCTCGCATTGCATCCGGTAATTCCGGCCGCAAATGCGTCGATAGCGGATTTCCCGCAAGGGAAAGTAGGGGTATATACGCGTTTTTTCGAATTCGCTAACCAGCGTGCGCCCATCTCCCTCTTTTTGTGCGATATTCTCAATCACTATCGCCTTCATATTTCCCAGCTGCACTGTATAGGTGCAGCGAAGATAACCAACTTCGAAGTGAATTGTCGCTTGTTAGGGATAGAACCCACAATTCATCTATTCCGCGCGTTTTACCACACGTCGTGGTCAAACGGGTGGGTTTCCTTCTCCAAGCGCGCAGGTCCGCTGCAGTGCTATACTGAGAAGTTAGATGCACTGAGGGATTGGAGAGAAAAATTCTTTTGATAGTTCATTTTTCCCATCGATTTTTGAGTTCTATACTCGAGAATTATTACCAAGAGACGAGCGCCCCGACCCCGGGTTGTACAATGTAGCTGATGCGGATACGATAAACACCAATCGTATACCAATCAAAGCGTATCCCGAAGAATTCTTGGTGCATATGGGTATTAGCCGCAATTACTTCGGTAGTCCAGAAGAAGTGCCAACATTTCTGGATGAAAATAGTCGGGGTGGTGATGAAGCGAAAAGTGTACCGCTTTTAAGGGGTCATTTAAGCCCGAAATCGTATTTATTTGATCAAATATTGCCCTAAATCGTTCCTTTTGTCATTTTAGGTACTTTTGAGGAGAAATCTGGAAAAGGAGGCATTTTGGACGTTTTTGGAGCATCAAAGTGAAGAATACGACAAAGTCTCAAAATCGGCTGAAATTTACCTTTGACGGCGTCAGAATCATCTCTTGACGGCGTCATGCCTTGGCAAGAAAAGTGGGATGTGAAATTTACTCATGACGGGCCAGTGAGTTAGCATGTGAATTCTGACGGCGTCACTCTTTAACTAAATCAAGGGCGTCACGGCTTAATTCATAAGGGGACGGCGTCACGTTCAAGAGGTGAGGGCGTCAAGCCTTGATAGGCCAGAACGGATTTTGGAGAATTAAACAGGGACGGCGTCAAGATGGTCATCCGAGAACCCTAAAAGCGGCGAGGTGACGGCGTCACAATCCATAAGGTGACGCCGTCATATGCAAAAGTCTATATATAGTTTTCTAATTTTTTGTCATTAAGGGAGAGCTTAGTGTGTGGAATTTTGGGATAAAACCCTAAGACGATTTTAGCTACTTTTTCAGGGCTTTTAGCCTTGAGATCTTCCATGTTTCATTGAAAGATAAGTTATCAATTAATCATTCAATATGTCTATGTGTTGTTTGATTCTATCTTATGCTTGTCTTTTGTTTAACATGTTAGGCTAATTTTATCTTGTGTTTGCTTAGATCTAATGAAACCTAGCTATTGATTATTGGTTGTTAGTGTGTTGTTAGTTGTATTGGATGATTGTTTATCTATGTTAGGCTTAAGAAAACTGGCTAACTTCCTATTCGGTAACTTGCTTGAACGTCTTAAGAAACATGAACCAAACGCGTACTAAAGGTTTTTATGGTTGTATTTAATGCACAAGCGAATTCTAGTGATCCCATGTTAGGAGCTTCCTAGCCGGCTCGACATAGGAGTGAAGTAGGAGCTTGTAGAGTTTGGGGAAGTAAGTACGCCACCCCACGAATGGTATTAAGGAATACACCCGTCATCCACGCAACTAATACACACTAATTAACCGGTAAAAGATAGTTAGGGAGTAAGGAAATCTAAGTAAACACATTTCTCTACACATAAGTTTCTCACCACTTTTCATTTTTGTTATTTTATTTTATTTGCATTTGTAGTAATTTGGGTTAGTTGACTAGCAACTAATTCCGCCCACTCCTTCAAAACCGAGATTTTACTTGCTTTCATAAAAATTATAAAAACATAAAAAGAATCTTCCTCAATCCTTAGACCTAATTAGAGTAGCCTTTCATACCTAACGAACACTATTCCCTGTGGAGAACGATCAATCCCCCGTACTTACCACTACACTATACTACATCGGTCAGGTACACTGCCTGGTGGGGTTGTAAGCCTCTTGAGATCCCTCGAGAGGTAAAACCTGTTGTAAGGTTACAAAACCACGCATCAAGTTTTTGGCGCCGCTGCCGGGGAATAGTTATTGTTTAGGTTGAATTTTTATTTCTATTAGGTCTACTCACTAGATTCCTTTCTAGTGAGATTTTTTATTTTATTTTTCTAGGTTTTCTTTAGTCTATCTATTTTCTTCGTGTCTTTGTTCGTAACCATACCATCCGACATCATGGAAGATGGTAATATCCTTAACCCCCACAACCCACCACCACAACAACCACCACCACCTCCTAGAGCCCGCACTTTAGGAGGATATTCCCTAATCTTTGATGATGACCCCCCTAATCTTAGAATCACTAGGAGCCGAAGCTCGGTAAAGACTCTTGCCACACCCTATGCTGAACCCGAAAGGGAAATGCATAAATTAAGGCGACTCCACCAAGCGGCTGAACCATCCACGATCAATTTTGATGATGCCCTCTCCGAGGAAGAATCCAATCATCATTCTACACCTCCTAGCCCTCAACCCAATCACGATATGGAAGTTCCCGAAATCCCAATCCCCAAATGTCTCAAGGACTACTCTTCTCCCACCCCTCGTGGTTTTTCCAATGCTATCGTTTTTCCAAATGAACACACGGATGGGGTCTTGCGTGCAACTGATATTTGGCTGGTCCAAAGTGTATGCAAGTTTCACGGATTAAAAACTGAAGATCCAATCCAACACATCAAGGACTTCCTGAAAATAGTGGATACCCTCCACACGGACGGAGCCACTAGAGATACCTCCCGGTTGCGATTCTTTCCCCTTACCCTTCATGAAAGAGCCGGAGACTGGTATAACCAACTTCCTTCCGAATCTATCTTCACATGGGAACAGCTTATCTCAAAATTCTATGAGAAATTCTTTCCCATAGGAAGAACTTCAAAGTTGAGAGACGAAATCCTCCGCTTCCATGTTGAACCCGCGGAACCTATTCACAAATCTTGGGTTAGATTCAAAGATCTAATTAGACAGGTCCCTCATCATGGCATTGAACTCTGGCTTCTTGTCCAAATCTTTTATGACAGTGTCTCCAAAAACGACCAATTGGGCATTAATAATTCATCAAAAGGAAAAATAGCCAAACTAAGCGTTGAGGAAGGATGGAATAGAATTGAGGAATACGTGAATGATCAAGACGATACCTGGGATGAACCCGATTCGATCATGAGCGTTTCCAAGATCATGAAAGAGCCTCCTTTTGCTAGCCGGGTGAGTAGATTGAATGATCAGGTATCTTATCTAGACAAGTCGCAACCAATTAAGCGGTTATCAAACCCATACTTGATCTGTGATCAATGTGGTGGCCCGCATGAAGTAGAGGAATGCGAAGATGATACCACCACCGAACAAGCATGCTTGTCAAGCCACGACATCTTCGATGATCCTTCGCTCTTAACTTTCTACCAAAACAATGATTTCACCCCTTGGGGAAATCTTGTGAGAGAAGAGGGAGGAGGAGAATGTCCTGACTATCAGGTTAGGAGCACTTTTGAGGATGATCTCGGGCATTTCACGTTTGAAAAGAATCTGCAACTAAATGGTCTTGACGACTTTATCAATAACCAACAAACCAACGTAAAGGCCAAATTCGCAGAACTCAACGCCACTCTCGACAGCCTTGGCGAACCACAAAGAGATCCTTTACTCGCCATCACCACTCGTGCTGGAACAACTACTAAGGATCCACCCTACCCAGCTCAACCATCTAACGCCATGGAACCCAACACCCCTCATGAGGAGAACGATAATGTGAACGACGAAAATCCCGAGCAAACCCCTCCGGTAACTCCATCCCCACCTACTCCTGCCAAACAGCCCCTTAAAGTCCCATACCCATCTCGCCTCAAGAATCAAAAGGTCGAAAGTGATAATAAAAGATTCCTGTCATATTTGAAGAATTCGGTCGTCACCATACCCCTTCTTGATGCGTGTTATCATATGCCCAAATATAGTGCATACTTCAAGAGGCTACTCACCAACAGGAAAGGGCTCGAGGGTCTTGTAACCTTAGGAGAAGAATGTTCTGTGGTGACCCAACGAGGGCTACCAAAGAAGGTGGACGACCCAGGTAGTTTCACCTTGCCCTGTTCAATTGGATCTCTTTCAGTCAAAAATGCTTTAGTCGACTTAGGAGCAAGCATCAATCTTATGCCGCATTCCCTGTTCCTCAAGCTAGGGTACTCTGGGTTGAAACCAACCCGTATGAGCATCCAACTGGCCGATAGATCAGTCAAATACCCCTTAGGAATATGCGAGAATGTGCTGGTTAAGGTTGGGAAGTTTAAATTTCCAGTTGACTTCGTCATCCTAGAGATGGAAGAAGATGATCTTGTTCCCATCATTCTAGGAAGACCCTTCCTTGCAACTTCTCGTGCTGTTATTGATGTTCATGACGGCAAACTAACCTTACGAGTGGGGGCCGATAGCTTAACCTTCGACATCAAGGACACAATGAATCTTTCTCTCGAAGCAGATAATCAACTGTATTTCATCGAAGAAATCGATGAATTATCCGACGAGATTGATAATTGTGTAGATGAACAGGTGGAAGCTGGTTGGTTGCGAGATGAAGCTTTCTTACCCATCTTAGAGGAGGAGAAAGCTATGGATGTGAATGCAGTCTCCTTCTATCCCAGACAAGAAATCGAACAGCTTGAGCTTCGTAAGCCCGAGAACAAACTTAAACCTTCCATTATCGAGCCACCTGCGGTAGAACTCAAGGAACTCCCAACCAACCTTGAATATGCTTTCCTTCAAGGGAAAGATCAACTTCCGGTAATCATAAGCTCTTCTTTGAAAATTGAACAAAAGAATAAACTCTTAGGAGTTTTAAAAAATTATAAAGGAGTTATAGCATGGAGTGTAGCCGATATCAAGGGTATTGACTCTACCTTTTGTACGCATAAAATCCTCATGGAGGAGGATTATAAACCCAGCGTGCAACCTCAAAGGCGAGTAAATCCCAACATAAAGGAAGTCGTAAAGAAGGAAGTCATTAAGCTCCTAGATGCAGGACTAATTTACCCGATTTCGGACAGTCCATGGGTAAGTCCTGTACAGGTTGTACCAAAAAAGGGAGGAATGACGGTGGTGAAGAACGATAAGGATGAGTTAGTACCTCAACGAACAGTAACTGGATGGCGTGTGTGCATCGATTATAGGAAGTTGAATGATGCAACCCGAAAAGATCATTTCCCTCTCCCATTTATCGACCAAATGTTGGAAAGGTTAGCAGGGCATGAGTACTACTGCTTCCTAGATGGGTTCTCAGGGTATTTCCAAATCCCTATCGCTCCTGAGGACCAAGAAAAGACCACGTTTACATGCCCATATGGCACCTTCGCCTACAAGCGAATGCCCTTTGGACTATGTAACGCCCCCGCCACTTTCCAGCGCTGCATGACGGCAATCTTCCATGAGTTAATGGAAGACAGCATGGAGGTCTTTATGGATGATTTTTCAGTCTTTGGGAACTCTTTTGATCGCTGTCTTGCTAACCTTGAGAAAATGCTCAAACGTTGTGAGGAGACCAACTTGGTACTAAACTGGGAAAAGTGCCACTTTATGGTAAAAGAAGGGATTGTGCTGGGGCACAAAATTTCAGGAAGTGGAATCGAAGTAGACCGGGCAAAAATTGAAGCTATATCCAAACTTCCCTATCCAACAACTGTCAAGGCAATCCGTAGTTTTTTGGGTCATGCTGGCTTCTATAGGAGAATTCATTAAGGATTTCTCAAAGGTAGCTAAACCAATGACTCAGTTACTCATGAAGGATGCCCCGTTCGACTTCTCTCAAGAGTGCAAGGACGCATTCGATCTATTGAAGCAGGAACTCACCCAAGCTCCAATTATGGTTACCCCTAACTGGGAGTTACCCTTTGAAATCATGTGCGATGCTAGTGATTATGCTGTTGGAGCAGTATTAGGCCAAAGGCTTAACAAACACTTTCAGCCAATATACTACGCTAGCAAAACCATGAATCCTGCTCAAGAAAACTACACTACCACTGAAAAGGAATTACTAGCCGTGGTATTCGCTTTTGATAAATTTCGCCAGTATCTTGTCCTTTCTAAAACGGTTGTTTTTACGGATCATTCAGCTATTCGATATCTTTTCGCTAAACAGGATGCTAAACCACGGTTACTTCGTTGGATCCTACTATTGCAAGAGTTCGATGTTGAAATTCGTGATAAGAAAGGAGCAGAGAATCTTGCGGCTGATCATCTCTCTCGTCTCGAAAACCCCAGCCTCGCTGAATCTGACAAGAGTGAGATTCGGGAAACATTTCCTGAAGAGCAGCTCATGTTAATAAATGATTCTGAACCTTGGTATGCGGATTATGCTAACTACCTGGCAAGTAGAGTCATCCCTGAGCATATGAGCAGGCATGAAAAAAAGAGGTTCTTTAATCAATTAAAGTACTACTTTTGGGATGAGCCCTTCTTATTTCGAAGATGTCCAGATCAGGTAATCAGGCGTTGTGTTTCGGAAAGAGAGGCTGTCAGAATCATGAAAGAGTGTCACGCAGGTCCATCTGGAGGACATCACGGAATAAGCACTACTGCACGAAAGGTCTTCGACGCGGGATTCTATTGGCCTACAATATTTCGTGATGTGAAGGGAATGATACAAACTTGTGACGCATGTCAAAGAGCTGGGAATATCTCTAGGAGGGATGAAGCTCCACAGAATTATATACAAGTTTGTGAGGTTTTTGATGTCTGGGGAATTGATTTCATGGGACCATTCCCATCTTCTGGAGGGAATGAATACATCTTGGTGGCCATTGATTATGTTTCGAAATGGGTGGAAGCACAAGCCCTTAGGACTAACGACGCTAGGGTAGTCATTCATTTCTTAAAGAAATTGTTCGCTAGGTTCGGAATTCCGAAGGCTCTTATTAGTGACAGGGGAACCCATTTTTGCAATTCACAAATGGAGAAAGTCATGAAAAGATATGGAGTCTCTCACCGATTCTCCACCGCTTACCATCCTCAAACAAACGGTCAAGTCGAGAACACTAATAGAGCCATAAAGAGAATTTTAGAGAAAACGGTTAATCAAAACAGAAAAGATTGGTCTTTTAAGCTCGACGAGGCTTTGTGGGCATTTCGAACCGCTTATAAGACACCAATCGGGCACAACCCCGTTCCGTATGGTATATGGCAAGGCATGCCACCTTCCAGTAGAACTGGAACACAAAGCATATTGGGCACTTAAGGCTTGTAATTTGGATTATACAGTTGCGGGAACAAATAGATTCTTACAGCTCCAAGAGCTTGATGAGTTGAGATTAGAGGCTTATGAATCTTCCATCACATACAAAGAGAGGGCGAAAAGATGGCATGACCAACGGATTAAGAGACCCAAGGAGTTTTCAGAAGGAGACAAGGTCTTATTATATAATTCTCGCTTAAGGCTATTTCCTGGGAAACTTAAATCTAGATGGTATGGACCTTTTACCGTAAGGAGCTCCTCTAAAACCGGAGCCGTTGTATTAATTGACGACGAGGATAGAGAATTCACTGTGAATATTCAACGAGTCAAGCATTATCAAGAGAATGGTAATGAAATGATCAATGAGGAAGACATAACTTTCGATGAAGAAGTCACGTAATGTACGTGACTTTGAGTCTAGCTACAAGACTCGTTAATAAAGAAAAGCGCTTCTTGGGAGGCAACCCAAGCTTTATTTGCTTTATTTGCTTTGTGTGTTTACTTAATTGTTTGTTTGTTTTTATTTATTTCCGTATGTGTGTTTAATTTTTATTAATATTGGTTCATGTTAAAAACTAATTTGTGAAAATGCTTTATTTTGTTTTTAACTTCGTCTTAATTACATATAAAGGTATTTTGCAAAAGATAAGTGTAAGGGAAATCTAAATCGGTTTATTAGAACACATATGAACATGAATCGTAATAATAATAAATTAGCATACATATTAGTGTTTGTTTGAGTCAAATGCTTGTATCGAGTCATAGTGATGTTTTGCGGGATTTCCAGGAAGTAAGGTAAAGGTTTTTCCAGAAATTTTCCGGAAACTTAAAATGAAAATTTTTGTCAGGTCATTTCTGACGGCGTCAGGGGTTATAACCTGACGGCGTCAGATTTAATTTCCAGAAATTTTTGAAGGTTTTGTTTTCATAAAAAGTTTTTATTAAAATCTCCAACTTATAATCTCCAGGAATCTGCAAAATTATCATTCCACAAGCATTATATCCTTATATATAGATTTTATCCCGCCGATGTTATGCAGGTTTTCGTGTTTGTTTTCTCAGGCTTAACAGGTTATTTTGGACAAGGAGATGTTTATGGAATCAAGCTTATGGCGATGCATTAGTCATGGAGCTTCAACATTCTCTTTGGAGGAAGATTTAACCGTGTAATTTCATTATCCACCGAGCGAATCAGGGGAGTATTTGATTTCATTCTTTTACTTTTTTTCTTTTACATCTTTTTATTTTGAACATTGGGGACAATGTTCATCTTAAGTGTAAGGGGAGGGTAAAAGTACGATTTTAGAGAATACAATTGCGCTTGATTTTTGTTTGTTTGATAGTAGATGTGTAATAAAACTGAGAGAAATACTTGTTAAGGTAATTTTAGTGCCAAATTTAAAATTTTTTACAACATATAGGAGTGAAACTTTGATCTTAATGAGCGTCTCACGGATAGGAGTTATATGACTAGCACAAAAACCGTACCACTAAAAAATTTTCCACCCCCAAATATGTGAGGTTCGCCCCTAGAATTGGTAGGAAAAGCATTTATGCTATGATGTGTGTACCGGTAGCACTTAGATTCTAGAACTTACGTTAGGACCATTCCAAGGCCACAAGTGAGACTACATTCGTGTAGTTAGATTTACTACATGATAAGAGGCATTAGGATTAACCCATTGTTTTACACCTGTGTTTTTGTTATAATTACGTTGGCTACATTGGTCAAGTAATTCTCCCACACCCTTTGCGTTGTACTCATTTTTAGTACACGATACCCCTAGTACACCCCTCAGAGCCTATCTTTTCGTTTCGACCTTTAAGCATTTTACTTAAAGGAAGAATTTGTTACACCCCACTAAAATGTACACCCAAATCGCCTTAGCCTACCTTGTATGCACTCATCTTTAGTGCATTATTGTGACAACATTTGTTTAAAACCCAAGTTAATTATCTAGTTGATTACATGGTTGCTAAGTCGAGTCATATCCTTGTACATATTGTTTTGGGACGATTGGGACTCATGGGTAAAGTACTAGTGTAATGGAGTAATGGGGAAGAACATCATTTATTACCCCTATATGTGCTAAATGTTTTAAAAGTACTCCAAGTTTTTCAATTATCTTAATTCGAGTCATTAGATTAGTATTTGTAAAATTATGTAAAAATTCAAGTGTAAGGGGAATGCAATGCCCCTATGATGTATTATTTTGGATGGTAGGGCAAAAGTGTATGCACAAAAAAAAAAAAAAAAAAAAAAAAAAAAAAAAAAATCGAAAAATCAAGAAAAATACAAAAAAAAATGAGAAAATGAAAAATAGAAAAAACATACGGACTACCATCCCGTTTTATTTTATGTTTGTTTTATGTTTTTGTTATTTTGTTATTTCGTTTCTAGCTTAAGATCGAGTCTAGTCTTGGCTTAGCAACATTGTATAGTACATGTAATTGACCAAGATTTTTAACTCGCCACCAGTAAAATATCCTTTATCCAACCAAACCTTGTTTTCCTTTTCCCTACACCTAACGTTATAACCCATTTAAAAGCCCTCTTTGATAGTTTATCTTTGGTGCTTACGCCTAGTGGAGGAGGTTTTCGATCCTTTCCCAAGCCTATGGTAATCTATTTGCTATGACAGGTAGTGAGAGATATTTTCCGTTTTCATTTATGAGATTTATTTTGATGACACTTGAGAGATGTGAGTATCCAAACACTACTTGTGAGGTGCTAGTATGTAATCTCCGTGCTTATTATGATTGAAGTGGAACGATTATTTGTTGTAATTACTTTTATGTTAGTATTAAATGACCCCTAACTTGTATTTTGATTAGAATAAAAGCGCATTTGCTTGAGGACAAGCAAATCTCAAGTGTAAGGGTATTTGATGAAGCGAAAAGTGTACCGCTTTTAAGGGGTCATTTAAGCCCGAAATCGTATTTATTTGATTAAATATCGCCCTAAATCGTTCCTTTTGTCATTTTAGGTACTTTTGAGGAGAAATCTGGAAAAGGAGGCATTTTGGACGTTTTTGGAGCATCAAAGTGAAGAATACGACAAAGTCTCAAAATCGGCTGAAATTTACCTTTGACGGCGTCAGAATCATCTCTTGACGGCGTCATGCCTTGGCAAGAAAAGTGGGATGTGAAATTTACTCATGACGGGCCAGTGAGTTAGCATGTGAATTCTGACGGCGTCACTCTTTAACTAAATCAAGGGCGTCACGGCTTAATTCATAAGGGGACGGCGTCACGTTCAAGAGGTGAGGGCGTCAAGCCTTGATAGGCCAGAACGGATTTTGGAGAATTAAACAGGGACGGCGTCAAGATGGTCATCCGAGAACCCTAAAAGCGGCGAGGTGACGGCGTCACAATCCATAAGGTGACGCCGTCATATGCAAAAGTCTATATATAGTTTTCTAATTTTTTGTCATTAAGGGAGAGCTTAGTGTGTGGAATTTTGGGATAAAACCCTAAGACGATTTTAGCTACTTTTTCAGGGCTTTTAGCCTTGAGATCTTCCATGTTTCATTGAAAGATAAGTTATCAATTAATCATTCAATATGTCTATGTGTTGTTTGATTCTATCTTATGCTTGTCTTTTGTTTAACATGTTAGGCTAATTTTATCTTGTGTTTGCTTAGATCTAATGAAACCTAGCTATTGATTATTGGTTGTTAGTGTGTTGTTAGTTGTATTGGATGATTGTTTATCTATGTTAGGCTTAAGAAAACTGGCTAACTTCCTATTCGGTAACTTGCTTGAACGTCTTAAGAAACATGAACCAAACGCGTACTAAAGGTTTTTATGGTTGTATTTAATGCACAAGCGAATTCTAGTGATCCCATGTTAGGAGCTTCCTAGCCGGCTCGACATAGGAGTGAAGTAGGAGCTTGTAGAGTTTGGGGAAGTAAGTACGCCACCCCACGAATGGTATTAAGGAATACACCCGTCATCCACGCAACTAATACACACTAATTAACCGGTAAAAGATAGTTAGGGAGTAAGGAAATCTAAGTAAACACATTTCTCTACACATAAGTTTCTCACCACTTTTCATTTTTGTTATTTTATTTTATTTGCATTTGTAGTAATTTGGGTTAGTTGACTAGCAACTAATTCCGCCCACTCCTTCAAAACCGAGATTTTACTTGCTTTCATAAAAATTATAAAAACATAAAAAGAATCTTCCTCAATCCTTAGACCTAATTAGAGTAGCCTTTCATACCTAACGAACACTATTCCCTGTGGAGAACGATCAATCCCCCGTACTTACCACTACACTATACTACATCGGTCAGGTACACTGCCTGGTGGGGTTGTAAGCCTCTTGAGATCCCTCGAGAGGTAAAACCTGTTGTAAGGTTACAAAACCACGCATCAGGTGGGTGCTTGTCTCTTCCTTCCTCTTCATTTAATAGCTGTAAGCGTTCTCCCTTTGTAGCTTATTAACACAGTTTGTGTTTGTTTGTTGTTTGTTGCGCAGAGATGGATCTATTCCGCGTTGTGCATTTGGAGAAGCCGAAGCAGGTTATTGTGGGTGTGCGCCCTTTGAGAGATGGTGAGGAGCCCATTCTGCAGGCTACTGCAGGACGCACAATGGCGATCGCGCAGGGGGAGCCAGAGGGGACAGATGAGACTGTGGAGATCCCCGCAGGTGTTACTATGGCTACTCCTCTGCGTAGCTTTTCCCCTTCTGGGTCGCAAATCCCTGTGGAGTTATTGCATGTAGACTCGTCGGGGAGTGCTATGGATGAGTCTGAGGAGGAAGACCAAGGTTTAAAGCGCAAGAGGTCATCTGGTGATGATGGCGCAGAGACATCAGGTAAGCGCCCTGCTATTTTTGTCGAGCGACCAACTGAAGAGGATGCGTCATCGCATAAAACTCCTCCCCCCAAGTAAGTACTTGTACCTTTAGATCTTTAGTCCTTAATCCGCTATTAGTACTATAGAGTAACGTTGTTATTTGCGTGTAGTGCTGAGACTGCTGTTGATGATGATGCGCATGTTGAGAATTCGCCACCTAAGACTGATTTTGGGCCTGAGAGTCCAGTGGATGAGGAAAAATCTGCTAAAGATGCGCCAAGAAATAGCCTTCTAGAGGAGTTGGCATTGGCTGCTGCGCACCAGGCTTCATTGGTTGCGCGGCTACAGGCTGAGTATGGTGGTGAGGGCAGCCTAGTTGCGCAGAAGGATAAGGAGATTGACCTACTAAAGGCGCAGTTGGCTGATGCGCAGGCTGAATTGAGGGCATCTGCTATGTATGACCAGAAAATTGCTGATGAGAAGATGTCGCTCATGGCCGAACTGAATAAAGAGCGCACTGGAGCAAAAGAGTACAAGGCCTCCTGCCTTTGGGCCTTGAGATATATGGAGCTGAACAAGGGGAAACTCATGTCTGACTTGGATGAATTCCGCAAGGCTGTGGAGAGTTTGCTGGAGAATCAGGAGAGCAAACTGCGCAAGCTCAGCATTGAGTATGATGAGGAGTTGTATCCTCATTTGGTGTCAACCATAGCTGAGCGCAGGTGGCTTATCAGCCATGGTTTGCGCCTTGCCGCTTTGGGTACTTTGGAGTCGCAGGAGGTGACGGGGGTATTTGGGGAAGTTGTTGAGTGCGCGTTGGCACGTAGCCAAGCGCAGGCTGTAGAAAAGCTTGCCGAGAGCAATTTGTTGACCGTGCCTATTACTCAGGTACCAGGTTATAATGCCAACTCCTATGATGAGCTTGTCGCTGCCATGGAGAAGATGAAGCTTTTCGAGCTTCCTCATATTGCTCGCCTGGAGCGTGACCAGGATTTTCCTATCAGTGTGATTATGGAGGGTTTGACCTTGGCTAGGCACTCATCCGGGGATGCTGAGGCGCAGCTTGACTATTTTTTGAAGCCGGATGTGTCGCAGCTACATGTGCCTATTTTCGCTCGCCCTCGTGACATCCTCAACCCTTTTACCCTTGAGAAAGAAATTCCATTGAAGGCGTCCTTAGAAGCTCATGAGATGAGACTTGCCAAGAAGAAGGGCCAGAAGGGGAAAGCCATTTTGTGTGGTCTTGGTGCGGCTCACATTCCCAGATCTGATGGGGTACCGGTTAGCGTGCCAACGGTAGCACCCAAGGATGCTGAGCTATTACAGAGACTTAAAGATGCTGGTTGTGTGGTGCGCCAAGCGGGTAGCTCAGGGCTCAGGCGTACTCGTAGCATGTCTTGGTAGGTTTGATGTAGTGGTATTTTGTGGTATGTCCACTTTTTGTTGTACATATGCTTGTTGGATGTGTACTTTTGATGAACTTGTTATCCATAATGAAGCGTTGATTTTGAAAAATACAATTGTATGCATATTATATCAAATTTGACTGTGGTTATAACGTTTGTACTTAGGTATTTTATCTTTGCGTAAAAGATGTCTAAGAATCAAACCGTTTGTATAAACACATTTAGAAAAAGTTACAAGGATTTATAATCACTTATATCCTTATCGTCTATGAAATTTATGACATAGTCGTGTATGACATAATTGTATATAACATAATTGTGTATGAAATTTACAAGTTGTTGTGTATCCATCATGGGGTGCACAAGTGTATGGATTGTAGCGTGCTACTAATACCATATTAAGGGGTTAATTGTCTTAACTCCTAATTTGTTAAACGCGCACAGTGTGCATTGATGTGTATCCGTCGTGGGGTACGCATGGAACTTACTCCAACGTCTTGAGAATAAGGTGTTTAACAAGGATGCGTGATCCGGTGTTGATGGGTTTGCAACCCTCTTACTCAACGAGTCATTTATTAGGTTTACTCATCCTTTTACCATCGTGGGTTTTTAATTAGTGCATGCACGCCATGTAGGCAAAAGATAATATAACAAACTATATTGAGACATAAATAATATGTAGGCAATAAAGTAAAGTGTGTCGCGGAGTTAGCTAGAAACCGCAACATTTTATTAATACTTGCAAGTTTTTGTAAAAAGAAAAAAGAAACATTTGTCTAAATGAAACAAAAAATGTAAATACACGGATATTTATTGGGCACTTACTAAAGTGCGAAATTGTCCGTGTGTTGGGTCGTAACCTTTCCTAAAGATAGCATCTCTTGAGATTGCAGATATTCCATGTACGTTGTAGCTCATGGCCTTCCATGTCACGCAGCTTGTACGCGCCTTGTCCTAGTGCTTCAATGACCTCATAGGGTCCTTCCCACTTTGGTCCAAGTTTACCTATATCTTCTGTATGGCTTGCATCATTACCGCGGTACACAAAGTCGCCTGGTCTGAATGAGGTGCTTCGAACTTTAGCATCGTAGTATCCCTTCATCTTTGACTTGGTTTTTGCATCACGTATAGCTGCGCGCTCACGCCTTTCTTCCAACAGGTCCAAGTCTATTCGTCGTTCGTCGTCATTGGTCGCGACATTAACTTCCGCAGTGCGGATAGTTGGCATCCCAATTTCAGCTAGTATGACAGCTTCTGTTCCGTAGACAAGGGAAAAAGGAGTGTTTCCATTGCTAACCTTGATTGTCGTGCGGTGCGCCCATAAGACATGTGACAATTCGTCCACCCATCTTCCTTTGTGTTTGTCCAGGCGCGCTTTAATTCCTTCGCCTAGACTACGGTTTGCGCGCTCAACTAAACCATTGGTTTGTGGGTGTTTTACTGATGCAAAGTGTTGTGTGATATGTAACTCTGCGCACCAGTCTTTGAACGGGTTATCACGGAATTGTTTTCCGTTGTCCGAAACAATCTCCCCAGGTAATCCAAAGCGGCATACAATATTTTCCCAAACAAAGCGTTTTATTTGGTTACCTGTGATTGTCGCTACTGCCTTCGCTTCAATCCATTTAGTGAAGTAGTCTATTGCAACAATAAGGAATTTAAGTCCTCCCGCTGCGACAGGGAAGGGACCCGCAATGTCAATACCCCATTTATAGAATGGCCATGGAGAAGTGATAGGTGTTAGCTCTTGTTGTGGTCTGCGCGGGATGGGTCTATGGACTTGGCAGTCGTTGCATTTCTTTATCACATCGCGCGCATCACGGTGCATAGTAGGCCAATAGTATCCTGAGCGTAATGCTCGCGCTACGACGGACCGTGGTCCTGAATGCATACTGCATGAACCAGCGTGGATCTCTCGGAGTACATAATCTGCCTGAAGAGGTCCAGCGCACCGAAGCCATGGTTGTAGGAATGAGCGCCGATACAGGATACCATCTCTAAGTTCGAACCTCTGCGCTATGCGCCGTATCCGTCGAGCGTCCTTCTGCTCATCGGGCAATTTGCCCTTGCTTATAAATTCGATAATAGGGGTCATCCACGTAGGATTCTCTTCCTCTATTACTGTGGATATCTCCATCTCCGAGATGGATTTGTTCTTTAGGATCTCCACTAAGACTTGTTTTGACAGGTGCGCAAAGCTAGTAGATGCGATCTTGCTTAGCGCATCTGCTTTCTTATTTTCACCTCTAGGAACTTGCTTAATGGTAAACCTGTCAAAGCCTTGTATTAGTGATTTGGTCTTGTCAAGGTATTGGACCATGTTATCCTCTTTAGCCACATATTCGCCCAACACATGGTTGGCTAACAATCGGGAGTCCACATTTGCTTCTAGGTTGCGTACACCCATTCGATTTGCAATGCGTAATCCAGCGATTAGGGCTTCATATTCTGCCTCGTTGTTCGTGGCTGTGAATTCAAAACGCAGTGCGTAAGCGAATTCCATTCCTTCTGGATTAGTGAGGATAAGGCCAGCGCCCGATCCATCCACGCATGAAGATCCATCCGTGAACAAGACCCATGGTTCTTGTAATTCTACCTTGCTCGGTGGTGGTGCGTCATCGGTATCTGGTTTTTCGATGATGAAGTCTGCTAATATTTGCCCTTTAACCGCAGTGCGTGGTCTGTAAGAGATGTTATACTCACCTAGTAGCACACTCCATTTTTGTAATCGCCCCGATGCGTCAGGTTTAGAGATAACTTGTTTGATAGGTTGGTCGGTAATCACTGCTATTGGGTGCGCTTGAAAGTATCTACGCAGTCTTTTGGCAGCAAATACTAATGCCAAGACCAACTTCTCCATTGGGCTGTAATTAATCTCTGTCTTCTTGAGTGCTTTGCTTACAAAATACACTGGTGTTTGTATGGAATTCCTATCCGTCAGTAGCACTGCGCTGACCGCTCCATGAGTCGCAGATAAGTAGACGATTAACTCCTCCCCTGGTCGGGGTGCAACTAGCTTAGGAAGCGCTGCTATGTGTTGTTTTAGCTGTGTAAAAGCTTCTTCCGCTTCCGCAGTCCAACGAAAGTCTCCCTTTTTCGTACACTTCTTGAGTGTTTTAAATAGTGGAAGTGACTTATTCGCTGATTTAGACAGGAATCTGTTTAAACCGTCTAGCTTTCCATTCAGAGATTGAACTTCTTTCAACGTGCGCGGTGAAGGAAGTTGGATGACAGCCTCTGTTTTTTCTGGGCATGGCTTAATGCCATCTGGTTCTATCAAATATCCTAGGAATATGCCTTCTGTAGCGCCAAAAGTGCATTTCTTAGGATTCAACTTCATGTTGATCTTTCGTAGTGTTGTGAACGTTTCTTCAATGTCGCGCACCACTTCTTCTTCTGTATGGCTTTTTATGACAAGGTCGTCCACATAGACCTCTAGGTTACGGCCCACCTGCTTGTCAAATGCATTATCTACCAGTCGCTGGTAGGTGGCGTCCGCATTCTTCAGGCCAAAAGGCATCTTTGTGTAACAGAAGACGCCTTGGCTTGTGTGGAAGGCTGTTTTTTCCTCGTCTTCCTTAGCCATTTGGATTTGGTGGTACCCTTTGTATGCGTCTAAGAAACATTTAAAGGGATATCCGCACAGAGATTCCACCTTCCAGTCTATCTCTGGTAGTGGGTAGCAGTCCTGTGGACATGCTTTGTTAAGATCAGTGAAGTCCACACACATTCGCCAGCTGCCATCGCTCTTCTTGACCATTACTGGATTGGAGAGCCAATCGTGGTAATAGACTTCTCGCATAATGCCTGCGTCCACAAGCTTGTGTACTTCTTCCAGAATGGCTTTTGCGCGCTCTGGAGCCTGGCCGCGCTTTTTTTGCCTTACTGGGGAATATCCTTGTCGAATTTTCAGCTTGTGTTCTGCTATCGAGCGTGGCACACCAGTCATGTGCTTTGGTTCCCATGCGAAGATATCCAGATTCCTTTGTAAGAGCGCGCATACGGCCGCTCTACCTTTGTCAGACAGCGATCCTCCAATCGTCACTTCTTGCTCCGGGTATTCAGGGTGAATCGCAACCTTTAGGTTTGGTACTTTAGCTGCGCTCTGTTCTGGGATGTGCGTTGTTTCACATGTAATCGTGTTACACTCTTCTGGTGGCGCAGCGCTGTTGTATATGGTGACAATGCCGCCTTCTACTGGGAATTTGAGCATCCCATGTGCTGTGGATGGTACCGCGCGAATCGCTGAGATTCCTGACCTTCCAATAATGCCATTGTATGGCGAAGGAGATCTGATCACCATAAAGTTCATCCAGGCTGTCGTGGAGTGTTCCTTATTACCAACAGCGACTAGTAGACGCAGTTGCCCCATGGGCCATATCTTTTCTCCTGTAAAGCCAGTAAGCGCAGTCGTAGCTGGACCTAACTGTCTTTGTATCTCAGGGCGCAGTCTTTTGAAACAATGTTCGTACATTATATCCGCTGACACCCCTCCATCAACATACATGCGGTGGATATCGTGACCCCCCGCATTTATCTCAATGGTGAGTGGCTCTGCCACTGCGTTGTCCGCAGCCAAGGTGGGGAAAGAGATTTCGCTTCCCTGGGAGAATTTCTGGCTAACCTTTTGCCTAGTCTTTCGCTGCCATGATTGTATCATGTAGATAGTGTCAGCTTTTTCCTTAGGCGCTTCTTTCTTGCCTCCTGTTTTCTGCTTGTCTTTCCCATCCTTAATATTTTTAACGAGATGATCCAATCTGCCTTCTTTTACTAGTTTCTCAATTAGTTGGCGCAATTGAACACACTCATTAGTGGTATGGCCCTTCTGTGCATGATATTCGCAGTATCCGTTCCCTACGCGCCGATCTTCAGGAGTGCGCATGGGTGGGGGTCTTGGAAAGTTCGCACCTTCCGTCGCAAATATCTCCTTTAGAGTTTTTGTTAGTGGGGTGTACTTGTCGTTTCCCCGTCCGCCACCTTGACTACGATAGCTTTTGCTACGATTGCCACTCTGGTCATTGGATTGTCTCCTTGGCTCTTCTTGTGACCTATGGTTCGAGTAGCCTCTCTTGCTATCCGCAGCGGCTGCTTCTCCTTGGATGAAGGACCTCGTGCGCTTCATGAGTTCGTCAAAGGTTTGGGGAACCCTATCGTTTAGCTTTTTTATCAGATCAGGGTTATTGATTCCGTTCATAAACCCCGATATCTTTAGTATTTCTGGGCACGCATTGACCTGTATGCATTCGTCCTTATAGCGCTCATGAAAGCGCTTGTGGATTCCCCTTGGCGCTGTTTTACCCTAGCGAGCTCGACAGGGTTTTTGGCGCACTTCTTTCTTTGAGTAAAGTTTAAACGAAACGCCTTTCGCAACTCTTCAAACCCACCGATGCTTCTGCGTGGAAGCTTGCTGAACCAGTTGCACGCATTCCCTACTAATGTAGAGTTGAACATGTGGCACCACACAGGTTGTGGCCAATTTTCGATAGTGGCTGCTGATTCAAAAATTTTTAGGTGATCATCAGGATCACCTGTCCCATCATATGTTTTGACATTAGCAGGCATGCGCCTTCTCTTATTTTCCGAAAAATCGCTGATGCGCCTAGTGAACGCATCGACTTTTTGGCGGCGCCAGGGACGAGACATGTCTTCGTCTTCCTGGTCGCGGTATTTTCCCCTTGATTTCCAGTGTCCTGTTTCTTTGTCCTCGTTGTCCGAGGAGTCACTTGAGGATGAGCTTACTCTTTTGCGACGCTTGCGCCGACTATCATTGGAATCCGAGCTTGCTCCTCTGCCGCGCTTGCGCCGACTATCCTCAGAGTCAGAGCTTGAAGGGCTTTCACTTGGGGAGCACCGTCGTCCAAGCCTATCGTGAACCCTGCGACTGCCAAGCCTAGTGTGGACATTGGCGCGCCGTTCCCCATCTTCATGCTCCTCCGGATACTGAAAGTCGGCTGCTTCGTCATCCACAACCTTCCTTCCAATCCTAGTAAACACTGGGTGTTTGCGGCTATCCTTCTCGCGTCTTTCCTTTCGGTAGCGCGGTGGGGATGCTTCATGCTCAGGGTCAAAGTTGAGTCTGGCGTGCAGACTTTGGCTTGACCTCTTTTTTGCCTCCTCTCGCATGAGCGCAGCCAAGGCTTCGTAGTTTTGAGATACGAAATCACTTGGCGCTAGTTCAGGCGTGACTCCTTCTAGTGCGAGGGAGTCTGTTTCCAAAACAAGATCCTTGTTTTGGGTTGGCGCATTTGGTGGTTCAGTGAAGTTTACTTCTGGCATGGTGAGAGGAGTGCGCTGTGGATCTACCACGCTAGTACTTGTTGTAGTAGCATTGGCAGTCATAGTGAGCGGTTCTATTGGAGTAAAGAGAATATCTGAGTACGATCCTAAGCTTCTGGGCGCACTGGTTGTCCCAGAGGCCTGCTTAGAGGCCGCATCAGTTTGTTGTTTCTTCCCTAGTAGGTCGTCATGCGTTTTCTTCGCATGCGGAGTCCGCTGATTCCCGTGCTTTGTCATTCTAGTTCTTAGCAAAGTTCTTAGTGTAGGGTCCCACGGATGGCGCCACTTGTTGATACAAAAGTTGGGCATTCCTTGATTCCGTACCAATCAGATCTTAATGCTTGAGACCTGCGCACTAAGAAAACAAAAAGACACCGTTAGGCTTATCGTGGGATTGTCTCCCACGATTATCCTCCGGCGTGAACGTAAGTAATCGGTTTTTAGGGTTTGTAGAAGAGTTAGGGTTTTTTAGATCGTACCTTTGTGAGGGCTGAGGTGCCCTCTATATATGGACACGAAATCCTTGTTGGTTTCGTGTTCCCCAATCTTCGGTCTATCCCGCATAGGGCGGTTCATTGATATATATCCCATAAATAGAAGATATACTATCAAAACCATAAATAACGTTGGGTTTGGGCCATCGTAAGCCCAAACCATTATCGCAATAGCCCATATCGTGATGGGCTGGAGTCCATTCGTGATGGACTAAAGTATGGGTCGGGTTCGTGACCCGAATACGGACTATACGTCATCACGTATAAAGAATTACCGAATAATAAATAGTTACATACCTCAAGATCCTAGCAAGAACAAGGATCGATCTTTTCTTCACTTCACTTGATCAATAAATAGGATTACCGTGAAACCCCTTACCTTTTTGTTTCACGATCCAAAATGAATAACTAAAGTAAGTTATTACCGAACTCTTGTACACACGTACTATAACCAATCAAGTATTGATGCTAGTGAATGAACACGGTTAATCAAAACAATTTTGTTAACAAGAAAAAACTATGGATCGACACTTAGAATAAGTGTTCGACCGGTTTTAAGAACAAGGAAGAGAAAACACAAATTTAGGGTTATAGCAATGCACAAGGTAAAGAAACAATAACCCTTCAATTTGTATTTATAGTGAATGGATATCTTGGAGCCCAAGCCATGCGATTTAGGGTTTTAATCCCCTATGGCCGATCGGCCTAACTTATTCTCCAAGGATTCTAGATCCTTCTTATCCCCTAATTTCACTAACAGTCCTTCCTTTATTCCCTAACGGTCGTTAGTCAATTCCGTTAATTACTTAACGTCCGTTAGTTATCATTTCGTTTCCAAATAATTAATATATACAATAATTATACATATTAATTATTTACTTGATCATTCATACGTAAAGTGTGCATTCCCTCGGTCCCATGTTCGAATCTAGACATACACGATTAATATTTTTCCATTAACTCTAACAGCTCCCACTTGGAAATCTATTAAAAGTGTAATGACATTGGTTAGCGTCTAGCAGCACGCCAATGCCCCTAGTACAACTTGGGTGGTGGTCTCCTGGAAAAACCATTCGATGATAACTCATCATACTTATTCTTTTGTTTCTAATACCACATTAATAAAGATATGGATCTAAGTCATTATTTATTAATAATTATGTTTCTCGTTGCTTATGATTAAATAAGATTACCAAATCTTCTGAATCATTCAGGGGAGATATTGGGTGTGACCACACAAACATCTTACTAATCCCACGAGGGGCCCAGCAGTATTAAACTCCAAATAAATTTGAAGGAACAAATTCTATCTTGACTACGAGCATAACTCATGCACTTTGCAACGCTTCCGAAAACAATCCGTATAGCTACCAGTTACGTATAGCGTTAAATTGAATTACAGAAATGCACTACATGCATGACAGTTATCTGGCATCTCAGGTCTGAGGATAACTATATACACATGATTTATTTAATGACCAGATCCATAAAGTAAACTCATGAAGTCGGGATAAGTCCTATATTCAAAAAATTTGAATATCATGTGAAATTGGTATGACAACGCATCAATATACTTTCAAGTATATTCTACCAATACTCAGATTTGTCTTAATTTAATCATATTCCCATATCATTAATCGACAACGGACAATTTAGAATATATAAATATATTCATGGATGTAAACATGCAAATATATGATATATTATTAAGAAAATGATAAATAAACATAACACTTTATTTTATTTCATTAAAATAATAACTGTTTCAAAACATCCCATTATCCAAATACTAATCACAGATATGCATGAAACTATCAGCTAAACGAAGTCCTATGCCTTCATCGAAGCTTCTGAGGCAGCATTATACTCACTTTCTGTTGCAGACATCGCAATAGTACTCTGCTTCTTGCTCTTCCAATCCACAGCACCTCCATTGACGACAAAGACATAGATGTTGTTCCCTTAATACGCTTAGAGTTAACTATAAAGTTAATCTATTTGTGTTTATGACTAATGTATTGATTAATTCTAACCGTTAATAAAACGTAAATATAAAAAAACAAAGTATTTTCAACGTTTAAATTCTTATTAGAAATGAATCAAAAAATCTATTACCCAAAGTGTTTTGCGGAACAAACACTTGGGATTGAATAGACAAGGTATGGTGTCTCCTATCTAAACTTAAGCAATGCTTAAGTGGTAATAAATTCGACCCACTGAGCTATCTCAGGGATACGTTACTCTTTGTAGGAGAAAAGGGGTATTGTGAAAGTCTAAGCTTTTATTGTACAAAATACCTAACCCACTTTTCTCCATCTGTTTGCTATTTATAGGCAAACATGTTAAGAGTACTGAAGATTAAAACTACATAAACAAATAGGAAGCGTGTCTGACAACTACAACAGTAGTTGTCATTTCCAAGAACCAATAGGATTGCGCCAAAAAGTATTCGAGTGTCAGTCCTGACACTTCTTCGACTTTTAGCCACTTGAGGGATGGTTTGTCTGACCCCGATAAGACTTGTTCTTATCTTCTCAAAACCTTCCCGCTTTATCCCGCCTTTTATTCAGGCTTCAGGTTCTTCAGTCATTTGCCTTCAGTCTTCAGTTATTGTTGTTGAGGAGACTTGGGGTTCAGTGAGCTCTTGTCTAACGCTCACTGATCCCATTACCTTCTTCTTCGTATCAAGTAACACTTCAGGGAGAACCGCCTTCCTGAATTGGTGAGTCTTTCTTCATAGACTCGTACTGAGCATCTTGAAGGTAACTCACTGAGTGACGGTTCACTCAGTGACTTATAATGTTTTCGGTTTAATTAATACTTAGCTTAATTTGTATTCAAATCCTGTTTTAACGACTCTTGGGTACTGAAGGACCCAACAATCTCCCCCTATTTGGATATAAATTATGCTTAAGTATTTTTGATCAGTTATGAGTGAGCTAATGACTTCTGCTCATACTGAATGTACTAGATGGTAAATAAGGACACTGAAATAACAAAACAAAGGAACATCATTTTATTAATTTCATTACAAGGGTCCTAACTACTAAATGTACATGATAGAGGTGTTACAGATTCTCAGTCCAGTTTGTATCCAAGGGCTTCAAGCTTGGGTCTCTTGGATTCCAGCTCATGTTGATCAGGATGAAGTTGAATCTTGGTTCTCAGGTCTTGACAGAACCTCACATTTTCAGGACTCTGGATTAGTGAGGCCATCATGAGAAAATCAAGCATGGCTTTAATTCCTGCCTAATCAATATCACTCCATCTTTGGAAGGTTGGATCTCCAAACTCATCAGTGAAAAATATCCCTCTCTTAGGTTGTTCTATGACCTTGCTGTTCAGGAATGTAACTCCTTCAGGGAGGGCTCTGTTGCATTCAAGGCCAGGGACTCTGATCTCAGGCTCAGATCCAATTATCTTCCTCTTTCTTCTAGAGGTTTGAGAGGGGGCAGGCTGACTGGCTGAAGCAGGGAGAAGTGACGGAATACCAAGTTCCTCAGGTGTTTCATTCAGCTTTTCATATCTAACTTTCAGGGACTTCATTAGTTCCTTGACAGCAACATTTGACTTCTTGAATATGATTGGACCCAGTTCATCTAATTCAGTGATCCCAAAGTCAGCGAACCTAAAGGGCTCATGAATTTCAAAGTTCCTCTTATCAGGACCTCTGAAAAGAGTGATGACAGCAGGCTTGGTGTTCTGATGAATCTTTACATCAGTAATGGGTTCAGGTCTCAGTCTGCTTGTCATGACCCATTGGTACTTCTCAATTCTCTTTTGTCTTATTTCCTCAGTCCTTTTCAGCCTTTCTTCTCTTTTCTTCCTGAGAGCCGACATTTCAGCATCCTGAGCTTTCACAAAGCTCTCACCACCCTTTCTTCCAGCAAGTTCTTTTGGCTCAAGACCAATCTTCTCAGCCTCTTCTCTGACAACCTGAATGAGGGCAGACTTGTTTTGCCTTTCTTCTTCAGCAGCTTTCTTCAACCCTTCTTCCTTTTCTAAATGAGCCGTAATTTAGGCCTCAGTGAGGTGATACATTACTCCATTTATTTCATAAGGGACCCTGACTGGCTCATCAGGGTCTGGCCTTCTTTCAGAGGAAGCAGGCACCAAGATTGTAGGCTCAGGCTCAGTGGTTGTGAGAATGCCTTTGCCTTTGTCTTGGCGAGATGAAGATGGGGTTGTCTCAGGAATCTCCCCCTCAGTATGAGAAGGAGGTTGTTCTTCAGTGATCGGAGTTTGTTCAGGTTGTTCTTCAGTGACCTTCTCCCCCTCAACTGTTGCTTGAGTCATGGTGAGAGCAAGAGTTGGAACGCTCACTGAAGTTGAGGGAGCAGCCTGACCATTGAAGGCTTGATAAATCTCAGTCATCATTGATTTGATGACTGAGGTGTCCTGCTGAAGAGTTGAGACCTTAGCCTCAAGAGAAGCCTGAGAAGCCTCTATTGCTATCATCCTTGGTCTAAGATTCCAAGCCAAGGAAGAAGAAGATGTAGCCCAAGATGCCAAGTGTGACTTTGATGAACTCAAATAAGTACATTTTATTACCATCATTTATCCTATTTATTTGACTTGTTTTATTATATTATGTATGAGAATTGATACTTAATTGTTTACTTTTGTAATTCTCAGTTAAAAACAAGCATTTGGTGAAACTTAGCTATTATGGACTAAAAATGGAGAAAAATGATCAAGATTGGAAAAGGCTGCTGAAATGAAGAGATTGAAGACCATTGCCTGACTTTGAAGAATGCACGCATGCAATTCTGTCATGCGTTGCATATGAAACTTTGGTCAACGAAGAAGAACCAACTTGTTCTACTCCAGATGCGCCGCATCTTACTTATTACATACGGCGCATCACTATCAAGATTTCACCAGTTACGATCCAAGACAGCAAGGACATGCGCCGCATCTAAAAATGGAGTTACGCCGCATCTTCTGGCGGTGTACGAATATTCCTGAATATATTAATCTTGGACCCCACGCGAAGTTAAGTCAATGCGCCGCATCTACTTATCCTATGCGCCGCATCTAGCCCTCAGACAGAAACTATAAATACCCCAAAGACAGACGAATTTCGGGAGTTCGACATTTAGCTAAGTACGAGAAGACAGAAACCCTAGGACGAATTCAGACGAAGTAGCAGCACAAGACACACCTTGAACGAAGATACAAGAGCTGTAAGAAGGTCCTGCATGTATTCAATTCATTAAGTAGTTTTGTTTTATTGTATTAGTAAACTTTAATTCATCAGGATTGATGGGCTTGTGTAATGTGACAACGGAAAGATTGCACTCCTCTTAATATTGCTTTCCCATTAATTAAAGTTTATATGTTGATGTCTTTGGTGACTTTTATTAGTGCATTGATAACCTCTGTGTCTAGCTGAGCGTTGATCGGATCGCCATGCCTCTGCCCTCGCCTATTTATTTTATCACCTATGCATTCTATCGTCTATAGAAAAGTAGGAAGAAAGGATAAATAGGATAGTCATAAGTAATCATTAAGGGTTTACTCGCCGATAAGATTAGAGCCAACGAGAAAGGATTAATTACATACACTTCATATAAAACTAGCAATAAAACAAGTGACAAGCTACTTAACTATCAGGACAGGTCTTCTTATTGTCTCAAGTATTTATCTATGTACGTGTGTGCTAATCGCTGATTCGTGCCTATTAGTTTAGTTTACCTTTAATTATAACCAAATCGCGCCAGTCTCTCAGGCTGAACCCCCTTGCGTTAGATTAGGTTGTATAGCCAACTTAAGATATTAAAATACTGATTAGAATAACTAGATAATACGTTCCACTCTTAGTGATCGACACTCTACTTACCATTATATTCATGCTGACCGGGTATACTGCTCGTTAAAGTGTGTGTGTTATTGATAAGTCAGCTAAATATAAATTTAAAACTTGAATACTCCTAAAACCACAACGACATACCGTGGGTATAAATTAGAGCATACGCACACGCGCATCAGACTTCATAACTTGATGGAGTCCACAATAGAGCTGAGTCCCTAAAGATTGGAGGATTTCAGCATGTTTACCAGCTCAGTAAACTGAGTAGACTGTTGATGGTAGTTCTCAGAAGCCGGAAGAATTTTCTTGTTAAGCTCAGGGTCATCTTTCACTGACTCTTGAATAGTTGCAACGCTCTTGTGTATGTTGTTGAGAGCTTCGTTGAATAGTTTAAGATTCTCAACAAGATTTGTCAGGGAGAAGGAGATAGATGACTTGTGCTCATTAACATCATCATGATAGGATTCCACTGATTCCTTCAGGTTGACATAATGAACAGCAGCTTCACAGTGTTGGTCAAAAATTTCTTCAGTTAGCCCAGTAAAGAGAGCATTGTTGGCCTTTTGTAGGAACTTGACCAATTGTCTTTCAGTGAGAGGAAGAATGTTTTCATACTTCCTGAGTTCGGGAGGGCAAGATGATTCAGATTCGGAAGAATGATCAGCCTGAAACTCTGATTCTTTACCATGTGGAGAGGACTGATGCGATTGTTCAGTGGGTTGAGCATCAGTCTCCATATCATCACTTGCCTCATAAACTTCTTCCTCACTCTCCATACTGAGCTCTTCATCAGACATAAGAACAGCCTGAAGATCCGCCATCGACTGAATCTGCAATGGGGTTTGGCCAGGTCCTGACCCTTCCATAATAACTGAGTAGGTTTGCTCAGCCTGGTGTTTGGGGTATGTTCCCGAGAGACTGGATTGGGTGGTGGGTTCCGTATCAGCGGGTGGTTTAAATCCCTCTGAGTCTTTGTCCCCCTTTGCGCCTTCAAGTACTGACAGGTGTTTTCCAGCACTATCATGAGGCACAGTTTGTGATTGTTGATGGACCCCCTTCCCATCAGGGATGTACTGCCCTTTTGGGGATTCGGGATCCTTGACTCCCTCAAGCACTGATTTTGATTTTTCAGTTCATTCATCGGGATGTGATTGGTTGTGGGTCCCCTTATCAGTAGAGTAGTGCTGCCCTACCGAGGATTCAGGACCCTTTTCTCCCTCAAGCACTGATTGTGATTTGTCAGTGCCTTCATCGGGATGTGATTGGGTGGAGGTTCCTGACCCTAGTGACTTATGTATGTCAGTAGAGCCATGAGGAGATTGGGGTTTGCCCGAGGTCACTGAGGATGATTTGTCAGTGACTTCCATTGGCGTTTGTTTCAGGGTCAAGAGGGTCTCAATGATGGGTGTCTCTGAGGTCTTGGCCATTGTTTCTCCTTTTGAGGGTTTTGAGGAAGAGGTCTCAAGGACGAGTGCTTTGGGTTTAACCACCTTCTTGGCCCCTCCCTTCTTCTTCTTCTCCTGTCTTTGAGGAGAAGGAATGGGCGATATTGCCTTTTCACCCTGAATGACTATCAGCATATAGTCAGTCAGGGCTACTGGTTGTACCTCAGTAATGCCACTAGTATAATTGGCCTTGTGTAGGACGTCAGGTTTAGAACCTTGACCGTCAGGCCTCATATAATCAGTGCGAAGTAAGTCCTGAAGCACGCAGGAAATGAATCTAGGGTACGACATGTGTTTTTGCCTAGATTTTCCTAAGAGCTTAGACACGAGGTCTCGAAAGATTATTCCTCCGATGTCTATTTTTCTACCCTCCAGGAGACTGAACACAATCAATTGTTGTGATGAGTTCAACTGTTCCGTGGAGGATTTGTTGCCTCCCAGGACCTGAATGACAAAAGTCATCAGGATCCTCCAGGCTGGGGGAAACCAAGTTTTAATTATTGGTGCCTTAGCCAATAATGAACCTGGGGCCACCTCAGGTTGTCTGGGGTCATGTGGCCCTAGAAAAAGCAACTCTACTTTAACTTCTTGGTCAGTGGGGTTGGGCTCAAAATTCACAGCGAAATCAAGGCCAGTGGCTTTGATAAAGGTTTTATAATCAAGGGAGAGGGTCCTTCTCCCATTCATCACTGTGAATGTTATGATTGAGTCCCTGGTGTCTTCAGGGCTTGTTGCCACTGCCGTACACCAAAATTCCCTCAAGTAGTCATGATATATGACTGAGGGGGTCTTTGTAAATGCCGTAGCAAGAAAGCAGTTTTGTAGATACTTAACTACATTCTTGTACGCCCAAAACTTTTGGGGATAGGCAAAATTGCCTACCACATTGTTCTTGGTCAAGTCTACGCCCTCAATGAGGAATTCCACATTTGGGGCTTATGTAATAGCATTAGAAGAAGCCATTATTGTTGGGAAAGTCTGGGTAAACAACAAATGGTCTGGGTTTCTAACAGCTAAGAACACACACACAAAATTTTAGTTTTGAAAGAAAAGGGCAAGATTTTGCTTAAGATTTCTAAAAAACGTGTGTGTGTTTTTTGTTTGTGGGGTATTTATAATGAAGTGAAGTGAAGGGTATTTTAGGCATTAAGCGGTTATTTTCTCAAAAGATATTATTTTGAAAACCGTTTTGAATAAAAATGTTTGAGATCCGCATTTGATGCATAACCACTCCACTATCCCTGTTTGGCGCAACTGTCTAGGCAAACAGTTGAGCCGTCTGCAAAAAGTATAACTTGCAAAGCTGAGTCATCACATATTTGTTATGTGATTGGAGAGGCATTAAATGCCAAGTGGGAATGTGGTGGCCCATGAGGTGCATGCCAGAAAGGCAAAAGAACAAATATTCTTATATTAAATAAGAATTCAGTTACCAACCTCAGAAATTTACTAACTAGATACTTAGAGCATTTAAGTTAGCATTGAATGTCATCTGAGGGCCCTGAATGACTCTTCATTCAGTGAACCAGCTTATTCAGGACTTGGGTTTAGTCTTGATGGTTCAAATGTTCAGGAACTTGGGTTTAATTCCTGAGGTCCAAGAGTTTAGGAACTTGGGTTTAGTTCCTGAGGCTCAGTGATTCTTTTCACTGAGGAACACATTGAGTCAGGGACCTGGGTTTTTAGAATTTACACTCATTTGGATGGAATCAATCAGTGGACTGATTCTCAATATCCAACATTCCTAATTCAGCTTTCAGTCTTGTGAAAGTTGGTTCATCCAATAGCTTGGTGAATATATGAGCTAGCTGATATTCAGTAGGAATGAAGTGTAATTCTATGTCACCAATCATGACATGGTCCCTGATGAAATGATATCTAATATCAATGTGTTTTGTTCTCTGATGAAGAACAGGGTTGTTTGAGATGGCAATTGCACTTGTGTTATCACAAAAGATGGAAACCATCTTGTACTGAATTCCATAGTCACTGAGTTGACTTTTAATCCAAAGTACATTTGCACAACAACATGCTGCTGCAACATATTCAGCTTCAGCTGAGGACATGGCAACTGATTGTTGCTTCTTAGCACTCCAACAGATTAGTTTTCCACCTAGAATTTGGCAGGAGCCAGAGGTGCTTTTCCTGTCCATGTTGCATCCAGCATAGTCAGAGTCTGAGTATCCTTTAAGATCAAGGCCTGAACATTTTGGATAGTATAATCCAAGGTTTGGAGTACCTTTCAGGTACCTGAATATTCTTTTCACAGCAGTGATATGAGATTCTCTTGGGTCAGATTGATATCTGGCACACAAACAGACTGAGAATTGGATATCATGCCTTGATGCAAGTAGATACATCAGTGATCCTATCATTCCTCTAAAAAGAGTTTGATTTACTGGTTTTCCAGTAAGATCAGGACCAAGGTTGTTTGGGGGTACCATGGGAGTCTTGACTGAGGCACATTCACTGAGCTCATACTTCTTCAGTAGGCTTCTGACATACTTCTCTTGACTCATAGAGGTTCCTTTATCAGTCTGCTTGATTTGCAGACCAAGGAAGTAAGTCAGTTCTCCCATCATGCTCATTTCAAATTTCTTTTCCATAAGTTTTTCAAACTGTTTGCAAAGTTTATAACTTGTTGAGCCAAAGATGATGTCATCAACATACACTTGTACAAGTATGACATCATTATTTATCTTGTAGATAAACAGTGTTTTGTCTATCTTGCCTCTGACAAATTTGTTTTGGATCAGGAAGGCTGAAAGAGTTTCATACCATGCCCTGGGAGCTTGTTTCAGTCCATGAAGGGCTTTTTTAAGCTTGCAGACATAGTCAGGTAACTCATGGCTTTCAAATCCAGGAGGTTGCTGAACATAAACTTCTTCTTTCAGTGAGCCATTTAAGAATGCACTTTTAACATCCATTTGGTACACTTTGAAGTTAATGTATATAGCAAAAGCAAGGAAGATCCTGATGGCTTCCATCCTTGCTACTGGTGCAAATGTTTCTTCATAGTCAATGCCTTCTTGTTGATTATAGCCTTTGGCTACAAGTCTGGCTTTGTTTTTAATGACTATGCCATTTTCATCAGATTTGTTTTTGAATACCCATTTCATGCCAATGACTGAAACATCTTCAGGACACTTGACCAAGGTCATTACCTTGTTTCTGTCAAATTGTTCCAGCTCATCATGGATGGCCTGAACCCAACTTGGATGATTAAGTGCTTCCTTAACAGTTTTAGTTTCAATTATGGAAATGAAATCCACAAATAGGCATTCATTGGCTGAGGCTGCTCTCAGTTGTGCAGCCATGCTTCTTGTAAGCATGCCTTCAGTAGGCTCACCAATTATATTGACAAGTTCTATATCCTGAGACCTAGTCCAACTGTCCTGAGGTCTTGGAAACTGATTAGAACTTGTAGAGGCCTGATGGGTAGGATCAGGATCAGATACATGATGATTTTCAACATCATGAGTGTCTGAGTGAGTTGACTCATCACTGTGATTGTTTGGTTCCTGAGCACTTTATTCAGACTGAATGATTTCATCAGTACTTCTTTGTGCTTCAACAAACTCAGTGATGGTTGGGTAAGGAAGGTTGTGGGGAATGATGTAATAGGAGATGTCAGCATTTGCTTGGTACTGAGTGGAAGGACCATTTTCAGGATGATGTTCATCAGGAGGATATCTTGATGATTCATCAATACCTATCTCTTCCACTGAGTTGTTAGAGACACTGATTGCATCAGTGTTCTCATCAAAGGTAACATGAAATGTTTCCTCAGTATGCTGTCTCCTAGTGTTGAACACCCTGAAGGCCTTTGAGACAAGGGAGTATCCCAGGAAGTATCCATCATCAGCTTTGGCATCAAATTTTCCTAAGTGATCCTTGTGATTATGAATAAACACAGGACACCCAAAGACATGAAATTAGCTGATGTCAGGGATCCTTCCCTTGAATAACTCATAAGAAGTTTTGCTATGTCTCTTGACAATGATGGATCTGTTTTGTGTGTAATAGGCAGTCTTTACTGCTTCAGTCCAGAAGTGTTTGGAAAGGACTGATCCATTTATCATTGTCCTGGCTGCTTCAATGAGGGTTCTATTCTTCCTTTCAGCCACACCATTTTGTTCAGGTGTGTAAGGTGAGGAAAAATTTTGGGAAATTCCTTTCTCATCACAGAAACATTCAAGTTCATAATTTTTGAACTCTGTTCCATTGTCAGTTCTAATCTGTTTGACTTTGATGTCATTTTGATTTTCAATATTCCTGACAAAGGAAATGATTGTTTCAGCTGCCTGACTCTTTTTTATCAGGAAGTATACCCAAGTGTATCTTGAGTATTCATCAACAATGACCAGAGTATACTTCTCATGGTTAATGGATCTCGGACTGATTGGTCCAAATAGATCCATATGTAGAAGATGTAGGCAGTTCCTGATGGAAAAGTTGGTTTTGGTTTTAAAGGATGCTCTGTGATGTTTACCTTTTTCACAAGCTGAGCATGGTTTATCCTTTGAAAACACAAGAGATGGTAAGCCAAGGACCTTGTTTTGTTTCACAAGGTTGTTTATGTTTTTGAAGTTCAGGTGGAAGAGTCTCTTATGCCAAAGCCAGTTGAGAGTATCAGTGGCCTTGGTAAAGAGACAAGTTCCATTCTGAGTCAGACTGGACATGTCCAACACATAAACATCATGTCTTCTTGGTGCAATAAGGACAACTTCCTTATTAGCATTGAAGATGATTCCTTGTTTATCATCAAACTGAACTATGTATTTAGCATCACATAGTTGACTGACACTGATCAAATTGTATTTAAGACCATTTACATAAGCTATCCTAGTAAAGACTATACCATTGCAGTTTACTGAACCATAACCTTCAGTGAGACATGAAGAGTTATCAGCAAATATCACTTTGGGTCCTGATTCATCCACATACTTGTGCAGAAACTCTTTCACACCAGTCATGCTCCTTGAACATCCACTATCTAGATGCCAAACAGGATCCCTGGCATGTCTCTGCAAAAATGTAAACTGGGTTAGTTCTTTCTAGGACTCCACTTCTTGGAGGGCTTAGCTTTGGGGGTCTTTTTAAAGTTTACAATTGATTCATGGTCAGTGGTGGAGTGGACTGAGCTACCACACGTTTTGCATTTTATTGCAGATGTAGACTTAGTAGACTGAGAGGCTGACTTTGTCTTGCCTCTTCTTGCCTGAATGACCTTATCATGTCCTGAGGTGTCATGAGTGGAATCACCACAAATTTCACAACTATTGCCCATCAGACAATCCTTAGGAAGATGGTCATTGAACCCACAGTGATGGCAAGGTGCAAAAGGCTTGGCCTTTTGTTTCTGTTTCTGTTTAGAATCAGAAGGGTAGTTTAAAGACTGAGCTTTAAAGCCTGCCATCTTTGATGTGACTGAGTATGTTTTGTGATCAGAGGTCCTGTGATCATCCTTTTGGCAAATCATGCAGTAAAGGATTCTATAACAATCATCAGTGAAATGATTGGTAAAGTGACACAGCTCACATCTTTTCAGGGGTTTAGAGGATTTGGGTTTGGTTCTTGAAAAAGATGGTTTTTGTTCCTTCTTGGATTGAGTCAGGGCTTTGGGATTTTACTTCAGAAGGAACTGAAGTTGATGAGTCATCAGTATTTACTGAGACTTCAAGGGTTGGCCTTTTCAGGAGGGTTTTTCCCATTCCTGACTTCTCCTTTGGAGAATGTTGGGAGTAGACCAATGGTGTAAGGCCTGAGTTTGGTGCAGCACCCTGAAGGGTATTCAGTGGAGGGAGTGGTGGATATGAATCTGATTCAGGCTCATTTACCAACTCAGTACTACTGAGTTGGTCAGAGAGTCCAAGCATATTTTTCAAAGCCTGACTTTCAGGAAGTAAGATTTTTTTAGTCTCAAATTTTGGTAACTTACTGACTGGGTTGTCCCTGACTATCCAGTCATTTGACTTGGGTAGCATTTCTTGCTCAAATGATATGCCAGTTGGAACAAAGGTCATTTCACTGTGACTCACATTGGGGTTATCAATGAGATGGTCAATTCCTATTGTTTTCCTAGGAATTAAACCCACAGTATCAAAGACCTTGGGGTTCTTTTTGGTCCAGCCTTGGATGACAGCCTTTTCTTTATTAAGTTCAGTTTGTAGGGCTTGGTTTTGTTTCAAAATTTCAATGTTCTGAATTTGTAGACTAATTGTTTCTAATTTGGCTTGCTTCAGTACAAGCAATTCATCTCTACATTTATTCAATTCTGACAGTATATTGTTATATTTTGAAAACAGGTTAAGCCTTTGTTCCTCAACAAACTTAAGATCTACAAAAATATAATCCATGTAAGACTGCCAATCAGAATTATCATCCATAGAAAGTAAAGTGTTTACCTTCTTCATGGTGATGTTTACCCACTCTCCATTCCTTGAATGGCTATTCCCAACAGCCACCTGATCACCTTCAGAGAGTGCCATCAGTGCACTCACTCTAATTTCCTCATCTGAGGAGATCTCTTCTTCATCCCAATCATAAGCTTCAGCTACTAAAACCTTGTTCTTTGTCTGAACAGGTTTGGATGTTTAAGCAGCCTGAGACATAGAGGGATTAGTTTCAAGAATTGCAAGTTTAGCCTTAGCTTTCCTATATTTTGCTTCAAAGTCTTTTTGACCCTTGTTTTGAAATTGTTGGTTCGACCGAAACATTCTAGGTTGAAACTTGCTAGTTCCTGAGGAACTATTTCCTGAACATTTATAAGAAGGTTCTGAGATGGTTTTGGAATAACAGTCCCAGGCAAAATGACCCTTTTTACCACAGTTAAAACATTCAGTGGTTTCATTTGCTTTTCCTTTTGAAAATTTGGACTGGTTTCTTTTGATGAAACGTTTTGAACTAGCAAGGAGTGCCCTATCTTGGAATTCCAAGTTTAAATCTTTTAGGTACGCATCACTAGTCCTTTCATCAATTTCATCCTTAGAATCCTCTTGAAAATCCTGCACAACACCATTAGTATAAAAAGCAGTTGATATGGGTGTGGAGGTTAAGGCCTTTTTGGACTCAAGAGCTTTTGAGTCAAGGTATCTCCTTGAGATTAAGTTGTCTTCATAGACAAACTTCCCATAGATCTCAGGGAGCTCAAGACTCTGAATGTGATTAGCATTCCTCAGGCCTTGTGAGAAGTTTAGCCACTTCTCAGGGAGACTGTTAACAAAGCCAACATTTGTCACACGCTTAGACAACACTATACAATCATTTGATAGCTCGTTTATCAAAGTCTTGTATCTGGTATAAGTTTGTGAGAGACTTTCAGAGTCTTTTTCCCTGAAAGTATTATACTCAAGTTTCAGGTCCATAACCCTGTTTTCCTTGGTATCTGAGGGACCCTCAAAGCTATTGACCAAGTCATCCCAAGTTTGCTTGGCTGTTGAACAGTTGATGACTGATTCCATTATATTGTCAAGAAGACAAGATATAATGATGCTTTTCAGGCATTGGTCTTGATTGACCACCCTCCTCTCATCAATGGTCCATTGAGCCTCAGGCTTGTTAAGTCCTTCAGCAGTCTTTGGGACATAGGGACCATCTTTGACACAAGAGATGTAGTATGGTTCCATACCAGTCAAGTAGCAAAGCATTCGCTTTTTCCACTTGCTAAATTTACCAGCTTCAAATCGAGGGGCAACAACTGAAAAGCTTCCACCCTTTTTATCGACTAGCTGGGGCACATTTATATCAGTCATAGTAGGATCTTGGTTTTAAAAACCTAGAGCACTCTTGGTCAATTTAGAAAGATTTTATAACCCAGAGGCTTTGATACCACTTTTTGTTCCCTTAACACGCTTAGAGTTAACTATAAAGTTAATCTATTTGTGTTTATGACTAATACAATGTATTGATTAATTCTAACAGTTAATAAAACGTAAATATAAAAACACAAAGTATTTTCAACGTTTAAATTCTTATTAGAAATGAATCAAAGAATCTATTACCCAAGTGTTTTGCGGAACAAACACTTGGGATTGAATAGACAAGGTATGGTGTCTCCTATCTAAACTTAAGCAATGCTTAAGTGGTAACAAATTCGACCCACTGAGCTATCTCAGGGATACGTTACTCTTTGTAGGAGAAAAGGGGTATTGTGAAAGTCTAAGCTTTTATTGTACAAAATACCTAACCCACTTTTCTCCATCTGTTTGCTATTTATAGGCAAACATGTTAAGAGTACTGAAGATTAAAACTACATAAACAAATAGGAAGCGTGTCTGACAACTACAACAGTAGTTGTCATTTCCAAGAACCAATAGGATTGCACCAAAAAGTCTTCGAGTGTCAGTCCTGACACTTCTTCGACTTTTAGCCACTTGAGGGATGGTTTGTCTGACCCCGATAAGACTTGTTCTTATCTTCTCAAAACCTTCCAACTTTATCCCGCCTTTTATTCAGGCTTCAGGTTCTTCAGTCATTTGCCTTCAGTCTTCAGTCTTCAGTTATTGTTGTTGAGGAGACTTGGGGTTTAGTGAGCTCTTGTCTAACGCTCACTGATCCCATTACCTTCTTTTTCGTCTCAAGTAACACTTCAGGGAGAACCGCCTTCCTGAATTGGTGAGTCTTTCTTCATATACTCGTCCTGAGCATCTTAAAAGTAACTCACTGAGTGACTGTTCAGTCAGTGATTTAGAATATTTTTGGTTTAATTAACACTTAGCTTAATTTGTATTCAAATCCTGTTTTAATATTTTTTCCATTAACTCTAACAGCTCCTACTTGGAAATCTATTAAAAGTGTAATGACATTGGTTAGCGTCTAGCAACACACCAATGCCCCTAGTACAACTCGGGTGGTGGTCTCCTGGAATAACCATTCAATGATAACTCATCATACTTATTCTTTTGTTTATAATACCACATTAATAAAGATATGGATCTAAGTCATTCTTTATTAATAATTATGTTTCTCGTTGTTTATGATTAAATAAGATTACCAAATCTTTTGAATCATTCAGGGGAGATATTGGGTGTGGCCACATAAACATCTTACTAATCCCACGAGGGGCCCAGCAGTATTAAACTCCAAATAAATTTGAAGGAACAAATTCTATCTTGACTACGAGCATAACTCATGCACTTCGCAACTCTTCCGAAAACAATCCGTATAGCTACCAGTTACGTATAGCGTTAAATTGAATTACAGAAATGCACTACATGCATGACAGTTATCTGACATCTCAAGTCTGAGGATAACTATATACACATGATTTACTTAATGACTAGATCCATAAAGTAAACTCATGAAGTCGGGATAAGTCCTATATTCAAAAAATTTGAATATCATGTGAAATTGGTATGACAACGCATCAATATACTTTCAAGTATATTCTACCAATACTCAGATTTGTCTTAATTTAATGATATTCCTATATCATTAACCGACAACGGACAATTTAGAATATATAAATATATTCATGGATGTAAACATGCAAATATAGGATATATTATTAAGAAAATGATAAATAAACATAACACTTTATTTTATTTCATTAAAATAATAACTGTTTTACAACATCCCATTATCCAAATACTAATCACAGATATGCATGAAACTATCAGCTAAACGAAGTCCTATGCCTTCAGAAAGTTGTTTAAGCTTTCCACCGGGTAGAGCCTTCGTTAACGGATCTGCTAAGTTGTCATCTGTGTGAACTTTGAGTAATTCGATCTCGCCTATCTCCACTTGTTCTATAACATAGTGATACCGGATTGGGAAATGTCTGGTGCCCTTCATGATTCTAGGCTCATTAGCAAATGTAATTGCGGCTGAGTTGTCACAATACATTTTTATAGGTATTTCGATTGAGGGCATAACTCCAAGCCCTGAAACGAATTTCCTAATCCAGACTGCTTCCATCGCAGCTTTTGAGGCAGCAATATACTCACTTTCTGTTGCAGACATCGCTATAGTACTCTGCTTCTTGCTCTTCCAATCCACAGCACCTCCATTGACGACAAAGACATAACCCATCTGAGACTTCGTATCATCTTTATCACACTTCCAGGATGCATCGCAGTAACCTGTAACACACAATTCTGCTTCTGGATTTCCCCCGTACACTAAAAACATTTATCTCGTAGATCTTAAATACTTGAGAATATGTTTCACAGCAGTCCAGTGGAGTTCACCTGGGTTCTGCTGATAACGACTGGTAATGTTTTGAGCAAACGCCACATCGGGACTTGTACATCGCACCGCGTATATAATCGATCCCACAGCCGAAGCATAAGGGAGTCTCTTCATGCGTTCCACCTCTTTAGGTGTTAAAGCACAAGCTTTGCTACTCAAGCCATGTTCTACTTGCATTGGCAAAAATCCCTTTTTAGAATTCTACATATTGAATCTCTTCAATATCTTGTCAATGTAAGCACTTTGGCTTAAACCAATTAACCGCCTTGATCTATCTCTATAGATCTTGATTCCTAGAATGTATGCTGCTTCTCCCAGATCCTTCATGGAAAAACATTTCCCAAGATAGGCTTTCACCTCATTCAAGCTTGGAATGGTTTTACCCATGATCAATATGTCATCAACATATAGAACTAGGAAAAGAACATCACTCCCACTAGCTTTGTGGTATACACATGGCTGATCAAGATTTTGAGTAAATCCAAACCTTTTGATTTCCTCATCAAATCTCTTATTCCATTGACGTGATGCTTGCTTCAATCCATAAATGGATATTTGAAGTTTGCATACACGGTCAGGAAATTCTGGATTCACAAACCCCTCAGGCTGCGCCATATAGATGTCTTCATCTAGGCGACCATTCAAGAAGGCGGTTTTTACATCCATCTGCCAAATCTCATAATCATAGTGTGCAACTATGGCTATGAGAATCCTAATAGCTCTAATGTCAGCTACAGGAGAAAAGGTCTCCTCGTAGTCAACACCATATGTTTGGGTAAAGCCTTTAGCCACCAAACGAGCTTTATAGGTGTGTACATTGCCATCCATGTCCGTTTTCTTCTTGAAGAGCCACTTACTCCCAACTACCTTAGCATTGGGAGGAAGGTCTACTTCAATCCAGACTTCATTGTCTCTCATGGATTGCATTTCTCCATTCATAGCTACCTGCCATTTATCCTTTTCAGGACTATTAATGGCAGCCCTATAACTAGTAGGTTCATCAAGATCCCCTAGTATAGTTTCCTCACACTCTACGTTAAGACATAGACGTTCAGGAGCATTCACAGTTCTTGTAGATCTGCGAATGGGTACCACTTCAACTTCAGGTGGAGGACCTAGACTTTCAGGTTCCACAGGAAGTATGCTAGTGTTTTCAGAAGGTGATGTATCTTCTTGATCACTTTCAAGATCATAAACTCTCCCACTGAATTCTTGAGCTATAAGACTCTCCTCAAGGAAATCTCCATACCTAGCTACAATGAATTTATTCTCTGGTGGAAAGTAAAAGTAGTAACCCCTTGTTTTCATAGGGTATCCTACGAAGATACACTTAACAGATCTTTGTTGGAGTTTATCTGGTGAGTCACGTTTAACAAACGCCTCACAACCCCAGACCTTTAAGTAAGACAAGTTGGGAGCTTTTCCAGTCCATAATTCATATGGAGTCTTATCAACCTTCTTTGTTGGAACCATATTCAATATGCGAACAGCAGTTTCAAGGGCATAGTCCCAAAAGGATAAGGGAAGAGTTGTAAGATTAAACATAGATCGTACCATATCTAGCAATGTACGATTTCTCCTTTCAGATACACCATTTTGCTGTAGAGTATAAGGAGATGTGAGTTGCTGGACAATTCCACACTCAGCTAGATAATCTTTAAACTCTTGGCTTAAATATTCACCACCTCTATCGGATCGAAGAGCCTTAATCTTCTTACCGAGTTGTAATTCTACTTCACTTTTAAAAACCTTGAATGTCTCAAAGACTTCATGTTTATGTTTAAGAAGATAAACACAACCATAACGACTGTAATCATCCGTAAAGGTCAAGAAGTAGCTAGCACCGCGTTTTGACACATGTCTAAGTGGACCGCACACATCAGTATGTATTAGTCCAAGTAGATCTGTAGCCCTTTCCAGTTGATGTGAAAAAGGTTTCCTTGTCATCTTCCCAGATATGCAAGATTCGCATTTATCAAATGAATCATCATTGACATTTTGCAAAAGCCCATCATGTTGCAGCTTTTCCATGCATTTCTTGCCAATATGAGCAAGATGACAGTGCCAAAGATAAGATGAATCCAAGTCTGACTTGATTCTCTTATTGCTAATGCTATATACAGAATTATTTCCATTGGACACATGATTCTCCATGTCAATTTCAAACACACCATTAATAGGAATTGCATTAAAGTAAAAAACATTGTTTAAAGAAACCGAAATTCCATTATTAGTAAATGTGTGAGCGAAACCATTATCCTTTAACAAAGAAACTGAAACAACACCTCTAATAATAGATGGTGCATAATGACAATTATTCAAAACTAGTATTAAACCCGAAGGTAAGACTAAATCGAATGTCCCTATGGCTTCAACTGCTGCACGTATGCCATTGCCCACGTACAAGTAGCTTTCTCCATAGCCCAGCTTCTTTGCTCCTCTAAGCCCCTGCGATGTGTTACAAACGTGAGTTCCACATCCCGTATCATATACCCAGGCATTATGTTTACGAGGAAAAGAAAATAATTCAATCATAAAAATACGTGAAGTGCTCGCGACATTCACAACCTTCTTATTTTTATTCGCACGACACTCCTCTAGTAGCAATGGACAATTCCTCTTCCAATGTCTAGGAGTGTTACAGTGGTGGCAAGCAGGTAAACCCTTCTTGGTTTTATCCTTCTTCCTAGGAGGATTCTGCTTCTTAGGCTCTGGCTGGTAAGACATAACATGTTTACCCATATCAGCTTTACCTTTCCCCTTCTTGTTCGCGTGTTGCGGTTTGTTGGGCTTAGTAATCCTACCACCTTGAATTGCCATTACAGCAGGTGTAGGTGCCTTCTTTGACAATCCTTTCTCAAATTCAATAAGCATTGCATGTAAATCACTTATTGTCTTTGATGTGCTGCGTGTGTCGTTGCGGTTTAGCAGTTTTAATGCCTACTCAAGTTTTAAATTTATATTTAGCCGACTTATCAATAACACACACACCTAACGAGCAGTGTACCCGGTCAGTATGAATATAATGGTAAGTAGAGTGTCGATCACTAAGAGTGGAACGTATTATCTCGTTATTCTAATCAGTATTTTAATATCCTAACGCAAGGGGGTTTCAGCCTGAGAGACTGGCACGATTTTGTTTGCAATTAAATAATAAACTAAACTAATAGGCACGAATCAGCAAGTAGCACACACGTACACAGATAAATACTCGAGACAATAAGAGGGCTGTCCTTATAATTAAGTAGTTTGTCACTTGTTTTATTGATAGCTTTATATGAAGTGTATGTAGTTAATCCTTTCTCGTTGGTCCTAAGCTTATCGGCGAGTAAACCCTTAATGATGACTTATGTCTAAAAGTTATTCCTAAGTGATCAATTTAGTAATAACCGTGGGAGTGCAACCTTTCCGTTGCCACATTACACAAGCCACTAATAAACACAGAGGTGATCAATGCACTAATAAGTAGTAACCAAAGACATCAACATATAAACTTTAATCGATGGGAAAGCAATTTTAAGGGGAGTTGAAGTGAATGATAACATAACACAAGCCCATCAATCCTGATGAATTAAAGTTTGCTAACACAATAAAACAAAACTACTTAATGAATTAAACACATGCAGCACCTTCTTACAGCTCTTGTATCTTCGTTTGGTGTGTCTTGTGCTGCCTTCTTGACTGAATTCGTCCTAGGGTTCTTCTGCTATGCACTGACAAAAGCTTTTGAATTCGTCTGGTCTTGGGGTATTTATAGTTTCTGTCTGAGGTGAGATGCGGCGCATCTATTAAGTAGATGCGGCGCATTGACTTAACTTCGCGTGGGGTCCAAGATTATAATATTCAGGAATATTCGTACACCGCCAGAAGATGCGGCGTAACTCCATGATTAGATGCGGCGCATGTCCTCTTGTATCTTGGATCGTATCCGGTGAAATATTGATAGAGATGCGGCGCATGTCATGAGTGAGATGCGGCGCATCTGGAGCAGATTAGTCTTGATCTTCTTCATTTCAGTAGACTCTTCACTTTATGCATGTTTTGCTCCATAATCAGTCCAAAATCGCTAAGTTTCACCAAATGCATGTTTTTACCTGAGAATTACAAAAGTAAACGATTAAGTATCAATCCTCATACATAATATAGTAAAACAAGTCAAATTAATAGGATAAATGATAGTAATAAAATGTACTTATTTGAGTTCATCAGTCTTCCTCGTGCAATGCATATTAAAGTTGCGCACAAAATCACCAAACAACTCCTCGTTAAGGGATCGATTGATGAGGCCAACTTGTACATCTTGCATGTAACCACACCCGAGTGCTTCCAATTGGTCCAAATAACCTTTCATTTCCATTACGTGGGCACTCACGGGTTTACTAGCATCCTGCTTACACTTATGCAGAAAATCAATCAAGTCATATAACTCTGCCATAGGTGGTTTCTCAAACATACGTTTGAGCTCATTGATCATGTCCATGGGACCATAGTTCTCAAATTGCTTTTGCAATTGAGTGTCCATCCCAGATAACATAAGACAAGCCACATCATTGTGCTTCTCATAATCAAGGTTATACTCTTCATGTTCTGCATTAGATGCAGTACCAGCAGGAGCTGTAGGAAGAGGCTTACTAAGATATTCAAATCTTTTGGCCATTCGTAGAACAATCCTCAACAAACGGTACCAATCATTGAAATTCTTTGTCCCAGTCAACTTTTCTCTTTCAATCACTTGCTTGAAAGCAGAACTCATGTTGTTCATGTTAGTGTTGTCGGGTTGGGCCATTTCTACAGAAAAAGTTCAAAAGTTAGTACTTTCGATAATTAATCTTTTGAAGAAAATTAAACACCCATGGTAAATTAACATTTAACCATTTAATTTTCACTGAAAACTAGGATCCAAATTGACATAGTTTCATCACATCAGCTGAGGCTGCTAGCAATGAAAGTACTCAATAAGGTACGAGTCGAACTCAATTGCCAATCTCAAATTGCAATTCCTAGAGTGATGGGATTTACATATTTTGCCAACCTCAGTTTCAAATGTAAGCATGTTTTATCCCCATCTTTATGCCTTGACATAGTTTCATTACATCAGCTGATGCTGCTAGTAATGAAAGTACTCAATTAAGTTAACCAATTTAAGAAACTGCAAATTGACATAGTTTCATCACATCAGCTGAGGCTGCTAGTAATGAAAGTACTCAATTTACCCTTTGATTACCATCCTTTGATCATCACATCAGCTGAGGCTGCTAGTAATGAAGGTATGTAATCTCAGGTGTTTCCGTTTCATTAGATGGCATATAACTTAAATTTAAGGGTATTAAATTTTTGATGTATGTAATCAAAAAATATGTACAAAGATGTCATGCATTCATCTTGTATCATATGTTTCATGTAAAAAAACTTTTGCTCTTTACTAAGCTTAAATCAACAAAGTTTTAATTGATGGCGTTGAGAAACTTACAACTTTGCCTTAAGATGCTTCGTACATGTATAATGGTTGTACTTGGTAAGTCTAATTTGACGCACAGGCGAGCGGTGAGACAGAATGGAGTCTCTTTAAGGCCACAATTTAATGCGAAACCAACCTTATACCCACTTTATAGTTTGTCAACATTAGGTCCGCCTTTCGACTAATATGTACAGTTGCATCAATCAATTAAAAGTTTAAGATTTTTAAAGCTTAAAAATTTATGTCGTAAATTATTAAATTGCTAGTCTTGCCTGGGAGCAAATTACCGTGCGAAGCGAACCACTGTCGGCACATACGACTTGGCAATAAATAATTTACCACAAAAGGTTTCATAGTTATTAGGTTCATTTATTTTTTATACCAAAAATTACCCTCTTTTTGCTTACAATTCTAATATAATTTAAACAAAAAAAGACAAGTAATTTAACAAAAAATAAAAAATAAACACATAATAACACATATATGATCTTAACCATTAAATTATATAGCCACATGCAAACCTTTTGATAAATCCTATTAATAATCTCTATGTGAATATTTATGTATATAATTACTAAAGCTCCCATTGGTTTTCGAGCGCATTGTACCCAATGGACCACAGACACCAATAATTGGTCGCGTAAGTTTTAATAATTATATACCACGTTGTACATAACCGATTCATTAATATAATTAATTAGGTCTACCCTAATTTTAGATTTATCTAAATCAGGTAGCACATAAACAAACCCTAATCCATGATATCCTTGCATGAAGAATCATGGATCATCCAGGAATGTAACCCTTATTATTTAAATAAACACATAAACACAACATGTCCTAATTTAGGGTTACAAAACTAATTTTTTAGTTAAAAGAGGGTCGAAACCAAAACTCTAAATTATTATTCGATTTTTATTGTATGTTTAAAACAAACCCGAAAAATCGATGTTGATATAAATAATGCCTAAAAAACATTATCAATATTTATTCATATCTCTATGTTTTGATGATCACAAAATGTAAACTCATTAAAACATAAACTTATAAAATAAACAAGTACTTAGTTGTAAAAATTCACTTCTACAACTAAAATCATTTAAGGTATGAATGAAATAATGCTTAATGCATTATATGATCAAAGAAACATTTTCTTAATAACTAGATTTTTTATAAAATATCAAAAACATTTTATATATTTTTGAAAAATATTTTTGGTATTAAATAAATATGTTTAATCTTTTATAAAAATATGAATTCAAATTTTTAACCAAAATCAGTTAAAATGTTCCAGAAAAACCTTCCACACAAAAGGACAAATCTGGGCAACGGACACCTTGGGCGGCCCCTTAATTTTACTAGGCGGCCCCCTTAAAATTAAGGGGACCGCCCCCCTATTTAAGGGGGCCGGCCACTCCAGTAGGCTCCAGCTGTCCAGATTTTTCCCTATAAATACCAGCCTTCCCATGGAATTTTTACTCAACCTTTTGCACTAAAACTTTCTGTTGTAGATCTCATTTCATATCTAAAAAAAAACCTTTGATCATGTAATCTTAAGCATTGGTTTCCAAGTGATCCAAGCTTCCACCATCCAAGTGCAAAAGAAGAATACTTCTATCAATCAAGATTAGAAGTATTACAACTTAGTATCATCTTGTTACTTAAGTTGTGTGTTTAACAAAGTTTGTAAATCATTCATTCATTTGTATGTAAGGTGTGTGTTGTAGATTAGTGTTGTGTGTAAGTAGTGAAGATGTTGTATAAGTAGTTGTGGCATAGAAGTTGTGAGGTCAAAGTTAGAAGTCGTGAATCCGTTGTGTAGAAGTCGTGAACCCGTGGTGTAGAAGTTGTGAAGCCGTAGCTTAGAAGACGTGAAGTCCTTGTGTTGAAGTCGTGAAGCTGTAGCATAGAAGCTGTGAAGTGGTCGTGTTAAAGTTGTGAAGTCCTAGTCGTGAACTTCTTGTGTTGAAGTCGTGAAGCCGTAGCATAAAAGCTGTGAAGCGGTCATGTTAAAGTTGTGAAGTCCTAGTCGTGAAGTTCTTGTGTTGAAGTCGTGAAGCCATAGCATAGAAGCTGTGTAGCGGTCGTGTTGAAGCCATGAAGTCCTAGTCGTGAAGTCCTAGTGTTGAAGTCGTGAAGCCGTAGCATAGAGGTTGTGTAGCGGTCGTGTTGAAGCCATGAAGTCCTAGTTGTGAAGTTCTAGTGTTGAAGTCGTGATGAAGCCATGAAGTCCTAGTATTGGAGTCGTGAAGCCGCAGCATAGAGGTCGTGTAGCAGTTGTGTTGAAGTCGTGAAGAAGTCGTGAAACCGTTGTGAAGTAGTCGTGAATAAGTTGTGAAGAAGTTGTGTTGTGAAGTTGTGAGATTGGTTCTAGCTACGATTAGAACTCGACATTTAGCTTTGTGTCGTTAAACCCGTGTAAGCCAAAGTTGTGTACGGTTTTCTCCGCCATAAGGGAGCTTATTGAAGTTGTGAAGAAAACTCTCGAGCAAGGTATGCTCGGGGAGTGGAGTAGGGCAAGGAAGGTGTCCTTGTAGCCGAACCACTATAAATCTCTCGTGTCTCGGTTAGATCTTTCCATACCTTATTTATTTCTTTACTTGCATCGTCATTACTTTCATACACATAGGCTTATATAATTGCTAGTATTAATTAGAGGTCGACTTCACATAAAGATCAATTTGAAAATCCATTCAAGAAACCAAAACTTTTACAATCAATTTAAAAGAATACATATATAACTAATAATAAGGTTCAAGTTTTATTTTTCATACAAACTTGAATCTAAGTGTTTTAAAAATAAAAAAGGTTTTCATAATAAAATTAAAAAGACATAAAACTATTCAACCCCCCTTTAGTTTTCCACAATTGGTATCAAGAGTCACGTCAATCAAGATCTTTAAAATATACTGTATTTTAAAACTTGAATCGATCTATGGAATTCGAAAAATATCTAGAAGGGGAATCTTTGCTAAAACCACCACTATTTGAAAACTATACTTTTCTTGAATGGAAAAATAAATTTGAAACTTATGTGAAATCAATTGATCTGGATTTTTGGCATGTCATTTCGATTGGTGATTTTCAACCAACAAAAATGGATTTTGAAAGTCAAACAAAAACGGATTTTGAAACTCAAAATGATTATTTAAAAACAAAGAATAACAAAAATAATGAAGCTAAAATAATTATTTACAAAACCTTGCCGAAAGTTGAATATGAAAGAATATTTTTCTGTAAAACGGAAAATGATATTTGGAAAAATCTCTTAAACTTTCATCAAGAAAAATGTCAAGCCAAAGATGAGGATTTTGATCTTGTACATGAATTAGTTATCTTAGAAAATTTAATAGATAAACATTTAGATAAAATAGATACATGTGCTACTAGTTCAAATGTTGTTAATGTAGGTATTAACGACGAAAACTACATGAATCAACTCCAAAGTGAACTCAATCCAAAATCATGGAGTGACACAGACGAAGGAGAAGATCATGATCCGTACAAGACATGTTCGGGTCAAGCCACTTCGGTTTAAATAAGGTGTTAGAAGCTTGCCATGATATACTTTCACACCTTGTTTATCTTGAAGACTCACCTATCATTCACACGTCGATCATCATCTGAGACATTACGAAGAAAAGCTAGGACGTGAGGTAAGTTCTCTATTTAAAATTTCATAAGTAATTACTTCATGCATATAATCTTATTAATGCCTTAGGATACGCTTAGTCTGATAGGTTGCTTTGCCTTTACACTTTGGTTATATTCGTTTTGTGGCTTAATGAACTAGAAACCCTTTAGTTAGCCCCCCTAAGTATTAGTAAACCAAGCAATCTTCATATTTGGTACTCTTCAATAGGTAAATTTAGAAACTTAATTTCTTCTAAAAAGAGAATGACTACTGGAGAATCTATTGACTAGAAACTCAATTTGACCTAACGGTTGAATTGCTTCTATGTGAGAAGTTGGGTGTGTGTAACCCGTAAAAACGGTCGTGTTTAGCCCGAATTGAGCACCACTAGTAATAGTCTCATACTCATTCTCCAACTTGAATACGTTATTCTTCCTAAATATACCTAACGATAGTTTACTGTTATGAACTTTGCTTTTCACTAGAGCTTTTCATTCCTAGATTTATGTCATCTTGCATATATAAAATTTCTAGATGTTTACTTGCTCCTATGTGATTTGACTGCATGCCTTCGTAATTATTTGTTTAGTTGTTGAATGCATTGTCATTATAATAGCTTTTGTTTTTCTCTAACTACTCTGACATGATGTATTTTTGTATTTAGTCATAATACATGCTTAAATGCCATAGGATATGTAGAAAGAGGTAGCATGTGACAATAGACTTAACCAATGCCCTTGAGCATGAGATCTCTTATAAACCACTATTTTTAAACCTATAATTAATGGGACTTATTTTTAAATTTGCAAAAACTTCACATTTTGGAAAAATGATTTTTCAAAAGATTATGACACATTTCTATTAAACAAGTTTCACCATCCTACCTTTCTTCCAAACTTGTGTCCATAATTACGTGTTTATCAAAAACCAAAGATTGGAAAAATATGTTTTCTTTCCTCATAAAAACATTTTGAAATAAAGTCAAAACTATTTCATTAATATATTTTTCACATCCACATAAAACCTACTTTCAAGCATTGTTGAATAATGCCAAAAACATTTCTTTAAATCATGCATGGTGATCTCATATCTGTCATCTATATTTATGTATGTGACATTTATAAGTGAACTAAATTTGATAATAACCATAATTTATTCACTAAGACCTCACTTGGTACAAGTCTAGAAGTTCATGCTATCACAACTCCACATTCCCTTGTACATAGATAATCAATAGGATTAATTAACTAGCCTTTTAATCTTCCTAAGTATGATACTATGAATTACTTGGTGCTATGTATTATCTTCTTGTCTAATATATGTATATACATGTTACATGCTAAATGAGTTGTTTGCATGCTAGATAATAATGTCTAATGAATATGCTTAGCATACACAAGTTATTAAATCCTAAATTGCCTCAAAAGAAGTTGGACTTGCTTGAAACTAAACCCAAAAACACAACCCTTTCAACAATTTTCTGCCAAAAACCCATTTCCAGTAACCTGGAAATCAGCAGATGGGCGGCCCCCTTAATTAAGGGGACTGGCCATCTGATGGTCGAAGGTGCTGCTCTCTTTTTTTCTATTTTTAAGCCCATTTTATCCTATACTTCCCAAAATTCACAAACACATTTTGTCACAAACCACCCTCCAAAATTTACCTTCCACAATCACATCATCACTACACCATAAATACCCATTTGGAGGAGGAAGCTTGACATTTGCCATAACCCAACAAATGATGTTGTTCAAACTCAACCAACACCTAAACCTCATCCTAATGAACCCTTTCACACACATAACCAATCATCCATATGTCCACCTTCATTCACTCATAATTACCCAAGTTCACAAATGTCTCCACCGCCAAAAGTGTCACCACCACTTCCACCAAATAACAACCACTCTCCATTATCATCACCTTCCACTCAACACTTGAAGTTCATTGAAGAACTCAAGGAAGCCCATGAGCTTAATGCTCTCCTTGCTTTGCACCTTGCTCAAAGCAACTTAAACCCATCACCATCCATCTCACCATCATTACCATCATCACCACATCACTTGATCAAATTGAGAAACATGTCAACAATTGTCCTTGTTGCATCTTTCTCCAAAATCAAACCATCACCTTAAATGAGCGTCTCACTTGGATTGAGTATCTTCTCACTAGATCTAATCCAACACCACCACTTGAACAACATCAAAACCCTCATTCAACATGGTCAAGTCCAAGCTCTCCACCTCCAATTCCTCCATCAACACTTTCTCCAACATCCATACACCCAAACTTACAACCCCATTAATCCAATTTTTTTTACCCCCTCTTTACCATCATCCATCCAAAATAATTCAAGCTTTTCATGTCTCAAGCAAGTCAAATGGATCTCTTAGGCAATTTAAAATTTTCTCCTTATTGTATGCTATAAGCAAAATATGTGTTGTATCAATAATTATGTTTTTAACATAATTATTTTCAACTAATGAATGCTTTATTTCTTGTCTTTAATATATGATTGTTATGCTTATTGCTTGTATACTTGATATCATGATATATATACATGCTTGATGATTAATAACATGCTTATTCCATAATATGTTTTAAATGTATGCATGCGTATTTAACATGTTTATGCCACTATTTAATCATTCTTGATGTACATGATTCAAATGGAGCTTGCTGCAAAAACACCCTAAAAATTACCCTTTTCTGAAAAATTTTCAAATTTGGTCGCCTGGGAAAACACCAGATGGGCGGCCCCCTTAATTCCTAGGCGGTCCCCTTAATTTTAAGGGGGCCGCCCAACAATTAAGGGGACCGGCCATCTGGACAGTAAAATTTACTGTTTTCTTTTGCATCTTGTGACCCCTTTTATCTAGCCCAAACCTTACCTAAATCAACCATCACCTCCATCAAACACCCATTTTCATTCACCATGCTATCACCAAAATCATCTCTAAGACACCAAAACTCCATCACCACCACCTCAATGTTCATCCCCAAGTGCACCTAATGCACCATCAAAAACACCCTCTACCCATGGAGCTTCATCTTCCTCCATTCCATCCACTTCATCCATCAATGACTACATCCACACTCACCTAACATCATCACCAAGAGCATCATCACCACCATCCACTCAAGAACCTTCATACACCCAACTTGCCATTTCCTTATCACCCATCACACCTCTTAATGCTCATTTCTCATCATCACCAATACCACCACCATGCTTTCCCATCCCTTGGGCTTTACTTGAAGCCCATGGAGACAATTGCCTTTGTTGCATCCACAACCGAACCATCATCTTTGGTCTTAGAGATGAGATACACTACATGTTTTCATCCCTTGAACACATGCTTAACAACCAACCTCCACCACAACCTCCATCATTTTCACCCACTACACTACCACCACCTTCATTCTCACCAAATTAAGCATATGCAATGCTTAATCAAAAATAATTTTTCAAACCATTTTGTGTGCAAGCCCCATGGAAGATAATGTACTCCTAGAATGATTATGTAGATTGCATTACTTACTAGCTAATGTAGGATTGAATATAATCTTGGATGGTTGTGTATTGATACACAACATTTTTAATGAATGTCTTTATATGCATGCTTATTTTTGCTATATATATGTTTGTGCTTCTAATATTTTTCTTGCAAGTATTCCATATATCGATTCCTTGGTGCCCTCAAACGAGGGGGAGCACACATCAAGGGGGAGTTCTCGTTCCGACAAATTTTGTCTCTAAAACTTGTCGGCTCAACCTTTTTGATGCTACAAAAAGGGGGAGAAGTGAATATAAACTCACTAAATACTTGTCCAAAAATAACTTTTTGGATTTAATGAGTTTAGGTTTTGTAATCATCAAAAAGGGGGAGATTGTTGACATAAATAATGCCTAAAAAACATTATCAATATTTATTCATATCTCTATGTTTTGATGATCACAAAATGTAAACTCATTAAAACATAAACTTATAAAATAAACAAGTACTTAGTTGTAAATATTCACTTCTACAACTAAAATCACTTAAGGTATGAATGAAATAATGCTTAATGCATTATATGATCAAAGGAACATTTTCTTAATAACTATATTTTTTATAAAATATCAAAAACATTTTATATATTTTTGAAAAACATTTTTGGTATTAAATAAATATGTTTAATCTTTTATAAAAATATGAATTCAAATTTTTAACCAAAATCAGTTAAAATGTTCCAGAAAAACCTTCCCCACAAAAGGACAAATCTGGGTAACGGACACCTTGGGCGGCCCCCTTAATTTTACTAGGCAGCCCCCTTAAAATTAAGGGGACCGCCCCCTATTTAAGGGGGCCGGCCACGCTCCAGTAGGCTCCAGCTGTCCAGATTTTTCCCTATAAATACCAGCCTTCCCCTGGATTTTTACTCAACCTTTTGCACTAAAACTTTCTGTTGTAGATCTCATTTCATATCTAAAAAAAAACCTTTGATCATGTAATCTTAAGCATTGGTTTCCAAGTGATCCAAGCTTCCTCCATCCAAGTGCAAAAGAAGAATATTTCTATCAATCAAGATTAGAAGTATTACAACTTAGTATCATCTTGTTACTTAAGTTGTGTGTTTAACAAAGTTTGTAAATCATTCATTCATTTGTATGTAAGGTGTGTGATGTAGATTAGTGTTGTGTGTAAGTAGTGAAGATGTTGTATAAGTAGTTGTGGCATAGAAGTTGTGAGGTCAAAGTGTAGAAGTCGTGAAGCCATTGTGTAGAAGTCGTGAACCCGTGGTGTAGAATTTGTGAAGCCGTAGCTTAGAAGACGTGAAGTCCTTGTGTTGAAGTCGTGAAGCCGTAGCATAGAAGCTGTGAAGCGGTCGTGTTAAAGTTGTGAAGTCCTAGTCGTGAAGTTCTTGTGTTGAAGTCGTGAAGCCGTAGCATAGAAGCTGTGAAGCGGTCTGTTAAAGTTGTGAAGTCTGTCGTGAGTTTTGTGTTGAAGTCGTGAAGCCATAGCATAGAATTTGTGTAGCGGTCGTGTTGAAGCCATGAAGTCCTAGTCGTGAAGTCCTAGTGTTGAAGTCGTGAAGCCGTAGCATAGAGGTTGTGTAGCGGTCGTGTTGAAGCCATGAAGTCCTAGTTGTGAAGTTCTAGTGTTGAAGTCGTGAAGCCGTAGCATAGAGGTTGTGTAGCGGTCGTGTTGAAGCCATGAAGTCCTAGTCGTGAAGTCCTAGTATTGGAGTCGTGAAGCCGCAGCATAGAGGTCGTGTAGCAGTTGTGTTGAAGTCGTGAAGAAGTCGTGAAGCAGTCGTGAAACCGTTGTGAAGTAGTCGTGAATAAGTTGTGAAGAAGTTGTGTTGTAAAGTTGTGAGATTGGTTCTAGCTACGATTAGAACTCGACATTTAGCTTTGTGTCGTTAAACCCGTGTAAGCCAAAGTTGTGTACGGTTTTCTCCGCCATAAGGGAGCTTATTGAAGTTGTGAAGAAAACTCTCGAGCAAGGTGTGCTCGGGGAGTGGAGTAGGGCAAGGAAGGTGTCCTTGTAGCCGAACCACTATAAATCTCTCGTGTCTCGGTTAGATCTTTCCATACCTTATTTATTTCTTTACTTGCATCGTCATTACTTTCATACACATAGGCTTATATAATTGCTAGCATTAATTAGAGGTCGACTTCACATAAAGATCAATTTGAAAATCCATTCAAGAAACCAAAACTTTTACAATCAATTTAAAAGAATACATATATAACTAATAATAAGGTTCAAGTTTTATTTTTCACACAAACTTGAATCTAAGTGTTTTAAAAATAAACAAAGGTTTTCATAATAAAATTAAAAAGACATAAAACTATTCAACCCCCCTTCTAGTATTCCACAATCGACTTAACATGTATATTCAAATCAAGAATTGATTTTTATTATGCGTTTAGGTAATTACAATTACATGTTAAATTGGCTCGTGATGCCACTATTGGAATTTAAATAGCATGACAATCATCTAAATAAATAAACACATCAAAGCACGTGTAGCGGAAGCAAGATCTTTTATTTAACACGTATAAAGAATTACCGAATAATAAATAGTTACATACCTCAAGATCCTAGCAAGAACAATGATCGATCTTCTCTTCACTTCACTTGATCATTAAATAGGATTACCATGAAACCCCATACCTTTTTGTTTCACAATCCAAGATGAATAACTAAAGTAAGTTATTACCAAACTCTTGTACACACCTACTATAACCAATCAAGTATTGATGCTAGTAAATGAACACGGTTAACCAAAACAATTTTGTTAACAAGAAAAAACTATGGATCGACACTTAGAATAAGTGTTCGACCGGTTTTAAGAACAAGGAAGAGAAAACACAAATTTAGGGTTATAGCAATGCACAAGGTAAAGAAACAATAATCCTTCAATTTGTATTTATAGTGAATGGATATCTTGGAGCCCAAGCCATGCGATTTAGGGTTTTAATCCCCTATGGCCAATCGGCCTAGCTTATTCTCCAAGGATTCTAGATCCTTCTTATCCCCTAATTTCACTAACAGTCCTTTCTTTATTCCCTAACGGTCGTTAGTCAATTCCGTTAATTACTTAACATCCGTTAGTTATCATTTCGTGTCCAAATAATTAATATATACAATAATTATACATATTAATTATTTACTTGATCATTCATACGTAAAGTGTGCAATCCCTCGGTCCCGTGTTCGAATCTAGACATACACGATTAATATTTTTCCAATAACTCTAACATTCTGAATAATAGAAGTCAACTTACCTTTCAAAGAAACTGGACATTTGCACGAGTGTTTACAAAGTCAGGTGGTCAAAGTCTTCAGGTAAAAGGTGCATGTGCATGGTTAGGGTTTAATTTTAATGGATGTACTATGATAAAATGTCAATTAGGGGGTTGGCAATGCACACGGTTTGAACACGGTATCAACCCCATATCGTGCGGGAACACCGCCACCATCCCACTATGGGGCACGGTATGAGGAACACGGGATGTGATGCCGCACGAGAAGGAGAATGGAAATGGACTGTTGGGATGTTTAACGGTTTTTTTTTTCTTTTTTATATAAATTGAAAAATTATAGTGAGGTATGGGATGTAGTGTGGTATGGGATACCAACAAAATTTGGGAGTGTGGTGTGAAAAAGTAAGGGAATGAGGTAGCATACGGGGATTGGTTGAGAGTGTGATATGGGTTATAGTGTGTGGTTATTGATAAAATCGTGTCAAGTGTTATCTTTTATTGATCTACAATATCATATACGAAGCGGATTATTTAAAAAGTAAAAAAACTAGAAAGTTTAAAAAGCAATCCTGAACGCGTGATAACCTTATCATTCTGCTTTTTTTCTTCTTCTTCTTTTTTTTTTCCTTCTTTTTTTATCAATATTTACGGTAAAATGGGCAGTTTAGTCATTTGATCCGTTTTTTAATTTCACCTTCAAACTTAAAATTGTCATAACTTTCAAACAACAAACTTTTACGAAAAACCGATTTCAACATAACTTTCAGAATTTAATTCTCTTTAATTTGGTATGAATTTTGATACATAAATCGAAACTTTTTTTTTTAGATTTCAAGTGTATTGATTTTCTTGAAATTTTCGTCATTTTCTGCCCTAATTTTGTCTAGCTTAAAGGTTGAATTACACAAAACTTAAAACACGAAAGTTGTAGATTTTTTTTGCCGTTCTTTTCCATAAATTTGAATCACTCAATTTCGATATGATATGAGTGAGATATCAAATTTTAAAAATGGCGTTTTAAACATATTTAGTGTAGATAAGGTGTTTGATAAAACGCCTAAGAGAGATTTTTCTTGTAAAAGTACATTTAAATGCACTAATTGGTATACCACAATATATTTTTAGTTATTTTTAGTTTTTTTTAGTTTTTTTTAACTGATTAACAAGACTAACTTATAAACAAGAATAACTGATGAACAAGACTAACTGATAAACAAGACTGACTGATGAACAAGACTAACTGATGAACAAGACTGATTAACAAGACTGATGAACAAGACTGATGAACAAAACTAACTAATGAACAAGACTAACTGATAAACAAAACTAACTGGTGACAAGAATGATGAGCAAGACTAACTGATGAACATTGATGAACAATATGGATTATGATGAACATTGATGAACAACATGTAGATTGAGGTTGTCTTGTTCATCAGTCTTGTTCCTCAGTTAGTCTTGTTCATCAGTTAGTCTTGTCCATCAGTCTCGTTCATCAATTAGTGTCATTCATCAGTTAGTCTTGTTCATCAGTTAGCCTTGTTCATTTAGTCTTTTTCATCAGTTAGTATTGTTAATTAGTTAGTCTTGTTCACTAGTCTTGTCCATCAATTAATCTTGTTGATCAGTTAGTCTTATTCCTCAGACTTGTCATCAGTTAGTTTTGTTCATCAGTTAAAAACAAACTAAAATAACTAAATATGTATTGTGGTACACCAATTAGTGCATTTAAATGTACTTTTACAAGAAAAACTCTCTTAGGCATTTTATGTTTAAAACACCATTTTCAAAATGCGATAACTCACTCATATCATATCAAAATTGAGTGACTCAAATTTCTGGGTAAAGAATGGCCAAAAAGCTACGACTTTCGTGTTTTTATGTTTTGCTTAATTCAGCCTTTAAGTTAGACAAAATTAGGGCCGAAGATGCCGAAAATTTCAAGAAAATCAATACCCACTTAAAATCTTTAAAAAAATTCAATTTATATATCAAAACTCATACCAAATTAAAGAGAATTAAATTATGGAAATTATGGTGAAATCGTTTTTTGTAAAAAATTATCGTTTAAAAGTTATGACAATTTTAAGTTTGAGGGTGAAATTAAAAACGAGTCAAATGGCCAAACTGATTGTATTGTAGAAACCCGGTGGCTTGTTACGGTGCGTGGCGGTGGTTCCGGAATTCTTTTCTTTGGAATTTCAATACAAAACCAATGGCACTGACGGCATTAGTTAACTTCTTAAGGTTTAGGAGTTATGGTCGAAATAGTGACCAACTAGGGTTTAAGCCGAAAATTGACCTTTTTTAAGGGATAAAGGGTAGCGAGTAGGGTTTGACGGGATGGCATAGAGGCGTCGGCTCCAGGACAACTAGGTCAGAGGATCAACCTACTCGAATACCATGTTGATTGATAAAACACCGTGAGGTGTTATGTTTTATTAATCCATAATATATAGTGGTGATTACATGTGAAACCCTAAACTCACAAACGGACATGGGCTTAGTTATCATCTAATACTGCGAAGTGCCTAAATTTTGTGTACTCCGTAGTTGTTAGTGTTTATTTTTATTTTTATTTTCAACGGGAGTTGTTAGTGTTTATAAATTGTAAGAAGATGTTACATTTATAAGAGCACAAAAACATATAACAATTTTGTAAGAGAATGCACGTTCTTATAAAAGTATAGTGTGCACACATATTGAAAAGTTGCCTAGACTTAAAAATCTATATATCAATTTGTCACACCAGGCTTTTGGATTACGACGCACTTCACTATTCACACGCTTATTTGTGACTATGTAAGCATCATTACATACAACGAAATACAATTCTTGTTTGGCTAATATAAGACGTGATCGATTAATGTGAGATTACATATGTACTAATATTTATACTCTAACACTTGGGATTGGGCACAAACTATACTAATGCTAATCTAATGCAAATACTAACCTAAATCTAATACAAATAAGTCCATTAACAGCCCCCAACAGTTGGATCTGGAGTGGAACAAACACTCAAACTATCTCGAAACTCAGTGAACAAGGTTGAAGGAAGACCCATGTTAAAGATATCTGTAAATTGATAATGAGAAGGACATGAAAAACATGCACATGTCCATCAACAACTAAATCAAAAACAAAATGTATGTCTATCTCAAAATTCATCACGCGTTGATGTTGTATGGGATTAGAGGACAGATAAAACACACTAACATTTTCACAATAGACAAGTGTAGCGGAAGACAATGTCATGTGAAGCTCACGTAAATGATTATGAAACCAACAAGTCTCGGCAACTGCATTAGCAACACCACGTTACTCAGCCTCAGCACTGGAACGAGAAAGCATAACCTGATGCTTAGAGGACCATGAGAAAAGATTGTTGCTAGGAAACACACAATACCTAGAAATAGACTGCCTAGTAGTAGGATAACCAGCCCAATAAGCATCAAAATGTGCAACCAAATAAGATGTCGAAGCAGAAAAAAACTAAAAACCATAACCCACAATGCCGCGAACATAGCGTAAAATCCGCTTGAGAGCGGAAAAATGAGGCTCCCACGGATCATGCATAAATAAACACACATGTTGTACTGCATAAGAAATATATGGACAAGTAGAAGTAAGATATTGTAGAGCACCTTTGAGACTGCGATACAAAGTTGGACCCTCAACCGGGTCACCATCAGCACCCAGCTTAGAGTCAGTATCAACCAGGGTATGATAAGGGTTACAGTTGGGCATATTCGCACGTTCAAAAACCTCAAAAGCATATTTATGCTAAGATAAAAACATCCCAACAGTAGAACGAACAACATAAATCCCCAGAAAATAATTAAGTGGTCCAAGATTAGTCATAGTGAACTCTTGATGAAGATAAGCAATAATACGGTGTAACAGTGCTGCAAAGGAGGCAGTCAATACAATATCATCAACATATAATAATAAATAAGCAATATCAATCCCGCTCTTGTAGATAAATAAAGGAGAGTCACAGCGACTATGAGAAACTCCAACACGAGTAACATACCCTGCAAATCTCTGAAACCAGGCTTAAGGAGCCTGCTTCAAACCATAAATAGACCTCTGCAGAAGACAAACATGATTAGCATGTTGTCAATCCTGAAACCCAGGTGACTGATGCATATAAACAGTCTAAAACAAACTACCATGAAGAAATGCACTCTTAACATCAAGCTAATGAAGAAGCCATTGTCGAGAAACTGCAAGACTAAGAGCAGTACATATAGTGGCCGGCTTGACAAATGGGCTAAAAGTCTCATCAACATCAACACCAAAATGCTACGAACTACCTTCACTACAAGACGAGCCTCGTAGCGACTAAGAGAACCATCTACTAAATACTTGTACCTAAACAACCACATGGAACGAACAATGTTCGCACCAGATGGATGAGGCACAAGAGTCCAAGTAATTTTTTTAATTAATGCATAGCATTTTGCCAATTTGCATCACAAAAATCCGCACAATTAGATTTATGAAGAAGAGACATAGTAGACACGTTTAAAGTAAAACGCTGAGTAGACCTATCAGAGCTAACACGAAAATGAGTGACCATAGGATGGATTGACGTGGGATTGGATTTTTGTTTTATTTTGAGATGAGTGTTGGACTGTTGAAATTGAAACAGTGGCCGAATGATTTGTGGGTTGTTGTTGAGTTGGGTTTGCTGGCTCTTGTTGTGGGTTGTTGTTGGACTGGGTGGATTGTTGGCTGTTGTTGAGGCGTGTATGCTGGCTGATCCATAACAGAACTGGGTTGGGCCGGAGTAGATGGTGAACCGGGAGTAGGGGTTGTGGTGGTGTTGGGATGGACAGTGAGAGTTTGGGCTGGAACAGTAGGAATGTTAGATGAAAGAAGTTGTTGAGTTATTAAATTCGGTGAGGTGTCTAAGAAATTGTATGGCGGTTGGCTATGAGGAGTCATCGAGCCATATGGGAATGTAGTATCATCAAAGGTGATGTGGCGATAAATGATGATTTTATTGGTAGCCAAGTCGAGAAAATGATACTCACGATGGCTTTTGGTGTAACCAAGAAAAATAGACGGAGTGGCACGTGGTTCGAGTTTATTATTGGTGAAAAGGTGCGGGTAACATAAACACCCAAAAATACGAAGCGTGTAATCGTCGGGGTGTGCCTTATATAGATGAAAGGAGGGGTTTCATTGTTACTAGAGGTGGAGGGTACGATGTTTAAAAGGTAGGCCGACATATGGAGTGCTTCAACCCACAAAGTAGGAGGCAAATGGGCTTAAAAAAGAAGAGTAAGAGTTGTTAATGGTTTGTTTCATCTGTTAGGACTTTCGATTTTTTTGGGAGGTTGTGGGCAAGAAAAGTGTATGGTCATGCCATTTGTGGCAAATAATTGGTGTAAGGCATGATTATTAAAGAATAATAATGCGGAAAATGATCCAAAAACAAAACCTAATATTTAATACCTTTAGCACTCAAAAGTGGACAAGTCCACAAGTCCGAGTGGAAAATCTTAAAAACAGAGCTAACAATAGTTTCAGAACTAGAAAAAGGAAGCCTCACGTGTTTGACAAGCATGATAAACGACGGGAGACTTCGTTTTATTACAAGAAATACAATTACTAGAAATAAAGGACTGCATCACTTCACTTAAATGATGACCAAGTCGTTGGTGCCACGTGTTTTGATTGACAAGAAAATATTGAGGAATGGGAGAGGGCTTTATGACAGGATATAGATCAGTCATGCTGTCACATCTAAGGAAAATGTGATGAGTCAAATAATCCGTCGTAGAAAAACCAAAGCGATCAAACTCAACAGAACAACGATTATCACGAACAAACTGACGCATATAAATCAAATTCGTTATAATATCGGGAATAACAAGAACATTATTTAAATGGAGCGGTTTAAAAGGAGATGGCAAAATACAATGACCAGAATTGGTAACAGGAATGGACTTCCCAGTACCAACATAGACAAAGGGATAAATGCATTTATTAAAGAAAATATTAAGAATATTAACAGAATTATTAAAATGAGAAGAATCACCTGTATCCATGTTCCGGTTTGCAGTGGTGGGATCTTGCAAAGTCATAGTACTGAACGCTTGTGGAAACAATGTCTCATGTCCATTAACAAACCAGTAGAAGAAGTGGGTTGTTGGGCCGGTAAAGCCTATAGGTATGTTGGGCTGAGTGGACCTGAGAATGAAATGCTACAGGCAGCTGTTGGGCCTGCATAGACTGTTGGGCTGCCGAACCCGGGTGGTCCTCGAGAAGCGGTTGTGGGGTGGACAGAAACCTGCTGGGCTGGAAAAGAATTTTGGGCCTGGCCCAGTTGTTGAGCAAGCCTAATCTGCTCAAGTAAATGCTGATGAGCTTGTAGAAGACTAAACAATTGGGCCTGAACCACTTGCAAGGAAGTTGCATTTAAAACCAGGTGATGAAGCATTAGGTCCGTTAGTGCTAGTTAAGCCAGTGGGTCCAAAGTAAGAGAATTTTCATTAACACCAGATTGGGACGTATTTGCTTGCGGTTTCCATAATGAGTTATTTGGTGACAATGGGACACGACTAGACAAATCATGCATGAACCTACACCCAGTACCAAATCTACATTATCCACGAAGAAAGTTAAAAACAAACCTTCGGTTTAGAGGGCCAAACAGTGGAACGAAAGTCCCAAGAATCCCTTGAATCTCGTGTGTCACGGCTATATCCCGTGAATTACCATTATTGGTTAAAAGCACAGTAGGAGCCGAGGAACTCGTGTCACTTGGTAAAAATTGTTGCTTGGAGTTGAGCCGCATCTCTTCAGTCGTAACCATGGGACGGACCATGGCAAGGTCGGGAAAAGGATCCCGATGTGAAATAATCCCGACTCCATGAGCAAACTTGTCACTTAAACCATTAATCGCGTAAGTGACAACATCATTACTAAGAGGCGAGTCAAGAGCATTGAGCAAAGTAACTAGGGACTTGATCTTTTGAAAGTATTCATCAGTAGTATGATCACCAAGTTGTATGACACGAAGTTCACCTTTTAAAGCAATTGTACGTTTTCGTTTATTGTCAAGAAAAATATTTTTCTAGAAGATCCCAACCATCTTTAGCAAACTTATGATTAGCCGTAACACGCTTACCTTGAAGTGTTTCTAAAAGAGTTAAGAAAATCCAAGATTTGACTATTGAATCTGCCTTGAGCCAATCCACCGTAGGAGGAGCCGAAGTAGTAGCACTAGTAGAACCACCAGTGATGTGCTTTAGGACATCAAAATTTTCACAATGATTATTGAAAAAATAACACCATGCAGCATAATTAGATGTAGTCGACTAAAATGGAAATTGAACAAAAAAAACTAGTCGAGCTTTAGTCGACTAACAAAGAGAATTGAAAAAAATTAATCGCGACCCTTAGTTATCGATACCATGTAAGACGTGATTGATTAATTGATTAGTGTGAGATTACATATGTCCCAACATTTATACTCTAACACTTGGGCTTGGGCTCAAATTATACTAATGCTAATCTAATACAAATACTAATCCAAACCTAATACAAATAGACGTGATTGATTAATTGATTAATGTAAGATTACATATGTCCCAATATTTAGAGGAGAGTTATTTTACATACCAAACTTATCTTACATATCAATGGACTTATCCCTACCATACATTTAAAATGAAATCAATGGTTTAGATTAAAAGCATTTTCATATTTCACATATTTTTTATAATTTAAATATCTCTTAAACCGTTAATCGTTAAGCGAAAATAATTACGCCATCGCGACGAGCATTTAATTATCTTTCTATAGACGGGCACTTTGATATACTTTCGACAATTTTTTTTTCACGTTTTTTTCTCGTTTTTTCGTTTTTTTTTTTTTTTTTTTTTTTTATTTTTTTTTTTCATTATTAAAATTTGCATGAAAATTCACATATGATATTAGTGTTAAATCACATATGATATGTAATATCACATGTGATATTAGTGTTAAACCACATATGATATATAATATCACATGTGATATTAGTGTTAAATCACATATGATTTTTTCATGCAAATTTCAGTAACGAAAAAAAAACGTAAGAAAAACGTGAAAAACACGAAAAACGTAATTTTGTCAATTAGTATATCAAAGTGCCTATCTATAGAAAGATAATTAAATGCTCGTCGTAACGGTATATTTTTTTTCGCTTAACGATTAACGGTCTGAAAGATATTAATATTTGGAAAAGGATGAAAGTGGGTTTTTAAAATTGTTTGTATTAATTTCATCTATTAGATCAAATAAAGATGGAGGGTGAAGATTAATCCCTTGATATGTAAAAAAAGTTTGGTCATCAAATAATGTTAAATCCAATATTTATACCATAACACTTGTGCTTGGGCTCAAACTATACTAATACTAATCTAATATAATACTAATCGAAAACCTAATACAAATAAGTCCATTAACAACTACCAGGTTTACGAAATACGTAGTAACAAGAAATCTCTAGCATATTTTCATCTTGTTTTGCTATAGTTTATGGTACCAAGGTGGCCAAACAATAATGCTGTTGTGGGTTAAATCGTTAAAGTATTAAGGATAGGTCTGTGGGCTTAAATATATATGAGCCCGTTTTAATACCTTTTTATCAAGCCCAGATAAGGTTATATGAGCCTATTTAAGTTCGATACTGGTAACTGAAGTACTGAACAAAAGCATTTGGTATTTAAGCCCACTAGTTCTGAACTTCTGCTTCTGCTAAACAAAATCCTTACAACGTACTATGAGAAAGTTTATCCATACAACGTACTAATTCTTTTGTCATATTCACTCATATGACATTGTTATAGTCAATCAATAATTCATATTAAGATGAATTAGAGAGTAAAGTTAAATACAGGTATTGTACGTACACGCAGGTGTTGAGTACTAGACGATTCATTCATTATCGATACTTATAATAGAAACAAAAATAACAATAAGTAAAGTCAGTTTTTGTATATATGGGTCGTTTGTTTCCTATTGTGCAGATGGTTCGGTCTTATTGTTAGATGAGTCATATTTGGACATATTAACGTAACCTGATTGTATAGAGGGGGTTTTAGGGCGTGTTTGAGGTGGACTAAAATATAGTATTGTTGCTCGTAATATTGAGATCGTCATGACAACGTAACACACGGATGTCATGACACTTGAGAATGAAAAAGATCGTTTTTCAGTTTTTAGACGCCCCATGGCAAACATAGTATTATTGCTCGTAATATTGAGATTGTCAAAGTTGGCAGCCTTGTACATGATCGTACCTTTTGCGCGAATGCCATTAGAATAAACCCATTGTAATGTTTCTCTCTAGTCTCGTTTATATTTTTTTGCAAAAAACGTTTGCTTACGTATGTGAACATAAAATTAACAATGACCTCACGACACGGTGGACTAAAATAATAACTTGTTAACAATGAAAGGAAACATTTTTTTTTTTTGAACTTTTAAAGCAAAATTGGCCCAGTGGGTTTTAGTAGTGTCTGTCGTTCATGTCCAGGTTCAATGCACCTTTTGACCTAAAACCATCTTCTAATGAAAAATATTTTTTCTTAATTTTTAAAATATTTAAAAATACGTAATATTTTTAAAACTTAAATTTCAACCTTTTTTGTTTACTTTTTAACATAAAATGTTTTTAAAAATAGTTTTTGAAATAGTTGTCTTAAAAATAGTTTTGTTTTTAAAACTACCCAATATTTACTATTTTCTTTTTTACAAATTCATCTCAATCTCGTTCTCAATTTCGATCCATATTTCAATTTCAGTTTGTTAATGTGGAAGTAGTATGATGTTGTTGTCATCTCGAATGATAATTAAAACTTGCCGACGTCAATTGCTAAGCGTTACAGGAAACACTTAACCATAATATCTCAAGTTCTACTATAACTATTTGCCGCTATAATATTTCGTCGCTATGCACAAGTACGCGTCTAGTATTTAAAAAGACATGTTTTAAAATGCAAACCTAAAATGGAGTACTGAGTCTTAGATTATTACGGAGTAAATTTATCACTCATGATCATAAAACTCTTATTGGATTTTTGTTTCGACAAATATAAAAGAGACACATTGTGGACACAATCACTACAACACTAAAAGTGCACGCGCAGTTACTGCGATAAAATTTGGTGTGCAATTATCGTCCGCGAAATTGGAACATACAAACTTTGAAAGTGCAAAACAATCCCTGCCAAAGGGTAATTCCACACCTAAATTCTCCTCTTCGGCGTAGACACTTTCGAAGTTGCAGACACCAGCTCTTCAATATGACAACCGCAACGACTACTTGCTATTTATTCAATGTAAAAAACCAACTTGCTAATTTGTCTAGGACCACGGATCTTAAATGCATGTACAAGTTGATCCAAATTTTTTTAAAGAGTTGTCCGCCAATATCTTAGAGCGAAGAGAATAGCCATGTCATTCTCTACTTTATTTTCTTTTAAAGAGTTGATCCAATTATCGTCCACGGATCTTATTGCTGTTTTCATATACAAATTATACATTTCCATGTGACTTTCTTAAACTATTTGTATATATGTTGTGTCATATATCGATTTATAGTTTTATACCGATGCATAATTTATCACTAAGTCTAGAAATTAAAAAAAAAAAAGAAGAGAGAATGTATGCGGGCAATAGAAAGATAAAGGAAAAAAGTCACCTTATAAAAAGAGAATAAAGATGTCGAAAGGACGTGGTTAAAGTGTTTCTAAAGTATAAGAAGTACTAATATTATGGAAATTTGCTAAATTGATATTGGATATAACACTTATTTTCAACTTAACTCAACTTTATGTCATATTTCTAAAACAAAGACATCAAATCACGTTTTGACGAGTTTACCTTTTTGCACCCGCTGCACACATATTTTTCATTTTATTTAATAGCCTATTCACTCCCCCAACATCACATAATCAGCCATATCTCTTTGCACGCACCTCTATTTTTCTCAGAAATTACACCGCCTTCACCGCCACCTCATTCCAATCATGATGACACCCGTCTCGTCCGTTTTCCTTCACACCAACAGGAACCATGTCGAAGAAGCTACGATACATTTGCGAAGTGGGGGTCACATGACAAACAAACGAGACCTGTTCTCGCCCAACGGTTACTACACTGCGACCAACTGTGAATCGATTATGAATGGTACAACAAAACGGCGTGGGCCCTGTGACTTTTGACAAGGCTGGATTTCCCTTTCCCGTAAAAACATTAAATTATAAGTAAGACTTTAAGCCCATATTGTAAATTGCCTATAAATATGTACTCATCTGTTTTCAAATAATTTATACAACTAGATCTTGCCATCTGACCATATCATTACAATGGATCATATCTCACCACATCAATATTCAACAAGCATAAAATGTTGGATGTTTTTATCTAAGATAAACAACATATTTCAAAGAAACCATAAGGATTCCGATGAACATGGATTATGTCCATCATTTTCTACATGGGTTCCGCATCGATACTTGTGTTCACCAAGTTCTGATGGTATCTACAGCTACACAAAAGTACTTTATTTTTGGCACGCCAGTTTACAACCAGGAGCTAGCTATTCATAAGTGAAACAAGACATTTTTTTGTTCTAATGTTTCTTTAACGGTGGTCTTGGAAAGACGTGAACGGTTTAGGATGTTAAAGATAATGCTCAGGATGTTAGATTAATCGTTTCTCATTTTAATTAATTTGTACTGTGAATGTAGTGTAACCCCACTGCGAGTGTGTTGTAGATGTATTTTATTTATGTACCTTAGGAAATCGATCTGTCTTCTTGTAATTATTATCATTTATTAATATATTTTTTTTTTTCCCAATTTATTTTCAAAGGTGTTACGAAGGTGAATAATCGCATACATATTCTTGGTACAAATATGCAATGCATGTGTACAATGGTTTCTGCTTTTTATGTATGTTTTAGATGTATATGCAATTTTTGCATCTTTGGAGGGGTATCTATACAACTGCCCCCATTTTTTTGCCAATTTAGATGTGAATGCATTACGAAGTTGTTACGAAGGTGTATCGTGCCTTATAAATAGCTTCATACAAAACTTCAATTCTTTTCATATAATCGTACCATCCCTTCCACTGTGCTTTTAATATAACCGTACCATCACCTCCACACTCGTTCATTTCTTTACCAAAACAATGGATGCAACCTCTTCCTCATCCCCTCCGCGCTCTCCTTCTCCCCGCTCCTACCCAACATCCAGAAAATGTATATGAGTGACACAGTGCACAGACTCAACAAGTTGCATATTAGTCGAATTAAAAAACTAAAAAGCAAGATGGAAGTTCTGCTTCAAGACTATTGATTGCGTATGGTAAAAATCGATACAAGGGGATACAATTCCATATTGCTGAAGATGAATGTGAGAATGTTTTGTAGAATTTTAAAAGAAACCAAAAAAGAATTGAGGAGTACAATGAACATATTGAATATTTTGGAAAATATTAGTATTGTGTTTGTGGTATCTTCTTTTATTGACCTATGTTATTGTAGGTATAATGGATGATATTAACGTTTATGGTATTTTCTTTTCTACGACCCCTATTTTTTGTATACATATTTCATTCTAAAATTCAGAACTATTGTCTATTATTGATAACTTAACTAATGTGACAGTTAGCACACTAGAAGTCACTTTTCTATTTTTTAGGAAATCATAAAAGGGAGGATAGTTCATATAATGCTAAATGCCCCCTAAACTGTATTATTGTTTAAGTTATAAGCTCATTTACTTGAGGACAAGCAAATCCCAAGTGTATTATTGTTTAATGATGTGCAAAATCATACGATTTTTAAGGGTCATTTAGCCCTTAATTTAATGCACATTGTATCATTTATGGCCCTGAATCCTTTCTTTTGAGTTTTAGGTGTTTGGGAATGCTTTTGCTGAATACGAAACTCGTGCTCATTCAGATGAAGAACGGAATAAAAGACAACTTTCAGCTTTGTGAACAACATCCTTGACGCCGTCACTAGAAAGTGAGATTTTGAAGATTTTAGTGTCGGGTCAGCGTTTGGAGACGGTATCATGACGCCGTCACAATCCACTCGCAACTTCGTCACCCAAAAAGCCTAACGCCGTCACACTATGACAGTGCAAAATAAATCCTAACTCGATTAATGAAGGGACGACGTCACAAGCATAAGCCGACGCCATCACAACCCTAATATCTATATATACTTTTGCATTGTTTCATATTTTCGTGCGGAATTTTAGTAGAAAAATCCTAGACGGTTTTCAGCTATTTTCCAAAGCTTTTAGCCCCAAGAATTCATATATATTGAAGAGATAAGTCATTTGTTTAATCAATCAAGTGTGTTTATCATTAATTGTTTGATCATATCTTTTGCTTGTTCTTCAACTGCTATGTTAGGCTAAATCATTTGTGTTTATTTAGGATTGCATGAAATTTGTTAGTGTAATGATTATTAGTGTTGCAAAAAAGGCCCACAAGGCCGATTAATCGCCGCCTAGGCACTACTGGACCACCAACTTTTTCGATTTGTGTAAATTGGTCAACAACGGTCAACGGTTGTCAAACTTGCCAGAAACTTTGCCAGAAATACCCAAACTCGTCGTAAACTACTTTTAATCACTTATAGTAGAGGTGGCAAAATGGGCGAGCCGGGCAGGCACGGTTCAAATGGGCACATGCTTAACGGGCACGGGCCAAACGGGCACATGTTATACGAATCGCTTTAGAAAAGACCCAAAACGATGAAATAAATTACTCAAACGTAATACCTCATTTATATTTAAAAAATTAAATATATTATATCTATAAGTTTTTATTTAAAAACAATTGTAATGTTCTCAAATTGAGAGAAAATATGTGGCCTGTAACACCCCAACCCGGTAAGGGTAGAAGTATTACGTTATGGTGACATATCAAAGCAAACACAAGCGTATGACTTAAATAATACAAATGGATTTCAAATGTTACAAAGGGAAAATCTGAAATACAATGTTACAAATGAGAATTTCAATAAATACTAAGTCTAAAATATAATCACTTCTAGTTATCTCTAATCCAGAATAGTTATCAAGGTATAGTCTTCTAAGTCCAAAGTACTCTCCACTCCTAACCCAGCTTCCAACTAAAACCTGCCGCAGGAAAAGAAATGCAGCTGAGCTTAAAAAGCCCAGTGAACAGATATATATATAAACGAAACAAAAGACAAGGAACAAAGAATAAAATATGGTGCATTGGGGAAAAACATAAGGTATAAACAACTGGATAACAAGAGTAACGAAAAATCAGTAATCTACCACGAGCCCAAACAAATCAAATCAAATATCATAGTAACCATAGAGGTGCGACCTCTCAAATATGTGAAGGACGTGTATTGCACACAGCATCAATCACCAAACAGATCATATAACATAACAGATACGGATCATATCTAGGATGCATCCATACGCCCCTGCAAAGATATTAGTGGCCAAACATATATAATATTAATTGAGCTCATAATGAATAACAGAAAAGGTACGGTGTGGAACATCACTCGACCACACTAGAGTCATGCCATTGGTGCATCAATGACACGGCCATGGAACCCCCATGACTAGGAAACAAAGTGGCTCGGGTATCAAACTATAAGGTTTAAAAGTCATATTATATCAAAGGTCCAAATGTCCAAGGTTCATACATCTAAGATTCGAAATCAAATGATTCCTAGCAAGGTTCAATTCTAAGGTTTCTATCAAATGTTCCTTTAAAGAAATCTGTTAATAATGGTTTTCATAAAGGTAGTCTTTAAAAGTAGTTTTCATAAAAGGTTGTAAAATTTCATATAAAAGTGGTATCGCATCGTTCATAAACATCATTTTAAAATAGTTTTTCTCAAAACATTCCCATGATATAATTAAGAAAGGTTTTCACCTCCAGTTACAAAATCAAATGAACCTTCAAAGTATCAAGTGATTCGAATACTCATATAGCAAGGTAACGAACGAATTATATCAAGTATTATATCATAAGGATCATAATGAACGAATGTCAAATGGATCATCATACCAACGAAGCATATCGAACGAATGAATCAAAGTACAGGGGATCATAGCAATGGCTTAATGGAATCTTATAACGAATCAAAGATCAAGATCAAGGAGTCATGAGGATGAAAACACCCTTACTGAAAAAGGGTAGAATATCTGTACCTTAGACCGCAAGCGAAAACGCAACTAGAAACATAAAGATCGGAAGCAAACTCCATCTTCAGCGAATCTACACGAATTCATGATTGTCTTATTAATAACTTATTTTAAATCGGATTACTCATTTTAGTCGGCTTTCCATTTTTAGTAACTTTCCTTTTATAGCAGCTTTCCAAAAATAGTAAGTTTCCATAATTAGTAGGTTTCCATACTAAGAAACATTAGTCATTAATATTCAAGGTTATCATTTAATAAGTTTAAAGTGTCAAACGTGACAATATTAATAGTTTAAGGTTCACAATGGTATTTACATAAGTTTAAGGTTAATATAGTAGGTTTACAAGTTTTAGGGTTTATTATGCAAATATGACAAGTTCGGGGATTAAAATGAAGTTAGTGTAAGATTAGGGTGTGAAATGTAATTATCATAAAGTTACATAGTTTTCACAAGTTTAGCCCATTAGTTTAGAAAATGACAAGTTCAACCCTTAAGTTAAATATTACACAAATAACCCTTTTTTTAAGCCTTTAAACTTTTATCAGCTTTTAACTATGAACAGATCACACTTTGTCGAATTTTTATACCACATCAATACTCAAAAGTAAAATTCAAAAAAATTCACACATATACTTCAATGTCTTTAGAACCTACACGAATTTTCCCAGAATTTATTAGCTAGTGTAACTATGGTCTAAAATTCGCACAAGTTAACTCGTCCAGATTTCTGATCAGATTATACATACGAAAAGTTTGTATTTATTTACCCCATCAAAACAATTCAGAAAAATCTACAAAAATTCCAGTAATTACTAAACATATGAAATATTACTCCTGTAAGTTTTTAGCCTCTAATTCGACATGGTTTGAAAATTAAAAATCATAAACACGGACTGATTTTCCAGACACCCGAATTCAGTTTTGACACTTGAACTAGTAAAATCAAAAAGGATATCTTCCCGACCTCTAAATATTATAAGGCTTATATATTCAGAAAGCTCTTTTTCCATAACTTAATTTTAGACCCAAGAATCACTCAAAAATACATTACTATCATCAAGATCCACCCAAATCAATTTGACCTAATATTCCTGGACAGTAACTTGGGTTTAATTTCATGTGATCGGTTAGGTTTATTCATTCCAACGATAATCTCTTGATACAAAACAATTATGAGTGACATCAAAACAGATATAGGTCGAATTATATTTGGTGATAACATGTACAAACAACTCGAAGCAAAGTAAATACATTAAGCCGATTATAAAGGGTTTTCAAGGTTGTTATTTTATGTTGTTATGTGTTATGCTTTTATTTAACCCTTCTATGATTTTATGTGTTGAAAAAAATGACAAAACAAACAAGGATCAAAGTCGTATGAACAAGAGAGATACTAGTTACCCTTGATGCGTGAATAAGAGGAAGAAAACAAGATCGAATACCAACCAAAACTTCCAGCCGAGACCCTAGCCAGAAAATCCCTTCGACAAGCTTTAAAACCCACGATCAATATACCACTTCGAACCTGCTGTAGCACCACGATAGGACCATCAAGTAGAGGCCACAAGACTTCCTTTTTGCTGCTGTGTGAATCGACAGGAAGGGGAGAAGGGTAGCAGCCGAGCTTTTGTTGTTTATTAGGGTTTTCAAAAAATAAAACATTCGGTATAAAAGAAGTTAGGGAACCGACAATTTGAGAGGGGGAATGGGCCAAGGTTTGTTAAGTTAACTTTAAGGATTAAGGCCCAAGGACTAGTACTTGTGTGACAAAGAATTTGGCCCAAGGAACACAAAAAAAAGAAAACGTGTAGAATGGCTTTTAGTAGATGCTTGTGTATGTTGAAGTTATGTATTATCTTAATTATGTCATAGCTTAAAGTTTTAATAATCTTATTAGTGTTTTAGGGATTTAATAACTTAGGCATTTTGATTTTATAATGTTCTTATAGATTCAAGATTATAGGGGCAAATTAGGAATTTCAATGTTTTAGATTTTAGGGTTTTACATGGCCGTTTGTGCCTATTTAACTTTTAAATGGGCGATATATGCCCATTTAAAAAAATAAGGGGCTAAATGTGCCCAAATCTTTTATAAATTCACCCAAATTAGCCTTTTTTTTTGTTTTGGGCACAAATTGCCACCCCTAACTTATAATTGTTGTTTATATCTATTACAATATGTTTTTAAGGAAAATCTTGCCACTAATATCCAAAAATCGCCGAAAATACTCAAAACTTGCCGGAAATGACAATCTGATTAATCCCGCCTAGACCGATTACAAACTACAAGGGGGTCGATTGCTTGACTACCGATTCATGATTTTTGCAACCTCGATGATTATTCCTATTGACTTTTGTTAATAAATGTGGTCGTTAGAAGTTATGAATTGGTTAGATAATTCGTCATAGCTTGAATGTTAACAACCAAAACTTGTTTACGACGTAGCAACTTGAAATATGAGATTAATTCTTATACGAGAGTTGTATGACGTAAAAAAGATCGTAGTGTTACGCTGTAGCAAAAACTAAAAGTAAAGAATTTGCAAGCTGTGGCTTCTACGGCATTACAAGGGTCATGACGTTACGCCTTAGCGAATAGAAGTCACGTTTTCTTGATTCTAGTCCGTTTATCATGCTTCAATCGCTCCATAGTCCATATACTTCTATTGTCCTCATCATATAGGATGACATGCATGAGTAATGTTAAAGCTAAAAGCTAGTTTGCTCGTTAACAAAAGCGTATATCATATTTATATATAGACGATCCACAATATAACATTACATAATGAAAAAAAGACAGTATTAGTTGGTGGAAAGAAAGGAATATAATTATATTATAGGAAGAGTGACCTTTTGTAAGGGCACAAATGCACAATGACACGTAGGTTTTGACCTCGACCTCAACCTCAACCTCAACCTCTACCTCTATAGTTAGTGTTTCAAGTGACCAGGTGCAATGAATCTTTTGACCCATAAATCTAAAACCATACTATATAATCATTTCTACTATGCTCCTCTTATTCTCTTAAATTTTCTTCGTATTTTGAGGTTAATCATATGGAAGGAGTCTTGTGTTTTCAAAGATCTATGACTATTTCTCTCCTGCTTCTATCAGGTATGTTTTACCATCTTGTATTTTATTCTAAAAAATAGTTATACTACATGTGTATTGGCTGTTATAATTAATAGGAAAGATATGAAATATTTGTCGTTTGTTTATTCATGGTAAATTAGATATTACACGGAAGTAGTCAACACTTTCAAGCCAGCGATGCACACCCTAATGTCTACTTCCGTGTAATGACTAATTTACCAATGAAAGTGTTAAATAACAATTTAGCAAAAGCTAATTTACCAATGGAAGTATATATAGAAAAACAATTTAGCAAATAAAATAAAAAAGCTTTTGCAAAAACTAATGTTTTGTTATTCAATTCACCTTGAATATCTTTAGTGAAAAACTTAAGAAATATCACTTTCCTCTTCTATGTGTTTTAGGCTTTTTAAGATGATGGTAGTTGAAATAAACCAAAATTGTTAGTGTTTATTTCGAAACAATATTGGAATTTAGAATTCAGTTCTTATATTTGGTGTTGCTTGATAACAAGAATAACCTTTATAGGATGCAATTTTTCGGGTGTTTTTGTAGCAAAATGCAAAAGGCATTGCATCCTATGAATAACAATTCTAAACAAAAAGATGGCATCATTTATGCAGTTCATGTGCTCACGTTTGTACAACTAGATAGCCTTAGGGCCTAATCCTTACAGAATATGGTGATAATTTTTTGGGTTAGTTACTTATAATAGTAGCATGTTTATTTTATTTTTTTGAACGGCAAAATGAAATATATATATAAAAAAAAAAAAAAAAAAAAAAAAAAAAAAAGTAGTGAAACTAGCAAGATACTAGACACCTAAAAGGTACAAATACAACAAAGTCTAGAAATCTACAAATAAAAAAACAAAACCTCTAGACTCATCTCGAGAACATTAACTGCGAGGATCACAAAAGGAGTGAAAAAACTCATGCCAATTACAGTGACCCGAGACACGAGAAAAACTCCCACACAACGAAGGCCGAGCCACCGGTTTTCACTTCGCGGTGTTTTTGATGTGATCCCAACCATACCTCGTGTTAGACGACTCGATCATCGCGTTTTATAAAATCAACATAGAAACTGTTAGTCTCTTACGTTGTAAACATGTGTCTACTCTCAAATAAGTAAGCCTCTCACTGTATAATTGGTTTTGCATGTTAATTATTAACCTGACATTTTCTTGTTATTTCTGTCACCTTGTTTCTTGTTAACGAATTAGTAATGACATTTCACATTTGCATGCTATTTCCTTACAAAAGTTAGCTTCTGTCAAATTTGAACGATTAAATAAAATCATTGGCCAATTCACAAATGCATATCCAAGATATATATATCCATAAATCCGAAGATTTACATGTATCCACAAGTAACCATATGTAATAATACTATACAAATGGTTTGTTTCTAATGGATTCCCATAAGCTATGGTTAACTAAACTCGAATTTTCCTTAATTTTAAGTTGAAAAATACATGATATACATTAGTTAAACATATAAATTACTTTAATTGCATGTGATTTTTTATTTAATGAACTCAACGTTTCTTTTTTTATCTGGCTCTGAATCAATGCCCTGTGGGCAACCGTTAGACAAGCACTAATACAAATACCACCCAACATGTAAAAATAAAAATATATAAGAAGTGATACAAAACTAGATCAAACAAAAATGCAACAACTGTTGGTTTTCTACCAACAACCCAAGATGCTAGAATGCGGAATCCTGACTTTTGTGAATATATTGACACACTTTGATTACCTCTACTCGACTGAAAGGTAACACACACGAGAGACCTAGACGTTTACGTTTATTTATCAAAGGAAAAGAATGAACGGTACAATGACCCCTCCCCCCTCACCTCTTTATTGTAGAGATGAGGGGGGAGAAAAACCAACTCTAAAAGAGTTAAACTTGGCTGCTAACACAAAGGAGAAAACCTAGACTTCGACTCTCGAATTCTATGAACTAAGCAAACGTTTATCACCCTATATATAGGTGTTATAGTCGGCTATGCATTGTCTAATGCATGAACCGACATACACATACATACATTCCTATTTGACTATACATGAACCAATGTTTCACTAAAGCCCCTATACTATAAACTATAGACTAATATGGATACTAAAATATTAACAATTTCCACCTTAGTACCATATTAGCCTACTCCGATACGCAGTAGCTTCAACCAGCACTGGAACCTCGGATAGGGGTGTGCCTTCATCCACATAGTAGTAGCGATAACCGCTACTAACATTAGTTTAGCTCCTGACTCTATCGAGAGTCCCTTTAGCCGAATAGCCCCCTTTGCAGCCTCCGTAAGTGTCATATACGCCGCTTCAGTTGTTGACAAAGCCTCCATGTGCAGCATCATAGCTTCAGAGCTTCCTGCACATCCTTGTATCATAAACCCGTACCTTGTGATTGATCTACCCATGACAGTGATCGATCTACCCATAGCGTAGTCAAAATCCACAAAAACCTGTACGTATGTCTGTAATCCACGATCAGACCTATCCAACATACCCACATCTACAGATGCTATGTCAGGTCTCGTGCAGACCATCTGATATTCCCGGCTTCCAACCGCATATGTATATGATCACTTACCATTCTTTTCCACATCACAGTCCCCTGATAGACTACCCTCCAATGACAGTATGGAGTGTCCCTCCAACAAAGTCTGTACCAACTTACCGTTGTGAAACCTGGACTGTGACCCCCTCAGAGTATTACCACTCTAATCCCTGATGATCTCCATACCAAGTATATTTCCTTTTGCTTTATCCAGCAATCCCTTGGTATCCCAGATCTCAGCCTTGCATCCGCAAGAAAATACCATACTATTGATGCGCGTGATGTGTCGTTGCGGTTTAGCAGTTTTAATGCCTACTCAAGTTTTAAATTTATATTTAGCCGACTTATCAATAACACACACACTTAACGAGCAGTGTACCCGGTCAGTATGAAGATAATGGTAAGTAGAGTGTCGATCACTAAGAGTGGAACGTATAATCTAATTAATCTAATCAGTATTTTAATATCCTAACGCAAGGGGGTTTCAGCCTGAGAGACTGGCACAGTTTTGTTTGCAATTAAATAATAAAATAAACAAATAGGCACGAATCAGCAAGTAGCACACACGTACACAGATAGATACTCGAGACAATAAGAGGGCTGTCCTTATGATTAAGTAGTTTGTCACTTGTTTTATTGATAGCTTTATATGAAGTGTATGTAATTAACCCTTTCTCGTTGGTCCTATTCTCATCGGCGAGTAAACCCTTAATGACGACTTATGTCTAAAAGTTATTCCTAAGTGATCAATTTAGAAACAACCGTGGGAGCCACACCTTGTCCCGCAGTCGGGTGCCCGCAAGCCACTAATAAACACAGAGGTGGTCAATGCACTAATAAGTAGTAACCAAAGACATCAACATATAAACTTTAATTGATGGGAAAGCAAGTATTAAAGGGAGTGCAATCTTTCCGTTGTCACATTACACAAGCCACCAATCCTGATGAATTAAAGTTTGCTAAAACAATAAAACAAAACTACTTAATGAATTAAATACATGCAGCACCTTCTTACAGCTCTTGTATCTTCGATTTGGGTGTGTCTTGTGCTGCCTCTTGACTGAATTCGTCCTTCTCTTCTGTTGTCCGAACTTCGGATCTGTGGAACTTTTGGAACTCTTTTATGTGTCTGGTCTACGGGGTATTTATAGTTTGTGTCTGAGGGAAGATGCGGCGCATCTACTTAAGTAGATGCGGCGCATGTACTTAACTTCGCGTGGGGTCCAAGACTATAATATTCAGGAATATTCGTACACCGCCAGAAGATGCGGCGTAACTCTTTATTAGATGCGGCGCATGTCCTCTTGTATCTTGGATCGTATCTGGTGATATCTTGATAGAGATGCGGCGCATGTTGATAGTGAGATGCGGCGCATCTGGAGCAGAATTGACCTGATCTTGTCCATGTCAGTAGACTCTTCACTTTATGTACGTTTCGCTCCATTATTAGTCCAAAATCGCCAAGTTTCACCAAATGCTTGTTTTTACCTGAGAATTACAAAAGTAAACAATTAAGTATCAATCCTCATACATAATATAGTAAAACAAGTCAAATTAATAGGATAAATGATAGTAATAAAATGTACTTATTTGAGTTCATCAAATATCCCCCCACTTGAACTTTACTTGTCCCCAAGTAAACCTTAGATTAAAACTTATGAAAATGTATCCTAAAAGATGTTAGGATTTATTTTTATATTTAAGCATGTATTCGTTTATTTCGTAATCACACAACTAAACACTTAACGAATTAGAAGTAAAATAAAATAAGTCGATAAAAGCAAATCTAATCGTTTAACTGTCCAGTCGCGACGAATATTCTATCATAAGCTTGGCAAGTATACACATCTCCACCACTAAAGCTAAGGAATAACAAGTCTAAAGCGGTAAAAAGGGTTTTTAGGCTTAAGGGTTAATTATTCTTATTTCACTATCGATCTCAAATTCCAGAAAAGGCGACAAAATCACAAATACATGATCGAATCCACGAACACGATACTTGCAATTGCTCAAATCCTTAACTCGAATAGGCTAAAGATAGGTCCAAACTTCACCAATAATAATATATCAAAAAGGGCGACAAAATCATAAATACATAGCCGAATCCACGACCACGATACTTAAGATTGCTCAAATCCCTAATCTCAATAAATCAAAGGTTTGGTTGGATAAAGAACAATACAGGGTATGGATAACATTTGGGATATAAATTGGTGTAAAAATAAAAATAAACAAAACAAATAAATTAAAATCCTAAGTGTGGTTAATCACTATCCCAACCATCCCATGAATAAGACTCATATCATTGAATAACTCACGCTTTAACACTTGAAACACACGCTTTAGGTAGACACGAATTATACTCAACAAAATCTTAATCAAAGAATAATCCTTAATTGGCGTTCCCATAACTGCCAATTCCCATTCAATCCATAGATATAGTACAACAAATAGTGGTGATATCGACCACTTACATAACTCTACATCGTTGGTTATAACAAACTTCCAACACTTTTTTTTTTTTTCTTTCTTTTTCTTTTCTCATTTTTTCGATTTTTTTTTTTTTTTTTTTTTTTTTTTTTTTTTTTTTTTTTTTTTTTTTTAATAATAACATAAAGATAGATGTGTAAAATTTCACCACATCACTACAACTTTCTTTCCGGATAATTTTTTCATACTTTTCATAACTTCAGAAATAATGGTAAATAGTGAAAGTAGTAAACACACGAAAAATAAACTCTAAAATATATAATATTTACTTTCACTCCAATTGCATTGTGCAATTTCCCGACCTAACCATATATAATGAATTACGCACGCGAACACAGGTAATGTAAGGAAACACACTCTGCCTATAGCAATTAACCAACCACGGATCTTAATCTACAGGGTAGGCTAAGGTGTAAGGGTGTAACGAAACATTATAAACATAGGTGTAAGAAACGAAAGGAATGGCTCTGAGGGTTTTTTCTAGGGGTATCTTACTCTAAAAGTGAGAGTAACAAAAGGGTTTGTACGGGGGTTAACTAACCAGTGTAGTTAGTTAATAACACATAACATATAAAGGCTATTTGGTTGTAATCCTAGAATTTTACCAAGTTAGACAAGTCATTCCAATTATATAAATAATACTCATTATGGTGGTCTCGAATAGTATACAAGCCAAGTTCTAAAGTTTACAAGTCACCGGCACACTCATAGATTTGTGAATTTTGGAAAAATCACAATTTTTGAAAATAACGTCATGTGTGCAGTTATGCAACTTAGATCTTAAACAAAAACATGCTAAAAATTTTTAAGTTTGATATATTAAGCACATTTTAAGCATAATTTTTGAAAAAGTTTAGGACAAGTAATTGTTAAGTGTTCTAATTCTCCTATCCCCCCACTTAAGTTAAACAACGTCCTCGTTGTTTGTATAAAAGGTTAAAAACTGGAAATAAAAGAATTAGAACTGAAAAACTCCCCTGAGATTTGCTCGGTATGATCCTCCATTAGTATATGAGCAAAAATCATCTTTCTTGTGGATTAGAACGTTAAAGCTTCATGCTTGATGTATCCACAGGAAATTCAGGAAACTATAATACCACCAACACACCTAAGATAAGAAAGGTTCAACTTGCATAATACATTAGTAGTTAGGTAAAAATAAAACTTAAAAATTAAAACTGAAAATCATCAGGTCAGTCGATGCGCCGTATCCTATTGAAGAAGATACGCCGTATCGAGCCTGGAATAAATACGGATCAGAATAAAGATGCGCCGCATCCTTAACCAGGGATGCGCCGCATTAAAATAACTGATAAAAAGTTTTAAAGTCGAAAATAAAAAATGCAGAAAAATAAAATAAGATATGACCATTGCAGAGGATGCGTCGCATCTCAGGACTGAGATGCGCCGTATCTTCGTGCGGCCTGGACTGACTCGACACAGAAAACAGAATAATAAAAGATAAATCTTCCGGGTTGTCTCCCGGCAAGCACTTGTCTTTATTCCAGAGTCTTCAAGTTAGACTCACGTTCAGCTCTTTAGTATCTATCATTGAAGGAGTCGGAAACATCACGCTCCTTCATCCCCAATTTAGTAATATTGAACACTCCTTGCTCGTCCTTAATTTCCACGCCGTTCCTCTTTAATATCTGTATAAATAAAGTCCTGTCCCTTTCGGGCAGAGATGACAAAATGATAGACGGGAAATTCTTATTATCATACAGGCACAAATAAGCAAGGTGGGGTGGTAGTTCAATAAACACATCATTATTCAAATTCGTTTTCTCAACTATTCTCCTACGTTTATTAATTACTACACAATCATACCACTCATCATCAGAATCACTAACAACATCGCGTCTAAGTTCGGTAGGTACATTAAGGTCAATGAATTCCTCAAAGTCTTCATGATTAGGATTAGTTGAGTTGTTTTGAATCAATGTTTCTCCCATAAGTCTAGCTTCAAGATCGAGGTCCATACGCTCTCTTAATCCTAGCATATAAACACTTCTAATAATGCTTTTAACCGGATCTTGGCACTTGTAGACTAGTTTATTATTCCCTACCCTTAATGAAATTTTTCTCTTAAACACATCAATCTTAGCATGGGCAGTAGACAAGAAAGGTCTTCCGAGGATTAAAGGAATCTTAACATCCTCGGGCATGTCTAGTATAATAAAGTCTACGGGAAAAATAAATTGCTCAATCTTAACTAGCACATTATTAGCAATCCCTTCAGGTCGTTTTACTGTTTTATCAGCCAATTCAATAAGTAATTTAGTTGGTGCTAATTTTCCTAGTCCTAGGGTAGCGAATGTCTTAAGAGGCATAACACTAACACTAGCTCCTAAGTCAGCCAACACATTATTGAAAGATATATTATTAATAGAACAAGGTAGAGTAAAACTTCCTGGGTCTCTTTCTTTATGAGGTAAGGCATTTGAATCGGTTGCAGGGCTCTCTTCTTTCATGGTTGCCTTGATTTCCTCTTCAATCTTTGTCTTTTCTTTTAGTAGTCTCCTTAAGCTGATCGAAGAATTAAAGAAAAATTTGGGTCTTGCACCATCATCACCATTCATCGATCTTCTAGGTATATTAGGAGTGACTTCTTCAGTGGTGCTTATGGCCTTGACATGATCTCTTGGATTTGTTTCAGTCGAGCTCGGTAAGCTTCCATATCCCCTTTCTTGAAGAACTTTGCTCATTTGTCCAATTTGTTGTTCTAATGCTTTGATCGAAGCTCCTTGATTTCTTGTACTAGTGTCCGTTGAGGCTCGAATTTCCTTGATCATAGCAGTATTCTCTTCATGTCTTTTAGCAGCATCGGCCATAATTTGCTTTAAAGTATCATCTAAAGTCTGCCTCCTCTCTTGATAAGCGGGATTGAAGTTGTTCTTTTGATAGAATCCCGGACTAGCTTCCCTAAATCTTGCTGAAGGTCGGAATGGTTGTCCAAACTGGGTGTAATAAGCTTCTTCAAACGTCTCACTTTCATTCTTATTCGGGCAATCTTTAGTGCAGTGAGGTCCTTCGCATTTTTCACATCCAACTTGGGCAGCATATGCTCTTTCATCTCGCTTCTTCATCTCTCTACTAATTTTATCCAATTGAGCTTGAATAGCAGCAATCCCGTCAAAATTAGTGCTGCTCTTAGATCTAGTAGAGGTCCCATCGTGCCATTTCTGAGAATGATCGGCAGCACCTTGGATCGCTTTCCTAGCATTAGTTGCACTCATTTGAGGTACAGCTCCCTTAGCATCCAAAATCTGTCTAGTTGGCACGTCCAGTCCCTGGTAAAACAATATTATCTCCTGCATAGGGGTTAGATAGTGTTGAGGACATTTTACCAATAAATCTTTAAATCGTTCCCAAGCTTGATAAAGGGTTTCATCAGGCTCTTGCTTGAAACTATTGATAGCCTCCATCTTTTTAGCAGTCTTAGCAGGTGGACAATATCTCTTCAGGAATTTGCTCTTCAAATCTTCCCATGTAGTGATTGAACTAGCAGGTTCATTCCTTAGCCACTTGTTAGCAGCTCCTTTTAGCGAGATAGGAAAGATTCTTAGCATGAGTTGATCGGTATTGACACTCTCTGTAGTAAACAAATCTGCAATCTCCAGGACTTTTTCAACATGCTCATTAGCATCCTCTTGTTCCGTCCCACTGAAAGCATTCTCTCTGAGCTCTTTGAGAAACTGACCTTTCAACTCAAATTTCGACTTATCATCAAACTTAGGTCTAGCAACTCCTGAAGTGTAATCAGCACGGGTACTGTTCATGTATTCCTCCATAGTAGTGTTTTCGCCCATTGTTTCAGTTTCAACTTCCTCTTTTTCTTCAGAAAAATAATCAAGCTCGAGTGAACTTGAAAGATCAAAACTTCTTGTGTTGAAAAGCCTTTTAAGCGAATGTAGGGCTCGTTCAGGATCTTCGAAAGGTTGAATTAAGTTCTTGGTCGAACTCCTGGTCATGCACTTCCTGAAATCAAACACAAAAGCATCAGTAGGGTATGCCCAAGAAAGTAGTATATCAGAAAATCAACAACGAAAACGGAATACGAAAAAGTTAAAGTTACTGATATCTGCAGGCGATGCGCCGTATCCAAAGATTTGGATACGCCGTATCTTATAATCGTTAAAAATTTAATCAGACTTTATTCAGAAAATAGATACGCCGCTTAGAATTTATGAATGCGCCGTATCGAATTAATCAATCAAAAATCAATTTATCTAATTAAAATTAAATGCGTCGTATTAACGAAAGTTAATGCGCCGTATTTTCGTTACGTTTACAAATAAAAGATTTTTGATTCAGTAAGATGCGCCGTATCGACGGAAATCGATACGCCGTATTTGTTTAATAATTCGCAAACTGTTTTTAATTAAAATAATAGATACGCCGTATCTTCAAAAGAAGATGCGTCGTATGGCGTTAACGTTTTAGAAAAGTTTTTATCAAAAACAGATACGCCGTATCTACAAAAGCAGATGCGTCGTATTACTTTATCGCTTAGAAAAATTTTCTTATTAAAAACAGATACGCCGTATCTTGGGGAAAAGATGCGTCGTATCGAATTAATTAAACGCGTTGTATATAAAAAAAATTAAACGCAATACGCCGTATCTGAGAGATCAGATGCGCCGTATCGTTTGATTTAGCACAGTACAACGATAGCAGAACAGAAAAATACGAAAAATAAAAACAAAAAAAATTAAACACACAAACGAAAATAAACACACAAAAATAAAAACAAAAGCAAACAAATAACACACAATACAACAAATATGCAAAATAGTACAATGATGCAATTAATCTAATAAAAAGAAAAATAACCTAATTAAAATACTAATCAAATTAACAGAAAATAACAATTCACTCCCCGGCAACGGCGCCAAAAACTTGATGCGCGTGATGTGTCGTTGCGGTTTAGCAGTTTTAATGCCTACTCAAGTTTTAAATTTATATTTAGCCGACTTATCAATAACACACACACTTAACGAGCAGTGTACCCGGTCAGTATGAAGATAATGGTAAGTAGAGTGTCGATCACTAAGAGTGGAACGTATAATCTAATTAATCTAATCAGTATTTTAATATCCTAACGCAAGGGGGTTTCAGCCTGAGAGACTGTCACAGTTTTGTTTGCAATTAAATAATAAAATAAACAAATAGGCACGAATCAGCAAGTAGCACACACGTACACAGATAGATACTCGAGACAATAAGAGGGCTGTCCTTATGATTAAGTAGTTTGTCACTTGTTTTATTGATAGCTTTATATGAAGTGTATGTAATTAACCCTTTCTCGTTGGTCCTATTCTCATCGGCGAGTAAACCCTTAATGACGACTTATGTCTAAAAGTTATTCCTAAGTGATCAATTTAGAAACAACCGTGGGAGCCACACCTTGTCCCGCAGTCGGGTGCCCGCAAGCCACTAATAAACACAGAGGTGGTCAATGCACTAATAAGTAGTAACCAAAGACATCAACATATAAACTTTAATTGATGGGAAAGCAAGTATTAAAGGGAGTGCAATCTTTCCGTTGTCACATTACACAAGCCACCAATCCTGATGAATTAAAGTTTGCTAAAACAATAAAACAAAACTACTTAATGAATTAAATACATGCAGCACCTTCTTACAGCTCTTGTATCTTCGATTTGGGTGTGTCTTGTGCTGCCTCTTGACTGAATTCGTCCTTCTCTTCTGTTGTCCGAACTTCGGATCTGTGGAACTTTTGGAACTCTTTTATGTGTCTGGTCTACGGGGTATTTATAGTTTGTGTCTGAGGGAAGATGCGGCGCATCTACTTAAGTAGATGCGGCGCATGTACTTAACTTCGCGTGGGGTCCAAGACTATAATATTCAGGAATATTCGTACACCGCCAGAAGATGCGGCGTAACTCTTTATTAGATGCGGCGCATGTCCTCTTGTATCTTGGATCGTATCTGGTGATATCTTGATAGAGATGCGGCGCATGTTGATAGTGAGATGCGGCGCATCTGGAGCAGAATTGACCTGATCTTGTCCATGTCAGTAGACTCTTCACTTTATGTACGTTTCGCTCCATTATTAGTCCAAAATCGCCAAGTTTCACCAAATGCTTGTTTTTACCTGAGAATTACAAAAGTAAACAATTAAGTATCAATCCTCATACATAATATAGTAAAACAAGTCAAATTAATAGGATAAATGATAGTAATAAAATGTACTTATTTGAGTTCATCAACTATCCATATAGAGAAATAGATGTATGAACATACCTGGTGTATACTCCCAGTAATAGTTGTGTCTGTCGTCACTGCTTTTCCTGCAACCGTTGCTGAGCACACACACATCTGACCGAGTATCCATTTCTTCTTTCAATCTAGTCTTCCACTTGGAAATCACCTCACAAGCAACTGTATTATTGAAAGTCAATGACTCGTGTGCGTATATCTTCTCCACTGCAGCAACTGCAAAAGCAGCCTCATTACTGTTTTCTCTATACATGTCTAGTTCCCGTGCTATGTGTTGCTCCCTATCACGCGCTGAATGATAGTCTATTAAATCCTGAGTTTGTACTTCATGTGAACCAGCTAGCTGACAGACATTCCCTTGAGATTCCACCTCAAATGTATGATCCCCAAGCGGTTCCACCTCAAACTCAACTCCCTGCAACACCTGCACTGAACCCGTACCTACACCAGAACCAATGAGAGTTTTCTTGTATTCCTTACTCTCATTGAAATCCATATTCCTGTAAAGCACTACCTTTGAAGTAACGTCATCAAACCTCCAAAGCTTATTACCCACTATACCTTTATGGTATCCCAGGAATATGCACTTGACCTTAACCGGTTCAAGCATCCCTTGCTTATTACTAGCAAGCCAACCAAAAAACCCTAACATATCTATAGGCGTCTTGAATCCAATCGCTGATGATGGTGACCTATTCATGAGATATGTAGACATGGTTGTATCCTCTGCCCAAAAAACCTTGGACAGACCAGACTGAATCAGAAAACAATGTACCTTAGCCAAGAGTGTCATATTCGTCTTCACAACCAATCCAGTCTGCTGCTGTATCCCTGCAACACCCAAATGTTTGGCGACCCCACTCTTCATACATTGTTGTGTAGACCTCTGATTACAAGACACAAGAAAATTACCTTCCTGATCTTCCTTCCAGTCTGAGATTCTCCTAACTGCTTCCTACCCTTCAATGTCTTCCCGGTCACTGCCTGACCGTCCAGGGTATATACGCAATTAGTCTTCCTTGTTCCTGATAAAACCACCAGTGAACCCTTAATAACGATCTTGCCCGACTGCATCTTCACGGTAAAACCCTCTTTTTCAAGAGTACCCAGAGATATCAAGTTTTGCCTTAATTCCGGAACATACTAGACGTTGTCCAAAACAAAACTTGACCCATCCCTCATCTGTACTTGAACCTTACCCATCCCACGTACACGGCATTCCCTGCCATCACCCAGCAGTACATTGCCACCGTCATACTCCTTAAAATCAAACAAGTAATCTCTCCTGTATGTCATATGGTATGAGCCCCCTGAATCCATGATCCAGTCTAATAACTTTTCAACACTCACAACAATCATAACATCAGCATTGTCATACCCATCAACTACAAAACCTTGAGATTTCTTGTGATTATACCTGGGACAATCCTTCTTTAAATGCTCCTCGGACTGACATATATAACACTTGAGTTTGCTGCTTCTTCCTTGTGACTTTGACCACGTACTACCTTTACCCTGCTGCATATCACTTTGATCAAATTTCCTCCTCACAAACAACCCTTCACCACCATCAACCTTTGCTTCCGTCATCTTCTGAAGTTCCCTAGAATGAAGTGTCGCGACCACGTCCTCTAGCTTCAAAGAATTCCGACCATATAGCAAAGTATCCACGAAACTACCGTAAGACGATGGTAAAGATGTGAGTAATAATAATGCCTGATCCTCATCCGATATAGCAGCATCTATAGCCGCTAAGTCACCTACCAGCTTATGAAACTCATTAATATGTTCAGACCGACTCTTACCCGGATGCATGTGAAAAGTATATAACTTCTTTTTCAAGTACAAACGATTAGCTAAAGACTTTGTCTTATATAAAGTCTCTAACTTTTTTCAAATCCCCGCTGCAGTCGTCTCCTTGGTGGTCTCCCGTAGGACCCGATCACCCAAGCACAAGATCAATGCGCTGTAAGCTTTTTTCTGAATGACATTATCGTATGCCACTATTGTAGCTGCAGGTAACTCCTCCAATGCTGCAGCTAATCCTTGCTGTTCCAGCAAAGCCTTCATCCTTACCTGCCATAACCCGAAGTCATTCTTCCCATCGAATTTCTCGATGTTAAACTTGGTCCCCGTCATCTTTATCCAATCCCTTTGTTTATTCTGATAACCTTGTGATATAAACCTCACAACACCGAACTAAACAAAGTACCCCGTGTGCCTTTGAAACATACTTGTCGACTTTATATGCTAAACCGTAACTTTTAATCCAAGCTACCAAGCAACACGACAAGAAATCGTTGAAACTTACAACCTTTGTCGAATATATAACCTTCAACAAATTAAAGTTTCAACTAAAACAAAACTTCTTTTATTCAATATTTTCATTACGTGCATGTAACAATTAAGTACACACCTTAATACTACCTTACATGCATGTTCCAAGAAAAACAATCACGTGCTTATCAGCTTATGCATGTAACAAGCAAAGAAGAAAAACTTTTGACACCTTCTGTTGTCGTATTTTGTTTTTGAAAACAACCGCCAAAAAACAAAAAATACCTTCTTCTTGCTTGAAACTCACCTTGTTGTCTTTGTCGATATATATGAAACCTTGCAAACCGATTCTTGTAAACCCAAAAACCTTGCAAAAAACTCGACAACCTTGAATCTTCGAAAACCCGAAAACTCAAGAACCCTTGATGCCGAACGATCGACTAACAAGAAAACCCTTTACAGTCGATACCCTCGAAACCCAGAACCGAAGTGCAAGAAACAAACGAAACACCCCAACACCTTTTGAAGACCTCTAACCCGGGACCTCAAAGAACCTTGTGTTGTAAAATTGGTTTAGATAAAACCTCCAAAACCAACTACCTGATGCTTGTTTCTTTATCCCTTGCTTGTTCGATACCTGGAAAGCAATACACCTTGCTGCTCCAAAACTGTATCGTAAGAACCTTCACAAAGTCGACCTAGCTTCTCGTTGAGTCTTTAAACCAAGCTCTTGATACCACTTGTTGGTTATCTACCAACAACCCAAGATGCTAGAATGCGGAATCCTGACTTTTGTGAATATATTGACACACTTCGATTACCTCTACTCGACTGAAAGGTAACACACACGAGAGACCTAGACGTTTACGTTTATTTATCAAAGGAAAAGAATGAACGGTACAATGACCCCTCCCCCCTCACCTCTTTATTGTAGAGATGAGGGGGGAGAAAAACCAACTCTAAAAGAGTTAAACTTGGCTGCTAACACAAAGGAGAAAACCTAGACTTCGACTCTCGAATTCTATGAACTAAGCAAACGTTTATCACCCTATATATAGGTGTTATAGTCGGCTATGCATTGTCTAATGCATGAACCGACATACACATACATACATTCCTATTTGACTATACATGAACCAATGTTTCACTAAAGCCCCTATACTATAAACTATAGACTAATATGGATACTAAAATATTAACAGCTTTTTTGACATAACAACCACTGGTTTTCTCCTAAACCAATTCTTCCAAATTTATCGATGAAGTGAAAGTGTCTCATGCAATATTGTTGCAATAACATTAAAAATAAGTGGCAAGAAACACACCAAACCAACAAACAATCACACCTACAGCAACATTAATAAATCAGAACTATCTATATTTTTCCAAGATTGTTTTATCTGAATTTTTGATTGATCGAGTCATCATCGTGGAAATCCGACTAGGTACTACTATCATGTATAGTACTAGTATTAGTTAGTATATATGCTTTAAGAAAGCTAGAATGAAAGAAGGGTAAAAAAGATTTGTGTGCATGTAAAAGTAACCAAGTGGGAGAGAAAAGAGTAGTGGAGAAAATAACTAAGAATTTCAATTCTTCATTTGAATTTAAATTAAAAAGACATTATAACTTCTAGTTGCAGTATCGAATTCTTTTGAGACAACCAGTTAATTAATTAGTTGATGAAATTTGTATTTTTCATAGCATATATTAATGACTACTTTAGGTGTACGTTAGTGCTTACGAATCCGTTAGAAAGGTCGCAATCATCTTTCAAATGACGAACATGCTTTGCATAAACCGTGCAAACAAAGAATGACGTGTTCACGTTAAATAAATACAGTAGATAAAAACATGTCAGTTAATGTCATACTACTACAAAATACTAGTCGTTGCTGAATTATCGAACATCCTTTAAAAACGTCAATGTCATAGTTCTACAAAATGTTACCGTAGTTAGAGTATGTGTAGTCGGGAGAAGTGGAGAGTGAGGGGTTGTTTGCCACGTGGCATGTGGGGTATTGTGGGGCTTTGTTGAAAAAGTGGTGTTGTAGAGAGTGGGGGCGTTGTGGGTATAATTTACAGATAAAACAAAAAAAAAATACAAAGAAAGAGTGAAGCTTAGGCGCTGTCAGAACCACCTAATCTCCATTTTTTTGGCCAACAGTGCCCAGCCGTAGTGGGGGTGGGGCGTTGTTCACTCAATAACCAGGCAAACCACGCCCACTACGGATACTCTTAGGCTTGATGGCAAGGTCATCATTTTTTCACCATATACGTCAGCGTCACGTCAGCTTTCTCTCTTCTCTCACTCCTCTTCACCTCACTTCACCTCACTTCACCTTTTTGTGGGCAAGCCAACACCATCTTCACCTTTTATTAAAATACCCACTTTATACAAATATACCTCACTAAATACCCCACACACACTCACACACAAAATAAAAAATAAAAAACATCAAGTAATACTTATGATGAACCTTTCACCACAAATTGTCTTGAGAGCTGCACATCATGTGTGAATTATGGTGGGAGGCAAGGTGATGCTGCGTGAATTGCTTGGATGGTGAAGGCTTCACCATCCTCTTGCCATCCAGCCTTATTGTTGAATTACTCCGTATTAAGCAACCTTTTGCCGTATAGACATGGATAATTACGTAAACGTTTTGTTTTTTTGTTTTTGTTTTTTTTTTTTCAATTATATACCTGAACTTTTGAATTTTAACTTTTCTATATATTTTATAACCATTTTATTCATAAGTTTTTAACCACTCTATAATTAACATCTAAGGGTAAAATGATCAATGTACATGATTAAATTACACTCAAATGTCGAAATTCAAAAATCCGTGTTTGGTTACACAACGTACACTTAAAAAAATTACAAGTTAATTGGTTACATTGTAAGATAATTATCTCGTAAAGATATCGAGAACAGGTAGATTTATCAACTCCATCAAAAGTTTTTCGTCATAATCATTATTTATATCGACATTTAATTATATTTTTTGTATAATGAAAGTTTATAATAAAGTTAATGGATGCCACAAGTTTGTCGTTTTTAAAGTGATCCCATGGATATTATTCTCTTGTCTGAAAACACAAGAGTCTTTTGCCACTAGAAAAGAGTCAAATCTCATTAACTGGAATAAAGTAGTGTCAATTATTATTTATGTTTTTAATACTAAATTACAAACCACTTTTGTTAGCTATTCTTAATCATTCTACCATTATTAAAATATTGAGTTTTGAATCTACCTTTATAGTTTATACTCACAATATATTATAGATCATTTATTTTCTAATGTATACTTATTGCATAGTCTCTTCATATATTTTTCATTCTATATACTTATCTTTTAGACATGTTAACCCGTTAAAACAAATCATATGTTAATGTTTCAAAAAATGTTTATGTTCATCTAGCTTCTTGCTATTTTTTTAGTGAATTATCGATTATCCCTCAAAAAGAAAATTAAAATTTGTGTTTAACTTTATTACATTAGTTACAGAGAGGTTAGAAATACATCTTCGTTTAACAGAAAGAGAATAAGCGTTTATATGATCTTGATCCTTATGAATACATGAAGTTAACTTCTTCTTGATATTTTCAGATGAAGAAATAATAAGCTATGGTCATGATATGCTTCAAAAGGCTAGCCTAATCATTGTCGATTTGCATAAAATGGAACCAGGGGGCACAAGTTAACAAAGATGCAATTGTGATTGCTATCTCGAATAAAATGAGTTTCGAGTTCCCCTTTTAAACTTCAAATTTCCTGATTCCACGATTACTTCTACTAGATATGAGAAATTATATGGTTACAGCACATTTCAATGAAGAATGTGATTTTCACATGTTATTCTTCCATTATATGTTATCAATATTTGTAATTGTTGTAGACCCACTGGTGATAAGAAAAGGATTTCATTGCATGTAACCGAACATCGTTTAATTTATATTTTATGATTGTATCATTGCTATGTTCTATTTTGTGAAAGAACTAAAAAAAAAAAAAGAAAAAGGATTGTTGGCAAAAATATCCCATCAGGCATCTGATTTTAATCACATTAGGCAAAAATATCCCATCATACTTGCCACTATATATTTTTATGTGTATCGAACAATTATTTTGGTTTATGTGTGTATTAAACTACCATTTTTGTCTTTATGTGAGTACTTTATGATTATTTTCCCCTCCTAAGCTAATAAAATGAGGGGCAAAATAATCATAAAGTACACACATAAGCAATTTTTTTTTAATATTTTACACATAAAAAAATACAGTGTCAAGTATGATGTATATAATTTTTTTTTAGCCCTCTTTTTCCATTCATTTTTGTTAGTGGGCTTAGCCACTATCTCATATTCTCATCTCACTATAAAGTACAACATGGTACATGCGCAAAACAGTGATCACAACTTATTGCTTCGTAGTTTTTAGAAGTAGATGATGGCCAAGTTTTTTAGTTACTGAATCTTAAAACTGAGGCTTGAAGTGTACGTGGTTTGTGATTTGTGGGGATATATATGTTCTATAATATAGATAAACCATAATTTCTTTCCTGGAACTGAGATACTACTCCGATAGAAATTTGGAAGTTTCGAATAGGATACGGTTGAGCCACTAAGACTTCGAAAGTAGATCGACACATATAGCATGATGTTGATGACTTTGATATGACACAAGTTATAAAATAAGCTAGGTTGAAGTTAGCTTTAAGATTTGGTGTAATAAGGAGGTCACTCACGCATTGGTAACCACCAATGACGCGTCCACCTTATAAACCCCGCGTGCTTTGTGATAAAAAATGGAGAAATTGGCCTATCGAACGACCGACTTGTGAAGTTGGTTTTGTGTGTGAGTTTTGATGTTGGTTTTTGTGAGGTATATTTGTGTATAAATGGAGTATGTTTGACTACGTGGTGATGTTGGTGGTTTTATTACATCTTGTTGGTGTGATGTTGATGGTGTATTGAAAAAGTGATGTGACGTTAATATTTGAATACAAAAAATAATAGTCCTAGTTTTGTTGTATCGGAGAAGAACCACCATTAATCGAAATAAGGGGGCAAATAATTGTGTAAGAGTGTGTAAAAGTTGTGTTGTACGGGAGAAGAAGTTAATATTCGAATACAAAAAATAATAGTCCTAGTTTTAACAATATGCCACGAAAGTGGTTCAAATTGTAAAGGGATAATTTTTTGAAAAAACATCATACTTGTCACAAATGTAACTTTCGCGTACCGAACTAAAAAATTCCATTGTTTGAGCATCCAACTCTACTATTTTGTCTTTCTTTAAGTATTATGACTATTTTACCCTTTCAAGTTACATAAATGGTCCCTGTGGGTTTGCGAAAATTGCATCCACCGTCCTTAGGCTAAATTACATAAATAGTCCCTGTTGTTTAGAGAAAATTGCGTCCAACGTCCCTATTTTTTTTTTCTAATTTTTTTTTCGAATTTTTTTTTTCTGAAATGTTTTTTCGAAATTATTTTTTTTTCCCTTTTTTTTAGAAATTTTATTTAGAATTTTATTTTCTAAAAAAATTATTTCAGAAAAAAATGGAAAAAAATAATTTCGAAAAAAAATTATTTCAGAAAAAAAAATTTCTAAAATTTGTTTTTTTTGAAAAAGTTTCTAAATAAATTATTTCATTAAAAAAAATGGAAAAAAAATTAATTTCGAAAAAAAATTATTTTTCTTAAAATTATTTCAGAAAAAAAAATTCTAAAATTTTTTTTTTCCGAAAAAAGTTTCTAAAAAAATTATTTCAGAAAAAAATATGAAAAAAGAAATAATTTCGAAAAAAAAATGTTATTTTAAAAAAAATTATTTCCGAAAAAAAATTTCAAAAAAAAATTATTTCATGAAAAAAAATCTAAAAAAAATAATTTCAGAACAAAAAAATTGAAAAGAAAAAGAATTTGAAAAAAAAATCGGAAAAAGAAAAAGAATTTCGAAAAAAAAATAGGAACTGTGGACGCAATTTTCTCCAAACGACCGGGACCATTTATGTAATTTAGCCTAGGGACGGTAGATGCAATTTTCAAAAGTTCAAAGGTAAAATGGTCGTGACTACTCACATGCAGAAAAAAATGTCAACTTTAATGTATAAAAGAGTTTTTTTTTTAGTTCGCTACGCAGAACTGACATTTATGATAAGTATGATGTTTTTTCAAAGAATTATCCCAATTGTAAATAAGCGTCATCTTTGGTCACATATTTGCAAATTTCCCAAAACATATGTCTTATGTAAACCAAAACATAATATTTAAATGTTGGTTTGGAAGAAATCAAACATATTACATGCATTAGCTTTAAAATAAACTATGAAACTTATGGCATGGTAATGTCGGTGGCACATGAATTTGTTTGTAAATATTAATTTTACTCAAGTGTTTATATAAAATAAAACTAGAGATTGTCAACTTGGTTTGCTGTTTCACATGGATGAGTCTCGCAGCTTAGTTTGTTATTCTTTCAAGCTGCAGTTGTAGATTGTTTGTCAAAGATGTGTGACCAATCTTGTTTAGGTTTGACAAGAAAATAATTAAGTATGATCTTATTTTAAATGTTGGTTTTGAATGCAAGTGCATTTTTCTCTGAAAGAAGTACGCGTAAGGCTGAAGGGAGTGGGCTACCCAGAGAAGGGGCGACTCGCGCCATGTGGCGCCTAGTCAGCACTTTAAGTAGCCTAAAAAAAAGAGGGGGTAGTGTAGCATTGAAGTACCAGGCGATCCAGTGAGGATTAAAACCTTGTACTGCTATTTAATTGGTCAATCGAGTAGCACAAGGACAGAATTAGCAGTGAACATTGTACACAAACCGGCGATACATATAGATCGCCTGAGGACCAAGTCGCCGGGGGGGGGCGGTGTGGCCGGCGATCCGGCGGCGATCCGGCGGCGATCCACCGGCTTATCGCCTCTGGTTCGCTCCACTCGCTTAGTCGTACGCGGTAATATGAATGATATACGGAGTAATTAAAGTATTATACTCGTAACTAGTTACGTAGTACAGTAAACAGCAGTTTAATTATGATTACTTTAATGATTGTATTAAATTAAATTTATAACTCTGACTTAATGGTGTTTGACTGTTGAGTGTTGACAACTTGACATACTACGTTGCATTGTAGATCCAATCGTGCACACCGGGTGAAAATGAGCCGAGTTGAGCTCGAGCAAGCCAGAGCTCGAGCTCGGCTCGTTTATATATATAAAGCTCGAGCTTGGGCTCGTTTCGAGTATCATATTTTGAGCTTGAGCTCGTTCCTGAAAATTTTCACAAGCTCAAGCTCGGCTCGGGCTCGATTAATTGATATGACGTGTTGAATTAAATAAAGTTAAAATGAAACTCGGCTCGTTAATCACATTAGACTTGATCTACATAGTTATACACTTATACATATAGACAATATATATACATATATATTTCTAGGGCTCGTTTAAGCTCGTGAGCCTAGTCGATCTTTATATATAAAGCTCTGGCGAGCTCGATTAACAAATGAGCCCAAACTTAGGCTCGAGCTCAGGTTCAAGCTCGTTTAGGCTCGGGTTGTTTGAACTTTTTACCAATCTGATCTCGAGCTTTTCGTGAATGGCTCGACTCGTTTCCGCGAGTCCATACTTAGAGTACAAGTCCGTTTTACTTTCTAGTATTTAAATTCGAAAAGAATTATTGCATGGGGAACAAAGATTTGCGTTCAGATCTGGTACCACAGGTGACCAATTATTTTCATATATTTACTTTAATAATTTATCAAAAATTTTGAATCTAAATGCGGGTGAAACACATACAATAATTGCATATTTATGTATTCTCCTGATTTATTACGAGATTTACTTTATTATTCATTTTAGATATCGCATAATTAACTTCTCGTAGTACGACCGACCGTAATAAGGGAAAACATAAGTGTGGGTAGCTGGATCACGCATTGTCTCTTATAACTTCACCTCCACCACCACACGTGGTGGGTGAATTTTAGTAGGGGTTTTGTTAACCAGTTGACCGAGCAAAATGAGACGGATAAAAACCCAACGTCTATCTCAACTGTTGGGTGGGAAATTTTATAAAAAAGTAAATTTAATTTAAATCTAATTATATATTTATCTATTTATAAATACCCCCATTCACTTTTACTGTTGGTCCCTTTACACGATTAGAGTTAACTAGAAAGTTAATCTATTTGTGTTAATGACTAATACAATGTTTAAGGATAATTCTAACAGTTATAAAACGTGAATATAAAAAACAACAATATTTTTCAACGTTTAAATTCTTAGTAGAAATAATTCCAAGAATCTATACCCAAGTGTTTTGCGGAACAAACACTTGGGATTGAATAGACAAGGGTATGGGGTGTCTCCTATCGAAACTCAAGTTTTGCTTGAGTGGTAACAATATACCCACTGAGCTATCTCAGTGAGTTGTATACTCTTTGTAGGAGAGAAGTTCCTTTGTAAAAGTTCAAGACTTTCAATATACAAAGCACACTTTAACTTCTCTCCCATCTTATCTATTTATACACAAGTAATATAAGTATAAGTGATTAAATATAATACAAGTTGTTGAGGTTGCGTGTCTGACAATTACAAAAAGTAATTGTCATTTCCAAGAACCAATAGGAAAGGGCTAATAAGACTTTGGGAGTTGTTGGCTGACACTCCAAGACTTTTAGCCGCAATAGGGAAGGTTGGATCTGACAAGAGAAGAGTGTTGGGCCGACACTATTATCTTCTCAGATCTTTTCCCTATTGTTCCCGCCTTTTCTTCAGGCGTTGGTTCCTCAGTCTTCAATCACTTTGTTGTTGAGGAGACTGGGGTTCAGTGAGTTCTTGTCCAACACTCACTGAACCATCATCTTCTTCTTTGGCTTAAGTCAGACTCAGGGAGTACCGCCTTCCTGAGAAGTGAATCCTTCTTCTTGAATTCGTCTTAAGCATCTTGAAGATGACTCACTGAGAGGCTGTTCTCTCAGTGACTTGAATTGTTCTCGGTTTAAGTTTAACACTTAGTTAATTTGTGTCCAAATCATGTTTGAAGCATTCTTGGGTTTTTCATGACCCAACAATCTCCCCCTATTTGGATATAAATTATTCCTAAGTGTTTTGATCAGATATGAGTGAGCTAAAGACTTCTACTCATACTGAATGTACTAGAATGTAAATAAGGACACTGAAATAATAAAAACATCATCTTATTGATATCATTTACAAGTCCTAACAAAACTAAGTACAAAAGGGATAGTGGTGGGTATTCAGGCAGGTCATCAGTTCAACTTGATTCCAAGGGCTTCAAGCTTGGGCTTCTTTGACTGCAGCTCTTGTTGGTAAGGATGTTCATTGATTTTTCTTTTCAGATCTTGACAAAACTTCACATTTTCAGGACTCTTGAGTGGAGAGGCCATCATTAGAAAGCCAAGCATTGCTTTAATCCCTGACAAATCTATATCACTCCACCTTTGGAAGGCTTTGTCACCGAACTCATCAATGAAGAACAAACCTCTTTCAGGCTGTTCAATGACCATATTGTTCCTGAAAGGAACACCTTCAGGGAGAGCCCTATTGCAGTCAAGACCAGGAATCTTGATCTCAGGCTCAGCTTCTATCTTCTTTCTTTTTCTTGAAGAAGACTGAGAGGGAACTGGTTGTGCAGATTCAGGAAGAAGAGATGGAATGCCAAGTTCCTGAGGTGCTGCTGCCAATCTTTCGTACCTCAGACTCAAAGACTTCATCAGATTAGGGACCACAACATTTGATTTCTTTGCTATTAATGGACCCAACTCATCCAATTCAGTGATCCCGAAGTCAGCGAATCTGAAAGGTTTATGAACATCAAAGTTTCTCATGTCAGCACCTCTATAGACAGTGACAACGGTAGGATTGGTGTTTCTTTGAATATGAACATCAGTGATTGGTTCTGGCTTCAACCTTTCAGTCATATACCACTGATATTTCTTAATCCTGTTCTGCCTGATCTCTTCAGCCCGTTTATTCCTTTCCTCTCTTTTCTTCCTGAGAGTGGTCATCTCCTCAGACTGAGCTTTCACAAAGGTCATACCACCTTCTCTTCCTGAGAGATCCTTAGCCTCAAGACCAATTTTCTCAGCCTCTTCATGAACAACCTTAATTATAGCAGGCTTGCTCGCCTTCTCTTCCTCCTTTAACTTCTTCTTTGTTTCCTCTTCCTGAAGATAAGCATTGAGTTCATCAGCTGAGAAGTGGTGAAGAACTCCATCAATTTCATATGGGATCCTGAGTGGTGATTCAGGATCCTTTGCAACCGAGATCGGTGCTGGTTGAGGCTCAGGTTCAGTGAGGATGCCTTTGCCTTTATCTTGATGGGAGGAAGAGGCTTCAGGAATCTCCTCTTCAGTGTGAGAAGGAGGTTGTTGGCTTGAGACTCCAGTGTCTTTCTCCCCCTCAACTGTTGCTTGAGCCATTGTGAGAGCAAGAGTTGGAGTCACTGGAGTAGTAGGACCTTTGAAAGCCTGATAGATCTCAATCATCATTGATTTGATGTCCGAGGTGTCTTTCTGAAGACTTGAGATCTGATCCGCCAGAGATGCCTGAGAAGCTTCGATGCCTGACATCCTTGACCCAAGAGACCATGCCAAGGATGTCGAAGATTGTGCCCAAGTACCAAGATGTTTTTTCTTGAAGACCCATGGAAGTCCTGATTGAGTCCAATGAAGTAGTAAGACCCTGAAGCTTAGAATCCTTCAGTAAGCTGAGAAGATCACTGATTTCAGCTGACTGCTTCTGATAAGTCTCAGCAGCCTGAAGGACCTTTTCGGTGAGTACGGGGTCATCCTTGACAGCTGACTGAATAGTTCCAAGGCTGTTGGTGATGCCTTCAAGAGTAAGATTGAACTTCTGGAAATGAAGATCAATGGCTGTCAGGGAGTGTTTGGTGTCTGTTGGATTTCGATCACATCATCATGAAAACTTTCAACATCTGCCTTCAGGTTGGCATAGTGAACAGCAGCTTCAATGTGATGATCAAACATCTCATCAGTGAGACCAGTGAAAAGAGCTCTATTGGTCTTCAGTAGGAATTTGACCAATGTTCTTTCAGTGAGGGGAAGAGAGTTATCATACTTTTGGAGGATGTCCCCAGAATCAGAAGAATCAGAAGATTGAGAACCTGACTCTTCACTTTGGCTTGGAGATGACTGATGTGATTGTTCAGGTTGTTCAAGTTGTACATCAGTTTCCATATCCTCTCCTGCCTCAAAAATTTCCTCTTCACTCTCTTCCCTGAGCTCTTCAACAGACTCAATAAAAGCCTGAAAGTCCCCCATGGACTCAATACCCAAAAAATCAACCGGCTCCTCTTTATAAAAAGACTTGCCTTCGGTTTGGTCAGGTCCTGACCCCGTTGTCATAATAACTGAGTGGGTTTGCTCAGCCTGACTAGCCATAATAACTGGGGTAACACCAGCCTGGCTTTTGGGGGCAGTTCCTGAGAGACTGGATCCGCCTGAGGGGTTGATGGGTTCCATATCAGCGGGTTGTTTCTTTCCCTCTGAGTCTTTGTCCCCCTTAGCACCTTCAACCACTGATGGGTGTTTTCCAGTGGTATCACTAGGTACTGATTGTGAAAGTTTGTGGACCCCCTTCCCATCAGGATTGTGCTGTCCTTCAGGGGATTTAGGGTCCTTTCTCCCTGAGATCCTGAGGGTGATTGCTCAGGAACGTTAGCGGGATGTGAATGTTTGTGGGTCCCCTTCTCAGTAAGGTAGTGCTGCCTTACCGAGGATTTAGAACCCTTTCCTCCCTTGGGAACTGATTGTTTTTTGACAGTTCCTTCATCGGGATGTGAGGGGGTGTGGGTCCTCTTCCCAGTAGGGTTGTGCTGCCCTACCGAGGACTCAGGACCCTTTCCTCCCTTGGGAACTGATTGTTTTTTGACAGTTCCTTCATCGGGATGTGAGGGGATAATGCTTTCTGATCCCTCTGACTTGTGTATGTCAGTTAAACCATGTGGAATGGGTGTGCCCGAGGTCACTGAGGATGATTGCTCAGTGACTTCCGTTGGCCTTTGTTTTGAGGTCAAGAGGGACTCAGAAATGGGTGTCTCAGAGGTCTCGGCCTTTTTCAGCCTCTTTTTAAGGTTGAGTTGGTTTTGAGTATCAGTGTCAGTGGCGAGTGGCTTGGGTCTAACCACCTGGCTGGACTGACCCTTCTTTGTCTTCTTCACCTTTTTGGTCGGTGAAGGAACTGGAGAGATAGCGTCATTACCCTGAACGACTGATTGCATGTATTCAGTCAGGGCAATATGTGTAAACTTACTGATGCTACTAGTGAAGTTTGACTTGTGCAGGACGTCAGGCTTCGTACCTTCTGCATCAGGCCTCACATAGTCAGAACCAAGTAGGTCCTGAAGCACACAGGAGACAAATCTAGGATAGGACATATGTCTTTGCCTATGTTTTCCTGAGAGCTTAGCAACGAGGTCTCGGAAGATTATTCCTCCGATGTCAATTTTTTACCCTCAAGGAGACTGAACAACATCAATTGTTGTGATGAGTTCAACTGCTCCGTAGAGGATTTATTTCCACCCAGGACCTGAATGACAAATGTCATCAGTATCCTCCAAATTGGATGGAACCATGTTCTGACTACTGGAGCCTTCTCCAGTAAGCCTCCCGCAGACGTTGTAGGACGTCTGGGGTCATGAGGTGCAAGAAAGATCAGTTCATTCTTTATGTCCTGATCACTAGGGTTGGGTGCAAACTCTTCAGCAAAGTCAAGGCCTGTGGCTTTGATGAAGGTTGTGTAGTCAAAGGAGTGGGTTTTACTCCCATTCATCACCGTGAAGGTGATGATTGACTCTTTGGTGTCTTTAGGGCTGGTAGCCACAGCCGTACACCAGAATTCCCTCAAATAGTCATGGTAGATGACTGAGGGGGTGTGGGTGAAAGCCTTTGCAAGAAAACAATTACGAAGAAACTTCATAACGTTCTTGTAGGCTAGGAAGATTTGTGGATATGAGAAATTTCCCACCACATTGTTTTTGGTTAGGTCTACACCCTCCATTGTGAAATCCACATTGGGGGCGTAATTCACATCTTTAGAAGAAGCCATATGTGGGTAAGTCTGGGTTTGACTAAGGTTAAAGGGTTTCTAAAGCTTAAGAATACACACACAATTTGTTTTTGAGAATTGAAAATGGCAGAGTTTTGCTTAAGATTCTATAAAAACATGTGTGTGTTTCTTCTGGTTGGGGTATTTATAGGAGAGTGGAGATGGGGTTGTTTTGGTCATTTGAGCGATCTTTATTTATTCAAAAAGAATTATTGGACATTGTTTTGAATAATATGTTTTGGGATCCGCATTTAATGCCAACACTCCACTTTCTTGGTTTGGCGCAACAGTCGAAGTGAACAGTTGAGCAGTTCTGCAAAAGTGCACTTTGCAGAGATGAGTCATCACATTTCTGTAATGTGATTGGAGAGGCATTTAATGCCAAGTGGACATGTGGTGGCCCAAAGGTGGAAGCCAGAAAGACAAAAGAACAAATATTCTCAAATTAAATATTAGTTCAGTTAACAACCTCGAACATTTACTAACAAGATACTTAGAGCATTTAAGTCAGTATTTAATGTCCTTTTCAGGGCCCTGAATGACATTTCATTCAGTGATGGTATTTCAGGGACTTGGGATTAGTCACTGATGATTCAGGAATATGGATTGATTCCTGAGAAACAAGGATTCAGGAACTTGGGTTTAGTTCCTGAACCCTCAAGATTTCAGGAACTTGGGTTTAGTTCCTGAGGTTGAGGATTCAGTGATATTAATTCACTGATGTACACATTGAGTCAGGGACCTGAGGTTTTAAGAATTTACACTTCAGTTGGAAGGATTTCAATTAGTGGACTGATTTTCTATATCCAACATTCCTAATTCAGCTTTCAACCTTGTGAAAGTTGGTTCATCCAAAGGTTTGGTGAAGATATCAGCTAACTGATATTCGGTAGGGATGAAGTGTAATTCAATGTCACTGATGCGTGGTTTTGCAACCTTACAACAGGTTTTACCTCTCGAGGGATCTCAAGAGGCTTACAACCCCACCAGGCAGTGTACATGACCGATGTAGTATAGTGTAGTGGTAAGTACGGGGGATTGATCGTTCTCCACAGGGAATAGTGTTCGTTAGGTATGAAAAACTACTCTAATAGGTCTAAGGGTGAGAGAATATTCTTTTTATGTTTTTATATTTTTTTATGAAAGCAAGTAAAATCTCGGGTTTGAAAGAGTGGGCGGAATTAGTTGCTAGTCAACTAACCCAAGTTACTACGAATGCAAATAAAATAAAATAACAGAAAATGAAAAGGTGGTAAAACTTATGTGGAGAGAAATGTGTTTACTTAAATTTCCTTACTCCCTAACTATCTTTTACCGGTTGATTAGTGTGTATTAATTGCGTGGATGACGGGTGTCTTCCTTAATACCAATCGTGGGGTGGCGTACGTACTTCCCCAACTCTACAAGCTCCTACTTCACTCCTATGTCGAGCCGGCTAGGAAGCTCCTAACATGGGATCACTAGAATTCGCTTGTGCATTAAATACAACCATAAAAACCTTTAGTACGCATTGGTTCATGTTTCTTAAGACGTTCAAGCAAGTTACCGAATAGGAAGTTAGCCAGTTTTCTTAAGCCTAACATAGATAAACAATCATCCAATACAACTAATAACACACTAATAACCAATAATCAATAGCTAGGTTTCATTAGATCTAAGCAAACACAAAGATAACCTAGCCTAACATGTTAAACAAAAGACAAGAACAAGATAGAATCAAACAACACATAGACATATTGAATGATTAATTGATAACTTATCTTCAATGTAACATGGAAGATCTCAAGGCAAAAAGCCTTGAAAAAGCTGCTAAAATCGTCTTAGGGTTTTCACACACAAAGTTCCACAATAAGTTCCACACTAATGACAAAAAATTGCAAAACTATATATAGACTTTCAGATCTGACGGCGTCACGTTATGGAGTGTGACGTCGTCACCTCGCCGCTTTTAGGGTTCCCGGATGGCCTTCTTGACGCCGTCTCTCTTTAGCTCTCCAAAATCCGTTCTGGCTTATCAAGGCTTGACGCCGTCAGAATTAGGCGTGACGCCGTCCCTCTTTAAATTAAGCCGTGACGACCTTGATCACTCCAAAGGGTGACGCCGTCATAATTCCCATGCAAATTTCTCTGGCTTATCATGAGTAATTTTCATATCCACCTTTTTCTTGCCAAGCCATGACGCCGTCCAGGGCAATCCCTGACGCCGTCAAAGGTAACTTTTAGCCGATTTTGAGACTTTGTCGTTTTCTTCACTTTTATGCTCCAAAAACGTCCAAAATGCTTCCTTTTCCAGATTTCTTCTCAAAAGTACCTAAAATGACAAAAGAGAACGATTTAGGGCAATATTTGATCAAATAAATATGATTTAGGGCTTAAATGACCCCCTAAAAGCGGTACACTTTTCACTTCATCGAATACCCTTACACTTGAGATTTGCTTGTCCTCAAGCAAATGCGCTTTTATTCTAATCAAAATACAAGTTAGGGGTCATTTAATGCTAATATAAAAGTAATTGCAACAAATAGTCGTTCCACTTTAATCATAATAAGCACGGAGATTACAAACTAGCACCTCACAAGTAGTGTTTAGATACTCACATCTCTCAAGTGTCATCAAAATAAATCTCATAAATGAAAACGGATAATATCTCTCACTACCTGTCGTAGCAAATAGATTACCATAGGCTTGGGAAAGGATCGAAAACCTCCTCCACTAGGCGTAAGCACCTAAGATAAACTATCAAAGAGGGCTTTTACATGGGTTATAACGTTAGGTGTAGGGATATGATAAACACGGTTTTGTTGGATAAGGGATATTTTACTGGTGGCGAGTTAAAGATCTTGATTAATTACATGTACTATACAATGTTGCTAAGCCAAGACTCGACTCAATCTTAAGCTAAAAACAAAATAACAAAAACATAAAATAAAATAAAATGAAACGGGATGGTTGTCCGTATGTTTTTTCTACTTTTTCTTTTTCTCCTTTTTTTTTTTTTTTTTCGATTTTTTTTTTTTTTTTTTTTTTTTTTTGACATACACTCTTGCCCTACCATCCAAAATAATACATCATAGGGGCGTTGCATTCCCCTTACACTTGAACTTTTACATAACTTTACAAATAACTAATCTAATGACTCGGATTAAGATAATTGAAAAACTTGGAGTACTTTTAAAATATTTAGCACATATGGGGGTAATAAATGATGATCTTCCCCATTACTCCATTACACTAGTACTTTACCCATGAGTCCCAATCGTCCCAAAACAATATGTACAAGGATATGACTCGACTTAGCAACCATGTAATCAACTAGATAATTAACTTGGGTTTAAACAAATGTTGTCACAATAATGCACTAAAAATGAGTGCATACAAGGTAGGCTAAGGAGATTTGGGTGTACATTTTAGTGGGGTGTAAACAAATTCTTCCTTTAAGTAAAATGCTTAAAGGTCGAAACGAAAAGATAGGCTCTGAGGGGTGTACTAGGGGTATCGTGTACTAAAAATGAGTACAACGCAAAGGGTGTGGGAGAATTACTTGACCAATGTAGCCAATGTAATTATAACAAAAACACAGGTGTAAAACAATGGGTTAATCCTAATGCCTCTTATCATGTAGTAAATCTAACTACACGAATGTAGTCTCACTTGTGGCCTAGGAATGGTCCTAACGCAAGTTCTAGAATCTAAGTGCTACCGGTACACACATCATAGCATAAATGCTTTTCCTACCAATTCTAGGGGCGAACCTCACATATTTGGGGGTGGAAAATTTTTTAGTGGTACGGTTTTTTGTGCTAGTCATATAACTCCTATCCGTGAGACGCTCATTAAGATCAAAGTTTCACTCCTAAATGTTGTAAAAAATTTTAAATTTGGCACTAAAATTACCCTAACAGGTATTTATCTCAGTTTTATTACACATCTATTATTAAACAAACAAAAAATCAAGCGTAATAGCATTCTCTTAATCGTACTTTTACCCCCCCCCCCCCTTACACTTAAGATGAACATTGTCCCCAATGTTCAAATAACAAGATGTAAAAGAAAAAAGTAAAAGAATGAAATCAAATACTCCCCTGATTCGCTCGGTGGATAATGAAGTAACATGGTTAAATCTTCTTCCAAGAGAATGTTGAAGCTCCATGACTAATGCATCTCCAAAAGCTTGATCCAAAACATTTCCTTGTCCAAAATAACCTGTTAAACCTGAGAAAACAAACACGAAAACCTGTATAACATCGGCGGGATAAACTCTATATATAAGGATATAATGCTTGTGGAATGATAGTTTTGCAGATTCCTGGAGATTATAAGTTATAGATTTAATAAAAACTTTTTATGAAAACAAAACTTTCAAAAAATTTTCAGAAAATTAAACCTGACGCCGTCAGGTTGTAACTCCTGACGCCGTCAGAAATGATCTGACAGAATTCTCATGTTACGTTTCTGGAAAAATTTTGGAAAAACCTATACCTTACTTCCTGGGATTCCTGCAAAACATCATTATGACTCGATACAAGCATTTGACTCAAACAAACACTAATATGTATGTTAATTTATTACTATTATGATTCATGTTCATTTTTTCTAATAAACCGATTTAGATTTCCCTTACACTTAACTTTTGCAAAATACCTTTATATGTAGTTAAGACGAAGTTAAAAACAAGATAAAGCATTTTCACAATTTACTTTTGAACATGAATCAATAATAATAAAATTTAAACACACATACGGAAACAAATAAAATCAAACAAACAAAGAATTAAACACACAAAGCAAATAAAACTTGGGTTGCCTCCCAAGAAGCGCTTTTCTTTATTAACGAGTCTTGTAGCTAGACTCAAAGTCACGTTACCCTATGTAAGTAAGCTCGTCATCGAGGACGTCTTTAGGGTTAAGCTTGGATTGAAGTTTCCTATTGGTCCGCTTAGTACGATATATCTTTTCAAACTTCTCTCCATCCGGGTCATACAATGTCATCTTAATATGCCATGACCCATCTCCATCTTTGGGTGGTTTGTCCCAATTCCACTTATGATCATCTTCCTCACAAGTCCACTTATTCATTCCTAGGTTAATTGGCAAAACTCCTAGGAAATCAATCATCTTCCTAAAAACTAGAGGGTCTTCAAACGGATCCAATTCGGTATCCCTAGCTAAGAGTTGCTCTACCGTATGTGTTCGGTTCACAAAGTCCTCTTCTAGGTAAAATGGGCGTTGGGGTCCTATGAAGTCTCTATCGATCCAAGGTCCATATCTAGATGGTCTCCTATTTGAATCTAACCAATGGGGTGTCGGTTCCTCACTAGTATCATAGGCATGTTTCTTAACATCATAGACTGACCAAGTATCTCCTTCTCCTACCGCTATCTTGGATTCCTTACAATCAATCATAGCACTAGCGGTCGCCAAAAATCCTCTACCTATCAACAAGGGGCATGTAGGGTCGCTAACCATATCAAGGACGTGGAAATCGGCTAAAATGGTTAGTTTTCCAATGTGCACTAACACGTCCTTAACTACTCCAACCGGGTAAGCAACACTTCCATCCGCTAAGCCTATTATCACCTCGGTTTCTTCAAGTTTTCCAAGTTTTAGAGAGGTGTAGAGAGGTAACGAAAGTAGGTTAAGGCTTGATCCAAGATCGGCTAATGTGTCATAAGCCTCCGAATTACCGATCTTGCAAGGTAGAACAAATAAGCCCGGATCATCTAACTTCTTAGGTAGCTTGTTTTGAACAAAGGCGGTCCCTTTTTCGCCTAACTTGAGCTTCTTCTCATCCAACACTTCAATAACCGGACTTTCAAGGTGGAGCTCCTTGAATTCTTCGTCAAGGTTTTGAGTGGGAGGTGTTTCAACTATGACATGGGTTTGTTTGAAACACGTGCTCATGGAATTGACCGAATAATATTGTGGACAAGAACTAGGAGACGAAACCGATGAAATGGCGTTGACGTTTAGTTTCGGGTTCTTGACCGTGTTGCTAGGGAGTGCTCCCATTTCTCGGTCATTGAGGGCTTTCAACAAAGTGTCAATCTTATTGGTCATCTCGCTTTGTTTTTGTTTGAAATCGGCTTCAAACTTGGCTAAACGAGCTTCTTGAGATGCCATAAATTGAGACATCAATCCTTCAAAGTTATCGGTACTACCATTGCCGGAAGGATTGTTGTTGAAAGTACGGTTCGAGTTGGAACCGCTTGATTGGAAACGATTAGGTGGGTTGGAAGAATTGGTTTGTTGTGCGTTTTGGGTTTGTTTCCACCTAAGGTTCGGGTGATTTTTCCATGAGGGGTTGTATGTATCACCGTAGGGGTTTGGCTCGGGTTTGAATGTGTACCACTTGTCTCCCGCTCCGTCGGTACGCGAGGATGCGTAGTCCGCAAAAGCTTGTTCGGGGAGTTCCATGCAATCACGAGTGTCGTGGGGACCACTACATAATTTACACGAAGAAGTGATTTTATTCACTTGGCTTGAAGGTTTAGGAGCCTCGTAGGATTTCATGAGAAACTTGACTTGGTCTTCAAGTTCTATGATCCTATGGTCGGACGTGCTTGAATTGTTCGAAGGCAAAGATATTGCCTTGACCGTTTTATTCAAATCATGGAGATCACTCCAACTTTCGTTGTCATAAAGAGCAAGATCTTCTAGGAGAGCCCATGATTGTTCCGCACTTAGATCACGTAGCTTACCACCGGCCGATTGGTCAATGATTTGCCTTGTGGAGAGATTGATATGGTCATAGAAGATTTGGACTTGGAGCCAAAGTTCTATGCCATGGTGAGGGACTTTTTGGAGTAAGTCCTTGAATCGAGTCCATGCCTCGTAGAGGGTTTCGCCTTGACGTTGTTGGAACATCAAGATATCATTCCTTAGCTTGGTAGTTCTTCCCGGTAGGAAAAACTGAGCAAGGAAACGATTGGTGAGATCATCCCAAGAGGTGATGGATCCTGCGGGTTGACGCTCTAGCCATTGACTAGCTTGGTCCCGCAAAGAGAATTGAAAGAGACGCAGTCGGGTCGTCTCTCGAGTGGCAACATCAAGGTCTATAGAATCAACAATTTTGAGAAAGTCCTTGAGATGTTGATTAGGATCTTCAGAACGAAGTCCATGGAATGCGCATCCGCTTTGCACCAAACGGATGGTGTCGGATCGCAAGGGAGTGACATTGGCTCCTTGAGTGAGCTCAATGGTGTTTCGATAGCCATGGTGGCTAGGACGGGAGTACTCTCCTAAAGTACGGGCTCTAGGAGGTGGTGGTTGTTGTGGTGGGTTGTTGGGATCGAGGATATTACCACCTTCCATGATGTCGGATGGTAATGGTTACGAACAAAGAAACGAAGAAAAAAGATAGACTAAAGAAAACCTAGAAAAATAAAATAAAAATCTCACTAGAAAGGAATCTAGTGAGTAGACCTATAAAATAAAAATTCAACCTAAACAATAACTATTCCCCGGCAGCAGCGCCAAAAACTTGATGCGTGGTTTTGCAACCTTACAACAGGTTTTACCTCTCGAGGGATCTCAAGAGGCTTACAACCCCACCAGGCAGTGTACCTGACCGATGTAGTATAGTGTAGTGGTAAGTACGGGGGATTGATCGTTCTCCACAGGGAATAGTGTTCGTTAGGTATGAAAAACTACTCTAATAGGTCTAAGGGTGAGAGAAGATTCTTTTTATGTTTTTATATTTTTTTATGAAAGCAAGTAAAATCTCGGGTTTGAAAGAGTGGGCGGAATTAGTTGCTAGTCAACTAACCCAAGTTACTACGAATGCAAATAAAATAAAATAACAGAAAATGAAAAGGTGGTAAAACTTATGTGGAGAGAAATGTGTTTACTTAAATTTCCTTACTTCCTAACTATCTTTTACCGGTTGACTAGTGTGTATTAATTGCGTGGATGACGGGTGTATTCCTTAATACCAATCGTGGGGTGGCGTACGTACTTCCCCAACTCTACAAGCTCCTACTTCACTCCTATGTCGAGCCGGCTAGGAAGCTCCTAACATGGGATCACTAGAATTCGCTTGTGCATTAAATACAACCATAAAAACCTTTAGTACGCATTGGTTCATGTTTCTTAAGACGTTCAAGCAAGTTACCGAATAGGAAGTTAGCCAGTTTTCTTAAGCCTAACATAGATAAACAATCATCCAATACAACTAATGACACACTAATAACCAATAATCAATAGCTAGGTTTCATTAGATCTAAGCAAACACAAAGATAACCTAGCCTAACATGTTAAACAAAAGACAAGAACAAGATAGAATCAAACAACACATAGACATATTGAATGATTAATTGATAACTTATCTTCAATGTAACATGGAAGATCTCAAGGCAAAAAGCCTTGAAAAAGCTGCTAAAATCATCTTAGGGTTTTCACACACAAAGTTCCACAATAAGTTCCACACTAATGACAAAAAATTGCAAAACTATATATAGACTTTCAGATCTGACGGCGTCACGTTATGGAGTGTGACGCCGTCACCTCGCCGCTTTTAGGGTTCCCGGATGGCCTTCTTGACGCCGTCTCTCTTTAGCTCTCCAAAATCCGTTCTGGCTTATCAAGGCTTGACGCCGTCAGAATTAGGCGTGACGCCGTCCCTCTTTAAATTAAGCCGTGACGACCTTGATCACTCCAAAGGGTGACGCCGTCATAATTCCCATGCAAATTTCTCTGGCTTATCATGAGTAATTTTCATATCCACCTTTTTCTTGCCAAGCCATGACGCCGTCCAGGGCAATCCCTGACGCCGTCAAAGGTAACTTTTAGCCGATTTTGAGACTTTGTCGTTTTCTTCACTTTTATGCTCCAAAAACGTCCAAAATGCTTCCTTTTCCAGATTTCTTCCCAAAAGTACCTAAAATGACAAAAGGAACGATTTAGGGCAATATTTGATCAAATAAATACGATTTAGGGCTTAAATGACCCCTTAAAAGCGGTACACTTTTCGCTTCATCAGTCACCATTCATGACATGGTCCCTGATGAAGTGATATCTGATATCAATGTGTTTTGTTCTCTGATGAAGAACATGGTTGTTTGAGATTGCAATTGCACTTGTGTTATCACAAAAGATGGGTACCATCTTATACTGAATTCCATAGTCACTGAGTTGACTTTTCATCCAGAGTACATTTGCACAACAACTAGCTGCTGCAACATATTCAGCCTCAGCTGAGGACAAGGCAACTGATTGTTGCTTCTTGGCACTCCAACAGACTAATTTCCCACCAAGTATTTGGCAAGAGCCTGAGGTGCTTTTTCTGTCCATGTTGCATCCAGCATAGTCAGAGTCTGAGTATCCTTTGAGATCAAGTCCTGAGCACTTCGGATAGTATAATCCAAGGTTAGGAGTGCCCTTCAGGTACCTGAGTATCCTTTTCACAGCAGTAATATGAGATTCTCTTGGGTCAGATTGATATCTGGCACATAGACATACTGAGAATTGGATATCGGGCCTTGATGCAAGTAGATACATCAGTGATCCTATCATTCCTCTAAAGAGAGTTTGATTTACTGGTTTACTAGTTAGATCAGGACCAAGGTTGTTTGGGGGAACCATGGGAGTTTTGACTGAGGCACAGTCACTGAGATCATACTTTTTCAGTAGATTCTTTACATACTTCTCTTGACTGATAGTGGTTCCTCCATCAGTCTGCTTAATCTGTAGACCAAGGAAGTATGTCAGTTCTCCCATCATGCTCATTTCAAACTTCTTTACCATTAGTTTTTCAAATTATTTGCAAAGTTTGAAACTTGTTGAGCCAAAGATGATGTCATCAACATACACTTGTACTAGTATGACATCATTATTTGTCTTATAGATAAACAATGTGTTGTCTATCTTGCCTCTGACAAATTTGTTTTGGATTAAGAAGGCTGAGAGAGTCTCATACCATGCCCTGGGAGCTTGCTTCAGTCCTTAAAGGGCTTTGTTAAGCTTACAGACATGATCAGGAGATTCATGGCTTTCAAATCCAGGAGGTTGCTCAACATAAACTTCTTCTTTCAGTGAACCATTTAAGAATGCACTTTTAACATCCATTTGGTACACCTTGAAGTTCATGTATGTAGCAAAAGCAAGGAAGATCCTGATGGCTTCCATCCTTGCTACTGGTGCAAATGTTTTCTCATAGTCAATGCCTTCTTGTTGATTATAGCCTTTGGCTACAAGTCTGGCTTTGTTTTTAATGACTATGCCATTTTCATCAGTTTTGTTTTTGAATACCCATTTCATGCCAATGACTGAGACATTCTCAGGACATTTGACCAAGGTCATTACCTTGTTTCTGTCAAATTGTTCCAGTTCATCATGCATGGCCTGAACCCAACTTGGATGTTTAAGTGCTTCTTTAACACTTTTGGGTTCAATTGTGGAAATGAAGTCCACAAATAGGCATTCATTGGATGAGGCTGCTCTTAGACTAGCAGCCATGCTCCTGGTGAGCATGCCTTCAGTAGGCTCTCCAATAATATTGACAAGTTCAATGTCCTGAGACCTAGTCCAACTATCTTGAGGTCCCGGATACTGATTTGAACTTGTGGAGGCCTGATTGGGTAGAGGGGTTGGTTCTGGAGTAGACACATGATCATTGATTGGTTCTTGAGTGTCTATCAGATCACTGAGATTGTTTGGATCTTGAGTATTTTGAACAGGCTGATTGATATCATCAGTGTGTGTATGTGCCTCAACAAACTCAGTGATGGTTGGGTTAGGTAGGTTGTGAGGGATTATGTAATAGGAGAGATTAGCATCATCTTGATACTGAGTAGAAGGATTGTTTTCAGACAGATATTCATCAGGAGGATATCTTGAATAATTATCAATTCCTATCTCTTCTACTGAGGCAGTTGAGAGCCTGATTGCATCAGTGCTCTCATCAAAGGTAACATGAAATGTTTTCTCAGTCTGCTGTCTCCTTGTGTTGAACACTTTGAAGGCTTTTGAGACAAGTGAGTATCCCAGGAAGTATCCATCATCAGCTTTTGCATCAAATTTCCCTAGGTGATCCTTGTGATTATGAATAAACACAGGACACCCAAAGACATGAAAGTAGCTGATGTCAGGGATTTTTCCTTTGAATAACTCATATGGGGTTTTCCCATGTCTCTTGACAATTATGGATCTGTTTTGTGTATAACAAGCAGTTTTGACTGCATCAGTCCAAAAATGGTTGGAAAGGTCTGATCCACATAGCATTGTCCTAGCAGCTTCAATAAGTGTTCTGTTTTTCCTTTCAGCAACACCATTTTGTTCAGGTGTGTATGGAGAGGAAAAGTTTTGGGAAATACCTTTCTCATCACAGAAACATTCAAGTTCATTATTTTTGAACTCAATCCCATTGTCTGTTCTAATTTGTTTGACCTTAATGTCATTTTGATTTTCAATGTTCCTGACAAAGGACATGATTGTTTCAGCTGCCTGACTCTTTTTGATCAGGAAGAATACCCAGGTGTATCTAGAGTATTCATCCACTATGACCAGAGTATACTTCTCATGGCTAATAGACCTTGGACTGACAGGTCCAAATAGATCCATATGGAGAAGATGTAGGCAGTTCCTGATGGAAAAGTTGGTTTTGGTTTTAAAGGATGCTCTGTGATGTTTACCTTTTTCACAAGCTGAGCATGGTTTATCCTTAGAAAACACAAGAGATGGTAAGCCAAGGACCTTGTTTTGTTTTACAAGATTGTTAATGTTCTTAAAGTTCAGGTGGGTGAGTCTCTTATGCCAAAGCCAGTTGAGTGTATCAGTGGCCTTAGCAAAGAGACAAGTTCCATCCTGAGTTAGACTGGACATGTCTAATACATAAACATCTTGTCTTCTTGGTGCAATGAGGACAATTTCCTTATTTGCATTGAAGATGGTTCCTTGCTTATCATCAAACTGAACTATGTATTTTGCATCACATAGTTGACTGACACTGATCAGATTATACTTAAGACCATTTACATATGCTATCCTAGTAAAGACAATACCATTGCAGTTTACTGAACCATAACCTTCAGTGAGACATGATGAATTATCAGCAAATATCACTTTGGGTCCTGGTTCTTCTACATATTTGTGCAGACACTCCTTAACACCAGTCATGCTCCTTGAACATCCACTGTCTAGATGCCAAACAGGATCCCTGGCATGTTTCTGCACAAATAGTAAACTAGGTCAGTTCTTTCTAGGACTCCATTTCATGGAGGGTTTGGTATTCTAGGTCTTTATGAAAGTATTAATTGATTGATGGTCAGAGGTTGAGTGGACTGAGCTACCACATGTTTTGCATTTGGTTGCAGGGGTAGCCTCAGTAGTTTGAGAGGATTGTTTCATTCCTCTTCTTGACTGAATGACCATCTCTTTTCCTGAGGATTTCTGAGTGGAACTTCCACTAGATTCACAGTGTTTGTCATATTGACAATCCTCAGGGTGGTGGTCATTGAATCCACACAAAGGGCAGGGTGGAAAAGGCTTGGCCTTTTGCTTCTGTTTCTGCTTAGAATCAGAAGGGTAGTTCAGGAACTGAGCCTTAAGTCCTGAAAAGTTTGACATGACTGAGCATTGTTTATGATCAGAGGTCCTGTGATCTTCCTTTTTGCAAATCATGCAATAAAGGACTCTATAGCAATCATCAGTGAGATGATTTGTATAGTTGCATAGCTCACATCTTTTCAGCGGTTTTGTGGGTTTGGGTTTGGTCTTTGAGGAAGTTGGTCTTTGTTCCTTCTTGGATTGAGAAGATTTCTCAGAAGATGCAATCTTCTCTCCTAGCTTCCTGACCATTTCAGCCAACTGATCAAATTTTGAGTCAGGGCTTTGGGTTGTTTCTTCAGAAGGGACTGAAGTTGATGAGTCATCAGTATTTACTGAGACATCAAGGTTTGCTCTCTTCAGGATGGTTGTTCCCCTTCCTGATCTCTCCTTTGGAGAGTGTGGTGAGAAGACCATAGGTGGGAGGCCTAAGTTAGGTGCAGCACCCTGAAGGGTATTTAGTGGAGGAAGTGGAGGGTATGATTCTGATTCAGACTCATTCAAGGACTCAGTGAGTGATTCAGTGAGTTCAAGCTTATTGAGTTTTTCAGTGAGTCCAAGCATATTTTTCAAAGCCTGACTTTCAGGAAGCAAGATCTTTCCAGTCTCAAAGTTTGGTAACTTACTGACTAGGTTGTCCCTGACAATCCAGTCATTTGACTTGGGAAGCAATTCTTGCTCAAAAGATATGCCAGCTGGAACAAAGTTTATTTCATTTTGACACACAATTGGATCAACCATAAGAGGGTCAATACCAATGGTTTTCTGAGAGATTAATCCCACAGTGTCAAAAACCTTAGGGTTCTTCTTGGTCCAGCTTTGAATTATAGCCTTTTCTTTGTTCAGTTCAGTTTGAAGGACTTGGTTTTGTTTCAAAATCTTAGTGTTCTGAATTTGTAGAGTTATTGTTTCTAGTTTGGCTTGCTTAAGTACAAGCAGTTCATCTCTACATTTGTTTAATTCTGACACAATAATGTTATATTTTGAAAACAGGTTAAGTCTTTGTTCCTCAACAAACTTTAAATCAACACAAATATAATTCATGTAAGACTGCCAATCAGAATCATCATCCATAGAAAGTAAAGTATTTACCTTCTTCATAGTGATGTTGACCCACTCTCCATTTCTAGCATGGCTTTTTCCCACAGCCACCTGATCCTCTTCAGAAAGTGCCATCAGTGCACTAACTCTTATTTCCTCATCTGAGGAAACCTCTTCATCATCCCAATCATATGCTTCAGCTACAAAAACCTTGTTCTTTGTCTGAATAGGTTTAGATGTTTGAGCAGCCTGAGGCAATATGGGGTTAGTTTCAAGAAGTGCAAGTTTAGCTTTGATATTCCTATATTTTGTTTCAAAATCCTTTTGACCCTTGTTTTGAAATTGTTGGGTGGACTGAAGCATTTTAGGTTGAAACTTGCTAGTTCCTGAGGATTTGTAAGAGGGTTCTGAGATAGTTTTAGAATAACAGTCCCTAGAAAAATGACCCTTTTTACCACATTTAAAGCATTTAGTGGTCTCATTTGCTTTTGGTTTTGTAAAGTTGGACTGATTTCTTTTGATGAAACGTCTTGAACTAGCAAGGAGTGCCCTTTCTTGGAATTCCAAGTTCAGGTCGTTCAGGTACTCCTCACCAGTCCTTTCATCAATTTCTTCTTCAGAATCCTCTTGAACATCCTGCACAACACCATTAGAATAGAAAGCAGTTGATATGGGTGTGGAGGTTAAGGCCTTTTTGGACTCAAGAGTTTTTGAGTCAGGGTATCTCCTTGAGATCAAGTTGTCCTCATAGACCAACTTCCCATAAATTTCAGGGAGCTCAAGGTTCTGAATGTGGTTAGCATTCCTCAGGCCTTGTGAGAAGTTGAGCCACTTCTCAGGGAGACTGTTGACAAATCCAACATTTGTCTCATGTTTGGACAATACAACACCATCATTTGATAATTCATTTATCAAAGTCTTGTATCTGGTGTAGGTCTGTGAGAGACTTTCAGAGTCTTTTGCCCTGAAAGTATTATACTCAAGTTTAAGGTCCATGACCCTATTTTCCTTGGTAACTGAGGGACCCTCAAAGCTGTTTACCAAGTCATCCCAAGTTTGCTTGGCTGTTAGACAGTTGATGACTGATTCCATTATATCGTCAGGAAGACATGATATAAGGATGCTTTTCAGGCGTTGGTCTTGATTGACCACCCTCCTCTCATCAATGGTCCATTGGGCCTCAGGCTTATTTAGCCCTGCGGCTGTCTTAGGGACAAATGGGCCATCCCTGATACAGGTGATGTAGTAGGGTTCCATACCAGTAAGATAGCAAATCATACGCTTCTTCCATTTGCTAAATTTCCCAGCTTCAAGTCTGGGTGCAACAGCGGAGTAGCTGCCACCTTTTTTGTCGACTAGCTGGGGTACATTGATATCAGCCATAGTAGGATCTTGGTTTTAAAAACCTAGAGCACTCTTGGTTAGTATAAAAGATTTTATAAACCAGAGGCTCTGATACCACTTGTTGGTCCCTTTACACGATTAGAGTTAACTAGAAAGTTAATCTATTTGTGTTAATGACTAATACACTGTTTAAGGATAATTCTAACAGTTATAAAACATGAATATAAAAAACAACAATATTTTTCAACATTTAAATTCTTATTAGAAATAATTCCAAGAATCTATACCCAAGTGTTTTGCGGAACGAACACTTGGGATTGAATAGACAAGGGTATGGGGTGTCTCCTATCGAAACTCAAGTTTTGCTTGAGTGGTAACAATATACCCACTGAGCTATCTCAGTGAGTTGTATACTCTTTGTAGGAGAGAAGTTCCTTTGTAAAAGTTCAAGACTTTCAATATACAAAGCACACTTTAACTTCTCTCCCATCTTATCTATTTATACACAAGTAATCTAAGTATAAGTGATTAAATATAATACAAGTTGTTGAGGTTGCGTGTCTGACAATTACAAAATGTAATTGTCATTTCCAAGAACCAATAGGAAAGGGCTAATAAGACTTTGGGAGTTGTTGGCTGACACTCCAAGACTTTTAGCCGCAATAGGGAAGGTTGGATCTGACAAGAGAAGAGTGTTGGGCCGACACTATTATCTTCTCAGATCTTTTCCCTATTGTTCCCGCCTTTTCTTCAGGCGTTGGTTCCTCAGTTTTCAATCACTTTGTTGTTGAGGAGACTGGGGTTCAGTGAGTTCTTGTCCAACACTCACTGAACCATCATCTTCTTCTTTGGCTTAAGTCAGACTCAGGGAGTACCGCCTTCCTGAGAAGTGAATCCTTCTTCTTGAATTCGTCTTAAGCATCTTGAAGATGACTCACTGAGAGGCTGTTCTCTCAGTGACTTGAATTGTTCTCGGTTTAAGTTTAACACTTAGTTAATTTTTGTCCAAATCATGTTTGAAGCATTCTTGGGTTTTTCATGACCCATTTATACATACCCCCATTCACTTTTACTTTTATTCACACTTTAAAAACACATTTTCTATACTATTTATACTTTCATAAATGTCACGAAGAACACCCAAATCCAAAACAACGCTGACAACAAAACATTTGAACATCCAATTCCATTTTCGATAGTCAGTAACCACCAATCAACTTTCAACCCGCTAGTTTTATATACGACATACTTTCAAAACAACTGCAAAAATTTTCAAAATAATTCGTTCGTACCTTTAGTTAACTCAAAAACATTTCAACAAAAACAACCACCACCAAAATGCACCGTCCACAAATGTATTCCTTGTCTTAGCCACCAACGTACCACGATTCATCATATCGTCTCCACCTCCTAACCAATCTCAACATTTTTCTCTGATTTCAACTTTTAATGTGAATGATATAAATGATTTTCACCCTTTTCAAGGTTATGATTCTTATTCTCCGACTCAAGCTTTGGGACCGTCCCGTAAAATAAATAAATAAATCAAGAAAAGACTCTCAAAAAGACATGGTTTGGTGGTCCTTATTAGTTACGGTTGTTTGCTGATAAGCTGATGAAAGTTTAAAAAGCTGAAGTGGCGGTGAAAAGTCTAGTCACAATTTTATTTTTTTATTTTTTTTTGAATGGTTGATTTTATTAAAACAAACAAGCAAGAAGCTAGAAGATTACAAAACATTATAAAGTAATAAGGTGAGGGTTTTTAAGCCACTCAATCCAACTAAATAAAGCTTTACATCTATACCGACACCAATTGAACGAACTAGAGACCACAACATCAAAGATGTCCGCCTTGAAAGAATTTTGACGACCAAAAATACTCTTGTTAAGAAAACTCCAAACATGCCACCATAACACATAGCAAATACCTTCAAAAAGTTGTTTGTGCTTCCTCGAAAGACGAAGGCTCAACAACCAATCCAACCATTCTTCATATGACGAAACCTCCTTATACTCAATATCCCACCATTGAGAAATCTTTCGTAAAATCTTGTTAGAAACATGACAATTGAAGAAAAGATGTCTAGTAACTTGAAACAAACATTTGACATATATGAAACCCCATGGGCAGCTTAACTATAACGTTTGAAAATATCGATACAAGATTTCATTTTAGAATCCACTGAGCTGCAATGACCTTTTGGAATTATATATTCTAGTAGAATCTTTGATAAAGCTTATTTAATGAATCATAAACCTTATATACTCACAGGACAGTCCCCGAGTTCTCGAGTGTAAGGGACAAAAGCTTAAAATGAGGTCCTTAAGAAACATGTTACATAAGCGGCCATTTTAGTGTTAACCGTATATTCTAGATAAGTTCAATAGTTGTCATTAGTTGATAACCATAAAGTTATTAGCTGTATAATTATGTTTATTAGCTTAATTAGTGGGTTTACCCAAAATAGATCATGTTATGTCCTCCTATATGTATTTTTCCTTTTGGTCTGTAATGATCAACGAATCAATTCAATCATTCTTATCCTTCATATCAAGTATCTTACATGGTATCAGTCATACGATCCTAAATCTCTAACCCTAAACCTAAACTCTTCCGTCGCCGCCTCCGGCCGCCGGCTACACGCCGGAGGTTCGGAGGGCTCCCTTTAAACCTTAATCTCTGTCATATCTCATCTTCAAATATCAAGTAATAACGAAAACCCACCTCAATCAACTATGAAAAAAAATAATAATAAATAAATAAATAAATAAATAATAAAATAAAAGTACCCGAAAGTTAGATCAGTCCGATTGAATAAAGTATCCAATGTGTGATGTTTAGTTTGGATGATTTTTTATGATGACTTGTATAAGTCTTGTTGGGTATGATTTTGCTTTTGATTGTTTCATAATATGTAATCGGTTGACAAGATCCCATCCTTATGTGTTTATCTTGTATTGTTGGTGGATCCTTTTTCCTTTCGTTTCTTATTCTTCCGTGTTTCTTTAAAAAAAATGGTGGATCTTTATGTTTTTTTAGGGAAAAACACGCCCCGTTTATTTGAAAGGTTCTTTGGGGGTTGAAGTTTTAGAATCAACTTTCGTTTTCTTATTTTTTCTTTTGATGTTAGTGCATGAGTCTTAGTTGTAATTTCCTTTGTTTTCATTGTAGGGGATACTTTGGGTTATTCCCTTTGTTTTAGTTGTAAGGGATACTTTGGGTTATCCTGTTTGGTCAGTATACTTTGGTTTATCTTGTTTGGCAAGGGATACTTTGGTTTATCCCATTTGGTCAGGATACTTTGGTTTATCCTGTTTGGTTCGTATACTTTGATTTATCCGGTTTGTTGCGTATTTATGTATGTTGCTGCTTGAATATGTGCTTCCGCTTACTGTCGAATGTCTTCTTCAACAATTATTTATTTGTTTTACTTTATTGTTTATTCGCTTTTAATCTTCAGCCCGAGCTTTCGCGATTTCGCCGCTCGGACTGCGGGGGAGTGTTAACCTTATATTCTAGATAAGTTCAATAGTTGTCATTAGTGGATAACCACAAAGTTATTAGCTGTATAGTTATGTTGATTAGCTTAATTAGTGGGTTTATCCAAAATAGATCATGTAATGTCCTATATGTATCCTTCCTTTTGGTCTGTAATGATCAACAAATCAATTCAATTATTCTCATCATTCATATCAAGTATCTTACATTTAGATGATATATTGCAAACTAGCTATATAAGAAAACGTAATCTTCTATACATTTTTATGCAAATTTTTCAATCAAATCTTCGTAGAGAATCTAACACATATGTGGTTTAAAATAAGAGGAGGCGGAGTGCCCAACGAGTTCACCAACGGGCTTGGCCATACCGGCGGTAACACCACCCCGCCCTCAACGGGCTGGTGAGAGGGCTGGCAACCCTCTGATAAAGCCGTTGGAATATTAACGTTAAGGGGGCAGTGTTGTAAATTTTTTTTTTTTTCCTTTTAAACAAGTGACCGTTAGGCATTCAAAAAAAAAAAAAAAAAACTACTCCTTCTTCATCTTCAACCGTGGCATTCAAAAAAAAAAAAAAAAAAAAAAACAACAACAACTCCTCTTTCATCTTCAACCTTAGATATCTATTGTCGTGGTTTTATTTCTATTATTATGTTATGAACTTTCTCGTACTTTTATTTTAATTATTATGTAATGAACTTTTATTTTTATTATTATGTAATGAACTTTTAAGAAATGTTATGTGTTTTAGTTATAAATTGTGTAGTTTAATAGTTTAGGGGGGGAAAATAAAAAATTTGGGAGGGCCGGAATCTCATGGGCGCAAGTGAAATTGGTTGGGAGGGTTGGTTGGGAGGACTGGAGGGTTGAAATGAGTTGGCAGAATTTTATTGGTAAAATTTGAGAGGGCTGAAAATTTGGGAATCATGACTCCTCCTCCCCTAACAAACTGTTGGGTCCATCAGTACCCAAGAATACTTAAAACAGGATTTGAACACAAATTATCTAAGTGTTAACTAAACCGAGAACAATTCAAGTCACTGAGTGAACAGTCACTCAGTGAGTCATCTTCAGGATGCTTAAGGCGAATTCAAGAAGAAGGATTCACTACTCAGGAAGGCGATACTCCCTGAGTAGGACTTAAGCCAAAGAAGAAGATGATCGTTCAGTGAGTGTTGGACAAGAACTCACTGAACCCCAGTCTCCTCAACAACATTAAGTGATCGATGACTGAAGAACTCAACGCCTGAAAGAAAGGCGGGAAGATCTGGGAAGAGTTTTAAGATAAGATCAAATCTTATCTTGTCAGGAAGAAACTTTCCCTAAGACGGCTAAAAGTCATGGAGTGTCAGACCAACCACTCCTAAAGACTTTATAGTCTATTCCCATTGGTTCTTGGAAATGACAATTACTGTTGTAATTGTCAGACACCCTTGCTTCAACAAGTTGCAGTTTTTTAATCACTTTTACTCTTTTATACTTGTGTATAAATAGGTTCAAAAGGAGAGAAGTTGTGTGTGTTTTGTACATTGAAAGCTTAGACTTTTACAAAGCAACTTCTCTCCTACAAAGAGTAACGTATCCCTGAGATAGCTTAGTGGGTCGAATTGTTACCACTCAAAGCAAAGCTTGAGTTTAGATAGGAGACACCACCATACCTTGTCTGTTCAATCCCAAGTGTTTGTTCCGCAAAACACTTGGGTAATAGATTCTTTGATTCATTTCAAATAAGAATTTAAATGTTGAAAAATACTTGTGTGTTTTTACTTTTACGTTTTCATTAATCTGTCAGAATTAATCATAACATTGTATTAGTCATAAACACGAATAGATTAACTTTCTAGTTAACTCTAAGCGTGTTAAGGGAACAACAAGTGGTATCAGAGCCTCTGGTTTATAAAATCTTTCAAAACTAACCAAGAGTGCTCAAGGTTTTTAAAACCAAGATCCTACTATGGCTGATATTAATGTACCCCAGCTGGTCGATAAAAAGGGTGGCAGCTATTCTGCTGTTGCACCCAGACTAGAAGCTGGAAAATTTAGCAAATGGAAAAAACGTATGATTTGCTATTTAACTGGTATGGAACCTTACTACATCACCTGTATCAGGGATGGCCCATTTGTCCCTAAGACTGCTGCAGGGCTAAACAAGCCTGAGGCACAATGGACCATTGATGAGAGGAGGGTGGTCAATCAAGACCAGCGCCTTAAAAGCATCCTTATATCTTGTCTTCCTGACGATATAATGGAATCAGTCATCAACTGTTTAACAGCCAAGCAAACTTGGGATGACTTGGCTAATAGCTTTGAGGGCCCCTCAGATACTAAGGAAAACAGGGTCATGGACCTGAAACTTGAGTATAATACTTTCAGGGCAAAAGACTCTGAAAGTCTCTCTCAGACTTATACCAGATACAAGACTTTGATAAACGAACTATCAAATGATGGTGTAGTATTATCTAAGCATGAGACAAATGTTGGCTTTGTCAACAGTCTCCCTGAGAAGTGGCTAAACTTCTCACAAGGCCTGAGGAATGCTAATCACATTCAGACCCTTTAGCTCCCTGAAATCTATGGGAAATTTGTCTATGAGGACAACTTGATCTCAAGGAGATATCCTGACTCAAAAGCTCTTGAGTCCAAAAAGGCCTTAACCTCCACACCCATATCAACTGCTTTTTATACTAATGGTGTTGTGCAGGACTTTCAAGAGGATTCTGAGGATGAAATTGATGAAAGGACTAGTGATGAGTACCTAAAAGATCTAAACTTGGAATTCCAAGAGAGGGCACTCCTTGCTAGTTCAAAACGTTTCATCAAAATAAACGAGTCCAACTTTTCAAAAGGAAAAGCAAATGAAACCACTGAATGCTTTAATTGTGGTAAAAAGGGTCATTTTGCTAGGGACTGTTATTCTAAAACCACCTCAGAACCCTCTTACAAATTTTCAGAAAATAGTTCCTCAGGAACTAGCAAGTTCCAACCTAGAATGTTTCAGTCGACCCAACAATTTCAAAAAAAGGGTCAAAAAGACTTTGAAGCAAAATATAGGAAAGCCAAGGCTAAACTTGAAATTCTTGAAACTAATCCCTCTATGTCTCAGGCTGCTCAAACATCCAAGCCTGTTCAGGCAAAGAACAAGGTTTTAGTTGCTGAAGCCTATGATTGGGATGAAGAAGAGGTATTCTCAGATGAGGAAATTAGAGTGAGTGCACTGATGGCACTCTCTGAAGGTGATCAGGTGGCTGTTGGGAAAAGTCATGCAAGAAATGGAGAGTGGGTAAACATCACCATGAAGAAGGTAAACACCTTACTTTCTATGGATGATGATTCTGATTGGCAGTCTTACATGAATTATATTTGTGTAGATCTTAAATTTGTTGAGGAACAAAGGCTTAACATGTGTTCAAAATATAACAACATAGTGTCAGAATTGAATAAATGTAGAGATGAATTGCATGTACTAAAGCAAGCCAAATTAGAAACAATAACTCTATAAATTCAGAACACTGAAATTTTGAAACAAAACCAAGCCCTACAAACTGAACTTAACAAAGAAAAAGTTGTCATCCAAGGCTGGACCAAAAAGAACCCCAAGGTCTTTGATACTGTGGGTTTAATCCCTAGGAAAACAATAGGAATTGACCATCACATGGTTAACCCCTATGTAAGTCCTAGTGAACTGATCTTTGTTCCAGCTGGCATATCATTTGAGCAAGAAATGCTTCCCAAGTCAAATTACTGGATTGTCAGGGACAACCCAGTCAGTAAGTCACCAAACTTTGAGACTGGAAAGATCTTGCTTCCTGAAAGTCAGGCTTTGAAAAATATGCTTGGACTTACTGAACAACTCAGTAAGCTTGAACTCACTGAACAACTCAGTAATACTGAGTCAGTGAATGAGTCTGAATCAGAATCATATCCACCACTTCCTCCACTGAATACCCTTCAGGGTGCTGCACCAAACTTAGGCCTCCCACCAATGGTCTTCTCACCACACTCTCCAAAGGAGAGATCAGGATTGGGAAAATCAATCCTGAAAAGACCTACCTTTGAAGTCTCAGTCAATACTGATGACTCATCTACTTCAGTCCCTTCTGAAGTAACTACCCAAAGCCCTGACTCAAAAACCAGCTTCCTCAAAGACCAAACCCAAACCCTCAAAACCCCTGAAAAGATGTGAACTGTGTAACTATACCAATCATATCACTGATGATTGCTATAGAATTCTTTATTGCATGATTTGCAAAAAGGATGATCACAGGACCTCTGATCACAAAACACATTCAGTCACATCAAACATGGCAAGTCTTAAAGCTCAGTCTTTAAACTATCCTTCTGATTCTAAACAGAAACAGAAACAAAAGGCAAAGCCTTTTGCACCTTGCCCTTACTGTGGGTTCAATGACCACCATCCTAAGGATTGTCAAATTGACAATTGTTGTGAAAATAGTGGAAGTTCCACTCATAACACCTCAGGACGTGGTAAGGCCATTCAGGCCAGTAGAGGTATGACAAAGTCAGCCTCTCAGTCCACTGAGTCTACATCAGCAATCAAATGCATAATATGTGGTACCTCAGTCCACTCCACTACTGACCATAAATCACTTGAAAATGTTAATAAAGACCCTCAAAGCTAAACCCTCCAAGAAGTGGAGTCCTAGAAAGAACTGACCCAGTTTACCATTTGTGCAGAAACATGTCAGGGATCCTATTTGGCACCTTGATAGTGGATGTTCAAGGAGCATAACTGGTGTGAAGGAGTATATGCACAAGTATGTGGAAGAATCAGGACCCAAAGTGATATTTGTTGATAACTCATCATGTCTCACTGAAGGTTATGGTTCAGTAAACTGCAATGGTATAGTCTTTACTAGGATAGCTTATGTAAATGGTCTAAAATACAATTTGATAAGTGTCAGTCAACTATGTGATGCGAAATACATAGCTCAGTTTGATGATAAACAAGGAATCATCTTCAATGCTAATAAGGAAGTTGTCTTTATTGCACCAAGAAGACATGATGTTTATGTGTTAGACATGTCCAGTCTGACTCAGAACAAAACTTGTCTCTTTACCAAGGCCACTGATACTCTCAACTGGCTTTGGCATAAGAGACTCTCCCACCTGAACTTCAAAAACATAAACAACCTTGTAAAACAAAACAAGGTCCTTGGCTTACCATCTCTTGTGTTTTCAAAGGACAAACCATGCTCAGCTTGTGAAAAAGGTAAACATCACAGAGCATCCTTTAAAACAAAAACCAACTTCTCCATCAGGAACTGCCTTCATCTTCTCCATATGGATCTATTTGGACCAATTAGTCCTAGATCCATTAACCATGAGAAGTATACTCTGGTCATTGTGGATGAATACTCAAGATACACTTGGGTATACTTCCTGATCAAAAAGAGTCAGGCAGCTGAAACAATTATGTCCTTTGTCAGGAACATTGAAAATCAGAATGACATCAAAGTCAAACAGATTAGGACTGACAATGGAACAGAGTTCAAAAATTATGAACTTGAATGTTTCTGTGATGAGAAAGGCATTTCACAAAATTTTTCCTCACCCTACACACCTGAACAAAATGGGGTGGCTGAAAGGAAAAATAGAACACTCATTGAAGCAGCTAGGACAATGCTAAATGGATCAGTCCTTTCCAAACACTTTTGGACTGAAGCAGTAAAGACTGCCTGTTACACACAAAACAGATCCATCATTGTCAAGAGACATAGCAAAACTCCTTATGAGTTATTCAAAGGAAGAATCCCTGACATAAGCTACTTTCATGTCTTTGGGTGTCCTGTGTTTATTCATAATAACAAGGTTCACTTAGGAAAATTGATGCTAAAGCTGATGATGGATACTTCCTAGGATACTCACTTGTCTCAAAGGCCTTCAGGGTGTTCAACACTAGGAGACAGCATGCTGAGGAAACATTTCATGTTACCTTTGATGAGAGCACTGATGCAATCAGTGTCTCTAACAACTCAGTGGAAGAGATAGGTATTGATGAATCATCAAGATACCATCCTGATGAACATCATGCTGATAATGGTCCTTCCACTCAGTACCATGCAAATGCTGACATCTCCTATTACATCATTCCCCACAACCTTCCTTACCCAACCATCACTGAGTTTATTGAAGCACAAAATACTGATGAATTCATTCAGTCAGTACAAAGTACTCAGGTACTAAACAATCACAGTGATGAGTCAACCCACTCAGACTCTCATGATGCTGAAGAACATCATGTGTCTGATCTTGATCCTACCCATCAGGCCTCTACAAGTTCTAATCAGTTTCCAAGATCTCAGGACAGTTGGACTAGGTCTCAGGATATAGAACTTGTCAATATAATTGGTGAGCCTACTGAAGGCATGCTCACAAGAAGCATGGCTGCTGAACTGAGAGCAGCCTCAGCCAATGAATGCCTATTTGTGGACTTCATTTCCACAATTGAACCCAAAAGTGTTAAGGAAGCACTAAAACATCCAAGTTGGGTTCAAGCCATGAATGATGAACTGGAAAATTTTGACAAAAACAAGGTAATGACCTTGGTCAAATGTCCTGAAGATGTTTCAGTCATTGGCATGAAATGGGTATTTAAAAAACAAGTCTGATGAAAATGGCATAGTCATTAAAAATAAAGCCAGACTTGTAGCCAAAGGCTATAATCAACAAGAAGGCATTGACTATGAAGAAACATTTGCACCAGTAGCAAGGATGGAAGCCATCAGGATCTTCCTTGCTTTTGCTACATACATGAACTTCAAGGTATACCAAATGGATGTTAAAAGTGCATTCATAAATGGCTCACGGAAAGAAGAAGTTTATGTTCAGCAACCTCCTGGATTTGAAAGCCATGAGTTTCCTGACCATGTCTGCAAGCTTAACAAAGCGCTTTATGGACTGAAACAAGCTCCCAGGGCATGGTATGAGACTCTTTCAGCCTTCCTGATCCAAAACAAAATTGTCAGAGGCAAGATAGACAACACATTGTTTATCTACAAGACAAATAATGATGTCATACTTGTACAAGTGTATGTTGATGACATCATCTTTGGCTCCACAAATTATAAACTTTGCAAACAGTTTGAAAAACTAATGGCAAAGAAATTTGAAATGAGCATGATGGGAGAACTGACTTACTTCCTTGGTCTACAAATCAAGAAGAATGATAAAGGAACCTCTATCAGTCAAGAGAAGTATGTCAGAAGCCTACTGAAGAAGTATGAGCTCAGTGACTGTGCCTCAGTCAAGACTCCCATGGTACCCCCAAACAACCTTGGTCCTGGTCTTACTGGAAAACCAGTGAATCAAACTCTTTTTAGAGGAATGATAGGATCACTGATGTATTTACTTGCATCAAGGCCTGATATCCAATTCTCAGTCTGCTTATGTGCCAGTTATCAATCTGACCCAAGAGAAACTCATATCACTGCTGTGAAAAGGATATTCAGGTACCTGAAAGGTACTCCAAACCTTGGATTATATTATCCAAAATGTTCAGGCCTTGATCTTAAAGGATACTCAGATTCTGACTATGTTGGATGCAACATGGACAGGAAAAGCACCTCAGGCTCCTGCCAAATTCTTGGTGGAAAACTAGTATGTTGGAGTGCTAAGAAGCAACAATCAGTTGCCATGTCCTCAGCTGAAGCTGAATATGTTGCAACAGCAAGTTGTTGTGCAAATGTACTTTGGATGAAAAGTCAACTCAGTGACTATGGAATTCAGTACAAGATGGTTCCCATCTTTTGTGATAACACAAGTGCAATTGCCATCTCAAATAACCCAGTTCTTCATCAGAGAACAAAACACATTGATATTAGATATCACTTCATCAGGGACCATGTCATGAATGGTGTCATAGAATTACACTTCATTCCTACTGAATATCAGCTAGCTGATATATTCACCAAGCCATTGGATGAACCAACTTTCACCAGACTGAAAGCTGAACTAGGAATGTTGGATATTGAGAATCAGTCCACTGATTGACTCCATCCAAATATGTGTAAATTCTGCTAAACCCAAGTCCCTGACTCAATGTGTTCTTCAGTGAGAAAGGTCACTGAACTTCAGGAACTAAACCCAAGTTCCTGAATTCTTAATCCTCAGGAATTAAACCCAAGTTCCTGAATTCTTGGTCCTCAGGAACTAAACCCAAGTTCCTGAACCCTTGAACCTCAGGAATTAGACCCAAATTCCTGAACACTAGAACCATCAGTGACTAAACCCAAGTCCTGACAATCAGGTTCACTGAATGAAAAGTCATTCAGGGTCCTCAAGAGACATTAAATACTAACTTAAATGCTCTAAGTATCTAGTTAGTAAATGTCCGAGGTTGGTAACTGAATTCTTATTTAATATAAGAATATTTGTTCTTTTGCCTTTCTGGCTTCCACCTCTAGGCCACCACATTCCCACTTGTCATTAAATGCCTCTCCAATCACATTACAGATATGTGATGACTCATCTCTGCAAATTACACTTTTGCAGAACTGCTTAACTGTTCATCTTGACTGTTGCGCCAAACCAGGGAAAGTGGAGTGTTGGCATTAAGTGCGGATCCCAAAACATTTCATTCAAAACAATTTCCAAAATTTCTTTTTGAATAAATAAAATCCGCTTAATGCCTAAAATACCCTCCACTTCACTTCCCTATAAATACCCCAACCAAAATAACAACACACACGTCTATTAGAAATCTTAAGTAAATTCTGCCCATTTTTTCTCTCAAAACTAATAGTGTGTGTGTTCTTAGGCTTTAGAAACCTAGAATCATTTGTTAACCTAGACCTACCAATACAAATGGCTTCTTCTAATGCTATCACATACGCCCCTAATGTGGATTTCATATTAGAGGGCGTAGACCTCACAAAGAACAATGTGGTGGGAAACTTTTCCTATCCACAAAAGTTCCATGCTTACAAGAACGTGAAGAAATATCTTCAAAACTGTTTTCTTGCAAAAGCATTTACCAAGACCCCCTCAGTCATCTACCATGACTACTTGAGGGAATTCTGGTGTACTGCTGTGGCTACTAGCCCAAAAGACACCAAAGAATCCATCATCACTTTCACAGTGATGAATGGGAGAAGGACCTTCTCCCTGGGTTACAATGACTTCATCAAGGCCACTGGTCTTGATTTTGCTGAGGCTTTTGAGCCCAATCCAACTGACCAAGAGGTTAAGGGAGAGTTGATCTTCTTGGGACCTCATGACCCTAAACGTCCTGAGTTGTCCGCTGGAGCCTTATTAGAGAAGGCTCTAATTGTCAAAACCTGGTTCCACCCAGTCTGGAGGATCCTGATGACATTCGTCATTCAGGTCCTTGGGGGGAATAAATCCTCCACTGAGCAATTGAACTCATCACAACAATTGATGTTGTTCAGTCTCTTGGAGGGTAGAAAAATAGATATCGGAGGTATAATCTTCCGTGACCTTGTTGCTAAGCTCTCAGGAAAATCTAGGCAAAAACACTTGTCTTATCCTAGGTTTATTTCCTGTGTGCTTCAGGACCTTCTTGGTTCTGACTATGTGAGGCCTGACGTCGAAGGTATGAAACTTGACGTCTTACATAAGACCAATTTCACTAGTGGCATCACTGAGGTACAATCCATTGCCCTGACTAACTACATGCTGGTGGTTATTCAGGGCGAGAACGCTGTTTCTCCAGTACCTTCACCTACAAAGAAGGTGAAGAAGACAAAGAAGGGTCAGTCCAGTAAGGTGGTTAGACCCAAACCACTCGCCACTGAGACTGATGCCCAGAACCAACTCAACCTTAAAAAGGGGTTGAATGTGGCCCAGACCTCTGAGACACCCACTACAGAGACCCTCCTGACCATAAAACAAAGGCCAACGAAGGGCACTGAGCAATCATCCTCAGTGTCCTCGGGCGAACCTTTTCCACATGTCTCTACTGACATATACAAGTTAGTAGGGTCAGGAACAACCACCCATTCACATTCCGATGAAGGAACTGACAAATCACAATCAGTTCTTGAGGGAGAAAAGGGTTCTAAATCCTCGGTGGGGCAGCACTACTCCACTGAGAAGGGGACCCATCACCAATCACATCCCGCTAACGTTCCTGAGCAATCACACTCAGGGTCTCAGGGAGTAAAGGTCCCTGAATCTCCAGTGGTTGGCGAGATATGATAATGTTCTTCCATTAACTGAAAGACAACTGGTTAAATTCCTTCACAAAGCCAACGAGGGTCTTTACACTGAACTCACGGAAGAATAGTGGAATCAGCACACTGAAGTGGCAGCCTCCTATGCCGACTTCAGGGCTTCTGTTGAAGAATTTCAGGAAAAAGTGCTTCAGGTCGCCAAACTTACTGACAAACAACTTGGCGACCTAAGAGAGACCATTGATGAAATGGGCACTGAACAGCACAAGGAACTCTCCAACATTCTTAAGGGTATTGAATCTGTTCAGGAACAACTTGGAGATGATCCCATCCTGATCAAAAGACTGCATGAGTACATGGATACCCAGAAGTTCACCTCCAATTCCATCATTGAGCTTCTCAAGCTTCTTCAGGGGGTAGATTTCAAATCTATCAGGTCGCAGCAAGATTCTATTCATCAGGCAGTCACTGATACCAAGGGGCACCTGGAAAGGATATCCTCAGCCTTTGATCAGCTCTCAACAAAACATAATGAGCTGATCGACCACTATACCTCCCATGTCACTGAACTTACCACGTCCCAAAAGGCAATGGCGGCTGAAATTACCACCCTGAAGAATGAGTCATCAGAAACTAAAAAGATGGTCTCCAGTATCCTCAGCATTCTTCAAGCCTCTCAAGTAGCTCCTCCTCCTCAGTCAGCAGGTACATCCACTGAAGTTCCAATACCTGCTGAGGGGGAGAAAAATGATGAACCTATTCCTGATCCTTCATCTGCTATCGTGGTTGTCCCTGAAACTTCCACCAGTCAACCCCCTCCCACTTCCAAAGGGAAGGAAATCATGGTGACTGACAGCTCTGCTCCAAAACAATTTGTTCAAGCCTCAACTGAAAGGCAGGCAGATCCTGATGCACCATTTTATGTTGATTTGGATGGAGGAAAAAGGTTCTTTGGGACTCCTGATGAAGTGGCTGAAGTATTACATCAACAAGATCTCAGGAGGGCCCTAGAAAAGGACAAGGAACTCAGCAGACCATTAATTGTTGAGGTTGCCAAGGAGGAAATCAAGGAGTCTGATAAAGACATTCAGGGGGATGAATTCATCAGGCTACAAGCTGAACTTCTTCAAGAACACAACAAACAAGCCAAACTAAAAGAAGAAAGGAGGCAAAGAACCTATGAGAGGTATGTGTGGCACATGACCAAGACCAAAGGAGAGGGCACAATCACTGACATAACCATTCATCCCACCAAGCCCATAAGCATAACGGTTCACAGGGGACCAAGGAAGTATGAGGTTAACCAGCCCATTAAATTCTCATAACTTGGGCTAAGGGAATGGGATATGATGATGCTCATCCTGACGAAGAAGACACAAAGCAAGATAGCCCCATCTCTTATCAAGTCCCTGAACGCAAAATATGAAGAACTTGAAAGAGTAGCTAAGAGTCTTGGGATTGATCATGAGAAGGCGCTTGCTTCTCAGGGACTGGCAATCCCTGAACCTACTCAGAAGTCCGGAAGGAAGAGAAAAGCAGTGGGTCAGGAACCTGAACAATATATAGCTGCTTTGCACTGCAACAGGATTCCCCCTGAGGGAGTCAAGTTCATTCCTAACCGTGTCATCAAGAAGCCTGAGTATGGTATCTTCTTCATTGATGAATTCGCACAGCCAGCCTTCCAAAGAGTAAGTGACATTGATCTGGTGGAAACGACAACTCTCCTCGCCTACAAACTGATGGCACTTAGAGTGAAGAGTCCTGAGAACGAGGAGTTTGTCAAGCTGCTGGACAAGATGATGAATGAAAGACCTGAAAAGGAGGTGTTAGTGTCTAAGAAAGCGAAACTTGAACTCATGGGTTATGTACAAGAACCCTGAGTATTTTGTACTTAGTTAGTTAGGACTTGTAAAGATATTAATAAGATGATGTTTTTATTATTTCAGTGTCCTTATTTACTCTCTAGAACATTCAGTATGAGCAGAAGTCATTAGCTCACTCATTAATGATAAAAAACACTTAGGAATAATTTATATCCAAATAGGGGAAGATTGTTGGGTCCATCAGTACCCAAGAATACTTAAAACAGGATTTGAACACAAATTAACTAAGTGTTAACTTAAACCGAGAACAATTCAAGTCACTGAGTGAACAGTCACTCAGTGAGTCATCTTCAGGATGCTTAAGGCGAATTCAAGAAGAAGGATTCACTACTCAGAAAGGCGGTACTCCCTGAGTAGGACTTAAGCCAAAGAAGAAGATGATGGTTCAGTGAGTGTTGGACAAGAACTCACTGAACCCCAGTCTCCTCAACAACATTAAGTGATCGAAGACTAAAGAACTCAACGCCTGAAAGAAAGGCGGGAAGATCTGGGAAGAGTTTTAAGATAAGATCAAATCTTATCTTGTCAGGAAGAAACTTTCCCTAAGACGGCTAAAAGTCATGGAGTGTCAGACCAACCACTCCTAAAGACTTTATAGTCCATTCCCATTGGTTATTGGAAATGACAATTACTGTTGTAATTGTCAGACACGCTTGCTTCAACAAGTTGTAGTTTTTTAATCACTTTTACTCTTTTATACTTGTGTATAAATAGGTTCAAAAGGAGAGAAGTTGTGTGTGTTTTGTACATTGAAAGCTTAGACTTTTACAAAGCAACTTCTCTCCTACAAAGAGTAACGTATCCCTGAGATAGCTCAGTGGGTCGAATTGTTACCACTCAAAGCAAAGCTTGAGTTTAGATAGGAGACACCACCATACCTTGTCTGTTCAATCCCAAGTGTTTGTTCCGCAAAACACTTGGGTAATAGATTCTTTGATTCATTTCTAATAAGAATTTAAACGTTGAAAAATACTTGTGTGTTTTTACTTTTACGTTTTCATTAATCTGTCATAATTAATCATAAAATTGTATTAGTCATAAACACGAATAGATTAACTTTCTAGTTAACTCTAAGCGTGTTAAGGGAACAACACAAACATAGATACGAATGGGTATGTTTACGAAGTCGACTCCTATGCTTTAAACAAGTAGGGTGCGCCCGCTGCGTTGCAACGGGTATTTTTTTGTTGTTGTTTCGTGATAATTTTATTGGTATCGTGTATGTTTTGGTTATCTTTTTAAAACGTTATAGAGGGTGAAATGTTTTTTTTTTGTGAAGCAGAGTTTAGTTTTTGAGTATGGACTGATACTTTTTTTTAAAAGTGTTGCGGTTTTAATTGTGGTAGTTGGTTATATATATAGACTTAGGATCAAATAAGAAGAATAATAAAAATAAGAAGGATAAGAAGTAATCAGAACCACACATTCTAGATGCACATACAAAAATAGATGCATATTCATTTAAATTTTCCCTCCGAAATTAAAATGTGTGGCTAGCATTACTTCTTACCATTCTCATTTTAATTATTCTTCTTATTGGGTTCCTTCCATATATATATATAGGGAAGGGATCCGGTGCGGATTGGATTTTAAGTAGGGATGGTGCGGATTAATATCATAGTAACATTCAAAAAAAAAAAAAATCAAAAAAATCTGAAAAAAGATAAAAAAGAAAGAGGACAAAAAATTATTAGGAAATCGCTGAAAAAAAATCAAAAAAGAATCGTTTTCATGGTTAAAAGGTATTATGATACTAAGATTTTTTTAAGGGGCAATTAATTTTGTAGCCCGGTCGCTAAAGGTGTTGATTTTTCGGAAATAGCTCTAGCGACCGACGACTTTTATATGAAGTTGACATGTGCCACAAAAAAAGTGGCGCCCAATCATTAAAGTGGTACTTGTGTCATAGCCCACTATGTGTACTTTTTAAGCGACTTTTTTACAACGACTTTTCATACATTAAGCGACCTTCTATTTTGTCTTTTTCCAGCCAAAAAGTCAAACTTCGAAAAACTTTATTTTATTCTTTTTTCCTCTTCCCAATGTTGAGCGACCTTTTTTTACTTTGAGCGACTGACGGCTTGTACTTTTAGCGACTTTTTTTACCTTCCACATTTTTGTACTTGTGTCATTACCTTTGTACTTTTCAACTTTTTTTACTTTTAACCTTTTTGTACTATTCACCTTTTTGGATTATTTTTTAAATACTTTATAAACACTTTTTTATTTCAAAATCTTGAGCGACTTAAAAAAAATTTAAGCGACTATATTTTCTTTAAACGACTTAAAAAAAAAATATTGAAAACATGTCGTTGGAACCTCATATTCATCTAATTCATCCTCATATTCATCCTCTTCAATTCATGAAAAAACCCAGATCTTCATCCAATTCATCCTCTTCACTTCTTCAATCTTAATTTATTACATCAATCCCATCTTCTTTGTTTCAACCCCATTAACCCAACCATCTCAAACATAAAAAACAAACACCAGATCCAATCAAACATACAATCAAAATCCAAACATAGATCGAAAAGAAAACTAAACGAAAAGAAAAAGACTGATGACAAGCAAAAAGGTGAAGCCCGTAACAGCTGAAGAGATCGGCACAAAGTTGGAGGATTTGAAAGTTAGAAGGGAAAAGAGGTCGATAACTAGAAAACAATACATATGTCTGTTCTACTTTTTTGTGTAAGCCTATGTTGTCACTTCATCTTTTGGAATAAATAGACACAACTTTTGGATTCTGCCTTTGCTTGTTTGAATTATTAGGTATGCTGATTATTACGTTTCTAGTAATTTATATGGTAATATTGTGTGTTTGTTTTTTATGTTTGAGATGGTTGGGTTAATGGGGTTGAAACAAAGAAGATGAGATTGATGTAATAAATTAAGATTGAAGAAGTAAAGAGGATGAATATGAGAAGAGAGAAGTGAAGAGGATGAATATGAGAGGCTAATTGGGCTTTAGTTTTGGGTTTTCATTTCTTTCCTTCTTATTTGGGCTTTTAATTTATATTGAACTTATTTTAACCCAAACCAATTCATTTCGTCTTGTTATACATATATGGATAGTTATATAAATTTACTCTTTCTAATTTTATGTACTCTTTTAATTTTATGAAATATGTTACATTAATATTGTGTATGTTTTATTTTATGTAAAAAAAAAAAAAAAAAAAAAAAAAAGGACGACGACACCACATTTTCTGGTGTTGTGGGTAACGGTCAGAATGTGGTGCCGTGGGATTTCTGGTGCCATAGAGATTTTTGCTGACGTGGCAGCCAAATTTTTGCCATGGCTTGAAGCCATGACTCATGGGTACCCAATGCTCTAAGAGCATTTGATACGCAGAGCTGGTGGCTTGCGCCATGGCCACCAACCAACCATGGCTGACGGCGCACGGTACCGCCGCTCGCGCCATGACCACTAGCCCACGCCATCATTGTTTTATTTATTTATTTTTATTTTTGTTTTTTGTGGGATTTGTTTGTGTATTTTATATATATATATATATATATATATATATATATATATATATATATATATATATATATATAATTAATTTACAGTTTATACCTTTAAAGTTTGATTTCATTGTCATCTTTATTTTAAAGTTACATTAGTATAACTAATATTGTGTATATTTTAGTTAATATTGTGTATGTTTTATTTTATGTTTAATATATATATATATATATATATATATATATGGACGACGGCACCACATTTTCTGGTGCCGTGGGTAACGGCCAGAATGTGGTGCCGTGGAATTTCTGGTGCCATAGGATTTTTGCTGACGTGTCAGACATTTTTGAGCCATGGCTCTAGGGTGCCCAATGCTCTAAGGGATGTTTTTTTTTTTGTTAATGTTGAAATGTTAAAGCTGATGTGGCGCTAACGTGACGGGATGTTATTTCATAACTTGAGTTATGACACCTATTGCTCTTAGTAAAGTTTGCCATTTAAACTTGTTTTGTAAGGGATATTATAGGCATTACACATTACAAATTTAAGAATTTTAATTTTAAGAAAAATTATGTATGCATTATAAGTAGTAGAGACATACAAGAACAAATTTGTGGGGCCTTTCAAATTTTGAGACTCTAGCAGTCGCCTACTTCGACCACCTTAAAGTATGGCATTGTATACTCGTACGTTGTCTATCAACTATTTTAGGTAATTTCCTAAGGTTTTTGGTCTAATAGTATGTGAGTGACTTATTAGCTAAGTGGTTGTGGTTTCAAGTCTTGTAAGTGAAATTTGTGAGATGGTGTGTGAGATATGCGGTAGAGGTGTGTAAAAAAGTTTTCGTTTAAGAAAAAAAAAATATAGGTTATTGTAATATATTATAAACGAATGAGATTTCACATTAAGCTCGAATACGAGTAAAGAAAGTGTAATGCACACTCGTTTAAGCTTATACGTATCTGACCATGACAAAGACGCGAGGGTAAAAGGGCAGTGCCCTTTGCAGAGTACGAGTGGCAGCGGTCCTTCACCACTCTTAGACTATGTGTAGTGGGGCGTGATTTGCCCATTTTTTTGCCCATTTAGCACCCAATTCGCGCCCCCCTCCCCATTACATAGGGGCGCCAAAACTGAAAAAAACCCACTAGGCGCCAATTGATTCACGCCCCGCCCCTCTCTTCCTCCAAGAATTCTAGCCGTTGATGTATATATGAAAATAGAAGATCTGTATATAAAAGTGACACGTGTCAAAATTTGCCCCACCCACCATTTTCCACCATTAAACACCTAAACCCATCAACCCCTTTTGCTGACTGGGTTGACACATGTCAAATTTTGCCCCACCCACCATTTCTTATCACTACGCATAGTCTTAATTGACTTGCCTGTCAACTTCTATAGGTTAATAACAGATTATTGGGTCTCATTTGCAACTTACGAAAATCCAAAGTTTTTCTTGGATTGTTTCATGTGGACAAAGATTTCATGTAACTTACGCAATAAGAGTCACAATTAACTTTTAAGAAGTAGGTTACAACGATTTAGTCAAATATCTAAGATCATGATCACACCTTGACGCCAAATTTTTACGAAAGTTGGCAAGCATTTTGAATGTTTAACATTTATGTTTTTGTTAAAAAAGAAATGTAATAAAAATAGTTTAGTAATAATGAAACGCGTTGAAAAGAAGATGCACCAAAATTAAATCCGTAAATTAGTCACGCGGTTCGCAAATAACGGGAAAGGGGTCATGTCGTTGAAGGGTAGAACATCATACAGCTGCCTCATTCAACTTGCCTGCACTTTGTCTTTTTTCCTTTTCCTTTTCATTTTTCTTTAAGAAAGTTTTATATATATATACTCCCTCCGTTTTAATTTAATTGTCCATATTTCCTTTTATGGATATCTCAAATTAATTGTCCACTTTCCTTATTTAGTAAAATCTAGAGAATCTAGTGAAGGAATATTCCATTTTAGTGGTTGAAAATTAAAGTGGCCCCACTTTTATTAAACTTTGTGTTTTCTTTGTCCTGACAAATAAATTGAGACGGAGGGAGTATATAGTTTTAATTTTTTTAGATACTCGCGCCATTTTTTCATGTATATGTGAAATCAAATATTGTATTTTCTGTAGGTGGTTTCGAATTCCTTTATTAACAAAAACTGAATGTTAAGTTTTTTATACAATAGCTCATGTTGTTAGCATCAAGTTCAAATCATTGAAAAAACATGAATCCGAGTTGATAAAGTTCATTAGTTGGCATCAAGTTTTTTTAATACTAGACTCGTGCTAATGTAGTACAAAAAAATTTATACTCGATACACATTTTTTAAACAATGGGTAGTTTACAATCAAAGATCTAAATCACAACTTGATATAAAACACAATATAAAATAATAAATCAAAGTATATATTAAATATTTTCCATTATTTTCTACAAAATACATGCTACTAGAGCTCCAACTTGCAGCACAGCATCTTATGCTCTCACAGATCTAATCTAATAAATACAAAATATAATATTATGTAGTATGCATTAGATATCTGCCCCATTCATTTTCATCTTTTTTGGATTCCACTGTTCACCCACACTTTTCCTACATTTAACTAAAAACAAAAATAACACACATTAACCCATTTGTCATTTCTATAGCACAAACTCACTGGTTCATACAATATGAAGCAATGGAGCATGAAGACTACATTGTTAATGTTACTAGCAATGTTGTATACTATAAATGGTGAAGACCCTTATAGGTTTTTTGATTGGAATGTTACTTATGGTGATATTTACCCTCTTGGAGTCAAGCAACAGGTATTTTTATTGTCATTGTATATATTATTATATTTTAGCTTGCTTATTAGACAAATATGTTACTAAACTTTGCGATTTTGTTCGCATAAGTTAATGAACTTTCGTTTTGTTTAATTGAGTTAGTGAACAATGCTCGTATATTGGATTTTAACTATGTACATTTGGGTTGCAGGGGATATTGATTAATGGGCAGTTTCCTGGGCCACAAATCGACTCTGTTACTAATGATAATGTGATTGTTAGTATTTACAACAACTTGGATGAACCATTCCTTATTACATGGTTAGTTTATTACATTTGTTTTTGTGTTTTTTATGTATGTTTTAGAATTAAGTCAATTGCATATAAAATTTGACATAGTATCCAAATCAGACGATAATGTAGTACTCCCTCCGTCGCAATATAAGTGTTCAGTTTGACTTTTTGAAGTATTTTTTTTTTAAGTAGACGCATGTGAAAATTAAAATGAATACAATATTTGAATTCATGATTCCTTTATATATGGATCAGGAATGGGATACAACAAAGGAGAAATTCATGGCAAGATGGAGTTTACGGCACGAATTGCCCAATCCCACCTGGCCAAAACTTTACATACATTCTTCAAGTCAAGGATCAAATTGGTAGTTTCTTCTACTTTCCGTCGCTTGGGATGCACCGGGCTGCTGGAGGGTATGGTGGCATTACAATCTCCAGTCGCCCGAGGATCCCTGTCCCATTCCCTCCACCCGCAGGAGATTTCACTATTCTGGCGGGTGATTGGTTTAAGCAAAACCACACCGTAAGTCCCTTGTAGATTGATATTAATAACACTTAACTCTATATTCTAGTTTTGGTGCTTTTTGTGAAATTGTGATCCTAACTTTAATATTTGTTCAGGATTTGAAAGCAACATTAGACGGAGGGCATGATCTTCCATTCCCTGATGGTCTCCTTATTAATGGTCGTGGATCTAACGGATTTACATTCAACGTTGATCAAGGTAACCAATCCAATCATTTTCTCGCCATGCATCGGCCGAAGTTACTTTTTGTATCGCAAAAAATTACTTTTTTGACATTGAAAGTTACTACAATCACAAAAACTAACTTTGCTACAAGGGTCAAAATGGTGCAATTCATGTCTTAAGAAACTTAGTTTAGTGATTTTGTCAGAAATTGTAATCACATGTAAAAATAAGTTGTTATTATACGTAATTTTGGATAGTCATCATGTTGTCGTATTGTGGCTTAGAAATCCAACAAATTTGAAATTTTCGTGCAGGGAAAACTTATAGGCTGAGGATATCAAACGTGGGACTTACTACATCAATCAACTTCAGGATCCAAGGCCATAAGATGTTGCTAGTAGAGACCGAAGGAACTCATACTCTTCAAAACACATACTCTTCTCTCGATATTCATTTGGGCCAATCATACTCGGTTTTGATCACTGCTGATCAACCACCGGCAAATTACTATATGGTTGTCTCAACTAGATTCACCTCTCAAGTCCTTAGTGCTACCTCCATTCTTCGTTACAGCAATTCCGGGGGATCTTTCCCAGCTCCTCCACCTGGTGGTCCCACCATCCAAATCGACTGGTCTTTGAATCAAGCCCGGTCTATTAGGTATTTATTTTTTGTAGAATCTTTGTACGAGTCAAATGGGTCAAAATCGAGTAAATATGATTCAAATAATATTATTGTCAATTTCGGTTCAATTATATACAAGGTAACACATGGGTGTTTAAGATTGCTTATTAGAGTGCTTATCTTTTTATTTATTAAGCAGATAAGCAGCTTTGAGCGTTTTGATAACGGTACTTATGTGTTCTATATGAGAGTAAATAAGCACTTAGTTACTGGTAGTTTTTGTCTGCATGTAGTAACTAAGCACTTAAAAATAGATAGTTGTCACCTGCATTCTTAAACAAATAAGCAATTTCAGATAAGCAACCTTTGAAGAATTTTTATATTTAGTTTAATGTTTTTATTTAGCCATTTGATTGGTAGTTATAGTACTTTTGACAGTTTGATCCTTAAATGCATTGTGATTGTTTTTTAACCAGACAAAACTTGACAGCAAGTGGACCAAGGCCTAATCCCCAAGGGTCATACCATTATGGTATGGTTAACTTCACTAGAACCATAAGGCTCGCGAACTCTGCTCCTATTATAAATGGCAAACAGAGATACGCTGTCAACAGTGTGTCGTTTATACCAGCAGACACACCTCTAAAGATTGCCGATTATTTTAAGATCTCGGGTGTGTTTTCCATTGGAACCATTTCCGACAGCCCCAATGGTGGTGGTGGTTACCTTCAAACTTCCGTCATGGCTGCTGATTTCCGAGCATTTGCTGAAATTGTTTTTGAGAATTCAGAAGATACCGTGCAATCTTGGCACATTGATGGACACTTTTTCTTTGTCGTTGGGTAAGCTCAAGCCCTCTTTTTCAGTATTTTTATTTATTTATTTATTTTTAATAGTAGCAATGCGTATTCTGGAAAATCGTCAAATGAACCCTCTTGACATGGACCTATACTATTCTGATCGATTTCATAAATTCATGCCAAAGCGACCCGTTTTTCCACAAGTCGCAGAAATTCACTTTTTGTGATCAAAGTGAGTTTTCAATGTCGCAAAAAGTGATTTCTCTTGACAAAACATAAACATCAAAAAAATGAAAGTGACTTCGCGACACATAAAGTGAGTTTTGCAAAAAGTGGATTTGATAACATGGATCTGAATCGTGTTTGTCTCACTAAGAAAAGCTATTATTGGTAATGAGTTTGATACTAAAAAACTTGGTTAAATGGACAGGATGGATGGAGGGCCATGGTCAGCAGCTAGCAGAACGAGCTACAATTTAAGAGACGGGATATCTCGCTCTACAGTTCAAGTATACCCAAGATCATGGACAGCATTGTATGTACCACTAGACAATGTTGGTATGTGGAACATAAGATCTCAGAATTGGGCTAGACAATACTTAGGTCAACAATTTTACCTTCGAGTTTATTCACCGGTAAATTCATGGAGAGACGAGTACCCGATCCCAAAGAATGCCATTACTTGCGGCCGAGCAAGTGGTCGCAAGACACGTCCTTTGTAATTGTAGGTGCACCGTACCGTGTAGGATCTGTCACAAAAGGGTGACCAGCTCTACATATCAGGGTTTAAATTACTCTTAAATGATATTGATTATTCATCTTTTTTTGTAATTCTATAAATCGATTTGATCACTTTGTTTAGAGGGTAAATGCTAACTTTCCTTCTATGGTTAAATATGAATATGAAGGGTAAATGCATGCCAAGGTTATTGTGCAAAATTAATGACATTTAAAAGTTCTTGATCTTTCCAAAAATAGGTGGATCGGTAGTGCTACCAAGTGTCTAGGATCTCTAATATTGTTGAGGATGATGTTCTTTAATTACCTGTATCCCAAAAAAAAAAAAAAACCGATCACCAAATGGCTTAATTAATGATAAGGTTCTTGGTTTCCTCACAAGAGTTCAAGGTTTCAAACCTCACTAGGTGTCTTTGGGGGTTGCCAGGGAAAAGTCGGTACATCCCGAGATTATCTCGTTGAAGCCGTGTACATCTGAATCAAAGTGGCTCGCCCTCCCGAATAACACAAATAAGGAAAACCTCTCATCTGTTTTTTTAGTATAAAAAGTGAAGAGCTGTCAAACAATGTTAGTTTGTTTGTTTTGAACATGCAAGAAAATTTATATATTGCATTACATATATACATATTATATATTATTTTGGTCCAAAAACAGTTCAGTTTAATTATCAAGTAGGATGGTTAAGTTGTTGACTACAAAGTCGTTGCTTGAAGACCTTTGGTCAGACATGACGTTTATGTCAGCAATGGATTATAGACTTCAGCCGAACATGTGTTATTTACTCGAGGGAAAAGGATATATAGGTCCAGGACAAAAGGAAAACATTTTTTGCATTGTCACCTAGCGAAAATATATAAATGAATTAGTCTGTTGATCCGAAGAATAATGATCATGAGGAATAATGAGTGGGGTTTGGTGATCAATCTCATTTTCGTAAGTATTTTTTCAGTGTCAATATTGACAGATTAAGTGTTTTGGTGCTGATAATATCACGGCACCTTGTTCTAGTCAAGAGAGAGCAGCTCTTGTCAAGTTCAAATACAGTGTCGAAGATGACTCTGGAATACTGTTATGTTTAGTCTTCATCTTGGGTTGGCAACAACTGTTGTAAACTACTAAAAAAAATCTCATAAAGACCGGTTAGAATGGCTCATGGAGAGTGGTTTAGGAACCACTCTAGGCGGGGGGGTATTTCTATAACCAAAACATATAGAAACCGGTTCCACAACCGGTTTCTAATATGAGCATCGAAACCTGTTTGCTAGTAATAACCGGTGTCTACATGCCTCTATTATAGAGTAAGGAAACCAGTTTTTATATAAGAACCGGTCTTGGTGAGAATTTCGTTTTAAAAAAAATTGATTTTTTAGTTTTTGCAAAAAAATATAAAATTAACATTTGATTATATAAAAGTTATTTCTATTACTAAACTAAACTCACTACCATTGTTAAATATAGAGTCAAATAGAAAGTTCTATGAACTTTAATTAAGCCTGCGTAACTGCATTAAGTAAATACAAACGAAGCACTGTTCTGCAAATTCTATGTTTCAAGCACTTCACATCCTCCCTCTTAGGCATATGCAAATAATGACTTTTACCAATGGCTCCATCTACATACTGTTTCAGAGTTGGTTTATGTCCACTCAAAATTAGTTTAGTAACTATCTAGAAGTCTTGCAGATTACTTCACATAAAAGGTGGATACAAATGAGCGCCCAGGGTATAGCTAAGAAACGGCCACTGCACATATAATGCTATAAAAAATGATTGCACTTCTCTAATGCATACCACAACTTACACAGATACTTTACAGTTGTGAGACAAGAAAAAGATCCTATTAATTTCAGTTCAGTATAACACTATCAGATTAAAACGATCAAGTAACAAAAACTAATAAAATGACGCAATTTAAATAATATTTAAAAGATAAACTGTTATGAAATAAATAATAATTGCTAGCATGTTCATAGCTTCTTACGGAGAAGAACATGAACTCGTTACACACACAATGAAAGGAAAACAGCAAAAAACTTGCCTTCCTGCTCTTCAAATGGTAAAAATCAATAAGATCATCAGGTTGTGCATATAAAATCTGAGCCTTGGCTTTTAATTCCTCCGTTTCCCGCAGATGTTTCTCCGCCAGCATTTGAACAAAACCCATGTCCTCGAGCATATTACCGGTGCACCATGTCCATGGCTGCTAATTGTCATGTTAAATAATTGTCCTGGTAATTGAGTAATTGTCCTGCTAATTCCTGTTAAACCATGTCCATGGCTGCTAATGGCTACTAATTGTCCTGTTAAATAAAAACGCATCATATTACCACAACATGATCACAGTTACTTGAAGTACATCAAATAGCTTCAAATATTTGAAGCAACTATCTCTAAGTTGCCACACAGATACAATTACCAAAGGCAAAAACATAGAATGCGGCAATGCGCATATAACAAGAACATAAGAGAAAGTTTTAAATCAATTGATCCTAACTGAATGACTTGAAAAAAATGAACATACCAACGTGACCAATGAAAACCACATTCAAGTGACGCTTCTTATTGCCGTCCGCAACCTCCTCAACAACTTCTGGAGCAGGAGCAGCTGCAGCTGTCACGTCTTCTTTCCCTGTAACCAATAAACATTACAAACACGTCAAAAGAAAAGAGGAAAGTTATATACATTTAAATTATGAATGCAAAATTTCGTTCACCTGTATTACCAAAACTAAAAGTCATTGTGGTGTACAAATTCATACTGACATCTCTTGGTACCAGCCATTAATCTATCAAACTGGTACCAGCCAATTAATCCTAAACTTTCAGCTAATCCTTGGTACCAGCCAACTAATCTATCAAACTGGTACCAGCCAATTCATACTGACATCTCTTGGTACCAGCCATTAATCTCTTGGTACCAGCCGTTAATCTATGAAACTGGTACAAATTCATAAGTCATTGTGGCGCTTAATCCTAAACTTTCAGCTAATTAATCTATCAAACTGGTACCAGCCATATGCCAGCTGTCTCGAATCGCTACCAAAATCTGCTACAACTAATTTCCCCACAAATCCCACACAACGCATCTCTCCATATTAACCAATTAAAAGGACAAATAATAAACTTCTAATGCACAACTTATTTCAATAAATTTCATCATAGATAACTCGCAACATATTATTTCAATTATTCAATAAATTTCATCATAGATAACTCGCAACTTATATATGTATAAACAAATACACAGGGACACGGATACGCATATATTATGAACCTTAAGTTTTGTTCGTAATTCTTTACTTCCCAAATCAGATAGAACACAGCCTCCATCTAGACTTAATTTGTAGCAATAGTAATGCCACATTTAAACCAGATCTCAGAATAAGATATAAATATGGAACCGTGCGTATTACACTTAATTACCTGATTGTTAACAACTGGGATGCCGTTTTCCAATATAATCTGTAGCCGCTGGGTATCAAAGTTAGTCAAAGCTACCGTCTTAATCTTACCTGCAAACCAGAACATAAAGTTATATCCAGTCATGAGAAGAATTTAGTGAGAATTGAAGACGATTGATTAAGATTAAACCTTCTTCTTTCAAGTCTGTAAGATGTTTAAGGGCATCGAGATAACCATTATTGGAGTAATCCCACCTAGTTCAAGAAAAAATAACGACTCGACAATATTCCATCTTACCACAGGGATACCTTAATTGCTACACACAGGCTTACAAGTTGGCTTTATCTATAAAGTACAAATTTAGTAAATAAATGGTAAAACGATCTTATGATATCAAGTGTGAATATTAACCAACAATAACAAACTCAATCCCGCCAGAGCGGGGTAAGGGTAAGTGCGAATATTAACCACGGGCGTTAAATATACAACCTTTTGCTAGCTGTTCTTTACGAAAATGGAGCTCCTCTCACAGCGCTGCAAGTTTCTCATGTTGCAGCACTTTCCAACTGAGTTGACCATCCGCCTTGCTCTGAAAATAACAAAGTTGGACAACAATAAGGTGAAAGAGCAGTATCTAAAAGAACAAATTTTCTATGGAAAATTTTTAAGCGAGAAATATAATAACCAATAGAAGCGCTAAATGACCCCTAATCAGCTAAACCAAGGTTGAATGTTTGGGTTATCTTATCTTTAGAATAACTAACTTAGGCGACTGGAACAAAATCATAGTCACCGTCATCATCATCATCATCATTGCCTTCTAGTGACGCCGCAGGGGCATAGTCATAATCAGTTAAGACAATTACAGGGACTTCACTCAAAAAGTACATTTAAATATCCCTGTTAGCCAGGAAATTTAAGATATAAACTATACCTTATTGGAATAAATGTGTCTACCTAGCTTTGGTGAAAGGGATATATACAGCTCCATTGACACTATCAAGTGTCTCATAATCACAACAATACTCCTCAACAGTGTCAATTTAGCAATAGTGGTTATATCTAAATAACCTGTATATTTAATTATTTATATACACGAGTAGTGTATTAAATTAGAGATAACAACTACATCGAAACCCTAATTCATAATTTGATTAACAAATTTAAAATAAAATAAAATAAAATAAAATAAATAAATAAATAAAAAATCCCAATTTTGGCTTAGGACCAGGAACCCTAATTTCGGATTCAAGAAGTATCTAAAAGATCATATGAAATAGAAGATAAAACAAATTAAAGTACCTGAATTATAAAGAAATCGAATTGGAATGGCAATAATTAGATTGCGACCAACGACTATAGTGGAACCATAATTATTGCCATTCCGATTTGAAACCCTCTGTTGGTTTATGATTTGAAACCCTATAGTCGTTGAGACCATAATTTGAAACCCTCTGTTTGTTTATGGTTTTCAATTCGGAATGGCAATAATTAGATAGCGACCAACGACTATAGTGGAACCATAATTTGAAACCCTCTGTTGGTTTATAATTATTGCCATCTAAAAGATCATATGGGTGGTTTATGGTTTTTGTGTGTTGAGAGAAGAATGAAAGTGGGGTTTCAAATTAGTGAAAGTGATAAAAGAGGGAAAAAACCCCGCTTAAAAATTTTGGTACACAGAAATGGGTTTTCTGAAATGACCATTCTTTCAATTTTAACATTTTAAATTCCTATGTAATTTTTCTTTAAAAGATTAGGTTTTCGGTAACCGGTCTCTATTTAAGGATTTCTATAAGGCAAATCTAAAATCTTTTAAAAAAAAAAAAAAAAAAAAATAGCAGATGTCTTTGCGTATCTATAGAGACCGGTCTTTTATTGCAGAACCGGTTTTTCTTCATTTTTATATTATAGAGACCGGTTATTGTATGACAACTGGTTTTTTACACTTTCCAAACCTGTTATTTTTTAGAATAGGGACTGGTTATTATATAACCGGTTTCTATTAGGGGTGTTTATGAGACTTTTTGTAGTAGAAACGAGTCGAGTGTGATGGTGCCACTGGGAGTGTTGTCAGTCTTCATCTTAGAGGAAAGGTCAGGATACTTCCTTATCAAGAACCCGAGGCCGAGGAATATCAACTAATTGGTAATAAGTTGATCTCTTCTCTTGAAGAGTTGAGGCATCTCAAATATTTGGACTTGAGTGGAAATGAATTTTCAGGAAGCCAGATCCCTAATTTCATTGGATCGTTCAAGCATTTAAGTTACCTCAATCTCTCTAATGCAGGTTTCATGGACAATATTCCACATCACATTGGAAATATTTTCAGTTTGAAGGTTCTTGATCTTAGTAAGCTTTAATGTCCTTTCGTCGCTAGAGCACCTCAACCTAAATAAAGTGGATCTTAGTAAAGCACAAAACGTTGACAGGTTACTTTACATACCTTCATTATTAACGTTAAGCCTGCCAACATGTATAATTTATAATGCTCAACTTGGCCTGCATCTTCATTCAAGCACAAAATTAAAACTTGCCAGCATCAAACGCCTAGATCTTAGCGCGAATTCATTCTATGATCAACTACCTCTCTTTTTTGCAAAACATGTCATCCCTAGCATTCCTCGATCTTTCATTTTGTCCTCTTAGTATGGCATGGACGCCTGCAAAATTGTTTTTTTTTTGGTAAAGGGTATTACTACAAAAAATCTCATAGAGACCGGTTAGAATGGCTCATGGAGAGTGGTTTAGGAACCACTCTAGGCGGGGGGTATTTCTATAACCAAAACATATAGAAACCGGTTCCACAACCGGTTTCTAATATGAGCATCGAAACCTTATTGCTAGTAAGAACTAGTGTCTACAACCGGTGTCTACATGCCTCTATTATAGAGTAAGGAAACTAGTTTTTATATAAGAACCGGTCTTGGTGAGAATTTCGTTTAAAAAAAAAATGATTTTTTAGTTTTTGCAAAAAAATATAAAATTTTCATAATTCCATAATATACAACTAAAGTAAAGTGCATAAATCTTGATACATGACAATATAACCAACTACAACATATCAAATCGTCTCAACTTGACTCAAACTTGTTTAACTAATTAAGCTAGAAAGGAATGTAGTAGCAGCAAGCTCGCCCTTCAAGGCTCCAGCATAAGCTTCCCGTGTCTAACCCCAACAGCTGCACAATAAACCATTACGTTAGATGTTCCGAATTCGATCCGGTTACTTACAGAAAGGTTGATTAAGTTTTAGCTAAAAAGAATATGAAAAGGACTGCTTAAACGACTTGAACTTTTCTTGACAAATTCTAAACAACGGCCATATATTGTTTATAATTAATAAAATGTGAAAAATTAGACTTAAAGTGTTCGAGGTCAATCCAACCCGACCCGTCAAAGACATAACCATTTTGACATGTTACCGAACCAGTCCGACCTGCCCATTTTCCATCATTAGTTTACACTTTTACATGATCATACCTTTAGAGTATAATCTGTAACGACATTAGCTTCTTGACCTTCTGTTGCAGCAGCCTGAATAACAACAAAACAATAATAAAGATTTCAAATTTCGGTCATAAACTATTCAAAGTGCTTGATGTAGATGATTTCTTACCTTCATGAAGATATCAAGATCAGGATCGGGCTTAATATTTGCATCTCTTTCCCTTCTAGATAACTCTGCTAACATGTCTGCAAAGTTTTTTATATAAATTCAGTTACACATCACTCTATAGAACTTTAATTAAAAAGAATAGTGAAACAGAAATAAATCATAAACTAACCATAACGTGATCCAACGCCTTGACACCTTGCAGAAAAAGCCAATGTTTCTCTGACAGTCATTTCTCCGATATGGACATCATTTTGACTGATGTAAGCTGAAGTTCTTTCGGGCACAAACTTATGTAACTCATGACCATTATAGGTTACCTTACCCGAGCACTACATTCACACACAAATAAATAAATAAATAAATAATGTAAAAACCTACATGGCAAAGAGATGAATACATGACAAATAGATTAATTGAATAATAAGAGATCCTTTGTTCTACCTTGAGCTCCTTGGCGAGCGTCCCAGCCATGGCCAATAAAAGTGACGTCTTCCCGGAACTTGGAGGACCCAGTAGCGTCATTCTAAAACGTTACAATACGAAGAATCAGTACCAGTAATGATGCTACACTACTACAAAGTCATAATGCTAAGTTCCACAGAATTCAAAAGAAATGTATCGTTACGCACCTCTGTGTCTTTTGCAGTTGCAGCCTTTGCATGAGGCAGTTTATATGCAATAGGTTTCTGAACGTTAGGAGGATTAATGGGTTCCACAACGACCCGAGAAGACTTTCACCCTTGTCCTGAATATCAACAATAATACATAATTTCTACAGCTAAATGCCAAATATCTGGTCAGAAACAAATTATATAAATATGATCTGTACAGAACCTTGTGGTTTGCTGTCCACTTTTAACAGCCAACATACTTGACAATTTCTTTAGTGTCACCAAAGTTATCAGGTGAATCTGTTGTCTAATAAACCTGTGAAATGCATTAGCATAGGACCAAAAACATAAAACTAAGTATCATATGGTTTTTAAATTAAGGTACTTGAGAAGGATACAACCATAAACAGCTACAAACTCTTTCATGAGAACCACCATTGAGCATCATCTGCAGACCCTCTTTGCCTGCAATAATTATGATCAGCTATCAAGAACTTATGAAAGCATATATCTACTTAATAAGTCATGTAACTTCTTAAGTGGTTCTTTCTACAACAATAACTTAGTCACATTCACAAAATGCCTAGCTTCGGTCTCAACCTGCTCCGAACACTTGTATCTTTCCCTCCTTTCATTCGCTCTACACCTTGAACGTGTCAAATATACCTTAAAACCATTGTAAATCACTCTATGAGGATGTTGCATATCAATGGTTGTTAAGTTAAACATATCAATATATTAGTAAAAAAAAATATTACTGTATCAAAGGAGATGCAAAGGTGCTAATTGCCAACTAGAACAACAATTCCATTGCATAATTAAGAAGAGATTAAGTCATTTCTTTTTTCTTTTATTTTTTTTTCTTTTTTTGAAATAAAACTAGAAGTCAAATAAAATCACTTTAACCCAAGAAAAAAGTCAAATAGTTATGCTCAAATAATTTTTCCAAACACTGCAAATTTACGTATTATAGCACATCCAAACACCCCTGTATTAAAAATTCTTCCCAAGTGCCATTTAAACTAACTCACAGACCAAATTGTAATGCATAATGAATGTTTATAACACATAAAATTAATAACTTTCGTAAACAGGCGCGTACCATATGTCCATATGATCAAGTAAACATCACAACCTCCAGCTGTTAATGTTCAGATTTGCTTCGTCATTTGGTGGACTTGTAATTCTCGGGGGTGCCACTTTCACATTGAGAACAGGATAGGCAACTGTATACAATGTTTTGAGGATGATAACAACCCTTTGTGTTGAGCATTTGTTTTGATATTCTTGATCCGAATGGCACAGTACTATCTGCACAAGAATTGAATGGTCATCAGGTCTCTTATGTAATTTCACATGATAACACTAAGTGTTTTTGAATTTCAAGCGTATTAGGTAATTTTTCTAAGCCAAAAGCCACATGTCTTTTTAAAAGCTACTTCCAGTGACTTTTCTTAGACACTTAATTTTTTCGATATAAAATTCTCAAGCTCTTACAATAAAACAAAGCTTCTTTTTGAATAGGATCATAGTTTTTCAAATACAATAACTTAAGCTCGCAAAATTGTCGAATAGGTTTCGAAACACCTAATTATGCATGCAAAACCACCATAAAAAACACCCTGAACTTTTTTGAACATATAGTTTTCCAAAAATAGCTAATATATGATATCAATGTAACAAGTAAGAAAAAGTGTAGCTATAGGCCTATAGCCACATAATTATCAGCTATATATAGCATACATCTGCATTAGTGTCTGTGTGTTAATGACAGATTGCTAATGCAACTATGAATGAGAGAATGCCTTTGACAAGTAAACAAGGATATGTCAATTAGTATCCCAAACGCCTCCGAAGAAGCGACAAAATGATTACCACAGAAGGCACCCAATGACGGTATACCAGCATCACGACTAGCCCAAAACTGCAAGGTTTTATAGGCTACACAACTTTCAGGTAAACTTAACATTAATTTGTTTCTGGAGTATCTTTTAAAGTCTTAAAGTGCAAGCATTATTACAATTGGCCTATTCTTGCACAATCTTTCCACACCTTTCATTCTATCCCTTTTTTAAACGAAAACGATGGCGAGTTAATAATTAATACCAAAAATGAAGATCACCCGTATCTATAAGAAACAGCTTAAAAACACTGATTTTACCATATCATAAGCCATGCTAACTACCGCCAACGGGCCTAGTGACATCTTAGGTTAAAACCTCACTAGGTAAACATCTTGGGGGTAGCTAGTAAAAGTGTCGAAAACAGTCACGAGATATCCCGGTTAGACCGAGTACATCTAACTCAAAGACTCGCCCTAACCGGGAAACCTAAACATGTAAAACCTCACCTGTTTTTTTATGCGAAGCACCAACATTATGTGGAAAAAAAAGGTTAACATACTTAGTAAACAGCGGTATAATAACATCGAGATTCATAAATGTAAACAAACCAATGTTAAGGTTCAGAAACGTCTAGATACTAAGTTATAAGCCTGTCACACACATTATTTACTTAATGCCCAACCATCTCTATAACGAAGTTATTAGTACCAAGTTTAGCCCAATGTGCCTTGAGGTCAACTGGATGGGAAAGGTTGTGACCTTCACTTGCAAGCTTGCAAAGTAGCTTCTAGTATGCACTATGCCTCATTTTCCTTCCACCCACACGTGAACCAGGCCTCGATGGACTCATTGGTAGAGGGAAAGCCGATATTCCAGAGCTACAACAAGCAGATCGCCATCCCATCATCCCATTTTTGTGGCACTGTCTAGCTACACCAATGCAAGAACATTTCCTCCATGATGACAAGTATATAAACCTTCTTCAGCTACATCCTCACAGAGAGTTCATATACAAGACATCCATGTAAGGCATCATCCAATGCTAAAGCCTTGTTACCTTAGATAAGGAACTACATTTCCTTTATGAAGGCAAATATAGATCATTCTGTAGTTACCCCTCACAGAAAAATCTATAAATGGCATCCATAGAAGGCATCATTCAATACCTCTAAGGCCCAACCATCTCTATATCTCCCTTCCCTACTGCTAGATATCCCAAACTCGTATCTAACATAACTAAATTACTACGAGGACATGTAACGCAACATCAAAGACAAATCGACAAATCCATAACTACTAGAGCAGAATCCTACTTGCTAATGGACGAAATTCAAACGAAAACACATAAGTTCACTAAAACTATAAACTATAAAGTAAACATATCAGAAAATCAAGCGATAATCACCACTGAAGACATAAAACTTGCAGTTAGGCTAAACAAAGCGATAACTTACAATTTACATAACTAAAATCATTATGAACATGTACCTAACAGCATAAGTCGTTTCAACATCAATAACTTCAATATGATTAACACAAATTGACTCAAAATCACCATATATCAAGCAATAATTCCTACTACAGATGTATCAACTTATATTGTGCGAGCTTTTGTAGATGGGTCCCGCAGATGGTTATGAGCTTTTGTCAACAGATATTAACCTTAAAATAAGTAATAATTGTGTATCAAAGTTAAATTAAGAAGAAGGAAAATACCATTTGATGTGCTCAAACTCAGATGAATGACCCAAATTGAGCTTGGTCGTGATGGTAGAGGTGAGTGTTGGTTTGGGATACGATTTGATAAAAAAGATTGCGGTTAATATCTTGTCAAATGATGCAAACAACATCATATATATTAAGAGGGGTGGTGGTTAGGGGTCGATTGGCGGGAGGAGAAGCTGTGAAGGTGGAGGATCGTGGTATTGTATAGTAGCAGTCAAAATTGGGGGGAGAGTTTGGGGGAAAAGTTGTGGATCGTGGGTTGTATATAGTTTTTTTTTTTTTTTTTTTTTTTTTTTTTTTTTTTTTTTTTTTTTTTTTTTAATGAAATTATATAGTGACTTATTTAGTTGGAGAAAAGAAATTATTGCATAATATATGCTATTTATTTAATTTATTTGGCTATGTCTTCGGTTTGTATAGTGCCTGCAAAAATAACAAATGTATAAAAACACATTAGTTGTTGACTATAAAATAAGTATATTAGCTTAAATTTAGTTATAACTTGAGTTAATTATTTTATTACCTGACTCGTTATTCTTCGTGTCCTTCTTGATGTTCCGATCTTAAATAAACAGTATCATCAAGAATTTCATTTAAAGACTGAATACCACTAGAAAATGGAGGTAGCTCGTCAAACTGATTATAGTCGTCCTCGTCCACAACATCATCAACACCAACTATATGTCGTTTACCATGCATGACAATGTGCCATCTATTGTCTTTTAAGTCCTCGACAAAAAATACTTGGGTGGCTTGGTTTGCTAGAATGAATGGGTCAGATATGTAGCTGTTTGTGGAAAGATTGACACACGTGAAACCATCCCTATCAACTTTAACACCTCCCCTGTCATTGACCCATTTACACTTGAATAGGGGTATAACAAACAAATTGTAATCCAATTCCCATATTTCTTCAATGACACCATAATACGAATTTTTTGAGCTTGTCATCCTCGATGAATCTGTCATTGTGGAAATAATTGAGATAACATAAAAATTTCCGAAAATTTAGATATTGAGATAGTATTCCGTTCGGCATATTCAAAAGATCACTAAGACCGGTTTTATAGTAACCAACCGGTGTCTATAAGTGGAATATAATACAACCGGTTTCTTAAAAGAAACCGGTGTCTTTACTAATCTTCTAAGACCGGTCGCTTCCGCAGAACCGGTTTTTCTTAATTTTTATATTAAAGAGAGTGGTTATTCTATGACAACCGGTTTTTTACACTTTCCCTACCCCATATTTTTTACAATAGGAACTGGTTATTATATAACCGGTTTCTATTAGGGGATGTTTATGTTCTTTTTTGTGGTACTGCAAAAAAATATTTAAGTACAATGGAATGTGGCTGAAGAACCACATTAACCGCAAGTAATCACCTGACACAACCACTAATTCATTTATGACAGACCATAAATGATAACTAGCTACAACCAACAAGACCACCAAACCAAAACAGCATAAAATAAGATACATCAGAAATTTTATGCAAAAAATATAAAACAACCTAGTTAAGACAAAAATCTTGAATTCCAGTAGTCTTTAATTGTGCAGGAGAGAGGCCAAAGTCATCATCATCATAATTGTTGCCATCGCCCGTATCCGCTTTCCATCATCAAAATTGTTAAACATGATACCTTATGTATCAGAAGTACGTTTTTCAATTTGTGGGCTCCGAAACATCAAACATGTGGATCTTAATTTCACTTTGCATTCTAACATCCAACACCTGGATCTTAGCTGGAATGAATTTGTAGGCGAGTTTCCATCTGTTTTAGCAAACATGAGTTCCTTATTATCGCTTGATCTTTCAGGAGACAATCTGAATTCATCAATTCCTGTCATGCCTAACCTTCTAAAGCTTAACCTTCATAAAAATATGTTCAAGCAGATTGAGCAGGTTGGAATCGGGAGAGTGGAGACAGTGTCACCTCAAAGAATTGATTGTTTCAAACAATCGTCTTGAACATGAAATAGTTAGCTCATCAACCAACGTATCCGAATGCTGTCGATATAGTTTGCCTGAATTTAGGATATAACCAACTAAACGGTTCGATTTCAGAATCGCTTGGAAGACTGACCAATTTAAGAGGCTTAGATCTATCCTTTAATGAATTGACAGGTCCAATCCCTGACACTTTAGGGAAAATGAGATCATTACAAGTATTAGATTTATCTTCTAACCAGTTAATTGGTTCCATTGCCAACTAACCAAACTTCATCTTGCTGATAATCAATTCAATGGTTCAATTCCAGAATCATTGGGAAGATTAACAGATTTAAAAGAGTTACTTCTAGAGTCAAAACGGTTAACAAGCCTCATCCCAGTATCTCTAAGAGGACTTGATTTATTACAAAAGTTTTCAGTGTCCTCAAATTTGCTAAATGGAACAAGCCTGGATTCATTGGGGAAACTGACTAGACTCAATTATCTAGATGTCTCCAACAATTCTTTAGAAGGTATAGTTTCAGAAGCCCATTTTGCTAATCTCTCTGAGTTGAATTAGTTTAATATAAGTTACAATAGTAAGCTGCCATTCAACATTTCACGTGAGTGGATACCTCCATTTCAATTAAAAATCGTTCAGCTTGGGTCTTGCAAGATTTCAGATAAATTTCCAGAGTGGCTTCAAACTCAACGCAATCTTGAAGTGTTAGCATTGTCCAATGCTAGAATTTCTGGACCTCTGCCCACATGGTTAATGCAGCTACCCATCATAGATGTCTTACATCTCTCTCAAAACAAACTCACTGGACCATTAACAAACCTTCCTTCTGGAGCCCATTTTGAACGTGATAGATATGTATTTGCAGGCTGGTTAATTTTGAAAAATAACATGTTTACAGGGTCTATTCCAAGGTCGTTGTGCACACGGATAGATTCAGAAGTTCTTGAACTTTCAAGAAATAGGTTGAATTAAAAGCTCCTAAGTGTCTAATGAATCACGAATACCTGAGGGTGATGAAGCTTAGTTCAAATAGGCTATCGGGTGTCATTCCAGTTTCTTCAATACGTATGATTTCAAACTTGGTATGGTTGCTACTGAATGATAACAAATTCAGTGGAGAGATTCCTCAAGATTTTAAGAATTATGAATTTTTGGGGGAACATAATCTCAGGAAACATACCCGAGTGGACTGGAGGCAATTTGAAGGTTCTCAGGTTACATAAAAATAATTTCACATGAAGAATTACTCAATCGGTGTGCACACTTCAATATCTTCAAATTTTAGATTTGGCATTATGAATAAGATTCCCTGGTCATTTGCTGATTATGACATGAGGGTGATGCAAGTTATCAAAGGTGTTGCACTTGAATATTCGAAAAATTGGAAATTTGTCATTAACATGGAATTTTCAAGCAACATACTTGTTGGAAAAATACCACAAGAGCTAATGAAGATTTATGAGTTAATGGGCCTCAATGTGTCTTATAATCATCTTAGTGGGACTATTCCACAAAGCATTGGAAAAATGAAGTCATTAGTTTCTCTTGACTTATCAGTAAACAAGTTGATGGGTGCGATCCCTCCAAGCATGGCAGCTTGGAACTTTTTGAGCCATTTGAATTTGTCACACAATAGCTTGTCGGGACGAACTCCAGTGGGAAATCAATTGTACACTCTACCAAAGAATTGCTCGTATCAAGAAGATTCAACGACCACAACAACCAATGAGAAATACGAAGATGCTAATGATCCTAATATGTTATGGTTTTACTTAGCCATATTCTATGGTTTAGTGTAGACTTATTAGCTTTGTACATAGTTTAGTTCTTATTGTATTAGTTAGCAAACATGAAGGTCCAAAGTGTAAATATGATAGTTAGGCGGTTACCTTCATTTTCCTTTGTATAAATTCAAAATTTGTATTTCATTTAAATTTGGAATAAATAAAACAGTAATCACTTTTCCCTAATTTTTCGTTGCGTTCATATGGTATCAGAGCATACGCTTAATAGTGCTCAATACTAATTTCGTTCATAACCTCGTTCATTGAACCTAAGTCACCCAAATTCTTGTTCTGTTTGATCAATTTTGTAGTGTTGATCTGTTCAAATTTGTGATAATAGTGATTGTTATGGTTTCAATTGAACAATTCCTTGAAATTTGTTACAATGCCTTTATAACCTCCATTAATGGCGAATTCAAACCCTAATTCCCAAAACGATGTCGCTTCGGGATCAAACACTCAAAATTCATCAAATTCCATTCATGATCCTTTGTATATTAGTAATTCAGATCATCTTGGAATGGTTCTCACTAATACACCGTTTAATGGAAGTAATTTCCTTGGGTGGAGTCGTACCATTAAGATGGCGTTGGGTGCTAAATTGAAGTTAGGGTTTATAAATGGGAATACTCCTAGGCCAGCTGTTAATGATGAAAATCATCAAAAATGGATAAGGTGTGATTATATGGTAACATGCTGGATACTGAACTTTATGACTGCAGAGTTGACTGAGGCGTTTTTGTATGCACAATCTGCTGCAGAGTTGTGGAAGGAAATCACTGAAAGCTATGGTCAAAGTAATGAGCCATTGATCTATCACTTGCAGAGGGAACTAAGCAATGTAAGTCAACGTAATCTCACTATTGCTGCCTATTTCAATAAGTTGAAGAGGTGTTGGGATGAATTGCATAATTTGAATGGGGTTCCTGTTTGTAGTTGTGGTAAGATGCAAGAATGTTCAAGTGGTTTGGTTGAAAAATTCACTGAGATTGAGAATAGGTCGAAGCTAGTGCAGTTTTTGATGAAGCTTAATGATGAGTATGAGTCAGTAAGAAACCAAATTCTAGCCATGGATCCTTTTCCTACTGTTAACAAGGCATATTATATTGTACAATAAGTAGAGAAACAAAAACAAGTGACAAATCACATGCCTGAACCTGTAGCATTCTTTGCAAATGTTAATCAGTTTAAGAATGGAATGAGAGATACTAGGAATGTCAAGTATGAGATGAAGCATGAAGGGAAGAGACATTGTACTCGTTGTGATCAAGATGGACACACAGTGGACCAGTGTTTTGAGAAAATAGGTTACCCTGATTGGTATAAGGGAAAAAAGAACAAAAAGGGGGTAAGAATGGCTGCTAATGTGAACGTAGAGATGAATCAGGATACTCCTTTTGACTTGGGGTATGAGAATGAGATACAAGGTGGGCAAGGAGTTCAAGGGTATGATCAGTGTAACACCCCCAAAACCAGGATTTGCGGAAGCATACATATTTGGGTGCTACAAAATCGATAATCACAACACAAAGATATAGAGAACGGATTAAAAATCCGTTAAAATAGTTTACATTTCCAAAGTTAAATTGTCATACATCAAGTTCAATTTAATTAAAACAAGGCCCATTTAACAAATCTGTCCCAAATTCAGAGTTCAACGCATAAGCAAAAACATTTCTAGAAAACTTATGACCAATGCCATGCCCTGACTTCAGTAAACACATTCTCAAATACCTGAGAAAAACATGCTAAAAGTCAGCTAACGCTGGTGAGTTCATAGGTTTAAAGTAAATAAGCACATATGGACCATAGCAAATAATTCAACAATCACACTCATTCGGTATGCTAACACTAAGCTCATCCAACCGAAACTAGACAAACAATATGCCAAGCTGGCATAGCAAATAAAAGGTGCCCGCGAGTGTTAATCCCCAGACACTCGGCAAAATCCGACATGGTATACGTTCGCGTTGACCTGCTGGGCCAACCGAAAGGGGGAGTCACCCCAATAGATCTATTTATATCATATACGCTTCCCAACAGGAATTGACGGTTGATGATAGTGGGCGCAATGGGATTCAAGCATACTTAGGTTATCGGCATACAAGTGTGTATAAAAACAAAGTTCAATTTGGTCAATGAAAATAGTTTTGCATGTTTCTCACCCCAAGGTTTATAAAAATGATACGTATAAAAATGGGGCTATAAACTCACCTTAATAACAATAGCAATCAGCTAATCAACAACAACACAGTGCAACCGCTCAGACACGCGACCTAGATCAGTATGGTAAGTCTTAGCGAAATATTCGTGTTTTAAATGTTTTAACTCAATTGAAAAGTTTACGTATGTCAAGTGCTCGTGTATTTCTTGCTTGCTGTGTGGTAAGGTACATTTCAAAATTGTTCATCGTATAAGACTCTTTGGTGATGGCTCATGGTGAAAGTGTACGGTGAAAACACGTGCGACGGAACTTCCGTGCTTAGTGCTTGTCGTCGCAAATTGCGTAAGTAATATATATATTATCGTATATATATATTTAATAATTAAGTATTTAATTAATTTAGACTTATAATTAATTAAATAGGTATTGAGTAATTAATATGATAATGGTGTTAGTGGGGTATTATTATATTATAAATATTTATAATATAATGAAATTATAAAGAAATTTACAAGTATTTAATTTCAGAGAAATCAAATAAGTGTAAGTGTATAAATATCTAAATTATATTCATAAGTCTTATAAGGTCTAAAAATATTAATTTAGAAGAATTAATATTTTTAATAATAAAAATAATCCGTTTCGTCTTTTAGTCGGTTTTCATCCGAAAATATTCTAAGTGTCGAAATTTTAGAAAAATCGGGCATGACCCATTCGTGTATTCAAACTTTTCCATTTTTTCCCCAAGTGTTGCAATTTCCTCAAATAATCCCTTACGTTAACTATTGGTCCGTGTGTAGTATATATAAATATAATATCGGATCCCCGTGATACTTGGGAATCAACTAGTCAACCTCTTAGGAAAAAGGTCAACGTGCAAAACCCGTGAATACGGTGTGAGATACCGGATAAGTGATTACCCGGGTCGTGTCCCAGCGAGGTGTGAATCGAGAATTTCGTTTTTGGTTCGGAATTAAAATGCTTGATGATTGGATTTTGGATTTTGGTGTTTGATTAAATATCCTACAATTACGGGAAGCATAAATAGGCTAAGAGAAACCTAAACATATAAATCTACAAAGCAAAATTAAGCACAAACTAATTAAACTAGAAAACGCGAATCGGGAAATCTAAAAACGAGCTATAAAAGTGAAATTTATAAAAATAAAACCTACAAGTTCAAATTTATTTTTTCCTAAGTTCTAAATGATAAAAGAAAATTTTAGAAAAAAGAATTATATTTTTTTGACTTTTATATATTTTTTTATGAATTAAAACTAATAGAAACTAATTAAATGATTTAAAAATAGCAAATGACTTTGGAAAAATCTGAAATTTTGCAGAAAAACCTAAAATGTTATTCTTAAGCTAGGAAAAATAATTGCAGAGCTTAATTCAACCTAAATAAGCAGTATGGGCCAATAAGCAGTTTGGAATAAGCACAAAAATAAGCACTTAAGCACTAACAGATACCACAAGCTCAGAATCAGTTCAAACAACTAATTTAAGCACAAATTGACTTAATTCAAACAGCTGATCTCACAGAATAAGCCAAATAAGCAGTTGCACAGATTCAAGTTTAAGACAGAACTGATAGCTAAAGTCACTACTTGCAGATCAAAATTAAGCACTCAATAAGCTGGATAATGGCCACTTATGGCGGGCAAAAGTTACCTAGTACATCAGGCAACACTAAAATACAAAAAAACCTAAATTTAACAACCAATTGCTTATCTAAAATAGGCTCAGATCAGATGGTGATCAACACAATAAGCTGTGCAGATTTTGTGCAGACTCAGAACAGACCAAAGGGGAGTTTTGCAGACCTAAAATAAGCTATTAAATAAACTCCAAAATGTAATCCCAGATAATTTCCAAAAAGCTAGTACAATAAGCTATATGTAAACTGATTTTAAGGCAATAAGCACAAAAAAAAACAAAGCAGTTATAGAGCTTAGATCAGCAGACCTTGGCTGGTTTGCATCAGTATATGCTGATGCAGAAAAAGGTTCTTCATTCTTTACTCTTCAAAAACTTGACCAAATTTGTGCACAACTTACTTTAACACTTATAATGGACTCAGAAGTGCAAAGAATGGGACCAAATAAGCTCAGCTTAATCTGAGCTGCTTAAAGCAGCTTAACCTCTAACTTTGAACTAGCTAACCCAAAAACCTCAAACACTTCAAAACAGCTTAAAACTTGACAACTTAAGCTATAACTAACCTAGATTAAGCTCAAGCAAACTTTAATAAAAGGCACATGAATAGTAATAAGGCTTTTGACCCTTAAACAGCCTCTAACCAAACATCACTTACCAAACTGAGTTGCACTTTTTCTAACTTAATTCAAGCACTAAATTACCATCATTTTAGTTCATACAAACATAAATTACCTCAGAAGCATACAAAACCTGACATAAGCAATAATTAAGATCTTTGACTTTCATTTACTGATTAAGTAAATTCAATTTCATTAACTAAATTGAAGAAGTACAATATTGGAAGGGAAAAATAATAACTTACACTAAAATTTTAGCTAAAATAAACCTAACTTACAACTGAGAATTACTAATCTATTTATACTAAAAAAAATAAAAACTAAGGTCTTCTTCTTGTGTTTCTTTTGTGAGATAAACCTTCACAAAACATCATTTGTGCTTCTTTGAACGAATCCCAGCTGTTGGATTAGTGTTGGATGATCTCAGCCCTTTATTGGCTTTTTGGCGCTCAAATAATCACATGGATTGCCATCGTGGCATGGTCACAAGTGAAGGTAGGTGGTATCTCGTGAATAAGACGGAGCAGAGGAGTGGTTAGGAGGGTGGTGTGTGGCAGATGTGGTAGCAGGGTAGGCAATGATGGTGTTGGGTGTGCTTTTTGTTGGGCGGGAAAGGGAAAGGAAGGAGTTGACCGAGTCAACTGTGGGATTTAACTAAAACACAATATGGCCGGGTATGGGTTATTTGGGCTTTTGTTTAATGGGTTGGGTTAAAGGTTGGGTGGTGATGGGTTAGTGGTTTTAAGGTAAAGGGTTTGGTTGTGTTTAGTTAGATGGATTTAACCAAGGACCAAAAGTGCAATTGTTGTAATTTATGGGGACCAAATATGCCATATTTCCAAAGTTAAACCAAGGACCTAATGTTGCCAAATGAGAATAATCCAAGGACCAATTGGGATTTTCTGAGCTTGAATTTAATCTGAATAAATAATTTCTTTTCCGGCATCGGCTTTCGGCTCTTTTCCACATCATGCTCGGTTTTGTTCATATTTGCCTCGTTTTCAATCCTTAGTACCTGAAACACATAAAAACACAAAACCAAGGATATCTGCAATATATTTAGGTGTTTTTGGTCATTTTTGTGTCTTAAATGGGTGTAAAATGATGAGTATTTAGACACTCATCAACTATATTTGCAAACCTAGTCCAAAATGTATATTTATCGTTATAACTATATTTATCGTTACGTTTATTTTTTAATTATGGTTTTCGATACAAAAGTCAACGTTTAGTCATAATACTTTCAAAAGTCAACAACTACAATTTTGGGTCGAAAAACCCATTTATTTGTCTTATTGGACTTAAGGTGTCAAAATGAGTCCAAAACGGTTTTAATCGATATATAACGTTTTAATAAGTCATAATATTCATAAAAGGTCGAAAAATGTTTGAAAACTCATTTTTGTCATCCGAAATATTTATTGGGCCGAAAGGTCCATATTGAGTCCAAAAGTCCAAGTTTAGCCGAAAAGCCATTTAACCTTTTTAAGTTACGATATATGTATTGTTAAGTTTCTAAAAATCAATTTAGCACATCAAATAAGCCTTTTGGTCAAAAAGTCAACCCATGGCCGAAAACACATGGGCTCGGCCCATTGTGTGTCGAGACCTTCAAAAGCCCAAAAAATAATTTTAATCTTTAAGCCCTTTTAGTCTGAATAGTTTTCGTAACGATTTTTAAATAAGTCAAATAAGCACTTATAAATAAGCCATTAAGTCAAATGGTCAACCAAGGCCAAAACATATTGGGCTCGGCCCAACATGTGTCGTACGACCCTTTTTGACCCAAATAAGTCAAAACACAATAAGCTAGAGTTTATCCAATAAGCTATTCAAAATAATCTATTAAGCACTAATTTCACCATTTCACTACTAGAGCCAAAAGTTTATGTTTTTCAAAACCCCAATAATTATTCCTTTTAAGAGTGAGCCGATTTACTTATGTATACAAACAAGTGTATATTTCATTTTAAACTCGCGTAATTAACACTAATCACATTTGTATCATCAAACTAGTACCACAAACAATAAGATTTGCCACACAAGCAAGAAATAACATAACTTGTATAAAAACCACTAAAAAGTCGAGCAACCATAACTATATATCAAACCATAGCTTTTTCATTTTAGCAAAACATAGATAATAAGCACTTGGTACCACTTTTAAACATTAAAAGAACATGTAATGAACAAGATTGAACAAGTTTTGAAGATCCTTACAAATTTTTGAAAGAAGTCGAGAGGTAGAAAACTCAAATACACTCCAAATTGCACCAAATTTACCCAAGACACGTTCCGATTAACCCAAAACACTTGAAAGTCCACCCCGATTAGTTCAAACTTCACTAGATTTTTGTAGATCTTGGATTTTAAGTTGGGTCAAGAGTTAGAAGGGTAAGAAATGATCTAGGTAAATGTTTGAGATGAAAATGAGTGTGTGAAATGTTATGTGTTACTAATATGGGTATAAAAACAAAACCTATATGTGTCAACACCCACTAATGCAAATATTAGTATAAAAACTCTTGTCCCTTTGTACTTGGTTGGCGGTATACGACAAGGGGGAGGGGGAAATAATGGGTTTTTGATCCTCGTTGGTGTATCGTCTGTCGGTTTAAGCTTAAATGTTACCGTAAAGTCCCGGTTTTACATTTTTGGACACGTATACGCAAAATAAAGTTTTTATTGACGTTTTCATCAGAATAATAATAAAATATTATTATTTGATCAAAAATACATTTATTTGACTGCTACCATATATACTGTGTTGTCGGTTCGCCTTTGGGTTGTTTTTCAGTAAATACGAGAAAGCTTCTCAATTAATTACGAAACTTGTCAGTAACTATCCGAAATAGAATAATTTACGCTTACTTACAAAAATAAACTTTTTCAGTAGTGACTGTAAGCTACAGTATGCGGGACAGCTCCCAAAAATGTTCAGAAATGCTCAGAAACATGCAATTACGCATAGAAATGTTCGGCTTAAAAATAATAAATAAATATTTATTATTAACTTAAAATGTGAAAATTACCATTTGTCACAATCAGCACTTGGTTGTAGCAGTCTGTCATGAGGTGATGAAAATGTTTAAAGGGAAGGGTGTTATGCAAGATAATGGAAATGGTGCAGGGCCTTCTATGCATCATGCAGGTATGTCCTTCCATGTGAGAGCATTTGCTTTGTCCTCACATAGTAATCAACTTACTGTCTATAACTGGATAATAGAAATTGGTGCTTCAGATCATATGTGCCCCCATATTAGTCTCTTTGTCACTACTTATACTCTTAAAACCCCAATCATTGTTGTTCTTCCTGATGGGACTTCTAAAAATGTTACCATTGCTGGTAACATCAAGTTAACCCCCTCATTAACCTTAATAGATGTTCTATATGTATCAGGATTCAAGTTTAACTTGTTATCTGTTGGGAAACTTCTCATCACACAAAATCTATTTGCTCAGTTCTTTCCAAAATTCTATGTGTTTCAGGACCTTTCAACTAAAAAGGTTATGGCATTTGGAAAGGGCTCAAGATGTCTCTACACTTGTAGCTCTTTGGCAGGACAAACCACACCTGCATCATCCATAAATGTTTTTGATTTCAGTAATCAGTCTGTGTATAGCAATCTAGTTCTACCTAAAAAGGTTTTAGATTTGCATACTTTTCATGCTAGACTAGGTCATGTTTCTCTGTCAAAGATGTTACATCTAGATGAATGTAAACATTTTAATGCTTCTAATTTTTCATGTGAGATTTGTATGATAGCAAAATTTCACAAACTACCATTTCCTAAAAGTACTTCTGTTTCTGCTCAATTGTTTGAATTAATTCATGTTGATCTATGGGGGCCATATAAGTCACCTGCTTTGAATGGGGCACATTATTTTTATACCATTTTTTATGATAAAAGCAGAGCTACATGGACCTACCTTGTTCACACTAAGGATCAAGTTTTATCTATTCTAACTCAATCTATTCAGTATGTTGAGACACATTTTCAGGCTAAAGTTAAGTATATTAGGTCTGATAATGGTACAGAAATAACAAATCAGGGGTGTTTGGGATTATTTAAATCTAAGGGGATTATTCATCAGAAGTCAATGGTGTATACACAACAAAATGAAGTTGTGGAGAGGAAGCATAGGCACTTGTTAGAAACTGCTAGGGCTCTAAAACTACATGCTAATTTGCCTAACAGTTTTTGGGGAGATTGTATCCTTGTAGCAACTTACCTTATTAACAAAATGCCAATGAAAATTCTTAGTTGGAAATCCCCTTATGAGGTCTTGTATGGTACTGCACCTAGTTATGTAACACCCCAAAAATCGTAATGAAGCAGCGGAAGTCTAATTTGGGATATTACATCTTAGATCGTAGTCATAATTATAGAAAACGACTCGAAAGAGACGTATTGTGAAAATTTGTTATCATTAATCAAATTAAAATCAGAGTTGTCAACAACAGCGTCATAAAATTTAGAAATACAAAAAGAAAAATGTTTAAGATGAATGAAAACATTTGTTGTTGGACAACGTCCAAAAGGGGGCCCTGTTCCACTCCGTGCCTTTAGCTTCTTTAAATACCTGAGATAAAACATGCTTAAAACGTCAACACAAAGGTTGAGTGAATTCATAGTGTTTAATTTGTAATAGTTTGAACACAAGTCAGATAATAGTGAAAACAATGATATTGAAGTGTGATATAAATATTGCCCTAAGCCTCATGACACGCAAACCTTAACATCGGGTGTAATAATAAATAATATAAATAGCCCACATCATAGCAATGATGTAGGTGATAATGCCCTCGTCGTAGGAGTTTGCCAAACTCTTGATAATTCGAATAAAGTGCACTTGGTTACCATTTCAGGCTAACCTCAAGTGGGTCATCAACTTCCAATAGATCTATTCACTAAATTCGCGTTCACTCGCAAGTGATTAATGGTTCATGATATAAGGGACTTTTTGGCAGGGTGGTAACTTAGGCAATATTAACTTAGCAATATCAATCAGGATAGCATACAAAAATATTTGTGTTCAGATTTATAGCATGTATCTCCCCACGGGATTTGAAAACATAGAAAAATGTGGGACTATGAACTCACCTTGGTAGTAGTAGAATCTGTGACGAAATAGAATCAAAAAGTGTGCAGTTACTCCAACGCGTGACCTAGATAGTATGGCACGATTTAGTTTGCTTTTTGATTTAGGATTCGATGAATATAAAATAGTTTGTAAACTTGCAAAACCACTTATGTTAGAGTTGTACATGTTAACTATTTATTTTACTGCGCACCTATTGTTGGCGTATAACAATTTGTTGGTGTTTTGGTTATTCGGTTTTGTCACGATTTTTAATAACTAACATTCGCCGTATTGTCATTCCGGGTTTTATTAAGTAACATCATGTTACAAAAATAAGAGGGCTTTCACTTTCTCCTTTTTTTTTTTTTTTTCTTATTTCATACAATCAAACGCACTCTTCTTTTTATTTGTGATTCATAGTGGGCTGTGGCCCTAATACAATTTTAAATCCCAATTTGATGTGGGCTTCGGCCCAGTGTTAAATATAATTCCAATTTCATTTTTTTAGAACATGCAGGTCTTGGTGGTTCGCTTGGTGTTTTCATTTGGAACCAAGAAAAATGTCATTCGCAGGTTTTTAAGAAAAACGGACTTTCTCAAACGAGACTTTGGCGAGGGTTGGATATTACTATGGTCTTGCCTGCTAAACGACTCTCGAGTACAACTCGAGCTCGTGTTGTTGGGTTCCTAACGGAGTCGAGTACGCAAGTGATTAGCTCGGGTTCTATTAGTGTCGCCTATTACCTTGCTGCCTTTCAACGATTTTCATCAACCCATACGACTAGAATTTGACTCAAAAACTTCAATGGTTAAAAATGCTTGACCCGTTTTACATAAACCTACCATTTGGATTCGCTTTGACATATTTACAAACACATCATACGCATAAACTTGAAACCATAATTCGACTAACAATCTAAATCACTTCCTAGTGCCATTCGTGTTCCAAACATCAAACCAACGATTTCCACTTACGACTCAAAGAGTCAACATAAGTTCGACCCATAACACTTAGTTCGACCCATTTTAAGTTACTCCACGTTCGACTAGTTTTAACAACACATAATTCTACCACTTATCAATCTAAAGATTTTACCATCAAACCAACAATTAGACAAAATCCTAACTTTCATATTAATCGAATAACAAGTAGAAAAAAAATATGAAACAAATAACAAGTAAAAATCAAGGGTAACCTGAAATCGTAGAGCTCTAAATAGACCCAAAACCAAAAGCTCCAATCCGAGATTCTAGCCTCCAAAATCGACCCACTACGGCTTCTTTATCCGAATCACAACTTGACCCAAACCTTTGAGAACTTCTCAATTTCTTTGGTGTGTTGTTTGTTTGTGTGATTCGAATAACCCATGGAGGTACGAATTTATAGGAGGTCATGGAGTTAAGCTCCATAACTCTTTCGGATTGTTGGAGAACTCGATTACCCTAATCGGTGTGATTTCACTATACTAGTGCTCCTATTTCTTAGGTGATCCCGTGAACAAGAAAGAGGACAAAGGATTTATGGTCAACCATAATTAATATGGGATAGTGATGGTTCGGATCTAGGCTTTCTCGATGGAAGCAGTAGCAACAAAAGCAAAAAGGGTGATGATTTTGAGAATGGTGGGTTTTGCTTATTTGGTGATAAGAATGGGAGGTGAAGGCAAAAGTGAAGGTGTTGATGGGGTGGTTTCGGGTGTTCGATGGGTAGTGAGTAATAGCAGAAAATAATTAACTAGAATGGAACACATTTGGAAATGCGTAAAAGAAAAAGAAGAGAGCAGCAGACCCAATATGGGTAGCTACAAAATGAGGGAAGAAGGAAGGATTTAATTTAGTTATTTGTAGTATTATTTGTTTAGTGGGGTGCATTTGTGCTTCTAAATACCCGGGTTTCGCTAGCCCGTGTCGTATATGGCTTCTTTTAAAATTCTCTAGCTCGAGAGTTTTAGAGTCGTCTTTCGTTATTCGTTTTTATTTCAGAGTCCGTATTTATTTTTATGATCTGCTTTGTATATTCTTTGTTTGATTTATTTAGCTCATGCCATACGGTCACAGTGTCGGTACGCGTGTGGTTCCAATAAGAATGTTATGTGATCGTTTCGTAATCTCACTAGTCATTTAAAAAAAATATAACAACAATTTGGAATGCAAAGGTGAATAAATAACTTGATTAAATTTCATAACCAATAGTTTCGGGTTTACAGAAGGTTTATAACTCGAAAATTTCGGGTTATTACATCTTGTATGGTACTGCACCTAGTTATGAATCACTTAAGACCATTGGTTGTTTATGTTATGCTACTAATACCAAACTTCATAAGGATAAGTTTGGTCCTAAGGGTGTGAAATGTGTTTTCTTGGGTTATCCCCTGGTCAAAAGGGATATAAGTTGTATAATCTAGGGACAAAAGAAGTATTTTACAGCATGGATGTTATATTTAAAGAGCACATATTTCCATTTAAGGTTGCTTTACCTAGGAATTCTCCTCATAACAACCTTCCACCAGTGTTGTTTCACACTGAAGATGACTCTTATGTTCCAACAACCACATCAAATTCAAATCCAAACTCCATCTCTGATGATGAAATGCCTATGCCATCTGAATCCCCAATAACTTCCCTTGACGCTGAGACACCTACACCTAATAATACCTCTGTTCCACACCCAGTGCCTCAACCTAATGTACCCTTGAGAAGATCTTCCAGAAAAATAAACACACCCAACTGGTTGAAAGATTTCATTACACCACATACTACTGCTAACCATGTATCAAGAGGTCCTAAGTATCCTTTGTTTTCAAAGGCTGCTTTTAAAAACATACCTCAGGCTCACATTGCTTTTATATCAAATGTTTTAAACACCAATGAGCCAGTTACATATTCCCAAGAAAATACTCACCCTGGTTGGGTGAAAGCTATGGATGTTGAGCTGAATGCACTTGAGCAAAATCATACTTGGGAAGTGACTAATTTACGAGCTGGGCACAAACCAATCAACTCCAAATGGGTATTTAAAACCAAATATCATCCTGATGGTACTGTTGACAAACTAAAAGCAAGATTGGTTGTGAAAGGTTTTTTTCAAAAGGAAGGGCAAGATTACAAACACATTTTCCCCTGTTGCTAAACTAGCAACAGTTAGAGTGCTTATAGCTTTGGCCACTGCCAAAGCATGGCCTCTTCATCAATTGGATGTTAATAATGCATTTTTGCATGGTTTCATTGATGAAGAGATCTACATGACAACTCCAGAAGGATATCACAAGGCCAAACCAGGACAGGTTTGTAAGTTGATCTGATCCCTTTATGGCTTGAAACAAGCCTCTAGACAGTGGAACCAAGAATTAACCAGATTTCTACATAGTTTGGGCTATGAGCAGTCCAAGAATGATTACTTATTATTTGTCAAACAACAAGGAGAAAGTTACACTGCTCTCCTTGTGTATGTTTATGATATTTTGGTCATAGGCAATGTTCCTCATGAAATTGATGTAACCAAGCAAGCTTTGGACAAGCAGTTCACCATCAAGGACCTTGGCACAACTAAGTACTTCTTGGGGATAGAAATTTGCAGAACCAATTCAGATACTCATCTTAACCAAAGGAAGTATAACCTTGATTTGTTGCAAGATGCAGGTATGATAGCCTGCAAACCAGCTTCTGCTCCTCTACCTGCACATTTGCAGCTTTCATTTGACAAAGGTATCGCTCTTGATGATCCAGGCAGTTATAGAAGGTTAGTGGGAAGATTGTTATATCTAACAATGACCAGGCTTGATATTTCCTTTGGTGTACAGCATTTCAGCCAATTTATATATGCTCCAAAGGACACTCACATGTAAGCTGCCACTCACTTATTAAGATACTTGAAGGGTGTAACACCCCAAAATCGGATCAGCGGAAGCATACAAGTTGTGGGGTGTTATTCGATAGTTGTCACAATCACAAAGTACAAAGAATGGTTTTGCTTAAACCGTTTTAGAAGAAAATTCATAATAATAAATACTTAAATTACATCATGTAAAAATAGTGCGGAAGATGTAGGTTTAAAAGGATTTAAAACGGTCCCAAACAGTTTTCAGAGTCTTCTATGACCATGCCATGCCCTTCGCCAAGCTCCTTCAAAAGTAAGATATGCAGCGAAAAAGATCTAACATCTGAGATAAACATGCTAAAAGTCAACACAAAGGTTGAGTGAATTCATAGGTTTAAAGGTAAAGCAGTTGATCACAATATTTCAAGTTTCCAAGAAAGTGGGCTGCGTTGTTATACGCCTGAAAATTCTGATATTACCATTGCACTAAGCTCATGACACGCAAAACGTTAACCGGCACCAGAAACTCTGGCGTAAGTCGACAGTAACCGCGGAATTTCATAATCATAATAGTTGCCCCCATAGTAGGTATCTTGCCAAATACCTAGGTAACTCAATTATAGTACATCACATGCTGACCGGCCTTAGTCAACATGGCGGGATGGTCAAATCCTATAGGCCTATAAACTATAATCGCGCTCACCCGCAGGTGATTAATGGTTCATGATCGAGGGACTTGCTTTTGACAAGGAAGGTACTTAGTGCTTATCAGGTGTTTAGTAAAGTTTCCATTTCAAATAATAGTTTGTAAACAATTGTGATCATAGTAAAAACAGTAGCATGTATCTCATCCCAAGTAGTTTATAAAACAGTTAAGCAAGTAAAAAGTGGGGCTATGAACTCACCTCAGTATGCAGCAATGCAAGACATTCACAAAGATCACAACTGGCATCAAGTAGGAATGGCATAACGATATCAAAAGTACAAGCATAACGGTACTAGATCGGTACAACCTAACAAGTAACATGTTTCAGAAATAATACTCAAGTAATTTATGAAGTAATGTTCGTTGAATACTTGTGTCATTATGAAAAGGTTTAGTTTTCAATGGCGTTTGAAAGAAAAGGAAAGTTTAAGACTCGTGTGGAAGACAAGAAAGGTGAGAAGATAACAAGTCAGCGAATACGAACGAATACTCAAGGAAGACGAGAAGAGAAGAAGAAAGGAATATGAAGGAAAGAAATAAATCAGAAAAAGAATAAATAAACAAATAAACGACATCGGTAGATAGTTTCGGCTTTTCCCCGTTTTTCCCAAAATAGATGTTATATTTGTTAGAACATAAGAGTTTTGAAAAGGTTTTGGAACATTTAATAAATCATAAATAGTTTAAGTTTATAAAATATTTTACGAAATTTTGGCATGAAGTGCCCGTTTATAAAACATTCCCAAGTCATACGACTTATTTGGATATTTCAATTATCGACGAGTTTTACAAGTTTTAATATATAATTGGACATATCATTCCCGTGAATATTAGTTGTTTAGTTTTATCGACCATTTTGTATAGTTCGGGTCCAGGTAGGTTAAGCTCCTATGAGTCTAACGTACCCTTCCTTCTCGTGTACCAAAAGGTCCATAATAGTCCAAATAACTAACACCGTAAATCCAATACGTCCAATCCTTGTCCACAATGTCACATCATTACAATATTATTCAAACCCAATCGTTAAATATTAAGTATCTCATATGTGTTGCAATGTATCCCATAATGTTTCAAATATTCCGAAACATCTCATATCGATAACAAACGAATAAATAAGTAACAAAAGTCTATCCTAAATATAACACGACTTAACATTTAAATAAACAAAATAAGATAGAAAAATAAGTAACGACTAACTAAATATCACGACTCAACGAAAAATAAATAATAACGACGACAAATAATATATACGACTTGACGAGAGAAATAAATAATCAATTAACCGACAAGTTATTAACCTTGGCCGTGACTCGCCACGAGTCACGGCTCGACTCAATCCGAGCCGTTGGGGCTCTCGGTTACCACTTTATTCACACAAACACAACCAAATCCATATTATCTAACTCCTAAACCAATCCGCAACATCTAATCCTATGTCGCATAAAGTTCCATTCGACACAAAAACTAAACCCGCAACACAAATTTATATCTCAACACAAAACCTTTCCAATTTATTATTATTCCTAACTCTAATTTTTATACTAACTCTTTTAAACAAAGATTATCCAAACGACACAAACCATTTGTAACTGTCGAAATAATCAATCCAACGCAAACCAAATCAAACACGATCATCAAAATAACTAGTCCTAACATATTCTCAACTCGCCGTGACTCGCCGTGAGTCATGGCTCGACTATATGTCGACTGCCGAGACAGTCATCAACCAAACGGACCTCAAACAATACCAAACTCAACAAAATGATTCCACATCAAAAGAAATAACACAAGAACAAATTAATTATCAAAAATAATCAAACCCTCACCGAGTCAACCGAGTTGACTCGGTGAGTTGACCGAGTGACTGAGTTACACCGAGAAGAGGGAGGGGAGGGTTTTTCCACATGAGGGTTTCACCATTTTTACATCCATTTTATTTATAAATCGTTATTATTAAATCGGATTTAATAATAAAAATAATAATAACAAAATTAGGGTTTGATAAAATTAAAGAAAAATATGAAATAGAGGTGCGTGGGTGGGTTTTTACCGAGAAAGGAAGCGGCAAGAGTGTGTAGTGGCGGCTCGGTGGTGAAGGCAGCGACGGTGGAGGCGCGTGAGGGTGGTTGTGGTGGGAGCCAAGGGCTCAAACTTTCCAGAAAAGGGTATAAACGACCGATCTATCGATTCGGCAAAGAAAATGATTCGCCGAAAAATATTCCGGTGGCCGTAATAATCGTCGGCAGTAGTGGCGGTGGCCGGACGGGGATCGCCGGCGGCTAGAGAGAGAGAAGAGAGAGGATGAGTGAATAGTGAATGGGATATTATTATTAATATGAGTATTTATATTTTTGAGGAGGGGTTGAAAATGTAACTTTAAAAGTGAGGGTGTGTAATGTAAATATGGGCGGAGGGACTAATTCTGCCATCTTGGCTATTCTTTTGCAATATACACTGCGGGACCCATTCAACATACCAAACGGACTCGAAAATTAACGAAACTTGCGCCATTGTTTACGAAATAATTTTTCCAACGAAAACGAGTATAAATATGTGATATTTTCAAAAATCAATATTTTTGGCAATTACGATACGTTTTGTGCTTTCTAGGTTGTGTCGGCTCGATAAGGAAATAACGCGCACGTTGAACAAGATATTCATAGTTTTTCAAACCCAAACAGGTTCAAAGAAGTTCAAAAGCTAAAGAAAATGAGAAGCAAGTGTTTTGGCTCGTAAAATAGGTTTAGGAAATTTACCGGGTGTTACAACACATACATCATATTTGGAAATCCGTCCCGGATTTCAGTTTTACTTACCAGTTCCGGTTTCGAAGAGGTTTAAAAGCTAAGGAAAATCAAAATGATTGTTTTGACTCATAAAAAAAGTTTAAGAAATTTATCGGTTGTTGTTGGGAATTAAATGTTCTGAAGATTAAGTATCAAGAATTACAAGTATTAACAGTTCAAACTGCTGAGAAGAATACTCTAACAGTTCCAACTGCTGGTGTATATCTTAGGACTGCTCAAGTTATAACTAACCGTACTAACTGATGTTGGTACTGGTAGTACAAAGAAGGGACTGGTAGTTGAGACTGCTGAGTGGATAATTGTCATATATGCAACTGTTGGTTGGATAAGTATTGAAAAGATATTTTTGTACTAAAGTCAAGGATATACGGTAGATAATATCTTTTAGCAAAGTGATCAATAACAAGTTGTGTACACAGATACATGTTGTATCTGATGTACTGACACACTCAAGATAAGTTAGCAAGTAGTTCTACTAGACTCTAAGCAATATTGTAAAGATCTTCTTGGACTATAAAAGAAGATCTTAGTCTAGATATGTGTGCATAAGTCGATGTTATTGTGTGTGTTATTATTTAGAACTCATAACTGTTAAGACATATAACCAACACAAATATATCACAAGTTGTAAAAACTTAAGATTCAAGGTTGTAACCCTAGTGATATCTCAAGATCACTCGTATTATTATCATTAATAATATTGAATCGTTTGGTGTTAATCTTTCATTGTTCATTGTCATAGAACTAACACAACCATTCCATTTCCATAACACAAATCACCTTCTAAGTGTGATTAAGTAGTTTCCGCATACTTAATCATATTCACTCAATATATCATACACACAAAGAACAAAAGGTTTAACCACCTTAACCGTGTGTCCAATACTAACAAGTGGTATCAGAGCATCAGGCTGATATTATTGATTTAGAAGAAGAAGCTGAACAAATGGATGTTGAATCTATTCAGACAAATGTTGCTGCAAAGATTCCCATGCTCAAACAGAATGAGTTTGAGATGTGGAGGCTGAGGATAGAGCAATATTTCCATGTGCAAGATTATGCACTTTGGGAAATCATTGAAGATGGAAACTCTTACCAGCCTACCACCACTACATCAACAGTGGATGGCAAAGTGGTTTCAACTCTGCAGACAAAGCCATCATCTGCAGAAGATAGAATAAAGAAGAAAAATGACTTGAAGGCAAGAAGCATGCTGATGATGACCATTCCCAATGATCAACTTTTAAACTTCAGCAAGTTCAAAGATGCCAAGTCATTATTTGAAGCTATTATTGCCAGGTATGGTGGAAATGAAGCCACCAAGAAAACCCACAAGACACTGCTCAAGCAGCAGTTTGAAAACTTCTCCTCTACATACAATGAATCTCTTGACCACATGTTTAATAGGCTTCAGAATATTGTGAGCCAACTTGCTATTCTTGGGGTTGTAATACCTCAAGAAGATTTGAACTCAAAATTTCTGAGAAGCTTACCAGAAGAGTGGGCTATGCATGTTGTTGTCTGGAAGAACAAGCTAGACTTAGACACCATGGAACTGATGGACTTGTATAGCAACTTCAAGATTGTGGAGCAAGATTTGAAGAAGAATGGAGGTACTAGTTCTAATACTGGGAACAAGGCATTTATGTCAACTCCTAGTACCTCAAAATCAAGTGAAGAGGTGAAAGTTGTTGATGATGTTGGTGCTGCTAGTTCATCAAGTAGTACCATAAGTATTTTGGATGAAAAGACTTGTTGTGCCTTTCTTACAAGTCAGAATAATGGGTCCATGCTCTCCTATGAAGACCTCCAAGAGATCCATAAAGATGATCTGGAGGAAATGGATCTAAAATGGCAAATTTCTCTTCTTAGCATGAGAGCCAAGAAGTTCTATCACAAGACGGGGAAAGAAGCTCATAATCAGCAACACTGATGCTGCTGGTTTTGATAAGTCAAAGATAGAGTGCTATAACTGCCACATGATGGGTCATTTCTCAAGAGAGTGCAGAAGACCAAGGCAGCAAGATAGCAAGAATAGAGGTTTTGGAAGCAAATCCAAAACAGAGGAGGTTATTGAGCCAAAAGCTATGGTAGCTATTGATGGCTTAGGTTTTGATTGGAGCTTCATGGCAGATGAAGAAGAGACTCCTGCTCAAATGGCACTTATGGCTTTTTCTGCTACTGAGGTACAAAATCATAAAGCTTGTTCTAATACTTGCACTGCTCTTAATGCTCTACAGGTTTTAATGAAACAATATGATGATCAAAAGAAAGAGCTAAGCAGCACTTTTCAAAACTTTATAAACTATAAGTGTGGATTAGAAAAGGTAGAGAAACAAATCACACACTATAAGGAAAATGAATTAGCTTTTTCTGATGACAAAGCTCTCCTAAGACAGGACATATTCTTTAGAGATGCTGAAATTAAGCTTTTGAGAGAAGCTTATGATAGGGTCAAAAAGAAAATGAAAACATTCACTTGACTACACAGGCACTAGAACATGCTTCTAGAAGTGTGCACAACATAGTAGAATGTCAGGTGATTAATAGAGCGAAGTCAGGAGTAGGATATAAGAGTGTCCCACCTCCTTATAGAGGCATCCCTAAACCCCCAGGGATTGACCTAGGAAATTCAGGTTTACCTGAGTTTCAAGAACCAATCATGGAATATGGTTCTAAGACTACTGAGAGTCTTAAGGTAGAAAAAGTAAGTAAAAGTTTAGATAAAACTTTACTTTATCAGGACAAGGTGTCCTTTGTTAAGAACTTAGATGCTATAGTTGTTGAAGATTGCACAACTGATAGTGATGAAGAAGAACATGTTATGTCTAAACCTGAAGTGGTTAAGAAAATAGGAACAAGTGTTCCTAAGATAGTCAAACACAATACTGATAAGCCTAAATCAAACATTAAGCATGTTAGGCATCTAGTTAGATATTGTGAACAATATAGAACCACCAACAAGCCCAGAGGTAACCAAAGGAATTGGAACAACCTCAAGTCTAACCAATTAGGTGATGACTTTGCTTTTTATAACAAAGCTTGTTACACATGTGGTAGTTTTGACCATCTTGCAGCTTTCTGCAACCATTGGGAAACTGGGTATGAAAACAATAGAGTGAACCACAAAAGGCAAACACCTAAATCTCACTTTCACTCTAGCTCTAATGTTAATAGAACAAAACCAAGAACAGTAAAAAAAAAGTCTATCTTAAACACTGATCCTGCTGGTAGACCAAATGGTTCTGCTGCTAAACAAGTTCATTCTGCTGCTAAACCATTGATGACTGTTAACCCAAAATCAACAGCTAAGGGTGCAAAAAAAATTTTCAAACGTGCACCAAAGACTGTTCTAAGGCCCATTCAAACAAAAGCAGTGGTTCAAAAACAAGTTTGGAAACCAAAGGGTAGAACTGAGAAGTTAGCAGTTCCTGCTGCTAAGCAATTAGTTCATTCTGCTGCTAAGGGAAACAGGGCAAATGCTGTTAAGGCCTCAGCCTGTTGGATTCTAAAATCCAATGTTGCATCAACTATCCTTAAAAGATTGAATTACATTGATGCAAGAGGCAGATCCAAGTCAGTAATGGCTTGGGTCCCCAAAAGAAACTAACACTCTTATTTATGTGCAAGAACATTCAAATGATCAGGAAGAGGATCAAGGATACTCAGATAGTGGATGTTCAAGGCACATGACAGGCAACAAGTCTTATCTCTCAGATTTTCAATCAATAGATGGAGGCTATGTTACCTTTGGAGGAGGTGTTGGTGGCAAAATTTCCGGTAAAGGTACCATTAAAACTGGAAATTTAGATTTTGAAGATGTGTTCTATGTAAAAGAGCTAAATTATAATCTTTTTAGTGTTTCACAAATGTGTGACAAAAAGAACAATGTTCTTTTCTGTGAGACTGAATGTCTTGTACTTTCTCCTGATTTTAAGATGCCTGATGAAAGTCAAGTACTTCTTAGAATTCCTAGAAAGGGCAATATGTACAGTGTAGACATGAAGAACATTGTTCCTAAAAAGAATTTAACTTGTCTTGTTGCAAAGGCCACATTGGATGAATCAATGAAATGGCATAGAAGGCTTGGTCATATTAATTTCAAAACCATAAATAAAATTGTTAAGAATGGTTTGGTAAGAGGTTTACCTCACAAAAGATTTGAAAATGATCAAACATGCATTGCTTGTCTTAAAGGCAAACAACACAAAGCCACTTGTAAGCCCAAGATTTTTAACTCTATCAATCAATCATTGTTTATGCTGCATATGGACTTATTTGGACCTGTTTCAGTAAGTAGTATAATGCATAAGAGATATTGTCTTGTTATAATTGATGACTATACTAGATTTACATGGGTTTTCTTTCTATCTACTAAGGATGAGACTACAAGCATCCTTAAGACATTCATTACACAGATAGAAAACCAAGTAGACAAGAAAGTGAAAGTCATTAGATGTGATAATGGGACAGAATTTAAGAATAGAGTTATGGATGATTTCTGCAAACAAAAAGGTATTAGGAGAGAATTTAGTGTTGCTAGAACACCACAACAGAATGGTGTAGTTGAAAGAAAGAATAGAACACTAATTGAAGCTGCTAGAACTATGTTAGCTGATTCTAAGCTACCTATAACTTTTTGGGCTGAAGCAGTCAACACTGCTTGCTATGTCCAAAATAGAGTTTTAGTTATCCAGCCTCACAATAAGACATCATATGAACTTTTTAGAGGTAGAACTCCTGCAATAGGATTTCTTAGACCTTTTGGATGTCATGTGACAATTCTCAATACCTTAGTCCATTTAGGAAAATTCGATGGTAAAGCAGATGAAGGTTTCTTTGTTGGATATTCTCTTAATAGCAAAGCATTTAGAGTATACAACACAAGAACTAAGATTGTAGAAGAAAACCTACATGTGGAGTTTTTAGAAGATAAATCCAATATAGAAGGTCAAGGACCAAAATGGCTATTTGATCTTGAAACTCTAACCAAATCAATGAATTATGTGCCTGTTGTTGCAGAAACTAATAATTTTTCAGGTTCACAAGCAACAGATGAGGCAAGGTTAGAAAAGGAGACAAACCAAGATCATGTTTGGATGCCAATATGGTCAAGTACAAATGTGGAATCAACTTCAACAACTGATGAATCTTCTTCTGGCAAAGCTAAAGAAGGTGTTGAAGATGAAAGCAAAGAAGATGGAACTCAGGAACAAGAAATTATTTCTGCTGGTGATTCTGCTGCTAAGCTTACTGATTCTGCTGTTAGGCCAACTGATTCTGCTGCTGGCCCTTCAGAAACGAAAGAAGCAGAATTCTCAGATAATGAGGTGGATTTCAACAATCTTCCATCAAATTATCAAGTTCCTTCTACTCCACAAACAAGAATTCACAAAGTCCACTCCCTAGATAATGTGATTGGAGATGTACAGTCAGGTGTGAAGACAAGACAACAACTGATGTCTTCAGACCAACAAGGGCTTCTTGATGCCCTTTATGCTTCAAAGCAGCATGAGTTTTCAAACTCTTGCTTGTTTGTATGTTTTCTCTCACAAGATGAACCAAAGAACATTCTGAAAGCCTTAGATAATTCAAGATGGGTAGAAGCTATGCAAGAGGAGCTTCTTCAGTTCAAGATTCAGAAAGTATGGGTGCTAGTTGATTTACCTAGGAATGCAAAGGTAATTGGCACTAGATGGGTTTTCAAGAATAAAAGGGATGAAAGGGGAATAGTGATTCGAAATAAGGCTAGATTAGTAGCCCAAGGGTACACACAAGAAGAAGGAATAGACTATGATGAGGTTTATGCTCCAGTAGCAAGGATTGAGGCAATTAGGCTTTTCTTAGCTTATGCTTCATTTTTAGGCTTCACAGTTTATCAAATGGATGTCAAGAGTGCATTTTTATATGGTAAAATTGAAGAAGAGGTGTATGTTACACAACCTCCAGGCTTCATTGACCCTGACCATCCAGAAAAAGTGTACAGAGTAGTTAAAGCTCTCTATGGCCTTCATCAGGCGCCAAGAGCTTGGTATGCAACACTAGCTTCCTACTTATTAGAAAATGGATTTCAAAGAGGAAAGATTGATCAGACATTTTTCATCAAACAGCACAAGAAGGATCTTCTGTTAGTGCAGGTGTATGTGGATGACATTATCTTTGGATCTACTAGGAAGGAGATGTGTTTAGAATTTGAGAAACTTATGCATGATAAGTTTCAGATGAGTTCTATGGGAGAACTTACATTCTTTTTGGGTTTGCAAGTTAAGCAATCATCTGAAGGCATATTTATTAGTCAAGAAAAATATGTTGCAGAGATACTTAGAAAATTTCAATTTGCTGATTCAAAAGTGGCAAGCACACCAATGGACTCTGAGAAGCCTCTTCTAAAAGACTTAGATGGAGAAAATGTGGATGTACACATACAGATCTATGATAGGCTCCTTGATGTATCTTACATCATCTAGACCTGATATCATGTTCTCTGTTTGTGCTTGTGCAAGATTTCAAGTTACTCCAAAGGTTTCTCATTTAACTGCAGTCAAGAGAATTTTTAGATATCTCAAAGGTCAACCAAGGTTGGGTATATGGTATTCTAGGGAATCTCCTTTTGACTTGGTAGCATTTTCGGATAGTGATTATGCTGGTGCTAGCTTGGACAGAAAGTCAACAACTGGAGGATGTCAATTCCTTGGGTGTAGACTTGTCTCATGGCAGTGTAAGAAGCAAACAAGTGTGGCAAATTCAACAACTGAAGCTGAATATATAGCTGCTGCAAGTTGCTGTGGTCAGGTTCTATGGCTTCAAAACCAACTCCTTGACTATGGGTACAATTTCTTAAACACTGTTATTGATATTGATAATAGTAGTACAATTTGTATTATTAAAAATCCAGTGCAACATTCTAAAACAAAACACATTGAAATTAGACATCACTTTATAAGAGACTGCAATGAGAAAAGATTAATTCAAGTACTTAAAATTGCTTCAGAATTTAATTTTGCAGATCTGCTAACCAAAGCTTTTGATGTTGGAAGGTTTCAGTACTTGGTAGCAAGTATTGGAATGCTTAATCTTTGAATTTTCAATCTGATGTGTTTTTGTAAATAAATTTTTGATTGTCCTGCTAGTTTTTACAAGATACTACTGCTATTACAAAAGTTTGTGCTAATAGTACAAATTTAAATTGTGTTATTCATACAGTTAGTCCTATGATTATTCTAATACAAGACAAGTACTTTGTACATTGTTCTTTTAGTTTTAGACTAACAATTTCAGGTATGAACATGTGAACACAAAAGGATGTTTCAAGTGAAATGGAAGCAGCAGAATCAGAATATCTAGTTGCTACATATTAGGTTTATGATGGACTGAGTTTGGGAATTTAAAACTCCTTAAAACTTCTTTCTTGAAACCTAAGTATGAAATTTCACATTGAATTGATGACTTAGTTGATCAGATAGTAACTGATGCAACTCACTTTCTATCATTTTATACTTTCAAGTATAATGAGCAAGTCTAAGGACATCTGATAGAAAGAACAGCTAGTAAAAGTGAATCTAACACTTGTGTTAGAGGAAACAATTACTATGAGTTGGAAACCCTGTCAAGAAAGCCTTTTGAATAGGTTTATCTTTACACAGGCAGTTATTTATAACTGAAAACATTGGTTCTCACACAACCAGAGGTTGCTTTAAACCAAAATTTTGATTAAGTGTCTATTATACACTTAATCCCTTCAAAATGGTTGAAAGCAGTATGATTTTTCAATTCTAAAATCATGAACATACTGCTAAGTCAAAAAGTTTCTTAAAAGGATTTTCAAAGGATTCAGAAAAACCATCCATTGATGGACCATGAGTCAAATGTCCACTGATTCACCTCTCATAGGAGTTAACACACCTAGAAGTGATGAGGGCAGCAACTTAAACTCTTAAGGAATTGATGGCTACATGTACAACATTGTCTGAAAACAAGTTCACATTGGTAGATCAGATAATGATGGGATGATGGTGAGAGATCTTCCAAACAGGGGAGGATAAAATTTTATTTGCTTCAGGGGAGGAAATAAAAGCCCAAGAAAGGAAGACAAACCCAATGTAAGGGAGGAAAAGACAAGAGCATACAAGATGATGACATGGAGGTTGAAAATGACAAGAACATTCCAAAGGAGAAAGTTCTATCTAGGTCAAACGAAGAAAAGTTTCAATTTCAGTTTACCACGTTTGTTCATCACTTGCAAAGGCATGCTGATAGGTGATTTCACTTGTTGAAACAAGCATCCAAGATACACATCATCATTGCCTCTTATAATTCCTCCATCCAAGGAAATTGCACCATCTTTTAGTCCAAGATTGGAGCAATGTATTGATATTGTTGAAGTCAAAGATCAGAAAGCAGATGAGCTACTGAGAAAGATATTCAATCTCTCAGAATAGAAGAAAGTTCAGATCAAGGGTCTGACTATGAAGTGTTTGAAAGATCTTCACAATCCATAAATTTAATTCAGAAACATGTTGAAATGGATTCACATGTTTAGGGGAGGATTGTTGGGAATTAAATATTCTGAAGATTAAGTATCAAGAATTACAAGTATTAACAGTTCCAACTGCTGAGAAGAATACTCTAACAGTTCCAACTGCTGGTGTATATCTTAGGACTGCTCAAGTTATAACTAACCGTACTAACTGATGTTGGTACTGGTAGTACAAAGAAGGGACTGCTAGTTGAGACTGCTGAGTGGATAATTGTCACATATGCAACTGCTGGTTGGATAAGTATTGAAAAGATATTTGTGTACTAAAGTCAAGGATATACGGTATATAATATCTTTTAGCAAAGTGATCAATAACAAGTTGTGTACACAGATACATGTTGTATCTTATGTACTGACACACTCAAGATAAGTTAGCAAGTAGTTCGACTAGACTTTAAGCAATATTGTAAAGATCTTCTTGGACTATAAAAGAAGATCTTAGTCTAGATATGTGTGCATAAGTCGATGTTATTGTGTGTGTTATTATTTAGAACTCATAACTGTTAAGACATAGAACAAACACAAATATATCACAAGTTGTAAAAACTTAAGATTCAAGGTTGTAACCCTAGTGATATCTCAAGATCACTCGTATTATTATCATTAATAATATTGAATCGTTTGGTGTTAATCTTTCATTGTTCATTGTCATAGAACTAACACAACCATTCCATTTCCATAACACAAATCACCTTCTAAGTGTGATTAAGTAGATTCCGCATACTTAATCATATTCACTCAATATATCATACACACAAAGAACAAAAGGTTTAACCACCTTAACCGTGTGTCCAATCCTAACAGTTGTTACATCAGATACCCCTAAAAGGGAATCGCGTCCTCGTGATTTAGTTCAGGTTACCCGGCGCAATAGTGTTGGTGGAAAGGTGGTGGTACTAGTAACATATTCAGGTCTTTCCGGACTATTCTAAGGGTTTATCCTTGACTGTGGAAGAGTACTTAAGTGGTCTGCCATAAGTTGTCTCCTTTTAGTGCTTTGGTGGGGTACAATGATTTCTGGAGTAAGGTTAATAGAGGGAAACATTTTAAATCTTAATTACACGGGGTTTCAAAATTTTACCAGCGCTGTTTCTTCTCAAATCCTCACAGTCTAATTCCAATGTAGGGTTTATGCTCTAGTCACACAAAATCCTAGCCCGATATATATGAAGTCCTAAAGTGGCGGGGGTGTCTGTTCTCCAAGATTCGTTTCAAAATTTAGCGTTTTTCCTCCTCAGGGGAATGGATGAAAGTGACACAAAAGGGCTCTTGGTCTGGTGGTTGGACGCTTGTAAGTTGAGCAAGGTGTAGGGTATTCGAATCCCACCTATGGCATTTTGTTTGAAAATCTTATTTGGGTAAGTATTTACACGGTTTTGACCAAAATAACTTTCCAGGCATTAAGTTTTCTTTGTCGGGAATTTTCAGCTGTATAAGATGACACAGTTTCAAAAGATTTTATAAGTTTGCAAAAATCGGGTTTCCAATCGTGGTATGGGTAAGAAATTTTCGTAAAACTTTGCGTTTGTCATTTCGGAGCAGAAGTTTGATAAGGGTTGACCAGAAGAACTTAATCCTCAAAATATGCATTTCAGGAAATGTAACTACGGTTTACAAGGTTGACATAAGAGCATTTTAAGAAAGATCCTTAAAAGTAAGATTATCAAAGAGGAAGGACAGTTGAGCATGTACGTCCATCTATGTTTCTAAATATCCGAAGGAAAGATCTATTTGCCAATGTTGAGCGGGGTTCAATGTTTAATATCAGGCGACGCTCAAAGGTGCAAGTATTCCAACTTGTTATATGGTACTAAAAGGTGCTCTGACCGAATTTGTTACACTGGTGGCCTAAAAGAAATAACTTGGTGCTAAGGGGTATCTTGACATAAACGATTGCATTAGTGACTTGAGAGGTCTGAATCAGCTCGATACTATGTTGAGAAAAGTCCTTCTTATTTACAAGGTGAGGTCGGGTATCACTGGTTGTTAGGTAGACTAAGATCTTTCGGCATCGCGGTGCAGAAGTTGCGTCCCACAAAGGGAGTTGGGGCTTTACAATGAAGCGGTTTACATAAAAGAAGGGGTTTCGAGTCGGTGTCGTCTAGAACTCCTGGAGAGTAAAATGTCTTGAGAGTAATGGTATATTGACAATCTAGTTCAGCGCATGTACCACTAGTAAGGGAATCTAATTGTAGGGAATGAATGCGGTGACTTATTCAGGGATGAAACAGTATCAAAGCTTGGTAGGTTGTTATCTATGGTCTCAGGCGAAAGTGTGAGGTCCACTTCTAAGGTTTTGATCTATTTTCAAAATGAAATGTTGGTCATTCGGTTTATGCAGTAATAGAATGAAAACACTTTTCATAGAGATATTTGGTTCACTTGGTGGTTGTAAAATACTTTATAAAATGGTTTGTAGAATAGTTTATAGAGTGATAGAGAATGACTTATTATTTATGAAATGATAACCAAAATTATAGTTAAGGTTGTGAAATATTAGGATAAAGATCGGGTTACAAAATAACTTATGAGATGATTTGTAAGACAATGCACAGGTTATTGAGAAAATTATTTGTTATCTGTAAAATGTTAGCAAAGCTGTAGTTTACTTTGTGATTTAGCAGCAAAACGGTTCATCGAGTGATAGTAAAATAGCTTTGGGAAGTAATGGCGAATTCACTTGTAAAATAATAATAATAACACAGTTTTATTGTTTTAAAATCAAACAGTCGCTAAACTAGCTCTCAGGGGAGTAAAATGGTCTATAAGGAGGTAGTAAATTGGTAGAATATTTGTAACATCGTCTATAAAACTTTTGTGAAATTTACTCGCTGGTTTATGAAATAATAATAAGGTAGCGAATCAGTTTATTACTTAATAATAGAATAGTTCGTACAAAGAGTTGTAAAACGATTTATATAGCAGTAGTAAAAATAATTCATTGTTTATAAAATATTAACAAAATCGCAGTAAGACAATAAATCGTTTTTTTTTTTTTTTTTTTTTTTTTTTTTTTTTTTTTTTTTTTTTTTGTAGAATATAGTAGTAAAACATTTTGTAAAATGACTCCAAAAGGTCGGTAAAATAGTTGAAAATGATTTGTGTGAAGTGTGCATAGTGGTAATAATAATGGAAAATGAAATGATTGAAGGGTTGGTATTATAGAAATGATTAGGTAATTACTAATAAGAATTAAAAGTGAATGATTGATGTAAGTATAGTTTATAGATAGTAATAGCAATAGTTGCATTTGACACTTTGATTAAATAATAGTGAAAATATTAGAGCGTAATTGAAATATAGTGGTTCGTAAAAGTTGAAATAAAACTGTACTGTTTAAGTGTGTAATTAACCAAAATGAGGTGAGTCAGAATATGAAAGTAAAAAATGCGGTAAGTTACGAAGGTAGGTGAGAATGAGATAAGTATGTACGGAGTTAAAGTAACGTTTTGAAATTATTTTTATCGCGGCTAATATGCCCCCTTAGTGGTGACCATCAGAACGAAAATGTTTGAAAGGTAAAACATGTTTGAGATGTGCAAAAAGAATAACGAATGCTAACAGTGCTATAGTCGACGACTTGCGAGTTGGGCCCACGGTCAAAGTGTAACGGTGTGAAATGGTCAATGGTCGTTCGGGGTAAATGGTTTATGATCCATGGTGTGAAAATCTTAACTAACATACTTCGGGTTATCTAAACCAGTATCAATTCCAAAATACGAATAATAGGGCGAACCGCTTTATCATGGTTATTACAGGCAATTTTACTTACCACTTAGGGTTAATGTTTCCTCATGAGCGCTATTATTCCTTTACAATCTTCAATATCCAATTCGTTCAACTAAACTATTAAGGTGTCCATTTCAACTGATAGGTTACTTCCTAATGCAGCTAATGATGTCGCCCGACTCATCGGCTTATATTGTGGTGTTCTCGAGCTTTCTTACAAGTTGAGGGGCAGGGGAAAACGGGATATGTGACCTAGTGGTCTAAGGTAATACTAGAGTGATAATGTCTTCCAGAAAGGGCTTTCGGATAGTATTCCTGAGTAGTGTCCCCAAAATAATACTTTCAAAATAGCGTGTCTCAAATGGTGTGTCCCAACTAGTGTATCCCACAACAGTTCTCATAATAGTATGCCAATAGTGTATCCAAAACAACTCCTATAGTATTATACCAATGCGTCACATCTTCAAGGTAGTGTAACTAGAGTTGACCGTCCAAAATAGTATTCAAAGTGGTATGTCAGAATAGAGTCGTCAAAGTAGCGTTCCCAGAATAACGTATCTAAAATAGTCTTTCCTGAAATAATGCCTTCCAAATTATCATATCAATTTAGGTATACGTTTTGTAAAGTACTTATCGCAGTTCATTGTTTCATAAAAGGGGTATTAAGGTAGACTACTAGTATCCTCAAAGGACAAGTGAAAGGTTAGGTATCTTTTCCAAAAGTAGGGGCTCGGGTTGCTACACAAGTTTCTAGAGCTTCTGTTGAGTTACAAATCGACCTATTGTCAGTTTCCTAGGTTTTTCCAAAGTTTACTTCGTTGTTTACTTCCATCAAAAGGTTCATCCTACAAGTGCTATGGAAGAGTCATTCTTAGTCTACTAGTGATCTAACTCACTTCATTCATTGAGTGTAAGAATTGGGGTAGCGATGTCTGTAACATAACCAGAGACAAAACAAGGCTGAAGAAACAAAATCAAATCCACAACGATATCCAGAAATCAAGAACTCACGCAATCCAAATTCAAATAAAGCCAAAACCAAGTAATAAACTCAAAATGTGCTTATTATGATATCGGACGAGTTAAAATAAACAGCTCGAATTCAAAACGGCGACCAATCGGGTCTCACCTGACCCAGTGCGAACGTAATCAGACGGCGACGAACAATTACTCCATATAAGCGAAGGGATATAGCGGTGCCGGAAGTATTTCAGTTCATGAGGTGTTGTGATGCCAGTGTGTCGTGTGTGTGGGAAAACCTTCGTGATAATCGGTGTTCGTGCACATATGCAAAACTTTACCATTCCCAAAATAGAAAGTCAACCCGAAACATAATCCTGTTATAACTACCCCCAGTATCACAAAATTCATTTCTGAGACATAGGTGATCAGGCCATGTCCCCACTTATCCTTGGTTGATTATAGGTGATCAGTCTACTCTCAACCGAGGATCAATGAATTTCAGGATACTCAGTTTAGTTACAATAGTACTATTTCCTTATTTTAGAATCACTTTAAAACCACAACAGGTGTCCAATCTCGAAATCAAATAATGTGGTTACGCAAAGAAACAGCGTAACTCCACGACAGGTGCGGCGCATCGGCGCAAGTATATGAAAATACTTATAGTGAATAGTGACGAATAAGGGAAAAATAAATCCTCAAATAAAAGGCACACATCTCAACGAATATATCATCAAACATATAATCAAACATATCATTAATTATAATCACACGAAAGTCATCGGCTTGGTAGGCAAGCATGTGTCGGTCATAGGATTTAGTTTTCGTAAAAATGGTTATAGTCTGGGTTTTTGAAAATACCAGTTCTCTATAACCTGTGTCTCTGATACCATTTGTAACACCCCGAAATCGGATCAGCGGAAGCATACAAGTTGTGGGGTGTTATTCGATAGTTGTCACAATCACAAGGTACAAAGAACGGTTTTGCTTAAACCGTTTTAGAAGAAAATTCATAATAATAAATACTTAAATTACATCATGTAAAAATAGTGCGGAAGATGTAGGTTTAAAAGGATTTAAAACGGTCCCAAACAGTTTTCAGAGTCTTCTATGACCATGCCATGCCCTTCGCCAAGCTCCTTCAAAAGTAAGATATGCAGCGAAAAAGATCTAACACCTGAGATAAACATGCTAAAAGTCAACACAAAGGTTGAGTGAATTCATAGGTTTAAAGGTAAAGCAGTTGATCACAATATTTCAAGTTTCCAAGAAAGTGGGCTGCGTTGTTATACGCCCGAAAATTCAGATATTACCATTGCACTAAGCTCATGACACGCAAAACGTTAACCGGCACCAGAAATTCTGGCGTAAGTCGACAGTAACCGCGGAATTTCATAATCATAATAGTTGCCCCCAAAGTAGGTATCTTGCCAGATACCTAGGTAACTCAATTATAGTACATCACATGCTGACCGGCCTTAGTCAACATGGCGGGATGGTCAAATCCTATAGGCCTATAAACTATAATCGCGCTCACCCGCAGGTGATTAATGGTTCATGATCGAGGTACTTGCTTTTGGCAAGGAAGGTACTTAGTGCTTATCAGGTGTTCAGTAAAGTTTCCATTTCAAATAACAGTTTGTAAACAATTGTGATCATAGTAAAAACAGTAGCATGTATCTCACCCCAAGTAGTTTATAAAAACAGTTAAGCAAGTAAAAAGTGGGGCTATGAACTCACCTCAGTATGCAGCAATGCAAGACATTCACAAAGATCACAACTGGCATCAAGTAGGAATGGCATAACGATATCAAAAGTACAAGCATAACGGTACTGGATCGGTACAACCTAACAAGTAACATGTTTCAGAAATAATACTCAAGTAATTTATGAAGTAATGTTCGTTGAATACTTGTGTCATTATGAAAAGGTTTAGTTTTCAATGGCGTTTGAAAGAAAAGGAAAGTTTAAGACTCGTGTGGAAGACAAGAAAGGTGAGAAGATAACAAGTCGGCGAATACCAACGAATACTCAAGGAAGACGAGAAGAGAAGAAGAAAGGAATATGAAGGAAAGAAATAAATCAGAAAAAGAATAAATAAACAAATAAACGACATCGGTAGATAGTTTCGGCTTTTCCCCATTTTTCCCAAAATAGATGTTATATTTGTTAAAACATAAGAGTTTTGAAAAAGTTTTGGAACATTTAATAAATCATAAATAGTTTAAGATTATAAAATATTATATGAAATTTCGGCATGAAGTGCCCGTTTATAAAACATTCCCAAGTCATACGACTTATTTGGATATTTCAATTATCGACGAGTTTTACAAGTTTTAATATATAATTGGAAATATCATTCCCGTGAATATTAGTTGTTTAGTTTTATCGACCATTTTGTATAGTTCGGGTCCAGGTAGGTTAAGCTCCTATGAGTCTAACGTACCCTTCCGTCTCGTGTACCAAAAGGTCCATAATAGTCCAAATAACTAATACCGTAAATCCAATACGTCCAATCCTTGTCCACAATGTCACATCATTACAATATTATTCAAACCCAATCGTTAAATATTAAGTATCTCATATGTGTTGCAATGTATCCCATAATGTTTCAAATATTCCGAAACATCTCATATCGATAACAAACGAATAAATAAGTAACAAACGTCTATCCTAAATATAACACGACTCAACATTTAAATAAACAAAATAAGATAGAAAAATAAGTAACGACTAACTAAATATCACGACTCAACGAAAAATAAATAATAACGACGACAAATAATATATACGACTCGACGAGAGAAATAAATAATCAACAAACCGACAAGTTATTAACCTTGGCCGTGACTCGCCACGAGTCACGGCTCGACTCAATCCGAGCCGTTGGGGCTCTCGGTTACCACTTTATTCACACAAACACAACCAAATCCATATTATCTAACTCCTAAACCAATCCACAACATCTAATCCTATGTCGCAAATAAAGTCCCATTCGACACAAAAACTAAACCCGCAACACAAATTTATATCTCAACACAAAACCTTTCCAATTTATTATTATTCCTAACTCTAATTTTTATACTAACTCTTTTAAACAAAGATTATCCAAACGACACAAACCATTTGTAACTGTTGACATAATCAATCCAACGCAAACCAAATCAAACACGATCATCAAAATAACTAGTCCTAACATATTCTCAACTCGCCGTGACTCGCCGTGAGTCATGGCTCGACTATATGTCGACTGCCGAGACAGTCATCAACCAAACGGACCTCAAACAATACCAAACTCAACAAAATGATTCCACATCAAAAGAAATAACACAAGAACAAATTAATTATCAAAAATAATCAAACCCTCACCGAGTGAACCGAGTTGACTCGGTGAGTTGACCGAGTGACTGAGTTACACCGAGAAGATGGAGGGGAGGGTTTTTCCACACGAGGGTTTCAACATTTTTACATCCATTTTATTTATAAATCGTTATTATTAAATCGGATTTAATAATAAAAATAATAATAACAAAATTAGGGTTTGATAAAATTAAAGAAAAATATGAAATAGAGGTGCGTGGGTGGGTTTTTACCGAGAAAGGAAGCGGCAAGAGTGTGTAGTGGCGGCTCGGTGGTGAAGGCAGCGACGGTGGAGGCGCGTGAGGGTGGTTGTGGTGGGAGCCAAGGGCTCAAACTTTCCAGAAAGGGGTATAAACGGCCGATCTATCGATTCGGCAAAGTAAATGATTCGCCGAAAAATATTCCGGTGGCCGGAATAATCGCCGGCAGTGGTGGTGGTGGCCGGACGGGGATCGCCGGCGGCTAGAGAGAGAGATAAGATAGAGGATGAGTGAATAGTGAATGGGATATTATTATTAATATGGGTATTTATATTTTTGAGGAGGGGTTGAAAATTTAACTTTAAAAGTGAGGGTGTGTAATGTAAATATGGGCGAAGAGGCTAATTCTGCCATCTTGGCTATTCTTTTATTAGCAATAAACACTGCGGGACCCATTCAACATACCAAACGGACTCGAAAATTAACGAAACTTGCGCCATTGTTTACGAAATAATTTTAACGAAAACGAGTATAAATATGTGATATTTTTAAAAATCAATATTTTTGGCAATTACGGTACGTTTTGTGCTTTGTAGGTTGTGTCGGGTCGATAAGGAAATAACGCGCACGTTGAACAAGATATTCATAGTTTTTCAAACCCAAACAAGTTCAAAGAAGTTCAAAAGCTAAAGAAAATGAGAAGCAAGTGTTTTGGCTTGTAAAATAGGTTTAGGAAATTCACCAGGTGTTACAAAGGGCACATTCTGCAAAGGGCTTTTCTATCCTATACAGTCTCATTTACAAGTCACTGGTTTTACTGATGCAGATTGGGCTGCTTGTTTGATGACTAGGAAGTCCTTAGCTGTTTTTGCATCTTCTTTGGTCATTCTCTAGTACCTTGGAAGACTAAAAAACAGTCTACAGTTTCAAGGTCTTCTATAGAGGCTGAATATAGAAGCATGGCAGCCACCACTTGTGAATTGTTGTGGCTTAGTTATTTGCTAAAAGATTTGAAGGTTCTTGTGAAGACTCCTATTACTCTATTTTGTGATAATAAAAGTGCTCAAATGATTGCTGCCAATCCTTGTTTCCATGATAGGACAAAACATATGGAACTAGACCGCCATTTTACAAGAGACAAGGTACAAGAGGGTTTTCTTCAAACTGCATATGTTCCTTCCCATCAACAATTAGCAGATATCATGACCAAATCCTTGAACAGAGTTCACCATTCTATTCTTGCTTCCAAGTTGGGTCTCTCTTGTTAGTGCAAATATTACGATATTTAAACTAAACGGTCTCTTCGGTTTTAATAATGACAAACACGTAACTTGTAATACATAACGTAAAATGTGCAAGTTATTTGTAAACACAAATCATCAACGCATACTTACATCAACACTTCCTGACGTCTCAAGTATGCTTCAATGAAGTAGTAGATTTCCATCCCGACATAAATCACTCAAGGTATGGACAAACAAATCTACTACTTGACAAATGATCAAAGGATTTTATTTTTCTAAACTTCACATTTTTAATGTGACAAAACATTTTTTCAAAAATATATTTCACAAATTATTTTTGAATTAAAAAGAAATGTTTTATTTTGAAAAATATGTTCGAAAATCCCAACAGTCAAATTTCCCCCCAAAACAGCTCCTAACTTTCCCAAATAAACCTTCCCCACTAAAGACAAACGAAGGAGCGTCCACGGCACCTTTAAATAGGGACGGCTCCATTAAATTTAACGGAGCCGTCGGGTATTTAACGGAGCCGTCCGTACGTAACGGCTAGATTTTTCTTTGCCTATAAATAGTGGACCATTTCACACTTCCAACTTGATTTTTCCAGTCCTTTTTCTCTGGTTTAATCCCTCCTCACTTAGATGACTTTCTTTGATCATTTGGAGAGTCTTAGTTTGTTTAAGAGTGATCCAATCCTCCATTCAAGTGATCCTCTTCATTCCTCTTGATTAGCAAGAGAAGAACACAAAGTATCCAAGTAGATACAAGGTGTTGTCATCCCTCTTGATTAGCAAGAGAAGAACACAAAGTATCCAAGTAGATACAAAGTGTTGTCATCCCTCTTGATTAGCAAGAGAAGAACACAAAGTATCCAAGTAGATACAAAGTGTTATCATTCCTCTTCATTTGCAAGAGAAGAACTCAAAGTATCCAAGAAGATACAAGAGTTGTAGTTGTTAGGTCTTGTAACATTGGTTACACTCTTGATTGTATCATAGCATACATCAAGATTATTTTTCTTTTGTGAGAGAGTGAGTCAAGATCATTGTGATCTTAAGAGATAGTGAAGATCTCTTGAAGCCATTGGGATTGTGTGATTGATCATGTGGATCAAGGGTAGATCGGTGATTGGTGCTAGCTAAGATTAGCACTCGACATCTAGCTTAGTGTCGGAAATAGGATAAGCGACGTGTAAGGTGTAGATCGGGTAGATCGTGGTAGATTGGTGCTAGCTAAGATTAGCACTCGACATCTAGCTTAGTGTCGGAAAACAAGTTAAGCGACGTGTATGGTTTTCTCCACCTGAAGGGAGTTTGTTGATTAGTGAAGTAACTCTCGAGTTGGGTACTCGGGGAGTGGAGTAGGGCGAAGAGGAGCTTCGTGACCGAACCACTATAAATCACCGTGTCCGGTTTGCGCCTTCTTACTTATCTCTTTACTTTCATTTCATTCTTTATCGCTTTATACTTATATTTGCATGAAGTTTATGCTTGTGTGACTAGTTGCTTATGTTATGTTGATCAAGTATGTGTCATGGCTTGATTGTGCTTGTGTTGTAGTTTACTACATTCATCTCTAAGTGTTAAATGACCATAGTTAACACTTTTCATATTACGTCACACTTGATCGGATGTTTGATACAAAAGTTTTAAGTTTTTAAATGGAAACATATTCACCCCCCCTCTACGGTTTCCACAATTGGTATCAGAGACAGGTTGCTCAAATTTTTAAAACAAATGGTTTTCAAAATTGAGTACGATCCATGTATCAAATTACCTATGAAGGTGATAAAATATGAAAAGTATTTACTTGCTTAATACTTACAAGTTTTGTTGTTAAGTATACTTTGTCATACTAGCTTGAAGGCTTTCTTAAACCACTAAAAGAATAGTGTTTTTAAGTGTCCGGTCATGGTTTCAGAACGAGTCATTAAGTCATGCAGTTCTGAGTCAGAAAACAGACCACGGTACCAATAAATATTGTACGGTACCGTTATATTTAATGGTACCGTAGGTCATTTAACGGTGTCGTGCATCTGATTGTCTGTTTTTCATTTTTGGTTCATTTTCAAAAATCCATATAAAATCAACCATGAGTCTGTACGAGTCGTGTCGCCCATCATTTTAAACGATGTTGAGTCTACTTTCATTTGAAAAACATTTTTATGAATTAGTTCTAAATGAAAGTATGCTAAAGTCTTGATTTTCAACTAAAGGTCTTCTGGTCATGCAGTTTGCGTAAATTTTTGGTCAAACTGAAAAAGGGCGATTCAACTTTTAAACCTTGACGTGTTTTCAAAGTGCCTTAGCAAAAATCTTTGAAATGGGGAGGAAATCAATTCATCTTCAAATAAAATCAAGCTTAATATACATTGTTATACCTAATAACAAAATGACGATAAGTATTTCTGTGTGTTAAGCTAAATTGCTATTTGCTTATTATAGTTTTTCGGTTTTTGCATTTATAAGGCTCATGCTAAATCACTTGCACTATATTAAGTAATTAGTTTGCATTGCATATAGGCATCAACCATTTGTCTTGCATTTGTTGCAAGTTCTTAAAATGGTTTAGTAACTTTCCTAGGAATAGAAACTAAGTTGGTAGATCATGTGTGTTGAAAGATATTGTCTTACACAATTAATTTTCCAAAGGTTTAAGTGTAAAAAGTATATCACCCCAAAATACTTAACACTTTCATAAAATCCGTAACATGATCTTTAAAACATTACATCATTTTGTCTTGTTGACCATGGGTTGTCTAAACAAGATAAAAGGTCATTTTAATACATTAGTACTTAAGTAAAGGAAAATGTATTAAACTTGCATTGATCTAACACACATAAAAAATGTTTTAAACATTTAGTATTTTACGTATGTTGTATAAAAATAGTTAAGATAATTATTTTTATACAAATGAGGTGTAGAAAAACAAAGAATATTATACTCAATAATATAAAATAGTTTTTTTTTTAAATAAAAATAAATGACAATATCAAAGTAGTAACTTAACATGTCATTAACCTCACACATACAACTAGTGTTAGAATAAATGGAACACACTCCTAAAATTTTTATTTCTTTTTAAAAAGGAGTGATTGTGAGGGTCAAGAAAGATCTCGAGTACATATCAATTCATTATTCAAATTATGATTGATATCATTATCGAATCTAATTGACAAGTTTTTGAGTGTGGACATGAAATTGGAGTCATTATTTGTCTAGCTTCAAGATAACATCAAAATATGATGAAAAGTATTATCTTGAATCTACATACTCAATCACATTCGATGTGAAAATAATGACGTTCTATCAAGACGAAAATAATATGCATCGGATCATAACTCACACTTGTGTTGAAGATGCCATATTGAGTCTTCGTGTCCAATGGTTGTGTTCCAAACTTTAAACTAATATGTTTAAAAGATGCATAAAATACACAACTAAGTAGGATTGACAACTTGGATGTTTCATCCGAAATATACAAGTAATTTACATTGCAATGCAATTAGTAAATGTGTCAATTCCGAAAAACCAAACACGAGCAAACAAACAACATATGTAAACTTTGCTCATGAACAACTCAACACTCAAAGCCACATGTCTAGTAAAAGTGTCACGCATAATATGTTATTAACTATTATGTAAGTCATCAATCTTTGAGAATATCACATGTATTTCTCTTATCAAAAGATTGACAAAAGATAACCTATATCTCATGCATCTTATTTTCTTTGTAACATAAATGGTTATGTTACAAGAGAATACATTGCATCCTGTTAACAAATATAGGATATTAGAGTTTAATAATAACCTAATACAACATGTGTCATTGCATAAACAAGTAAAATTGGTCATACACTAAAATACTTGTTTCTCAAAGCATTCGTAAGAGTGATAAGTTTCCTCTTAGAAAAGCATATTTGTTGAAATATACAATATGTCTCATTTTTAATATAATGCTCACAAGATCTATTGAGGTATGTAACCTTCACTAGATTCTTTCTCAAGATATGCAAAGGAGCATTCTTGAAACACACACGATGTAGTAGATTCTACATTGTAACACATTAGAGTGTCTCTTGGTTCTAGGAAACCAAATCATGTTAAAATAACATGTAACAACTCAACAAACAAAGATGTTGTCCAAGAGATCATAAAATACACCATCTCCATCAAACAACCTCTAAATCTCAAGCACGAAATTAAAACATTTCACTTGCCTTTGTTAGGAGATTGTGTAAGACATGTCATTTTCTTAACCAACTTTCAAAGTATGGTTAATTGAGTCATATTAGGCCATGTATAAGCAAAACAAGATAACATCATCTTTGCTATACTTCGATAGGCAAATATAGGAATTTGAATTCTTCTAACATGAGAATGACTACTGGAGAACCTATCGCACTAGAAATTCAATTTGACCTAACGGTTGGATTGCTTCCTGGAGAGAAGTTGGGTTCGTGTATAACCCGTAAAAATGGTCGTGTTTAGCCTTAATTGAGCACCACTAGTGATAGTCTCATACTCATTCTCTAACTTGAAAATTTTTCATTCCTACATTTAACTAGAGATAGTTTACATCGGTGAACTTTATCTCCCATTAGGATGTCATCTTAAACAAGTAGTAATTAGGATCTGCCTTAACAAACCTAGAGTGCTTGCATCCCACATACGTGTTTCAAAATGATAACATGTTCTCATAAGACATGATTAAATGTCTTCACGATCTTAAATGCTAAATGATTATCATGTTTTGCATGATGGTTGCATTTATTCCTTATGTGCATTTTACACAATTTGCTTGTAAAGTTTGCACTCACACTATGCTCTTTTGACACATTAGGAATTAGGTATGCCCATCACTATGAACCCTTAGAAGTCATAGAGTCATACACTAGTGTCAAAACCTATAAGTTAGAGTAGTCGCGAAGTTGTCCTAATTCCCCAGTCATCACTTCGCCTTTTTCCAAGTAATACACCCGTTTGTCATAGGAAGGTTAGATACAAACCTAGTAGAACTCGGAGTAGGATTGACAACTTAAATATTTCGTCCGAAATATTCAAGTAAGTTTAACTTGCGATCGCAATTGTTAAATGTCATATCCGAAACATCATACTCAAGCTTTTTAACAACGTATGTTAAAACGCTCATCCCAAAGCTAAAAGCTAACATCAACCCTCGGGTGACAAAGAACTCACGAGTTGCTATATAAGTGATTAGTAGTTCCTTTCATCCTCGTGTGAATATACACGTCTTAAGATCCCAAACCCTGCTGCGAACCAGCACCATAGGCCTAGCTTTACATCTTTTAAAACCCCGCGAAACACTCACGTGCGAAGCATATCGAAATCCGTAAATCAACCAAACCTCTCAACCGAGAATCCCTTAACCATCTCCGTCTAGGTCTAGGAATGATGGAACATTTTCCATAAATCTTATGACTATTTAAATATTTCACTGGAAATATTAAAGTCATCCCTTGTACCCCTCTTATGACTACTTGAATATTTCACTGGAAATATCGTAGTCATCTCGTGCGTCTCGTCTCATGACTCTTTGAATATTTCACTGGAAATATTGAGATCATCTCTTCTATTTCATGTCATGACTTTTAGATATTTCACTGGAAATATCAAGTCATTTTTCACATTGCTCTAATGACTACCTATGTATTTCCTCGGAAATATAAAAGTCATCTCTTCTCGTCCAGTACCGTTCAAAGAATTTATTAGGTATAAATTCTCTCTTTAACTCCAATGACAACTTAAATATTTCATCCGAAATATTTAAAGTGTATTTAATTTGCGAAATGCAATTAAATGTCATTTCTCGTTCTCGATCAAAGTTCACCGAATCCCGTTGGATTCATTCATAAAGGAATTTATTTGGTATAAATTCTTTTAATCTAAAGTCCAGAAAAATCACAACATATGTGAAATTTCTTTGCCAAAAATACTCCTTCAAATCTCACCAACACCATCAAAACCCACTCGGTGTAGTCTTGAACCAAAACCGTCTCCTGTCAGAATAGATTCTATCTATCATCTGATTCCTTAGCCTTTTCCCTTTCGCTTCCGCATGGTATTAAACACTACCAATGCTTCCGCATCCCACTCACCTTCCACACACCTCAAGCGAAAAACCGCTAGGATAAGTTGAGATAACCCCACTAGAACCTTATCACCAACCTTACAACTCTGAAGATTTTATCTTCTTAACCCTTAGGATATCTCCAAGTAATCACATGCCTCATCATATAAATATTCTATGAATATTCACAATGATTGAGAAGAGCTACGTGACTTCAAAGGTGAAGTTCATCGCATGCTATCCTCCACTTGTCATGACGTTACTAAGCTCATCGCTTCCGTCAATGTTTGTTTTCCTTTTCATACTTTTGCATCTTGTCCGGATGGTCATAGATTAAGGGGGAGCGAAAACACACTCATATAGTCTTTCATCAAACACTCTCAAGAACACACAAATGTGGTTCTTATTCCCTAGGAAACTTCCCTTTAGCTGCCCAGAACTAGGCTGAACAAGAAAATTCGTGACTTCCAGGTCACGGTACCGTTAAATAGGCCACGGTACCATTAAACTTAACGGTACCGTGTGGTATTTAGTGGTACCTTGCCTATGTTTGACGAATTTTTACTGTTTCCTTTATATCCCTGCATCCCTAACCTCAAACCTGCAAAATTTTGCAAACTCACATACACCCTAGGATTCCCTCACTACACCATAGGACTCTTACACCAACTTTAGTTCGAATCCCACAACTCTTGCCTATATAAGGCCTCACCATTGCAAGCTTATCTTGCATCTCACCTTCAAACCTCACATCAACATCATCATCGCACTCAACCCTTATAACTACACTTCACTCTTGACAGTGATAGTTAGTCTAAGAACCTTAACCCATAGATCATCACACTCAAACCTTACAACCTTCAATTCATCATCACACTCAAACCTTACAACCTTCAACCCTTATATCAATCCCACTCAAACCTTTTAGCTACACTTCACTCTTGACATTGATAGTTAGTCTAAGAACCTTCAACCCATAGATCATCACACTCAAACCTATAACCCTCAACTCATCACACTAAAACCTTAAACTACTCCTCACTTTGGATAAGTGATAGTTAGTTCAACAACCTTTAACCCTCACAAACACATGAAACCCTTCATGCACCAAATTATCTCTAACACACAACTAGGATCATCCAACCTAGAAACCTAGAACTTCGTTACCCTAACCCCGTTAGAGATATCCACCAACAATCCTGTTAGGATCACATACACCTTTTCTTTTTCCCTTTTGACATATATCATGCATCTCATTGTCAGTGCAAACGATATTGATGCGTGCGATGTGTCGTTGCGGTTTAGCAGTATTAATGCCTACTCAAGTTTTAAATTTATATTTAGCCGACTTATCAATAACACACACACTTAACGAGCAGTGTACCCGGTCAGTATGAATATAATGGTAAGTAGAGTGTCGATCACTAAGAGTGGAACGTATTATCTAGTTATTCTAATCAGTATTTTAATATTCTAAGTTAACTATACAACCTAATCTAACGCAAGGGGGTTCAGCCTAGAGACTGGCACGTTTTGGTTGCAATTAAATAATAAACTAAACTAATGAGCACGAATCAGCGATAGGCATGCACGTACACAGTAAATACTCGAGACAATTAAGAAGACCTGTCCTGATGATTAAGTAGATTGTCACTTGTTTTATTGATAGTTTTATATGAAGTGTATGTAGTTAACCCTTTCTCGTTGGTCCTAATCTTATCGGCGAGAAATCCCTTAATGATTACTTATGTCTAAAAGTCATTCCTAAGTGATCAATTTAGTAACAACCGTGGGAGCCACATTCTCTTCCGTAGTCAAATGCGCAGGCCACTAATAAACACAGAGGTTATCAATGCACTAATAAGTAGTAACCAAAGACATCAACATATAAACTTTAATTGATGGGAAAGCAGTTTTAAGGGAGTGCAATCTTTCTCCTCACATTACACAAGCCACCAATCCTGATGAATTAAAGTTTACTAACACAATAAACAAAACTTACTTAATGAATTAAATACATGCAGGACCTTCTTAACACTGCTCCTAATTTGAACTCTCGAACTTGTCTGGTTTTTGGGTATTTATAGTTTCTGTCTGAGGGTAAGATGCGGCGCATCTAGTAAGTAGATGCGGCGCATTGACTTAACTTCGCGTGGGGTCCAAGATTAATATATTCAGGAATATTCGTACACCGCCAGAAGATGCGGCGTATCTCCATTCTTGGATGCGGCGTAACTTCATTTATAGATGCGGCGCATGTCCTCTTGTATCTTGGATCGTATCTTGTGAAATCTTGATAGTGATGCGCCGTATGTAATAAGTAAGATGCGGCGCATCTGGAGCAGAATGTCTTGATCTTGTACATTTCAGTAGACTCTTAACTTCTTGCTTGTTTTGCTCCATAATTAGTCCAAAATCGCCAAGTTTCACCAAATGCTTGTTTTTACCTGAGAATTACAAAAGTAAACGATTAAGTATCAATTCTCACAGATAATATAATAAAACAAGTCAAATTAATAGGATAAATGATAGTAATAAAATGTACTTATTTGAGTTCATCAAATATCCCCCCACTTGAACTTTACTTGTCCCCAAGTAAACCTAAGAATTAATCTTATGAAAATTATCCTAAAAAATATTAGGATTTATTTTTATATTTAAGCATGTATTCATTTTTGTCATAATCACACAACCAAACACTTAACGAATTAGAAGTAAAATAAAATAATTTGATAAAAGCAAATCTAATCGTTTAACTGTCCAGTCGTGACGAATATTCTATCATAAGCTTGGCAAGTATACACATCTCCCCCACTAAAGCCAAGGAATAACAAGTCTAAAGCGGTAAAAAGGGTTTGTAGGTTTAAGGGTTAATCATTCTCCTTAATCTCTATCGATCTCAAATTCCAGAAAAGGCGACAAAATCACAAATACATGATCGAATCCACGAACACGATACTTGCAATTGCTCAAATCCTTAACTCGAATAGGCTAAAGATTGGACCATGTAATCTTCACCAATAATATTATATCAAAAAGGGCGACAAAATCATAAATACATAGCCGAATCCACGACTACGATACTTAAGATTGCTCAAATCCCTAATCTCAATAAATCAAAGGTTTGGATAAAGAATAATATAGGGTATGGATAATATTTGGGATATAAATTGGTGTAAAATGAAAAATAAACAAAACAAATAAATTAAAATCCTAAGTGTGGTTAATCACTATCCCAACCATCCCATGAATAAGACTCATATCATTGAATAACTCACGCTTTAACACTTGAAACACACGCTTTAGGTAGACACAAATTATACTCAACAAGATTTCAATCAAAGAATAAACCTTAGTTGGCGTTCCCATAACGGCCAACTCCCATTCAATCCATAGATATAATATATAACAACTAGTGGTGATATCGACCACTTAATTCAAAACTTTACATAAGTTGGTTAAAACAAACATCCAACTCTTCTTTTTTCTTTTTCTTTTCTATTTTTTTTTTTTTTTTTTTTTTTTTTCAACATAAACAAAGATGTGTAAAATTTCACTACATCACTATAATGATAATTCTGGATAATTTTTCCATACTTTTCATGACTTCAGAAATAACAGTAATAGTGAAAGTAGTAAACACACAAAAAATAAACTCAAAGATATACAATATTTACTTTCACTCCAAATGCATTGTGCAATTTCCCGACCTATCCAAAGATAATGAATTACGCACGCGAACACAGGTAATGTAAGGAAACACACTTTGCCTAAAGCAATTAACCAACCACGGATTTTAATCTACAGGGTAGGCTAAGGTGTAAGGGTGTAACGAAACATTTTAACAAAGGTGTAAGAAACGAAAGGAATGGCTCTGAGTGTTTTTCTAGGGGTATCTTACTCTAAAAGTGAGAGTAACAAAAGGTTTTATACGGGGGTTAACTAACCAGTGTAGTTAGCTAATATCACATAACATATAAAGGCTATTTGGGTGTAATCCTAGAAATTTACCAATTTAGACAAGTCATTCCAATTATATAAATAATACTTATTATGGTGGTCTCGAATAGTATACAAGCCAAGTTCTAAAGTTTACAAGTCACCGGCACGCTCATAGATTTGTGAATTTAGAAAAATCACAATTTTTGAAAATAACGTCATGTGTGCAGCTATGCAACTTAGATCTTAAACAAAAACATGCTAAAAAAAATTTAAATTTTGATATATTAAGCACATTTTAAGCATATTTTGAAAAGTTTAGGACAAGTAAGTGTTAAGTGTTCTAATTCTCCAATCCCCCCACTTAAGTTAAACAACGTCCTCGTTGTTTGTATAGAAGGTTAAAAACTGGAAAATAAAAGAATTAGAACAGAAAGACTCCCATGAGATTTGCTCGGTATGATCCTCCATTAGTATAAGAGCAAAATCATCTTTCTTGTGGATTAGAACGTATAAGCTTCATAATCGATGTATCCATAGGAAATGCAGGAATCTATAATACCACCAAGACTTTAAACACACCTAAGTTAAGAAAGTTCAAACTTGCATAATACATTAGTAGTTAGGAAAAATAAAACATAAAAATTAAAATGAAAATCATCAGGTCAGTCGATGCGCCGTATCTTATGGAAGAAGATACGCCGTATCGAGCCTGGAATAATTACGAACCAGAATAGAAGATGCGCCGCATCCTTAACCAGGGATGCACCACATTAAAATAAACTGATAAAAAGTTTTAAAGTTAAAATATAAATATGCGGAAAAATAAAGTAAGATATGACCATTGCAGGAGATGCGTCGCATCTTGGGATTGAGATGCGCCGTATCCTCTGCGGGCCTGACTGACTCGACTCAGAACAGAATAATAAAAAATTTTCGGGTTGTCTCCCGGTCAGCACTTGTCTTTATTCCAGAGTCTTCAAGTTAGACTCACGTTCAGCTCTTTAATATCGATCATTGAAGGAGTCGGAAACATCGCGCTCCCTCATCGCCAATTCAGTAATATTGAACACTCCTTGCTCGTCCTTAATTTCCACGCCGTTCTTCTTTAATATCTGTATAAACAAAGTTCTGTCCCTTTCGGGCAGAGATGACAAAATGATAGACGGGAAATTCTTATTATCATATAGGCATAAATAAGCAAGGTGGGGTGGTAGTTCAATAAACACATCATTATTCAATTTCGTTTTTCAACTATTCTCCTACGTTTGTTAATTACTACGCAATCATACCACTCATCATCAGAATCATTAACAACATCGCGTCTAAGTTCGGTAGGTACATTAAGGTCAATAAATTCCTCAAAGTTCTCATGATTAGGATTAGTTGAGTTGTTTTGAATCAATGTTTCTCCCATAAGCCTAGCTTCAAGATCGAGGTCCATACGCTCTCTTAATCCTAGCACATAGACACCTCTAATTATGCTTTTAACAGGATCTTGGCACTTATAGACTAGTTTATTATTCCCTACCCTTAATGAGATTTTTCTTTTAAACACATCAATCTTAGCATGGGCAGTAGACAAGAAAGGCCTTCCAAGGATTAAAGGAATCTTAACATCCTCGGGCATATCTAATATAACAAAGTCTACAGGGAAAATTAACTTCTCAATCTTAACTAGCACATTATTAGCAATCCCTTCAGGTCATTTTACCGTTTTATCAGCCAATTCAATAAGTAACTTAGTTGGTGCTAATTTTCCTAGTCCTAGGGTAGTGAATGTCTTAAGAGGCATAACACTAACACTAGCTCCTAAGTCAGCTAACACATTATTGAAAGATATATTATTAATTGAACAAGGTAAAGTAAAACTTCCTGGGTCCTTTTCTTTATGAGGCAAGGCATGTAAGTTGGTTGCAGAGCTCTCATCTTTCATTGTAGCCTTGATCTCCTCTTCAATCTTTTTCTTCTCTTTTAGTAGTCTCCTTAAACTGATTGAAGAATTAAAGAAAAATTCGGGTCTTGCACCATCATTACCATTCATCAGTCTTCTAGGAAAAGGAATGTTAGGAGTGACTTCTTCAGTGGTGCTTATGGCCTTGACATGATCTCTTGGGTTGGTTTCAGTTGAGCTAGGTAAACTTCCATATCCCCTTTCTTGAAGAACTTTGCTCATTTGACCAATTTGTTGTTCCAATGCTTTGATCGAAGCTCCTTGATTTCTTGTAGTAGTGTCCGTTGAAGCTCGGATTTCTTTGATCATAGCAGTATTCTCTTCATGTCTTTTAGCAGCATCGGCCATAATTTGCTTTAGAGTGTCATCTAAAGTCTGCCTCCTTTCTTGATAAGCGGGATTGAAGTTGTTCTTTTGATAGAATCCCGGGGTGGCTTCCCTAAATCTTCTTGAAGGTCGGAATGGTTGTCCAAATTGGGTGTAATATGCTTCTTCAAACGTCTCACTTTCATTCTTATTCGGGCAATCTTTAGTGTAGTGAGGTCCTTCGCACTTTTCACATCCAACTTGGGCAGCATACACTTTTTCATCACGCTTCTTCATCTCTCTACTAATTTTATCCAATTGAGCTTGAATAGCAGCAAACCCGTCAAAATTAGTGCTGCTCTTAGATCTAGTAGAGGTCCCATCGTGCCATTTTTGAGAATGATCAGCAGCTTCTTGGATAGCTTTCCTAGCATTGGTGCACTCATTTGAGGCACAGCTCCCTTAGCGTCTAAAATTTGTCTTGTAGGCACGTCCAATCCTTGATAAAACAATATTATCTCCTGCATAGGGGTTAGTTAGTGTTGAGGACATTTTACCAGTAAATCTTTAAATCGTTCCCAAGCTTGATAAAGAGTTTCATCAGGCTCTTGCTTGAAACTGTTGATAGCCTCCATCTTTTTAGAAGTCTTAGCAGGTGGACAATATCTCTTCAGGAATTTGCTCTTCAAATCTTCCCATGTAGTGATTGAACTAGCAGGTTCATTCCTTAGCCACTTGTTAGCAGCTCCTTTTAGCGAGATTGGAAAGATTCTTAGCATGATTTGATCGTCAGTGACTCCTTCTGAAGTAAACAAATCCTAATCTCGAGGACCTTTTCAACATGCTCATTAGCATCCTCACGTTCCGATCCACTGAAAGCATTTTCTCTTAGCTCCTTGAGAAACTGACCCTTCAATTCAAACTTTGACTTATCATCAAATTTTGGTCTAGCAACTCCTGAAGTGTAATCAGCACGGGTTTTGTTCATGTATTCCTCCATAGTTGTGTTTTCGCCCATTGTTTCTGTTTCTTCTTCCTCTTTCTCTTCAGAAAAATAATCAAGCTCGAATGAACTTGAGATATCAAAGCTTTTTGTGTTGAAAAGCCTTTTAAGCGAATGAAAGACTCGTTCAGGATCTTCGAAAGGTTGAATCAAGTTCTTCGTAGAATTCCTGGTCATGCACTTCCTGAAATCAACACAAAAACATCAGTAGGGTATGCTCAAGAAAGTAATATATCAGAAAATTAACAATGAAAACGGAATACGAAAAATTAAAGTTACTGATATCTGCAGACGATGCGCCGTATCCAAAAAGTTGGATACGCCGTATCTTACAATCGTTAAAATTTAATCAGACTTAATTCAGAAAATAGATACGCCGCTTAGAAATTTAGAATGTGCCGTATCAGTTTATTTATCAAAAATCGATATTTATTTAAAATTAAATGCGTCGTATTAACAAAAGTTAATGCGCCGTATTTTCGTTACGTTTCAAAATATAAGATTTTTGATTCAGAAGATACGCCGTATCGACAGAGATCGATGCGTCGTATCTGTTTAATAATTCGAAAACTGTTTTTAATTAAAATAATAGATACGCCGTATCTGCTAAAGCAGATGCGTCGTATGGCGTTAACGTTTAGAAATTTTTTTTTTATCAAAAACAGATACGCCGTATCTTGGGGAAAAGATGCGTCGTATCGAATTAATTAAACGCGTTTAATTTATAAAAATTAAATGCAATACGCCGTATCTGAGAGATCAGATGCGCCGTATCGTTTTAATAAGCTCAGTACAACGAAAGCAGAATACAGAAAATACGAAAAATAAAAACAAATAAAAACAAACCAAAATAAACACAAATAAAAGCAAACAAATAACACAAAAAACAAAAAATATGCAAATAATACAATTAATGCAAATTAACCTAATATACAACACAGTTAGCGGTTAGAATAAAAATTAAAAACCTAATTAAAATACTAATCAAATTAATAGATAATAACAATTCACTCCCCGGCATCGGCGCCAAAAACTTGATGCATGCGATGTGTCGTTGCGGTTTAGCAGTATTAATGCCTACTCAAGTTTTAAATTTATATTTAGCCGACTTATCAATAACACACACACTTAACGAGCAGTGTACCTGGTCAGTGTGCATATAATGGTAAGTAGAGTGTCGATCACTAAGAGTGGAACGTATTATCTAGTTATTCTAATCAGTATTTTAATATTCTAAGTTAACTATACAACCTAATCTAACGCAAGGGGGTTCAGCCTGAGAGACTGGCACGTTTTGGTTGCAATTAAATAATAAACTAAACTAATGAGCACGAATCAGCGATAGGCATGCACGTACACAGATAAATACTCGAGACAATAAGAAGACATGTCCTGATGATTAAGTAGATTGTCACTTGTTTTATTGATAGTTTTATATGAAGTGTATGTAGTTAACCCTTTCTCGTTGGTCCTAATCTTATCGGCGAGAAATCCCTTAATGATTACTTATGTCTAAAAGTCATTCCTAAGTGACCAATTTAGTAACAACCGTGGGAGCCACATTCTCTTCCGTAGACAAATGCGCAGGCCACTAATAAACACAGAGGTTATCAATGCACTAATAAGTAGTAACCAAAGACATCAACATATAAACTTTAATTGATGGGAAAGCAGTTTTAAGGGAGTGCAATCTTTCTCCTCACATTACACAAGCCACCAATCCTGATGAATTAAAGTTTACTAACAAAATAAAACAAAACTACTTAATGAATTAAATACATGCAGGACCTTCTTACAGCTCTTGTATCTCGTTCGGGTGTGTCTTGTGCTGCCTAATCGTCTGAATTCGGCCTTAGGTTTCTGTGGTCTTCGTACTTCGTATATAACAAAAGTCTTTTTAAAGTCGTCTGACTTTGGGGTATTTATAGTTTCTGTCTGAGGTAAGATGCGGCGCATCTAATAAGTAGATGCGGCGCATTGACTTAACTTCGCGTGGGGTCCAAGATTAATATATTCAGGAATATTCGTACACCGCCAGAAGTTGCGGCGTAAATTCATTTATAGATGCGGCGTAACTTCATTTATAGATGCGGTGCATGTCCTCTTGTATCTTGGATCGTATCTTGTGAAATCTTGATAGTGATGCGCCGTATGTAATAAGTAAGATGCGGCGCATCTGGAGCAGAATGTCTTGATCTTGTACATTTCAGTAGACTCTTAACTTCTTGCTTGTTTTGCTCCATAATTAGTCCAAAATCGCCAAGTTTCACCAAATGCTTGTTTTTACCTGAGAATTACAAAAGTAAACGATTAAGAATCAATTCTCACAGATAATATAATAAAACAAGTCAAATTAATAGGATAAATGATAGTAATAAAATGTACTTATTTGAGTTCATCAGATATATTAACCAAAACCAGCCTTTCCCACCTTTCCTCAAAGGGCAAAACCAACATCTCCATTCACATCATCATCTTCCTCCACCTTTAGGATTCCCACACCAAGTCCACCACAACCTTTAGCTATCACACTAACCCTATCACCATCAAACCTCTTTGGACTTGGCACCAACACATCAACCTCATCACAATCACCATCACCACAACCACTAATGGGTCATCCCATTATTTATCCCCTACAACCACATAACCCAAGTTGTCCTTGTTGTATAACCTCTATCGAGTCTACTTATGACACGACTTGTTATAATAGTAATCATTTAGGGTATGTCTTATCAACAAACTATACTTAACATCAATCATCTTAGGTAGATGATTATGTTGTTCAAAAGGTTTGTTCGAACTTTCCTTCCCAATGACAACTTGGAAGAAGTCATTTAGTGTGTCAGTCAACGAACGAATCTCGTTCTTGATTAGTGTGATTAATTGAACAATTACACCTTAGGTTGTTGGTCGGGTTGTGACACTTACGTGTTAACTTAGTTTAACCCTTGCATGTCTTGCTATGTGTATTCTATCCCTATATGCTCTTATACTGTTATATATTATGTTGCACGAAGCTAAACCTTGATGTAGGAAAAGTCTTCGTATAAATTTGATCCATGGATCCGCTAGATACAAAGGTAAATACACGAGGGGATTAAGTCACCATAGGGGAGCATTGAGCTAGGGGGAGCTCGGGAGAATTTGAATACATAGCATGGAGTCCTTCTAATGGTGGTGATAGAAGACTTCACTGGGATGATGCAAACTCGCCTTTCTGGGAAGAAAGGAATGTAGTTCAATAAGGGGGAGTAGGGAATAAATTCAAGGGGGCGCTTGAGGCAACTAACTTTTTGATTCGACAAAAGGGGGAGAAGGGAGTGTAAACAGGTAACTTTTACATTTTACTATGTGTTACGGTTTACATATTTGTCATCATCAAAAAGGGGGAGACTGTTAGTGCAAATATTACGATATTTAAACTAAACGGTTTCCTCGATTTTAATAATGACAAACATGTAACTTGTAATACATAACGTAAAATGTGCAAGTTATTTGTAAACACAAATCATCAACGCATACTTACATCAACACTTCCCGACGTCTCAAGTATGCTTCAACGAAGTCGTAGATTTCCATCCCGACATAAATCACTCAAGGTATGGACAAACAAATCTACTACTTGACAAATGATCAAAGGATTTTATTTTTTTAAACTTCACATTTTTAATGTGACAAAACATTTTTTCAAAAATATATTTCACAAATTATTTTTGAATTAAAAAGAAATGTTTTATTTTGAAAAATATGTTTGAAAATCCCAACAGTCAAATTTCCCCCCAAAACAGCTCCTAACTTTCCCAAATAAACCTTCCCCACTAAAGACAAACGAAGGAGCGTCCACGGCACCTTTAAATAGGGACGGCTCCTTTAAATTTAACGGAGCCGTCGGGTATTTAACGGAGCCGTCCGTACGTAACGGCTAGGTTTTTCTTTGCCTATAAATAGTGGACCATTTCACACTTCCAACTTGATTTTTCCAGTCCTTTTTCTCTGGTCTAATCCCTCCTCACTTAGATGACTTTCTTTGATCATTTGGAGAGTCTTAGTTTGTTTAAGAGTGATCCAATCCTCCATTCAAGTGATCCTCTTCATTCCTCTTGATTAGCAAGAGAAGAACACAAAGTATCCAAGTAGATACAAGGTGTTGTCATCCCTCTTGATTAGCAAGAGAAGAACACAAAGTATCCAAGTAGATACAAAGTGTTGTCATCCCTCTTGATTAGCAAGAGAAGAACACAAAGTATCCAAGTAGATACAAAGTGTTATCATTCCTCTTCATTTGCAAGAGAAGAACTCAAAGTATCCAAGAAGATACAAGAGTTGTAGTTGTTAGGTCTTGTAACATTGGTTACACTCTTGATTGTATCATAGCATACATCAAGATTATTTTTCTTTTGTGAGAGAGTGAGTCAAGATCATTGTGATCTTAAGAGATAGTGAAGATCTCTAGAAGCCATTGGGCTTGTGTGATTGATCATGTGGATCAAGGGTAGATCGTGGTAGATTGGTGCTAGCTAAGATTAGCACTCGACATCTAGCTTAGTGTCGAAAATAGGATAAGCGACGTGTAAGGTGTAGATCGGGTAGATCGTGGTAGATTGGTGCTAGCTAAGATTAGCACTCGACATCTAGCTTAGTGTCGGAAAACAAGTTAAGCGACGTGTATGGTTTTCTCCGCCTGAAGGGAGTTTGTTGATTAGTGAAGTAACTCTCGAGTTGGGTACTTGGGGAGTGGAGTAGGGCGAAGAGGAGCTTCGTGACCGAACCACTATAAATCACCGTGTCCGGTTTGCGTCTTTTACTTATCCCCTTTACTTTCATTTCATTCTTTATCGCTTTATACTTATATTTGCATGAAGTTTATGCTTGTGTGACTAGTTGCTTATGTTATGTTGATCAAGTATGTGTCATGGCTTAATTGTGCTTGTGTTGTAGTTTGCTACATTCATCTCTAAGTGTTAAATGACCATAGTTAACACTTTTCATATTACGTCACACTTGATCGGATGTTTGATACAAAAGTTTTAAGTTTTTAAATGGAAACGTATTCACCCCCCCTCTACGGTTTCCACATCTCTAATCCTCCACCTTGAAGGAGGGAGGGGGGGGGGGGATGTAGACTTATTAGCTTTGTACATAGTTTAGTTCTTATTGTATTAGTTAGCAAACATGAAGGTCCAAAGTGTAAATACGATAGTTAGGCGGTTACCTTCATTTTCCTTTGTATAAATTCAAAATTTGTATTTCATTTTCATTTGGAATAAATAAAACAGTAATCACTTTTCCCCAATTTGTCGTTGCGTTCATATTTAGCAACTAGTTTTTAGGGTGTTATTGGAGTCTTGATATTCAAAAAGCAATGGAGACACAAGCTTATCATGTTTACTGAGGCAACCATGGACAAAATATATGTTTCAGTCACAATGACAGTTTCCAAGATGAAACGGGGAAGGGAGGCTACATAGATCATTTGAAATTCAAGCAACTACGGAATCTCAATCGTCGATAAATGTTTTGTCGCTACTGCACGTCAGTATACTTTTTATATTGAGTAAATGTCATAAATTGTCCCTGTGGTTTATCGGGTTTAACGAAAATGGTCCATAAACTTTTTTTTATTCCCGGATCCAGTCCCTGTGGTTTTGACCCGTAAGGAGTTTGGTCCCTTGACCAAGATTTCCGTCTGTTGACCGTTATATATTGTAGAAATGACATAAATACCCTTAAACTTGTGGTCCCTGTGGTTTGTCTAGTATAACAGATTTAGTCCCTACGTTGTTGTTGTTGTGGGGTTTTTTTTTTTTTTTTTTTTTTTTTTTATTTTTTTTTTTTTTTTTTTTATTTTAAATTTTTTGTCCGAATTTTTTTAAAATAAAAAAATAAAAAAAATAAAAAAAAAAAGTTCAAAATTTTTGTCGCTTTTTTTTTTTGGTCCGAATATTTTTAGAATTTTTTGACAAAAGTTTTTTTAAAACTTTTTGCCTCAGATTTTTTTTTTTTTTTGATTTATAAAATTTTTTGAATACTTTTTGACGGAGTTTTTTTTATAAAATTTTTTGACAAAATTTTTTTTCACTAGATTTTTGTTAGATTTCTTGGGATGATTTTTTTACAAGATTTTTCTTTTTCTTCTTTTTTTTTTTTTTTTTTTTTTTTTTAATTTCATATAAAATTTTGACATAATTCTTTTTTATCATGCGAAAAATATTCAAAAAATTTCAAATTTTTTTATATAAATGTCAACTTTTTTTGTCAAAAAAAAAAAAAAAAGTAGGTCAAAAAATATATATACATATATATTCTGCGAAAAATATTAAAAAATTTTAAAAATTATGTCAAAGCTTTTTTGGTGACAAAAAAAAAAAAAAAAAATCAATTAAAAAGTGTTAATACAAATATTGTCCTAAAAACGTTATTTATATTTTACGATCTTTACTTAGTTTTGTTAATGACAATTACAAAGTATATCTTTTAGCAAATTATAAATACTAGCTAAAGTCACTTTAAAACACATTTTACATTTCACAAGATTACTTAGAATTACATTTTACACATCTACTAGTTTATTTCCTTAAAAGGAAACTTTATTTTTAAAATGATACAATGACATCATAGCATGCATCATACATAGATTATGTGATATCTTATTTAGATCTTCAAGCAAGATAGTTGACTTTGGAAGATCATGATATGACAACACAAAGATATGGAAAGATTGTGGAAGATTTGGAGAGATTTGATAAATCTCTTAGCTGTCATATTGGCGGAACCAATCGACTACAAAGATGGATCCCTTTTGTGGGATCCGCCGGCTGTTCACCAGCTTGCCTATAAATAGCAAGCTGATCATTTGGACACACCATCACTCATATAGCCTAACATTCATACTCATTCATTTAAATATCATCTAACATTTATCATTCATTCATTTCATTGATCTTTCCTTTTGTAGCAAAGGAGATTAAGCATCAAGGTTCAACACAGACGTGTAAAACCTTTAGCATAGTTACTGTGTGATATAGTTGTAGTTCACACATCATTATTTGTATCATTTATCTCAGTGAGTGTGGTTAGTGTTTTAGTCCTCAAAACACAAAGAGTGTAGGGAGTGGTTGTACCCTTGTGAAAGAACCAAACGGGAGTGGTTGTACCCTTGTAAAGAACTCGACATCTAGCTTAGTGTCGGTAATTGTATAAGCGACGTTAGGTTGGTTCTGCCTTGAAGTAGAACTCGGTGTTTAGCTTAGTACCGAAAAAGGAAGTAAGCGACGTGTAAAGGTTTTCTCTACCTAGAAGAGAGTTTGTTTCTTAGTGAAGAATAACTCTCGAGTTAGAGGCTCGAGGAGTGGAGTAGGGCAAGGAAGAGAGTCCTTGTAGCCGAACCACTATAAACATCTGTGTTGTGTGGTTTGATCTTTCCTCTCTTTACTTTTCATATATATTGTGTGAATATTTGTTTGTGCTTGTTTCCTTTGAATTAACATAGAGTAACAAAGCGAATTAATTTTAAACGGTAAAACTATTCAACCCCCCCCCCTTCTAGTTTTCCACAATTGGCATCAAGAGCTACGTTACTTAAGATTCTTAAAATATATTGTATTTTAAAACTTAAAACGATCCATGGATTTTGAAAACTTTAAAGAAGGGCAATCTATGCAAAGACCACCTCTATTCGAACCAAATTGTTTTATTTATTGGAAAAATCGCTTTGAGACTTATGTGAAGTCAAAGGATATAGATCTATGGTATATAATTGTTGAGGGTGATTACAAGGCCATAAGTAATGATATTTCGGGTGGTCGGGATGTAGGAACTTCTCTTACTCGTCACAGTGATGAGCAAAAGAAGTTGATTGCCAAAAATAATGAAGCCAAAATGATGCTTTACAATGCTTTACCTAAGAAAGAATATGAAAGAGTTTTTATTTGTAAAACGGCTAAAGATATTTGGCAATCTCTAATTATCACTCATCAAGGAAACTCACAAGTCAAAGATAACAAAATTGATCTTCTTGTTCAACAATATGAACAATTTGTTATCTCTGAAGATGAGACCATTGATAGTGCGTTTGCTAGGTTTAATAATATTATTACATCACTTAAAGCACTTGACGAATCTTTTTCTAGTAAGAATTTTGTCAGGAAATTTCTAAGAGCACTCCATCCGAAGTGGAGAGCAAAAGTGACAGCTATTGAAGAATCCAAGGATCTTTCAAGCATGACACTGATGAGCTTATAGGAAATCTCAAAGTTCACGAAATGGTGATGGAAAAAGATTCAGAAATAGTTAAAGGCAAAAAGGAGAAGATGAAGTCCATTGCCCTAAAAGCTAAAGTTGAGTCAAGTGATGATGAAGAGTCTTGTTCTAATAGCGAAGACGAAGAGTATGCCATGGCCGTAAGAGATTTCAAGAAATTCTTCAGGAGACGAGGAAAGTTCGTAAGACCACTTCGTGAAGAAAAGAAATCCTTCCGAAAAGACCGTGATGATAGAAAAGGCAAGTCAGATAGGAAGTGCTACAGGTGTGGAGATTCTGGTCACTTTATAGGTGAATGTCCAAAGCCTCCAAAGAACAAGTCTCAAAAGGCATTTGTTAGTGGAGCTTGGAGTGATAGTGAAGGAGATGATGATGAGCCTAAAGACAACGAAGTTTGCCCTTATGGCTCATGACACAGAGGAGGTACATTCTGACTCATACTCCTCTATAGATGATGAAACCTTAGAAGTAGAATATAACAAACTATGTGATATAACATTAAAAATCATCAACAAAAACAAATTCTTGAAAACTAAAATAACACTTTTAGAAAATGAAGTGTATTGGCTTAAAGAAAAAGAGATACGAATGGAAAAAGGCAGAAATAGTAAAGATACATGTGTCTCTTGTCAAGAACTAAAATTAGAATTAGATGCACTAAAAACCACACAGGAAGATCTCATTAAGCAAAACTCTAAGTTTAAAAGGTTTGATAAAAACATAAGTTGTGCAGATGAGATAATGAAGATACAAAAACTTCCTCATGATAAAACCGGACTAGGTTTTATGAAACTAGGAACCTGAGGTGACTTTAAGAAACAAACTGTGAATGAAAAAGAAACTGTTTCAACCAAGTCAGAAGCCCACGGATCTGACGGATCCAAAGTTTTGGATCCGCCAGTTGTACCCAAGGGATCCGCGGGTACAGAAGTTGAACAGAAGGATCTTAAAACGAACCGTACTGAATTTGTTAAAGTCACTAGAAAACCTAGTACTAGTATAACTAACAACAAGCTAAAACCACTGTTTCTATAGGAAGAGGTCAAGCTAGGAATGAGTATAGAGTTAAAACAACTCAACAGAGACCTCAAACTAGTTTTCCCAAACACCCCTTTCCTAAGAGTAATGTTAACTCACAACATCATTATCAAAATAATTGGAACCAAAATATGCCCAGAAACTTCCAAGGTCCCAATTACATGCCATGGAACAATTATCCTCCATTTGCTTACATGAACCATGATAATGTTATGTTTAACCCAAACGGACCCATGAGATATTGGGGACCAAACGCTTGAGTCTTTCTTGAACTTAGGTATGCTTAAAAGTTGAACTAGAACCTGATGAGTGGATCAAAGATAGTGGGTGTTCAAGACATATGACGGGAAACAAAAGCCTTTTCTCAACCTACCAAGTGTACGACAGAGGTAATGTCACATTTGGTAGCAAGCTTAAAAGTAAAATCATCGGAAAAGGTACGATCTCTCATGACTCTCTCTCTATTGATGATGTTGCTCATGTTGATAATTTAGGTTTTAACTTGCTTAGTATAAGTCAATTGTGCCGCAAAAAGTATAACGTCCTTTTCAGTGAAAACGGAAGTAAAATACTTAAAGACGGCATAACAGTAGGAAAAGGTGTTTTGAAAAATAACGTTTATGTTATGAAATTAGATAAAACACCTAAAGACAAGCTTTGTCTTACCTCTTTGGACGAAAACTCAACTCTATGGCATCGACGTTTAGGTCATGCCAATATGAGGCTAATTCAATCCTTATCATCTAAGGAACTCGTTAGGAACCTACCCAAGTTGAAATATGACCAACACTTTTGTGATGCTTGCAAAATTGGGAAACAAGTGCATAATAGCCATAAGGCTAAAAACATGGTATCTACATCTAGGTGTCTAGAATTGTTGCATATGGATTTGTTTGGCCCGTCGGCTATACAAAGTTATGGAGGAAATTTTTACACATTAGTTATAGTAGATGATTACTCTAGATATACATGGACTAAATTTTTGAAAACCAAAAATGAGGCCTTTGATAAATTTGAAATTCTAAGCAAGAAAATTCAAAATCAAATAGGAAGTAACATAGTATCTATTAGAACCGACCATGGTCGAGAATTTTACAACGAAATCCAATTCGGAACATTTTGTGATAATAATGGAATAACACATAATTTCTCGGCTCCTCGAACTCCACAATCTAATGGTGTAGTAGAACGGAAAAATAGGACAATTCAAGAAATGAGTAGAACTATGTTAAATGAACAAAACATACCTCAAAAGTTTTGGTGTCACGCTGTAGATACATCTACATATATTCTAAATCGAGTTCTAATTAGACCATTCTTGGGAAAAACTCCATATGAGTTATATAGAGGCAAAAAGCCTACTTAGGGTATTTTAGAGTGTTTGGAAGCAAGTGCTTCATTTTAAACACAAAGGACTATCTCACCAAATTTGACCCAAAGTCGTATGAAGGTGTATTTCTAGGATATTCACAAACTAGTAAAGCATACATAGTTTTGAACGAGGAAACCTCAATAGTCGAGGAATCATTGAATGTAACATTCGATGAAAGTCCACCTCCCTCTAAGACATCACATTTGGTAGATGATGACTTAGTTGAAAACCAAATGGTTGATAATCAGAAAAATGTTGAAAATGATAAAGAAGATGAACCAGTAAAAAGAGATTTAGTCAACATCAAAGAAGCTAAAAGTCATCCATTAGAAAACGTCATAGGAAAACTCAACGAAAGAACATTAAGGTCTAAAGCTCAAAATGAAAGTAATTTCTTATGTTTTGTTTCAACCATAGAACCTAAAAATGTTAATGAAGCAATATAAGATGAATCTTGGGTCATTGCGATGCAAGAAGAATTAAATCAATTTGTTAGGAATGACGTTTGGACATTAGTTCCACAACCTAAAAATCAAACCATAATAGGTACAAATGGGTTTTTAGAAATAAAATGGATGAAAATGGCATTGTTTCTAGAAACAAAACTAGGTTAGTAGCCCAAGGCTATAATCAACAAGAGGATATAGATTATGATGAGACTTTTGCACCCGTAGCTAGACTTGAGTCTATTAGAATACTACTTGCATATGCATGTGCACATGATTTTAAATTATTTCAAATGGATGTCAAAAGTGCATTTTTAAACGGATTTATAACTGAAGAAGTATATGTTGCACAACCTCCCGGCTTTGCCGATTTTGAAAAACCAAATCATGTTTACAAACTAAAGAAAGCTTTATACGGACTTAAGCAAGCACCAAAAGCTTGGTATGATCGACTTAAGACCTTCTTAGTTGACCATAAGTACACCATGGGCCTAGTAGACAACACTCTCTTTACCAAGAAAAAGGGATCACATATCATCATCGTCCAGATATATGTGGATGACATTATATTCGGCTCAACTTGTCAAGAGTTATGCGACGATTTCTCAAAAATCATGCATGACGAGTTTGAAATGAGTATGATGGGGGGACTAAACTTTTTCTTAGGTCTCCAAATAAAATAATTAGAAGATGGGATATTCTTCAACCAATCAAAGTATATCAAAGATATGCTTAAGAAGTTTGGTCTTGAAGACTCAAAACCAATGAAAACACCCATGTCCTCCGAAACCAAACTCACAAAGGATGAAGAAAATGAATCCGTAGATAGCACTAAATATAGGGGAATGATTGGTAGTTTACTCTATCTTACGGCTAGTAGGCTGGACATTATGTTTAGTGTTTGTCTATGTGCACGTTTTCAAGAAGATCCCAAAATATCCCATCTTGAAGCCGTTAAACGGATATTTAGATACATTAAAGGTACTACACATTTAGGATTATGGTATCCCAAAGGAACGGGTATAGAAACCATAGTGTATGCTGATTCAGATCATGCTGGTGACTATGTTGATAGGAAAAGTACTAGCGGTATTTGTACTTTTGTAGGACATTGTCTCACCTCATGGTTCGCTAAGAAACAAACGGCCCTTGCAATTTCAACAACCAAAGCAGAGTATGTGTCTGCAGGAAAGGCGTGTCAACAAGCACTGTGGAAGAAACAAGCTCTCGTAGACTATGGAATTGAACTCAACGACATCCCCATTCTTTGTGACAACAAAGGAGCAATCGACCTCAGCAAAAATACGGTCCAACACGCTAGAACCAAACACATTGAAATACGTCATCATTTCCTACGCGAAAATGTTCAGAAGGGAAACATCTCAATTGAGAAAGTTTCCTCAGAGGACAACATTGCCGACATCCTCACAAAACCTCTCAAAAGAGAACCTTTCAACTACCTTAGACTTGGATTAGGATTAATGGAACATAGTGATTAGATAAAACAATAGCGTAAACCTTAGTTTAACCAAACTCGACACTAAACCAAAAATTGTGTTCTGATCCCGCGGATCCAAACGATAACAAAGGCGGATCCTTTGTTTTGGATCCGCCGGATCCGTCACATGCACATGTTGTTTTATTATATAATAAACAACACCAAGTACTATTCATCACTCTCCTAAAACTTATCACCTACTGAATTCGTTTCATACTTCACCACAATCATAATTTAGGCTATTTTCTTCCACAAATTTGTGCTCCAAACATCACTGTAAGTATCCTTATCATGTTTATACTCTTGATCTGCGTCTAGGATTTCTATTTCATGCACAAAATCAAAACTTGGGGAATATGCATAATTCTTGTAAAATCATGAAACATAGTTACTGAATTGCACTTCAAATCATGTTTTTCTTAGTTAGGAATTGCATCTTGTAGTACATTATCATTATTCATCAAAAACCCCATGAGAAATTTTTGCTAAAATCTTCTCACGACTAGGAAAAATGGTTTTTGAACATTGTTCATACAAATATAAAAACGTTAGTTTTTAAACATCACTTGCATAATGTCTCTTGAATGCTAAAGGGAATACATAACTAATATGTATTTTCGGGTACATTCAAATGTAGCTACATTGAAGTAGGAGCGTTTGGGTTATCTCTCGTTTTATCATAAAACTTGCATAAACAAAATTTTCATGCATCTAAATGAGTCGAGATAACCGTACCTCCACATAGTCCCCATGTAGGCACACACTAGACCTATACACGTATTTTCGATAATTTCGACTAAAACTATATAATTTTTTTTTGTGTTTAGGAAAATCATGCCTCCCGCGACCAACTATGATCACAAACACACCGTCAATTACCTACCTAAACACCATAAAACCAAAGGACTTACTGATCAACAAGTTGAAATTTTCAAAGCTCTAGAAAAACACTACGTACGTGAGGGTAGGTTTGTAGACCCCTCATTCTATGAAGGAACCAATCTTAGGGAACAACTAGCGGCTATTCACTTTGATTCCCTCCTAGATATCGATGAACCATTAATTCCACGATTCATTTTAGAATTCTATGCTAGTGTCAATCTAGAGTCAAACGATCAAGGTTACATGAACATTCACTTCAGCGTAAATGGACATCAATTCAATATCCCATTAGATCAATTTGGAGAAGTCTTAGGAGTTTCAAGTCATGGAACGAGTGTCTATTCTGATAAATGGTCATTAACCATTCTTGAGTCAAATATTGAACGAACGACACCATATGCCACTCCCTTAACTTCAAAAAAAATTATTCGTCAGCATCTCTTCATACCTAGGAACAACCCAACTAGGTTGTATCGAGGGAAATATGTAGCTAGAGATCCATTTGCTATAGAGCTCAATGAACTAAAGCCCGAATTTAGGAAAATGGAAGAAGTCTTAAGGGCCAATGTCATGTGCACGGTAGGAAACCGCGATCACATCAATGCTTGTCTTTGCCACATGATGTACAATGTGTCAACCCATCAACCTTTCAACCTTGCTTACTATATCGCCAAGAGAATGGCCAATATTCCAATTCAAGGAAAAATGGCATTGCCTTATGGAATGCTTTTGACCCGTCTCTTTAGAGCTTTTGCACCCATTCCTAGAAATGCCTTAGGATTTGTTCCCGAATATGATGAGATCGAACGCACCTTCGTTCCCTTGAGCGACTTTAGGGTAGCGGTTGACAAGGGAAAACGTCCTCGTGCTCAAACATCATCATCATCATCATCCATGAGTGACGATGATGGGTTGCCAAACTCTAGGATTCCTCCTCCGGAGTACTTGAGCCAACTTCCACCAATCCCAAATGAATCAGCCGAGTATCGCAACATCAAAGGAATGGTGAAGAATTTAGGACGTTGGATGATGAAGCTTCATAAGGCATGAAGAAATTGAAGAAGAAGCTGAGTTAAAGGAGTGTTTGGCTCTAAACATTATTAGACAATGTAGTATTAAAAATGGTTGTTTCTTAACTTGTTATGTTGATATTTGATGTGTATATGAACTAACTAAGAATTGAAGGTCGATAACATTTGATTTTATCAATTTTTCGAGTTTAAGCCTATGTTTGGCTTAACTCCTCTTAAGGTAAGTTCCCATGAACGGATTAATCTATGATTAAACATGTGTTAGTATCATCATATTTGATTGTTTTGCATTACATATTAGATGATAGATATGCTCCAGGAGAATTTTCGGGTTTTCGTCGAAAAACGAAAAATATGCACATCTCTCTGTTTAGTTTTAGGACTTTTGGTCCACGGATCTGGCGGATCCCTCATTTTGGATCCGCCATGTGTTAGCGTTGGCTCCGCCATTCTTCAACCTGCGGATCAGGCGGATCCCAAAATTTGGATCCGCACGCCTTGTCGATTGGATCCGCAGGTATAACAGTAAACTTCTTAAAACTTTTCGACTCATCCCGATTCTTAGATTTTAGTTTCTAGTGTTCTTTAGAATAGGTTCACTGATTATTATACATCTTAGAATGATTTAGAAACTCTTAGAAACTTAAGAACAACATTTTCCACCAAAATTTGAAATTTTAAATTTAAGGAGTGAGTTACCTTTCTAATACAAACAAGGAACCCTTTTTAGGGATCCTTCAAATCCGTGGGTACATCACATCACAGGATTTTCCACTATCCCTTTGCATTTACTGCATATCTTCATCATATTACTCAACGTAAGTTCTATGGATTGACTTATGTGATGTGATTTGCACAAATTTTTGTTCCAAATCATTAGGAACCAACATTCTCTATTGGATTTACATCAAATCCAAACACTAGTTTCTATAAACCATCTGCCTATAAATTAAGATCATAACTTAGAGCAAAACTCACTCATTTACCTTCTTCAGCACATATAACCTGTACATCTTAGTTCTCTTAGCTCACCATGACCAAATCAAACAACTCTTCAACCTCTAAACCTCCAAAACGAACCGCACGCATTAGTGTTAAGCCTTGTTGCTTTATAAATCTTGCAAACTCATCATCAGAGGAATCATCTCCTCTTAATATCTCATCTCCTTATTGCAAGTGAGAAGTTCCTCAATCTATCAACACCTACACCATCAAATGTGGTCATACAAACTCTTCCTCCAACAATCACACCCATAGCAACCACACCACCACCCGCTCCATCACAGACTGTCAAATCCCCATCACCCCCAAAATCACCCAAGTTGCAACCTATGGAGCTATTTAGGACTCCACCTACATCACCTCACCCATACCTTGATGACTTGGAGGATCTCCCACCAAGATCAACCAATCCTCTACCCATGACCTTTGAAGGTCAAGAACCTATGCTTTTTCATCCGATTTTCCCGGATATCCATGGTCCTTTATACCATGATGCACCATCATCTCAACCTCAAATACCACCTCTCTCACCCACATCAACTCTCATTGCCATAGACGAGGCAATGTGGATCAATTTGCCTCAAACCCAAGAGGAGATTAGTGAAGAGCTCAACCGTCTCTACACTCTCTCGGGTATGGTAGATCACCGCCTCAGTGAAGCCATGGACCTCCAAAACATCCTCATGAACTCCCTCCAAACACCACCACCAACCAATGAACAAGCACAACCACCACCACCCAACAACCAATCACCACCACCACCACCACAACCAAATGAGTCTACTCTTCCGCCCGATTTTCCTCGCCATGATTGCAACATGTGTGAAAGAACCGCTCACATAGCTCAAAGGACAAACATTTTGGTGCACGAGCTCCAAAATGAAATGAGGTTCATTTTGAACCACATTCTTGAGCGTCTAAACGCCATCTCTCATCCTTCTCAATAGGAGAATTTTAGTCTCATTATATAGGGACCTTTTAGATGTTGTTGTAGGACTTTTTATTTTTAGGATGTATTTTCCATTTTCATGTAACATCATATTATGTTTGTGACTTTTGTCACATAATTTTCAATGAATGAATGTGATGTTTTTATGCTTATGAGTGATCAACATATAGCATATTATCATTATTTAGGTGACTAACATCATTATATAGCTATTTGGAATCTACATTATAGTTTGATCACGTGTACTTTAGGTACAACATTTTGATCAGACACTACATTTTGACTTTTTCAAGTCAACTAGATTAACATTCTTATTTGGATGACCATTTCATATGCATTATGCTTCTCCATTGAGGCTATTTACAACTAACATTTCTTTTGTAGCATCTCATACCCTTCAAATGTATACGTTGGGACTCTTGTAATGGGGAGTATACATCAAGGGGGAGCATTTCATATTCTAACCATTTGTTTTGTAGGATCATGCATCATTACCTTGTTACTCCATTTAGGGGGAGTATAAAACAAGGGGGAGCTCTTAAAGTTCTCAAAATCGCATTCCGCTACGCAACTCTTCTTTTTGTTTCGACAAAAAGGGGGAGAAATGATTAAGTTTGCATAGCTGTGAATCATCATAGTACATACACTTTTGCATAAAAATAGTTTTTAAACTCAAATAAAACAAACTTAATCTATATTTTAAAGAACTCATGCTATATTTATTCCTTTGCTCAAAAATATACTTTATGTTTTGTCATCAACAAAAAGGGGGAGATTGTTAATACAAATATCGTCCTAAAAACGTTATTTATATTTTACGATCTTTACTTAGTTTTGTTAATGATAATTACAAAGTATATCTTTTAGCAAATTATAAATACTAGCTAAAGTCACTTTAAAACACATTTTACATTTCACAAGATTACTTAGAATTACATTTTACACATCTACTAGTTTATTTCCTTAAAAGGAAACTTTATTTTTAAAATGATACAATGACATCATGGCATGCATCATACATAGATTATGTGATATCTTAGTTAGATCTTCAAGCAAGATAGTTGACTTTGGAAGATCTTGATATGACAACACAAAGATATGGAAAGATTGTGGAAGATTTGGAGAGATTTGATAAATCTCTTAGCTGTCATATTGGCGGAACCAATCGACTACAAAGACGGATCCCTTTTATGGGATCCGCCGGCTGTTCACCAGCTTGCCTATAAATAGCAAGCTGATCATTTGGACACACCATCACTCATATAGCCTAACATTCATACTCATTCATTTAAATATCATCTAACATTTATCATTCATTCATTTCATTGATCTTTCCTTTTGTAGCAAAGGAGATTAAGCATCAAGGTTCAACACAGACGTGTAAAACCTTTAGCATAGTTACTGTGTGATATAGTGGTAGTTCACACATCATTATTTGTATCATTTATCTCAGTGAGTGTGGTTAGTATTTTAGTCCTCAAAACACAAAGAGTGTAGGGAGTGGTTGTACCCTTGTGAAAGAACCAAACGGGAGTGGTTGTACCCTTGTAAAGAACTCGACATCTAGCTTAGTGTCGGTAATTGTATAAGCGACGTTAGGTTGGTTCTGCCTTGAAGTAGAACTCGGTGTTTAGCTTAGTACCGGAAAAGGAAGTAAGCGACGTGTAAAGGTTTTCTCTCGCTAGAAGAGAGTTTGTTTCTTAGTGAAGAATAACTCTCGAGTTAGAGGCTCGAGGAGTGGAGTAGGGCAAGGAAGAGAGTCCTTGTAGCCGAACCACTATAAACATCCGTGTTGTGTGGTTTGATCTTTCCTCTCTTTACTTTTCATATATATTGTGTGAATATTTGTTTGTGCTTGTTTCCTTTGAATTAACATAGAGTAACAAAGCGAATTGATTTTAAACGGTAAAACTATTCAACCCCCTCTTCTAGTTTTCCACAAAAAGTATTCAGAAAAGTTCAAAAAAATAAAAAAATAGATAAAAATAAAAATTGTCAAAAAAAATTTAAAAATATTATGACAAATTTTTTTAACAATTTTTATTTTTATCTATTTTTTTATTTTTTTGAACTTTTCTGAATACTTTTTAATGGAATTTATTTATTTATTTATTTATTTTTTGTCAGCAAAAAAGATTTGACATAATTTAAAAACTTTTTTAAGTATTTTTCGCAGAATATATATGTATATATATTTTTTGACATACTTTTTTTTTTTTTCAAAAAAAGTTGACATTTATATTAGAAATTTTAAATTTTTTTGAATATTATTCGAAGGATAAAAAAGAATTATGTCAAAATTTTATATGAAATTAAAAAAAAAAAAAAAAAAAAAAAAAAAAAATCTTGTAAAAAAATCATGCCAAGAAATCTAACAAAAATCTAGTGAAAAAATTTTTTGTCAAAAAATTTTTATAAAATAAACTCCGTCAAAAAGTATTCAAAAAATTTTATAAATAAAAAAAAATCTGAGGCAAAAAAGTTTTAAAAAAACTTTTGTCAAAAAATTTTAAGAAAATTCGGACAAAAAAAAAATTAGAAAAAAAAAATTTGACAAAAATTTTGACCTTTTTTAATTTTTTAATTTTATTTATTTATTTATTGATTTAAAAAAATTCAGACAAAAAAAAAAAAAAAAAAAAAAAAAAAAAAAAAAAAAAAAAAAACGTAGGGACTAAATCTGTTATATTAGATAAACTATAGGGACCACAAGCTTAAAGGTATTTATGTCATTTCTGTAATTTATAACGTTCAACAGACGGAAATCTTGGTCAAGGGTCAAAACCACAGGGACTGGATCCAGGAAAAAAATATTTAGGTATCATTTTCGTTAAACCCGATAAACCACAGGGACGATTTATGACATTTACTCTTTTATATTTATACTGCATTAGCATTTGCATGAATATAAGTATATAATTATTGTGGCAAACACTTTTATTTCAACTAACCTCGTCGATAGCCGTGGACCTGTTAATTCAAGCGTGCATTCTCAATCTATTTTGGCATTGCAGATATGAGATAACCTATTCTGAACATGTGTTAAGAATTGATGATACGTTAGGGATTTTATTTATTTATTTATTTATTTTATTTTAATTATTTATTTTAATTTTATATATATATTCGTTTTTCCTTGTTAAATTAAGAAATATATATTTTTATTTTGTGAAAAAGTTTTGGAAAAAAACCAATTTGGATGCCCTCGCTATTGACCTTTTTTCTACGTACAAAACATTTAGCGGAAAATATGAGTACTTTTTCTTAACTAAACGCACCTTTACGTTTTCTCTCATGATTGAATTGGCAGATTCCAACAAGAACAAAAGGGTTGTATCTATCAATCTCAGATCAAGAAAGAAAATGGTGTTCTTTGGCTAAGTATCTGATCAAGAACAGAAACATGTTCATCAATTGTAAAATCCCAAAATTATAAGGTAAAATAATTGATATAGGAGATTAAATGGTCTATGAAATATGACATAAGTACACATTATTCCTAAGAGTATAGGGTACCCTGGAGCCTAGCTCAAAATTCCCTGTCACGTCAGCAAAAATTTCTATGGCATCAGAAATCTCACGGCACCACATTTTGGCCGTTACCCACGGCACCAGAAAATGTGGAGCCGCCGTCGTCCATTTTTTTTTTTTTTTTTTTTTTTTACATAAAATAAAACATACACAATATTAACAAAAACATACACAATATTAAACAAAAACATGTTCATCAATTGTAACATCCCAAAATTATAAGGTAAAATAATTGATATAGGAGATTTAATGGTCTATGAAATATGACACAAGTACACATTATTCCTAAGAGCATTGGGTACCCTGGAGTCTGGCTCAAAATTTATTGCCACGTCAGCAAAAATCTCTATGGCACCAGAAATCTCACGGCACCACATTCTGGCCGTTACCCACGGCACCAGAAAATGTGGTGCCGCCGTCGTCCACTTTTTCTTTTTTCTTTTTTTTTTACATAAAATAAAACATACACAATATTAACAAAAACATACACAATATTAAATAAAGCATACACAATATTAACTAAAATAAACTTCATTTACACAATATTAGTAACTTTAAAATAAAGATGACAATGAAATCAAACTTCAAGGGTATAAACTATAAATTAATTAAACGCATTTTATATTCTTCTCCAGATCTTCTTCTCCGTCTTAAACCTGCAACTGTTCCCTTCTTCCTCCCAAACACAAATACAAACATGGCGCCAACGTTCTTATTTCTTCCCAATGTTACTATTAATCAAAAAAAAAAAAAAAAAAAAAAAAAAAAAAAAAAAAAAAAATCCATGGCGTGGGATGGTGGCTACGGCGCCAGCCACCATGGCGCGAGCGGCGATAACGTGCGCCGTCGGTCATAGTTGGCTGGTGGCCATGGCGCCAGCCATCAGCCAAGGGTACCTCCTGCTCTAAATAGATTTAGCAAAATATGCCTAGTGTACGTGTACATGCTCATATTATACCGAATGAATATGGGTTGAAGGTTTATGAAATATGACAAGTGTAAAGGAAATTTGCATAGCTCATATGGAAGATTATATTTATTTTCAACTTGACTCCACTATGTAATATATTGCTAAGGCTATATTTTTTTTTTTTCCTCACTATTCTATGGTTACCTATATCATTGTGTACTCTAATATATTTAATAGATGATAAAGGACCTACAATGCACACATCCATCATATTAGCATTTGCATACTAGCATAACACTAACATTGAAGATGATATTTATTTTCAACTTGACTCCTCTGTATAATATATTGCTAAAACTATATTTTTTTTCTCATTATTCTAAGATTACCCATGTCATTGTGTACTCTAATATATTTAATACGGAGTAGATGATAAAGGACCTACAATGCACATATCCATGATATTAGCATTTGCATACTAGCATAACATTACCAAAACTATAGATTTTCAAGACTTACATCATATCACGGAAGAATTGCGAAACGAATCCATTATTTATTTATTTATTTATTTAACAAAATAGGTGACTAATCCACAATCCATTGTTGTTGGGATACTATTACGAAGCGTATAAACATCCAAGTATTGGAAAAGTTTCATGCAAATATTTAAGACACATAATCATGCAAATATTAAACACACAAAATAAAGATCCATTATTATGTAAATGTATTCATAAAGATTACAAAAGACGATTGGTGATCTATGAGTAAAGACCATAACTCCTCTTTGTTTGTGTCATTATTTGATCCTCGCACGTTGCTGTTTTATTGTTCATTCTCTTTATTGTTTTGATCAAGTCTTGGATAACATCTTCTCGATTGTCTCTTGCTTCGATGAACGTTTTTATAGCATATTCATCCTTTTTGTTTTCTTGTTTTGAGCATTTTATCAATTTGCCACATTGCTTAATCAAAAGCAATTATATAACATTTTTGCCTTTGTTGCACTTCTCCTGGATTTCTTGGGAGACGCTCGCGTATGGGCACATTTGGTGCTTTTGTGGATGATGAGGGCACCATTGATGTTGATGGTGCTGGTGATGGAGTTCTTTTTTTTGTTGTTGTTGTTGTCTGTGATGGTGCTTATGTTCGAATAAGAGGTAGAGGATGACGTCATTGGTTAAACTTTATTTAACATTTATTGGAACAAGATGATGAGGGGGAGGAGGACGATAATGATCTTTAAATGTGAGACATGACAGTTTGTTAGTTTATATAGCATAACAACATTGAGTTAACCTAAATGATGTGACTGGTAATCACAATTGACCGGTTTTTTCCGCCATAAGCTTTAGTGGATATCTAAAAGACGATCATAACCGCGAAATGCATGCGTAGAACTTCGAAAATTATAATTGAGCCTTTAAAAGTAATTGCACGCAACTAAAATTATGACCGATAACCTTTTCAAAAAGTCAAAAGACCTTACAATGCGCAAAAATTAACTTTGATACTTTAAATTTAGAAAAAAATTAATAAAAATAAAATTAAAAATAAAAACCTAAAATGCAAATTGGCCTAAAGTATGATACTTTTGTGCTAATTACCGTTTTTCTAATTGATGTATTATATGCAATTACAGAGCTATGGTACATTTGTACCGGAAAAGTAGTTTAATTTAAAACACATTTTCAAAGTGTTTATAACATTTAAATACTTTTTTTTTTTTTTTTTTTTTGGGTAAAGGGGAGTAATCCTGCACCCTGGTAAATATATAAACCAAAACGTTTAAGTACAATGGATATAGGTGAATCCCATATCTCAGCCCGTTACATAGGCAAACTTACATAGCAAGATACTTCCTATGTTCTAAACAAGAAAAACACACCATTACACACATGACAACTTAAGACATAACGAAAAAATTACTTCCTACGGCCTTGAAGCCTAGTACCATAAATAGCGTTAAAGGCATCCAAATTCCCTGGAAGATCATAAACCTGGTTCGCATAGTCATCGTAGTCATAGTCATCATCAACATCTTCAAACTCATGGCTACCACCAAATAGATTAGCAGACTCATCAAATGGATTAACAACCACCTCATCATCAGAATCCGAATCCACAATCTCTCCTACCTTAGAAAAAGGGTTAACCCTCTTAATAGAAGAGGTGGGAGGAGAAGAAGAAACACCAGTTGTAGGAGCCGCAAGCGACTCCTTCTCTTTTAAATCACTCACAAGAGGAACTTGTGAAACACTACCAGTCTTAATAGACTCTTCCTCATTAACTTCCATTGTATTACATGCCTTAGTAGACTCATCCGCAGTAACTTCCGTTGTACGACCAGCATCCACATCCTTGTTGTTGTCGTTTGACTGAATACCAAAGGCATCTGTGTCATCCATATTAAGAGCATCAAACTGATTAGATGTAGAAATATTAGTGCCACTCGTACTAGGCACATCAGAAGCCTTATTCTTACTAACATTAACATTCCTGGGAACAGTAGGATTCTTCTTTGGCTGATATACAAAATGCTGACCCACAACAGGTTTAGTAAAACCTCCGCGACCCGGATTCAAACCAGCTTGCTTACCCTTCTTCTTATTGTTAACAGTCTGAAAACCATCATTTACATTCTTAGCAGGTTGAGCATTCGGTGTCACACCCTTAGGACAATCCACCAAAACATGTCCAAACACTTTGCATTTATCACAGCGAGGCGGTTTCCACTCATATTCCACACGGATCTTCTCAATAGTCGAACCCGAGCCGTCAAGTAAAGGAATCTCAACAGTAAGGTTGTCCCTAAGTACCTCATCCGACTTCACTTCAATCATACATCTAGCAAAACTACTCCTACCCCAAGATTCTTTGCACATCTGACTAGTAAAAGCATCCAATCTCTTGGGAGTCCCAATCAAAGTAGCAAGCAAACTAAGCCCGTCATCAGAAAACATCGCTAAAGGAACTTCATGAAATTTAACCCACACCGGAATGTGAGTTAAATCCTCTTTCAACAAATTGGTGTTCAGATTCCAAGGTTTAAGAATAATAGGAACATTACGGATCAACCAGGGACCATTATCAAGCACATCATCAACACCTTTCTTCGAAGTAAACTTGAAGAAAAAAAACCCCTTAGCGTTCATCATTACCTTCTGTAACCCATACTTGTTAGTATGTTGAAAAGACAACACTCATAGATGTACATACAACAATTAGTTAATTCAATGGATATTTTGTTGGGCTAATTCAGTATTCAATAGCCTCATTAGAATTTGAACATCAAAATATCTTAAGTGTAGATTAAGTCCATAAATGAATAAACATCCAGAGAGTCATTTTTAGAGTTCTTCAGTCACAAAGTATAAGTATCTCCATTTCATAAGGTGGAATAACCAAAAAGAAGATGATGGAGTCAATGAGATCTCACAATGTCTCACTAACTCCCCTTCGATCTCGTCAACAACAAGAACATGAACTTAGATAATTATGAAGATATCCAAGTATATGAGAAAGTTTAGGCAAGAAATTTCTTGGGACGATAAGCATAAAAACACTAATTAAAAAAAGTTGAAGAAAGTATAAAATGTAAGTTGGTAGCAGTGTCGTTTACAATTAAATGCTTGAGACGTCCATATTAACCCATGGGTATCCACCTAAATCTTTGTTTATATAAGAGACTGTTTCAACTGAGTAAATATTACCTCTTGCAATTAATATAATACACATTCAAAAATGAGTTTACTCCTCCATAAGAACTAAAGGGATGTTTGTTTAAACTTACTTATGGGGCTTATGAGTTTATTGGGTTAAATAACAAAAAAACTAATTAAGTATTTGGCTAAGCATATTGTTTAGGCTTATGAGCTTATATGAGGGGTTTTTGATAAGCCCAATTTTATATAAGGATATTATATAAAAAGACTTTTATAGCCTTATTAAATAATTCCACAATAATGTTCATGTATTTTTTTAAATCTTTTTTTGGGTCATTTTACCTTATTATTTCTAATAAGCCAAACCAAACACTTAATAAGGGCTTATGAGCTTATGATGTATAAGCTACTTATATAACATAAGCATAAACCCAGTTCTTAAGCTTAGCCAAACACTCCTTAAGACCTTGAATGTATTTAGAGTGTTAACATAGTTTTTTACCTAAACACATACTTTGATTTGTGTTTAAGTTAGTGAGGAGATCAATATACATTGTCATTCAACTTAGATTATTATTCCGTAGACAATTTTAGTAAATTTTTTTGATTCATTTAACTAAAAGTTTAAACATGTAAAATTTTCTTATTTGTTTATAGTTGCTAAATTATTTTAATCACAAATCATTAACACATAAAATGGTTAAATAACTTAGGTTCAGGAACGTAACCAAGGGGTTCTCGTGGGTGTCGGGAACCCCATGGATTTCTTCGATGTAGTGTTAAAATCTGGAAAAAAAAACATTGATTTTTTCTAAATGCATCCGGTTTATCGAAATGTAATTGGTCCATCAATCTTAACTCTCTTATATTATGGTTTATAATTTTTATGCATCCAGTAATATTTGATCATTGATCGACCCTAAACGGTCAACTAATACTGACCAAGTAAATGGTCAATAAGAGTCAAACAATCTAGGGCACAATGCAATTATCCAAGGAGTTTAGTGTATCCCCGGGTCGTTAAGTCCCAACGAGGTGTGTAAACTGAAATAAAACGAATTTGTGATCAGGTGAAATTGAACAGAAAAGGGTTTTGAGTGATTTACACTAAGGAATAAAAGAAAATAGCTTAAATAAGCTAATAGAACAAGTATGCGAAAGCAAAATACTTAGAAACGTCTAAAATCTAAAAACACGTACGTTTAATATAAAAATTACGTAAATGTACAAAATAAAACGTGAATTCTGACCAATATAAATCCCACGGATGTGAAAATTATATTTTTAGAATCCTAATAATAAAAGAAAATTATTGGAAAATTAAAATTATTTTTATGACTATTTATTTCATTATTATTAATTAAAAACTATTTTTAACTATTTAATAATACCCTAAAATATAAGAAAATATGAAATAAAGCTAGAAAAGTGAAATTATGACTTAGAAAAATCTAAAATATTATAAAACTTATTTTAAAACCGAAAATATATTTATTACACTTTTTATCTAATTATTATTAATTAATTATTATTTAATAATTACTTAAATTATTTTAAATTATAGTAAATACTAAATAAACAAAGAAAAATCTTAAACTTTTTCTATAAATATTAAATAAGTACAGGAACCTAAGAAAAATATAAAAATGAAAAGTGCTTAATGAAAAAGCAGAAAAATAAGCCAAATGGCTTAAATAGAAGCTATCACTTTTTTTATATATTTTGATTTTCTTTATTTTTCTTTTACAAAACAATTTTTAAGCTAATTATAGACAACTTTTACAAAGGAATTAATTTTAGAACTTAAGAAATAAGCCAGATTAAGTTGTCTTATCTCAACAGTTTGCTTTTTAGGATATTTAGTACTAGGATTTTTGAAAATAAGCTATAAGCTAGAAAATAAGCTAAAAGCTATTGGAAAAAGCTAAAAGGTACTGAGGTGACTTTAAATAAGCTAAGGGTTTCAAGAAAAAGCTGGGAAATAAGCTGTAAAGCTCTCAATAAGCTAGTAGTTTGCTGATTTTTCTGTGGTGCAGGGAAAAAACAGCCCACTTTGAGCTGTTGAAAAGCATTGATAAAAAAATCCTAAAAATAAACTAAAAATATGGAAAAGTACACAAGCTAGGAACTATATGCGTGCCAAATTTTAGCTAATAACTCCTTAAGATGAAGAAATGAAAAATAGACGAAAACTGCTGCAGAATGCAAGTTACGAAAATTTAGACTGTTATGGCTATTTTTGTGCAGACCTTGCGCAAAGGTTCTAGGCTTTTGGGTACTCACTAAATGAACCTAGGGGGACTCAGAAATGCCATGGTTGAGGTCCAAAAGAGCTAATTGCTTATTATGGCTTATCAAGGTCTTCAAATGGCTGAAATTACCACATGTTATGAAAAACTAGTAAATCTATCTATGTGGCTAATTTGAACTCAGAAATGGCTTATAGGGACTATATTATGCATGATCAAATGTGAGCTTATTGCAAATCTACAGTAACAACTTAAATTGACCAAGTGACTTGCTAGTGCCAAACACCCCTTAATAAGGGACTGTTTTGGTTTTTTCAAAGGAACAAGCTGATTTTAACTGTTATATTGAATTTAACTGGATAACTAACTTAATCTAACTATATTAAGCAACTTTTAAAACAGAAATAAGCAATATATTAAGCTATACTATATTTGGCTTTTTATGACTTTTTATAGGTTTTTTTTTTTAAGGAAAATGAAACAACTGCTATTATAAACTTATAAAACAGATAATTAGAACTTATACACTATAAATAAGCAGAAAATTCAAGAAATAAGCTAAAGATAAGCTATGTAACAGTGAAAGATTAAATAATTCAAATATATAAAAACTGCTTACAACTGACTGAGCTTATGGAACTGAGGAACAAGGAACTAGAACACCCCTAGCTTGTTCACACAAGCTAGAAAACCCAAGAAACCTTCCTGAACAGCTTATTTCCACCCAGAAGCTTATTTTGAGCTTATGTTGACCAACTGTTGACTTTCTGGAAACTTGGTTTTAGAACATCAGGAACTTTCAATACTTCTTCTAGTAACTTCAATAAGCTTATAAAAGCTTATTTGAACACTTAATACAGATTATAACATCAAAAATAAAGAAGAATGATTTTGGCGGGAAATTCAGTTTTAACTGGAAACATGAAATTGATTGATAAAACTTATAAATTAAAACTAATTAAACTTGAATAATTGAAAAACAAGAAAACCCAGAAAGGTTTTTACATTAACCTATCTAGTCGACATTTAATTAAAAAAACTACACTACTCTAAAATCTACTCTAAAAATCTAACAATTGCTTCTGCTTGTTGTGGAGATCTTTACAGTCAAAATATCTTCCCTAAGGACCTCTGATCAATCCCAGCTCTTGAAATGTCTTCAATTAATCCCATACGTCCATTTGTACTTTTTGCGCCAAGTTGATTTGAGCAGTTTTTTATCAATTAATGGATTTTGGGAGGATGTGGAGGTGGAGGGGACAATTCTGTGAAGTGGTTAGTGAGCTGGGGGGTGAGGTGGAAGAAGGGTAGCAGCTGGAAGGTGGAATGGCGGTTTAGAGCTTGTTTGATTTTCCAAGTTACTGTAGCAGTTTGACTTCTTTTTATTTAATCCTGCTTTGACTTTTCTGTGGTCAAACTTAGGTAATTTTGGATTTTTTGGAATAGAAATGGGTTAAGGTTTTAGAAAAATGGAATTTTGAATTGTTTAAACTTCAGGGACCTAATTTGCCACTTTCTGAAAGTTCAGGGACTAAACTTTCCATTTTTAAAACTTGAAGGACCAAAACTGCCATTTCTTTAAAACTTTCATCCAAGGACCAATATTGTAAAAGTTAAATAGTTTAGGGACCTTGAATGATATTTTCCACATTTTTAACACCAGGGACTATTTTTGCCAATTTCTGAAAGTTAAAGGACTGAAATTGACAATTATGCAAACTATGTTCGTTTTTCAACTATTTTTAATCCTTTTGCACATGAAACACATAAAAACACAATCAAATGATATTTTCTATATTTTGAAGCATAGCTGCATGTTTTTAAATGTTTTTGTAGTCTAAATGTGACAGAAATGATGAGTATTTACACACTTATCAATCCCCCACACTAAACTATTGCTAGTCCCTAGCAATCCTTTTTGAAAATTTAATGGATTTTATGTCTCTTTACCAAAAGCCATTACTTCTGGAGTAGCCAATGTTTTAGTATGTGATACTTTGGTACAATGATAACCAAATGATTTTGAGCAAATCATCAGCTGTCAACGGATTTGATTTGTCTTTACCAAAAGCCGTTTGCTTCTGGACTAGCCAACTCTTAGATAAAATACAGTTATTATCTTTGGTGAGCTGATTACCAATTATGGTTTTCAAATGCCTTTACCACAAGCCATAACCTTGCGGGCTAGCCAACTCTTCACTTATAAAGATATGGTGAGTCGAAAACCATACAATTTTTGGCAAATTGTAAGCCATAAACGGATTTGAGATATCTTTACCAAGAGTCGTTTGCTCCTGGATTAGCCAATCCTTATGTGGTTAGACATGGCGGACTGATAACCATTTATTGCGTTCTAAGTGAGAAAAAATTTTAAAATTTTGGCCAAAATGGGGGTACTAGATGGTACATATGATCAAATTCGCTAGAATTTCCCCCCACACTTATAACTGAATATTGCCCTCAATATTCAAAGTACCGGTTGTTAAACCAACACTTAGAACGTAAAAAGGTAATACTAATAGCCATTATTTTATATACATTTTTTTTTTTTTTTTTTTTTTTTTTTTTTTTAACTTGAAATGTACATATATACAATATGTGGGGCATCTCCCCCACACTTGGGTGTTAGAAAAGAGAAAGAAGTCAGAGACATAGGTGAAAACCCATGTTGTGCTAATGTTTTTGTTCACCGAGTCACTAGCTTGACTCGACCCCGCATTCATTGGTTCTTGGGGAAGCAAGTGGAAGAAACCATCTCCATCGGACTTTCATTCAATGTGTTTGGAAAAACATTGAATTTCATGAAAGTTCCACACCGATGAGATATACACAGACCCGGCTCACAAATGATAAATGAAAATGCCAGGATCAAAGATAGTGTCTTCATTCCCGAAGGAGTGAAGAACAGGAGAAGTCACCGTGTAGGTGAAGAAAAGAAAGAAAGTCATGATAAAAATCATGACTAACTCATCATCATTAGAAGGAGAATTCATGATTTCTGGATCATGAATCTCATCATTTAAGCTCATTTGATCAAGACATATTCTGGGTGGGAGGGATGGAATTTTGATATTAATCAAATTCACAGTGTTGAGAACATTTCCCTCAGGGGCACACAAAACATCTTTGTCAAGATCAAAGTGGAAGTTATCATACTCCAGCGGAGATATGATATGAGTGAGTTCACTGGAGAACTCCTCAAAGTTGAATGAATCATATTCGGATTTGATGTTGTTGACATAAATAAATGCCTAAAAACATTATCAATATTTATTCATATCTCTATGTTTTGATGATCACAAAATGTAAACTCATTAAAACATAAACTTATAAATTAAACAAGTACTTAGTTGTAAATATTCACTTCTACAACTAAAATCACTTAAGGTATGAATGAACTAATGCTTAATGCATTATATGATCAAAGGAACATTTTCTTAATAACTAGATTTTTTATAAAACATCAAAAAAATTTATATATTTTTGAAAAACATTTATGGTATTAAATAAAAAATGTTTAATCTTTTATAAAAATATGAATTCAAATATTTTAACCAAAATCAGTTAAAATGTTCCAGAAAAACCTTTCCCACAAAAGGACAAAACTGGCCAGCGTTCAGCAGGGGCGGCCCCCTTAATTTTACTAGGCGGCCCCCTTAAAATTAAGGGGACCGCCCCCCTATTTAAGGGGGCCGGCCACGCTCCAGTAGGGTCCAGCTGTCCAGATTTTTCTCCTATAAATACCAGCCTTCCCCTGGATTTTTACTTACCCTTTTGCACTAAAACTTTCTGTTGTAAATCTCATTTCATATCTTCAAAAAACCTTTGATCATGTAATCTTAAGAATTGGTTTCCAAGTGATCCAAGCTTCCACCATCCAAGTGCAAAAGAAGAATACTTCTATCAATCAAGACTAGAAGTATTACAACTTAGTAGCATCTTGTTACTCAAGTTGTTTGTTTTGTATACTTTGTAAATCTTTCATTCATTTGTGTAAAGTGTGTATATAAGTTGTAAACATAAGTGATTAGGCTAGAGTAGTGTGTAAGTAGTAAAAGAAGGTGGATAAATAGTTGTGGAGTAAAGAAGTAGATAGAAGCCTTGTAAAGTTGTGAAGTAGAGAAGTCTTAAGCCGTTGTGAAGCCATAGCCTAGAAGTCGTGAAGCCGTAGCATAGAGGTTGTGAAGCGGTCGTGTTGAAGCCATGAAGTCCTAGTCGTGAAGTCCTAGTGTTGAAGTCGTGAAGCCGTAGCATAGAGGTTGTGTAGCGGTCGTGTTGAAGCCATGAAGTCCTAGTCGTGAAGTCCTAGTGTTGAAGTCGTGAAGCCGTAGCATAGAGGTTGTGTAGCTTCGTGTTGAAGCCGTGAAGTCCTAGTCGTGAAGTTCTAGTGTTGAAGTCGTGAAGCCGTAGCATAGAGGTTGTGTAGCGGTCATGTTGAAGTCGTGAAGCAGCGCAACATAGTGTTGTGTAGCGGTCGTGTTGAAGTCGTGAAGATGTCGTGAAGCAGTCGTGAAGCCGTTGTGAAGTAGTCGTGAATAAGTTGTGAAGAAGTTGTGTTGTGAAGTTGTGAGATTGGTTCTAGCTACGATTAGAACTCGACATTTAGCTTTGTGTCGTTAAACCCGTGTAAGCCAAAGTTGTGTACGGTTTTCTCCGCCATAAGGGAGCTTATTGAAGTTGTGAAGAAAACTCTCGAGCTTGGTGCTCGGGGAGTGGAGTAGGTCAAGGAAGGTGTCCTTGTAGCCGAACCACTATAAATCCCTCGTGTCTCGGTTAGATCTTTCCATCTCTTACTTACATCTTTATTTATATCGTCATTACTTTTATAACATATAGGCATATATATAACTGTTAGTAATAATTAGAAGTTGACTTCACATATAGATCAAATTGAAAATCCATTCAAGAAACCAAAACTTTTACAATCAATTTAAAAGAATACTTATATAACTAATAATAAGGTTCAAGTTTTATTTTTCATACAAACTTGAATCTAAGTTTTTTAAAAATAAACAAAGGTTTTCATAATAAAAATTAAAAATACATAAAACTATTCAACCCCCACTTCTAGTTTTCCACAATTGGTATCAAGAGCCAGGTCAATCAAGATCTTTAAAATATACTGTATTTTAAAACTTGAATCGATCTATGGAATTCGAAAAATATCTAGAAGGGGAATCTTTGCTAAAACCACCACTATTTGAAAACTATACTTTTCTTGAATGGAAAAATAAATTTGAAACTTATGTGAAATCAATTGATCTAGATCTTTGGCATGTCATTTCGATTGGTGATTTTCAACCAACAAAAACGGATTTTGAAAGTCAAACAAAAACGGATTTTGAAACTCAAAATGATTATTTAAAAACAAAGAATAACAAAAATAATGAAGCTAAAATAATTATTTACAAAACCTTGCCGAAAGTTGAATATGAAAGAATATCTTTCTGTAAAACGGCAAATGATATTTGGAAAAATCTCTTAAACTTTCATCAAGAAAAATGTCAAGCCAAAGATGAGGATTTTGATCTTGTACATGAATTAGTTATCTTAGAAAATTTAATAGATAAACATTTAGATAAAATAGATACATGTGCTACTAGTTCAAATGTTGTTAATGTAGGTATTAACGACGAAGACTACACGAATCAACTCCAAAGTGAACTCAATCCAAAATCATGGAGTGACACAGACGAAGGAGAAGATCATGATCCGTACAAGACATGTTCGGGTCAAGCCACTTCGGTTTAAATAAGGTGTTAGAAGCTTGCCATGATATACTTTCACACCTTGTGTATCTTGAAGACTCACCTATCATTCACACGTCGATCATCATCTGAGACATTACGAAGAAAAGCTAGGACGTGAGGTAAGTTCTCTATTTAAAATTTCATAAGTAATTACTTCATGCATATAATCTTATTAATGCCTTAGGATACGCTTAGTCTGACAGGTTCTTTGCCTTTACACTTTAGTTATATTCGTTCTGTGGCTTAATGAACTAGAAACCCTTTAGTTAGCCCCCCTAAGTATTAGTAAACCAAGCAATCTTCATATTTGGTACTCTTCGATAGGTAAATTTAGGAACTTAATTTCTTCTAAAAAGAGAATGACTACTGGAGAATCTATTGACTAGAAACTCAATTTGACCTAACGGTTGAATTGCTTCTATGTGAGAAGTTGGGTGTGTGTAACCCGTAAAAACGGTCGTGTTTAGCCTGAATTGAGCACCACTAGTAATAGTCTCATACTCATTCTCCAACTTGAATACATTATTCTTCCTAAATATACCTAACGATAGTTTACTGTTATGAACTTTGCTTTTCACTAGAGCTTTTCATTCCTAGATTTATGTCATCTTGCGTATATAAAATTTCTAGATGTTTACTTGCTCCTATGTGATTTGACTGCATGCCTTCGTAATTATTTGTTTAGTTGTTGAATGCATTGTCATTATAATAGCTTTTGTTTTTCTCTAACTACTCTGACATGATGTATTTTTATATTTAGTCATAATACATGCTTAAATGCCATAGGATATGTAGAAAGAGGTAGCATGTGACAATAGACTTAACCAATGCTCTTGAGTATGAGATCTTTTATAAACCACTATTTTTAAACCTATAATTAATGGACTTATTTTTAAATTTGCAAAAACTTCACATTTTGGAAAAATGATTTTTCAAAAGATTATGACACATTTCTATTATAACATGTTTCACCATCCTACCTTTCTTCCAAACTTGTGTCCATAATTACGTGTTTATCAAAAACCAAAGATTGGAAAAATATGTTTTCTTTCCTCATAAAAACATTTTGAAATAAAGCCAAAACTATTTCATTAATATATTTTTCACATCTACATAAAACCTACTTTCAAACATTGTTGAATAATGCCAAAAACATTTCTTTAAATCATGCATGGTGATCTCATATCTGTCATCTATATTTATGTATGTGACATTTATAAGTGAACTAAATTTGATAATAACCATAATTTATTCACTAAGACCTCACTTGGTACAAGTCTAGAAGTCCATGCTATCATAACTCTACATTCCCATGCACATAGATATTCATTAGGATTATTTAACTAGCTTATTAATCTTCCTAAATATGATACTATGAATTACTTGGTGCTATGTAGTGTTTTCTTGTCTAACATATATATGTTACATGCTAAATGAGTTGTTTGCATGCTAGATAATAATGTCTAATGAATATGCTTAGCATACATAAGTTATTAAATCCTAAATTGCCTCAAAAGAAGTTGGACTTGCTTGAAACTAAACCCAAAAACACAACCCTTTCAACAATTTTCTGCCAAAAACCCATTTCCAGTAACCTGGAAATCAGCAGATGGGCGGCCCCCTTATAATTAGGCGGCCCCCTTAATATTTAAGGGGACCGGCCATCTGATGGTCGAAGGTGCTGCTCCCTTTTTCTATTTTTAAGCCCATTTTATCCTATACTTCCCAAAATTCACAAACACATTTTGTCACAAACCACCCTCCAAAATTTACCTTCCACAATCACATCATCACTACACCATAAATACCCATTTGGAGGAGGAAGCTTGACATTTGCCATAACCCAACAAATGATGTTGTTCAAACTCAACCAACACCTAAACCTCATCCTAATGAACCCTTTCACACACATAACCAATCATCCATATGTCCACCTTCATTCACTCATAATTACCCAAGTTCACAAATGTCTCCACCACCAAAAGTGTCACCACCACTTCCACCAAATAACAACCACTCTCCATTATCATCACCTTTCACTCAACACTTGAAGTTCATTGAAGAACTCAAGGAAGCCCATGAGCTTAATGCTCTCCTTGCTTTGCACCTTGCTCAAAGCAACTTAAACCCATCACCATCCATCTCACCATCATTACCATCATCACCACATCACTTGAGTCAAATTGAGAAACATGTCAACAATTGTCCTTGTTGCATCTTTCTCCAAAATCAAACCATCGCCTTAAATGAGCGTCTCACTTGGATTGAGTATCTTCTCACTAGATCTAATCCAACACCACCACTTGAACAACATCAAAACCCCATTCAACATGGTCAAGTCCAAGCTCTCCACCTCCAATTCCTCCATCAACACTCTCTCCAACATCCATACACCCAAACTTACAACCCCATTAATCCAATTTTTTTTACCCCCTCTTTACCATCATCCATCCAAAATAATTCAAGCTTTTCATGTCTCAAGCAAGTCAAATGGATCTCTTAGGCAATTTAAAATTTTCTGCTTATTGTATGCTATAAGCAAAATATGTGTTGTATCAATAATTATGTTTTTAACATAATTATTTTCAACTAATGAATGCTTTATTTCTTGTCTTTAATATATGATTGTTATGCTTATTGCTTGTATACTTGATATCATGATATATATACATGCTTGATGATTAATAACATGCTTATTCCATAATATGTTTTAAATGTATGCATGCGTATTTAATATGTTTATGCCACTATTTAATCATTCTTGATGTACATGATTCAAATGGAGCTTGCTGCAAAAACACCCTAAAAATGACCCTTTTTTGGAAATTTTTCAAATTTGGTCGCCTGGGAAAACACCAGATGGGCGGCCCCCTTAATTCCCTAGGCGGTCCCCTTAATTTTAAGGGGGCCGACCTACAATTAAGGGGACCGGCCATCTGGGCAGTAAAATTTACTGTTTTCTTTTGCATCTTGCGACCCCTTTTATCTAGCCCAAACCTTACCTAAATCAACCATCACCTCCATCAAACACCCATTTTCATTCACCATGCTATCACCAAAATCATCTCTAAGACACCAAAACTCCATCACCACCACCTCAATGTTAATCCCCAAGTGCACCAAATGCACCATCAAAAACACCCTTCACTCATGGCACAACATCTTCATCCATACCTTCCACTTCATCCATCAATAACTACATCAACTCACACCTTTCATCACCACCATCAAGAGCATCAACTCCACCTCCTACTCAAGAGCCTCCATTCACCCAACTTGTCATTTCCATATCACCAATAACACCTCTTGATGCTCATTTCTCATCATCACCAATACCACCACACCCACAAACGAACCATCATCTTTGGTCTTAGAGATGAGATACACTACATTTTTCATCCCTTGAACACATGCTTAACAACCAACCTCCACCACAACCTCCATCATTTTCACCCACTACACTACCACCACCTTCATTCTCACCAAATTAAGCATATGCAATGCTTAATCAAAAATAATTTTTCAAACCATTTTGTGTGCAAGCCCCATGGAAGATCATGTACTCCTAGAATGATTATGTAGATTGCATTACTTACTAGCTAATGTAGGATTGAATATAATCTTGGATGGTTGTGTATTGATACACAACATTTTTAATGAATGTCTTTATATGCATGCTTATTTTTGCTATATATATGCTTGTGCTTCTAATATTTTTCTTGCAAGTATTCCATATATCGATTCCTTGGTGCCCCCAAACGAGGGGGAGTACACATCAAGGGGGAGTTTTCGTCCCGACAAATTTTACGTTTGAATTTTGTCGGCTTAACCTTTTTGATTCTACAAAAAAGGGGAGAAGTGAATGTAAACTCACTAAATACTTGTCCAAAACTAAACTTTTTGGTTTAATGAGTTTAGGTTTTGTAATCATCAAAAAAGGGGAGATTGTTGACATAAATAAATGCCTAAAAACATTATCAATATTTATTCATATCTCTATGTTTTGATGATCACAAAATGTAAACTCATTAAAACATAAACTTATAAATTAAACAAGTACTTAGTTGTAAATATTCACTTCTACAACTAAAATCACTTAAGGTATGAATGAACTAATGCTTAATGCATTATATGATCAAAGGAACATTTTCTTAATAACTAGATTTTTTTATAAAACATCAAAAACATTTTATATATTTTTGAAAAACATTTTGGTATTAAATAAAAATTTTTAATCTTTTATAAAAATATGAATTCAAAATTTTTAACCAAAATCAGTTAAAATGTTCCAGAAAAACCTTCCCCACAAAAGGACAAAACTGGCCAACGTTCAGCAGGGGCGGCCCCCTTAATTTTACTAGGCGGCCCCCTTAAAATTAAGGGGACCGCCCCCCTATTTAAGGGGGCCGGCCACGCTCCAGTAGGGTCCAGCTGTCCAGATTTTTCTCCTATAAATACCAGCCTTCCCCTGGATTTTTACTTACCCTTTTGCACTAAAACTTTCTGTTGTAAATCTCATTTCATATCTTCAAAAAACCTTTGATCATGTAATCTTAAGCATTGGTTTCCAAGTGATCCAAGCTTCCACCATCCAAGTGCAAAAGAAGAATACTTCTATCAATCAAGACTAGAAGTATTACAACTTAGTAGCATCTTGTTACTCAAGTTGTTTGTTTTGTATACTTTGTAAATCTTTCATTCATTTGTGTAAAGTGTGTATATAAGTTGTAAACATAAGTGATTAGGCTAGAGTAGTGTGTAAGTAGTGAAGAAGGTGGATAAATAGTTGTGGAGTAAAGAAGTAGAGTAGAAGCCTTGTAAGTTGTGAAGTAGAGAAGTCTTGAAGCCGTTGTGAAGCCATAGCCTAGAAGTCGTGAAGCCGTAGCATAGAGGTTGTGAAGCGGTCTTGTTGAAGCCATGAAGTCCTAGTCGTGAAGTCCTAGTGTTGAAGTCGTGAAGCCGTAGCATAGAGGTTGTGTAGCGGTCGTGTTGAAGCCATGAAGTCCTAGTCGTGAAGTCCTAGTGTTGAAGTCGTGAAGCCGTAGCATAGAGGTTGTGTAGCGGTCGTGTTGAAGCCGTGAAGTCCTAGTCGTGAAGTTCTAGTGTTGAAGTCGTGAAGCCGTAGCATAGAGGTTGTGTAGCGGTCACGTTGAAGTCGTGAAGTCTTAGTCGTGAAGACATAGTGTTGAAGTCGTGAAGCCGCAACATAGAGGTTGTGTAGCGGTCGTGTTGAAGTCGTGAAGATGTCGTGAAGCAGTCGTGAAGCCGTTGTGAAGTAGTCGTGAATAAGTTGTGAAGAAGTTGTGTTGTGAAGTTGTGAGATTGGTTCTAGCTACGATTAGAACTCGACATTTAGCTTTGTGTCGTTAAACCCGTGTAAGCCAAAGTTGTGTACGGTTTTCTCCGCCATAAGGGAGCTTATTGAAGTTGTGAAGAAAAACTCTCGAGCTTGGTGCTCGGGGAGTGGAGTAGGGTAAGGAAGGTGTCCTTGTAGCCAAACCACTATAAATCCCTCGTGTCTCGGTTAGATCTTTCCATCTCTTACTTACATCTTTATTTATATCGTCATTACTTTTATAACATATAGGCATATATATAACTGTTAGTAATAATTAGAAGTTGACTTCACATATAGATCAAATTGAAAATCCATTCAAGAAACCAAAACTTTTACAATCAATTTAAAAGAATACTTATATAACTAATAATAAGGTTCAAGTTTTATTTTTCATACAAACTTGAATCTAAGTGTTTTAAAAATAAACAAAGGTTTTCATAATAAAAATTAAAAAGACATAAAACTATTCAACCCCCCTTCTAGTTTTCCATAGATGTGAGTGAGTTCATCAGCGAACTCCTCAAATGTAAATGATTCATAATCGGGGAGAGAATTATGAGAATGAGAAGTGGTATTGCCACTAATTTTCTCTCCCATCTGTTCAAAACAGAAGGCTTCCATTTCCGGAATAGAATCATCGAAAAAATGTCACTATCCTTTATGGGGATAGGAAATGAAATAGGTTTTTCTTTGAAAGCCTCGAATTTTAGAAATGAGAAGACTGACATTCAATAATGTTGCTCGAAGAGCTTCATCTTTGATTTAAGTGTCAATTTCTTCATCATTCTCTTCTTCTAAGCTGACTGGCTCAGAAGGAAATTCCTCCATATAAATGATGTCTCCACATGATAAAGAATCGTCATTAGTGGAATCGGAGAACATCTCAAAATGATCTTTTGAAAAATCAAGAGGAGGAGGGATATCACACATATGATCAAGAATTCCCTGTGACTCACTTGGGATTGGGACAAGGTTCTCAACACTAGACTTTATGAATTCGTCCGATTCCTTTTCAGGAATAGTGTTAAGATGCTCATCCCCCATGTTTAGAGAGTTAGTGTGAACCTTGGGTGTGATAACAGCTGACTGAGGGGGTTGAGAAGGACTAGCATACATGGATTTTACAAATTCCATTTGTTCTTTTGCTAGTAATTCCATCATAGACTTTTCTCCTGTATTTCAACGAAAGGAATTTCAACTGATGAACTTGATGAATCTTTTTGAAGAATATCAACGATATCTTCATCATCACTGTCATCATCGTCATCGATAAGAGTAGCATTGCGGAAATTGGCCCTTGTTTTAGCTGCTCGTTGCTCAGCCAGTAATTCTTCCATTCTTTTTCCATGAGGATTGTCTATGGCAAATGATTCTGCCATAGCTTCCCCACGAGAATATGGAATGAGTGGAAATTGTGGGGGTGTGGATGTGTCAAAACCGGAAGGTTGACATTGATTATCATCATGAGGACCCCCACAATATGCACAAGAAGAACTTGGTGCATTATGAAACGGTATATTAGCCAACTCCTCATTCATTTCTTTTAATGACTCTAGAGTCTTTAGAACAAAATCTTGTTCAGTTTGTTGAGGAGTTGCTTGAAACATTTGGTACGGTGGAGGTTGGTTTTGACACGAATAGTCATTATTGTAACAAGGAATTGGATTCCTTGTTTGACAATCGGAACTGACGTGTGGGCCTCCACAATACTCACAAGAAAAGTTTGGTGTATTTTGATACGATGCATCATTGAAATTTGGATAATATGATTCTTGCTCGTATGAATGTGATGGGTAGTTGGAAAAATTTGAAGAGTCGTTGAATGAGTTCGGATTAGGATCATAAGAAAATGAATTCCTCGAACCACAAAACAAACAACTTCCGTCTCGAATATCATTACCACATTGTTCACATGTACACCAATGACATGGCAAACCAAAAAGCGGCTCACCACAACCAACACAAGGAATAAAATCCAGAGGTGGGACAAGTGGTGTGCTCTGAGAGCTAGGAATTTCCACCACTTCCGGTATGGTCTCTGGTTCTTGTTCTTGATAAACGTGAAGATTAGGCAAGTCGTTCTTTTTAGTCACCGTTCTAAGCTCTGTACGTTTGCTTGACAAACTTTTAACCGTAAATCCTGAAAGGTTAGGATCGATTCTCGATGGTTTGTCATTAATAGCACGTATCTCGGGCTGTGAAGGGTAGTCGGAAGGACTTTGAGAATCATTGATGGAATTAAGCTCCCTTTTGAGGGCTACTTCACACCAATAACAGGATCCTTTTGGTGCATGATTTCCACACCGCTCACACTTACACTTAGAACAATGAAGGCTGTCAATCAACGGGCTTTTACAATCAAAACATTTGTAGCCGAGAGACGCCATAGAAGAAAGGTATAAGAAGTTTAGAATCAAAATGGATAGAGGGTAAAGGGATAAAGAATCAAAAAGGGTAAGAGGGTAAAGATGAATATTTTTGGTTTTTTTGTGTTCGTTGAAAACTTGAATAAAAAATGTTTTTGGTAATCGTTTAGTCAAACGAATTAACTTCACGATTATTTTGGTTTTATATGAAAATAAGAAAATATGAACAAAGATGGTAAATATACAATGGGTGTATATTCAACAATCACTGATACTTCAAATTCGTTTTTACGCAGCACACCTCCCAGGCAGCGGCGCCAAAATTTGATCGACCCCAAACGGTCAACTAATATTGACCAAGTAAATGGTCAACAAGAGTCAAACAATCTAGGGCACAATGCAATTATCCAAGGAGTTTAGTGTATCCCTGGGTCGTTAAGTCCCAACGAGGTGTGTAAACTGAAATAAAACGAATTTGTGATCGGGTAAAATTGAACAGAAAAGGGTTTTGAGTGATTTACACTAAGGAATAAAAAAAAATAGCTTAAATAAGCTAATAGAACAAGTATGCAAAAGCAAAATACTTAGAAACGTCTAAAATCTAAAAACGCGTACGTTTAATATAAAAATTACGTAAATGTACAAAATAAAACGTGAATTCTGACCAATATAAATCCCACGGATGTGAAAATTATATTTTTAGAATCCTAATAATAAAAGAAAATTATTGGAAAATTAAAATTATTTTTATGACTATTTATTTCATTATTATTAATTAAAAACTATTTTTAACTATTTAATAATACCCTAAAATATAAGAAAATATGAAATAAAGCTAGAAAAGTGAAATTATGACTTAGAAAAATCTAAAATATTATAAAACTTATTTTAAAACCGAAAATATATTTATTACACTTTTTATCTAATTATTATTAATTAATTATTATTTAATAATTACTTAAACTATTTTAAATTATAGTAAATACTAAATAAACAAAGAAAAATCTGAAACTTTTTCTATAAATATTAAATAAGTACAGGAACCTAAGAAAAATATAAAAATGAAAAGTGCTTAATGAAAAAGCAGAAAAATAAGCCAAATGGCTTAAATAGAAGCTATCACTTTTTTTATATTTTGATTTTCTTGATTTTTCTTTTACAAAACTATTTTTAAGCTAATTATAGACAACTTTTACAAAGGAATTAATTTTAGAACTTAAGAAATAAGCCAGATTAAGCTGTCTTATCTCAACAGTTTGCTTTTTAGGATATTTAGTACTAGGATTTTTGAAAATAAGCTATAAGCTAGAAAATAAGCTAAAAGCTATTGGAAAAAGCTAAAAGGTACTGAGGTGACTTTAAATAAGCTAAGGGTTTCAAGAAAAAGCTGGGAAATAAGCTGTAAAGCTCTCAATAAGCTAGTAGTTTGCTGATTTTTCTGTGGTGCAGGGCAAAAACAGCCCACTTTGAGCTGTTGAAAAGCATTGATAAAAAAATCCTAAAAATAAAATAAAAATATGGCGAAGTACACAAGCTAGGGAACTATATGCGTGCCAAATTTTAGCTAATAACTCCTTAAGATGAAGAAATGAAAAATAGACGAAAACTGCTGCAGAATGCAAGTTACGAAAATTTAGACTGTTATGGCTATTTTTGTGCAGACCTTGCGCAAAGGTTCTAGGCTTTTGGGTACTCACTAAATGAACCTAGGGGGACTCAGAAATGCCATGGTTGAGGTCCAAAAGAGCTAATTGCTTATTATGGCTTATCAAGGTCTTCAAATGGCTGAAATTACCACATGTTATGAAAAACTAGTAAATCTATCTATGTGGCTAATTCGAACTCAGAAATGGCTTATAGGGAATATATTATGCATGATCAAATGTGAGCTTATTGCAAATCTACAGTAACAACTTAAATTGACCAAGTGACTTGCTAGTGCCAAACACCCCTTAATAAGGGATTGTTTTGGTTTTTTCAAAGGAACAAGCTGATTTTAACTGTTATATTGAATTTAACTGGATAACTAACTTAATCTAACTATATTAAGCAACTTTTAAAACAGAAATAAGCAATATATTAAGCTATACTCTATTTGGCTTTTTATGACTTTTTATAGGTTTTTTTTTTAAGGAAAAATGAAACAACTGCTATTATAAACTTATAAAACAGATAATTAGAACTTATACACTATAAATAAGCAAAAAATTCAAGAAATAAGCTAAAGATAAGCTATGTAACAGTGAAAGATTAAATAATTCAAATATATAAAAACTGCTTGCAACTGAATGAGCTTATGGAACTGAGGAACAAGGAACTAGAACACCCCTAGCTTGTTCACACAAGCTAGAAAACCCAAGAAACCTTCCTGAACAGCTTATTTCCACCCAGAAGCTTATTTTGAGCTTATGTTGACCAACTGTTGACTTTCGGGAAACTTGGTTTTAGAACATCAGGAACCTTCAATACTTCTTCTAGTAACTTCAATAAGCTTATAAAAGCTTATTTGAACACTTAATACAGATTATACCTCAAAAACAAAGAAGAATGATTTTGGCGGGAAATTCAGTTTTAACTGAAAACATGAAATTGATTGATAAAACTTATAAATTACAACTAATTAAACTTGAATAATTGAAAAACAACAAAACCAGAAAGGTTTTTACATTAAACTATCTAGTCGACATTTAATTAAAAAAACTACACTACTCTAAAATCTACTCTAAAAATCTAACACTTGCTTCTGCTTGTTGTGGAGATCTTTATAGTCAAAATATCTTCCCTGAGGACCTCTGATCAATCCCAGCTCTTGAAATGTATTCAATTAATCCCATACGTCCATTTGTACTTTTTGCGCCAAGTTGATTTGAGCAGTTTTTTATCAATTAATGGATTTTGGGAGGATGTGGAGGTGGAGGGGACAATTCTGTGAAGTGGGTAGTGAGCTGGGGGGTGAGGTGGAAGAGGGGTAGCAGCTGGAAGGTGGAATGGCGGTTTAGAGCTTGTTTGACTTTCCAGGTTACTGTAGCAGTTTGACTTCTTTTTATTTAATCCTGCTTTGACTTTTCTGTGGTCAAACTTGGGTAATTTTGGATTTTTTGGAATAGAAATGGGTTAAGGGTTTTAGAAAAATGGAATTTTGAATTGTTTAAACTTCAGGGACCTAATTTGCCACTTTCTGAAAGTTCAGGGACTAAAACTGCCATTTCTTTAAAACTTTCATCCAAGGACCAATATTGTAAAAGTTAAATAGTTTAGGGACCTTGAATGATATTTTCCACATTTTTAACACCAGGGACTATTTTTGCCAATTTCTGAAAGTTAAAGGACTGAAATTGACAATTATGCAAACTATGTTCGTTTTTCAACTGTTTTTAATCCTTTTGCACATGAAACACATAAAAACACAATCCAATGATATTTTCTGTATTTTGAAGCATTTCTGAGTGTTTTTAAATGTTTTTGTAGTCTAAATGTGACAGAAATGATGAGTATTTAGACACTCATCAATCATGGTTCTATCTCTGTTTAGGTTATTATTTGCAGTCACTTTAAAAGGAATAACACAGCTCTCAACAAACTAATGATATGATTTCCTGTAAACACGAGGCAAATTAAATGTAGAAAAACTTCATAAAGTCATTTTTACGTATGAAGTCAATTAAATGCCGATATGGAGATGTCACATGGCTATATCTGGTGATGTACATATAATAAGTGGAAAAGTTCAAGGATTAATTATATAAATAAATGAAAAGGACATATACATGTTCGTTATATACGCCTTTCAAAAAAAAAAAAAAAAAAAAAAAAAAAAATGTTCGTTTAATACGTCTAGCATATATGTTTGCACTGTAACCGGTATTCTCATGGTTTTAATTTTCAAACTTTTCCAAAGCATGATTGTAATCTCAAAATATTTATCCATCAAAGTTTAAACATGGCCTCTTTGAGACTTTGGGATCGGATTTCCTACTATACCATCAGCAACCTTGGAGATAATTGTTCAAGGATTAATTATATATTTACGATAAACATGCTAATTAAGTTTATAGATCTTTTCTGTAAGATGTCGTCGTTTGGTTTGAATCAATATATAATTTTTTCATAATTAACAATTTCTTATATGATAGTATGATACTACGTACTATACTACTCTTACGGTTTTTAATGTATCGCTTAGTACTGCTTCATAATATAATTGAATCATTTTTACATGTGGACTAATTAAAACGATTTAAAAGCTCATTAATGTAGCTTGTGATCTAAGCATGCATGTAGATATTACCAAACGGTTGGTTGGATTAAATTCGATAATGAATAGAATCAAAGGTATATACTATGTGTTTTCCTTGTCAACACGTTCAAATTTACCTCCCAAAGTTTCTATATTCTTGGTTGTTGTGGCTCAATCCACCTTATGGTTCTTATGGCGTTTTCGGAATGAGTTTGTCTTTGCTTCAAAAAGACCTAATAAAGACCTCATCCTTAATGACATCAAGCATTACACTTTTGTTTGGATCTCAAATAGGCATAGGAAAGTGTCTTGTAATTGGCTAGAGTTGCTTTTTAACCCACAAAACGCTTTATGTACTCCCTTATAATCCTCACTTAGCTCCTTGCTAAGCTTATTTTTTATATTCTAATGACGTACAAAAAAAAAATAAAAAGAACTTAGCCTATAAATTTGATTATTGTATGAAATAGTCGATACGTGTATACACAACTACTTCTACTTTAATGATTTTGAGTGTAAGCTTCATCTTTGACAATGGTGATTATGTGGATACAAAGTGTCTAATTTAAAGTCAACTCCATAGTTGATCGATATATCCCATCCCCAACGGTTTAACGCGGACATACGCATTAATTTCTCATGCAACTTTAGTTAATTTAAATCTAAACTTGTACCATGAGCTTTGAAAATTGTTCAAAATCACACTATATATTTTGTCGTGCATGAAATATACAATCATAAACAGATTTAGTAATATGGGGTTTTCACAAAAATGGGTTTGCATGGTTCTTCTTTTGATCGCCATTGCATCTCAATTGAGTGTAATGTCTTTTGGAGATGAGAGCATTGATACAGCTAGATGGGGTGGTCGGAGAGGTGGAGGTTTTGGTGGTGGTGGTGGGTTTGGAGGTGGTGGCGGTGGAGGTTTAGGGGGAGGAGCGGGAAAAGGTGGTGGGTTTGGAGCAGGAGGAGGAGTTGGTGGTGGCGGCATTGGTGGAGGTGGTGGTGGAGGAAGTGGGGGAGGTGGTGGTTTAGGGGGTGGTTCAGGCAAAGGTGGTGGATTTGGAGCTGGAGGAGGGGTTGGTGGTGGTCTGGAGGTGGTGGCATTCATGGAGTGTAAGTGGAGTGAGGATGCAGCAAGGGGTGGTGGAGGGGAGGTTGGTGGGTGTGGGTTGGGGGGGCATTGGGCATGGAGGTGTGTGGGATGGAAGGGGGAGGTGGTGTTAGGGGTGGTTCAGGCAAGGTGGTGGATTTGGAGCTGGAGGAGGGGTGGTGGTGGTCTGGAGGTGTGCGGCATTGGTGCAGGAGGTGTGAGGAAGTGAGGAGGTGGTGGTTTAGGGGTGTTCAGGCAAAGGTGGTGGATTTGGAGCTGGAGGAGGGGTTGTGTGGTGCGGGTGGTGGCGGCATTGGTGCAGGAGGTGGTAGAGGAAGTGGAGGAGGGGGTGGTTTAGGGGGTGGTTCAGGCAAAGGTGGTGGATTTGGAGCTGGAGGAGGAGTCGGTGGTGGTGCTGGAGGTGGTGGCGGCATTGGTGCAGGAGGTGGTAGAGGAAGTGGAGGAGGTGTGTTTAGGGGTGGTTCAGGCAAAGGTGGTGGATTTGGAGCTGGAGGAGGGGTTGGTGGTGGTGGCGGCATTGGTGCAGGAGGTGGTAGAGGAAGTGGAGGAGGTGGTGGTTTAGGGGGTGGTTCAGGAAAGGTGGTGGATTTGGAGCTGGAGGAGGAGTCGGTGGTGGTGCTGGAGGTGGTGGCGGCATTGGTGCAGGAGGTGGTGGAGGAAGTGGAGGAGGTGGTGGTTTAGGGGGTGGTTCAGGAAAGGTGGTGGATTTGGAGCTGGAGGAGGAGTCGGTGGTGGTCTGGAGGTGGTGGCGGCATTGGTGCAGGAGGTGGTGGAGGAAGTGGAGGAGGTGGTGGTTTAGGGGGTGGTTCAGGCAAAGGTGGTGGATTTGGAGCTGGAGGAGGGCGTGGTGGTGCTGGAGGTGCGGCGGCGTTGGTGCAGGAGGTGGTGGAGGAAGTGGAGGAGGTGGTGGTTTAGGGGGTGGTTCAGGCAAAGGTGGTGGATTTGGAGCTGGAGGAGGGTCGGTGTCGGTGCTGGAGGTGGTGGCGGCATTGGTGCAGGAGGTGGTGGAGGAAGTGGAGGAGGTGGTGGTTTAGGGGGTGGTTCAGGAAGTGGTGGAGGGTTTGGAGCCGGAGGAGGAGTAGGTGGTGGAGCTGGAGGTCTTGGTGGAGGAGGCGGTGGCGGTGGAGGAGGCGGTGGTGGTGGCGGGGAAGGTAGCGGCCATGGTGGTGGTTTTGGTGGTGGAGTTGGCGGAGGCTTTTAATTTTAAATTTTCTAGGTTGGAAAATATTTATTTTCAAATTGTGTGCTTATCTATTAAAAGTATCAGATTGTAACAAATGAAACGATGTGTGCTTATCTATTAAAATAAGTTTTGTGTTCATTTTACTCACTTATATAAAAATTATGATAATATTTGTGATGTTACATAAGTGCTATTATATTGAACCTGTGTTACATATGTTTTATTGATCATTTTAAATCAACCACTTCACTTTTGTCGGAGCCAAAGTACTGTAATCTCTTATATTTCTTTTTATCACATTCAATGTATACCTCAAAGCAAAGAAGTTCAGGGGTATTCAAAACAAAAGCATTATAAACAAATACGGTACGTAATATACTACTCATTTCGTTTTAAAATAAAAGTTCATATTGATATTTTAGAATGTCTACTTTATATTTCAAAAAAAGACTAGTATGTAAAGAACACAGTCAAAATACAACTCTCATCTTACTGCATTATTTACTACAACTTTCTTAGAGTAGCTAATTTTATCCAAAAAAAAAAAAAAGAAGTTAACGTCATTGTTATTATTAATCTTTACAAAAAGGCAACAATTTGGATAACACATAAGAAATATATATCTTAACTCGAAAATGACATAGCCATAACTCTTGATTAAGACAAGCAACTTTTTCCCCAACATCACATAACCAAAAAAACGATGCAATAGCTATGCCTCACATGGCTCATTACATGACTATGACCCACTGTTATGTGTTATATCGATCAATCTTTCGGTTTTAAAAGACTCTTAATACTGAGTCAAAATATGTTTCCAAAGGGTAGCTCATATGCATTCAATCGAGTTGACATTTTGCACATGAATTAACTCACTAGTACGCTGTATTAACTTTTTGAACAGATAATAAATCAGTCTTTTAATTATTTGTCAATTCACAATCATTCACACAATTGGTGTAAAAAGGTCGATCTAGTTTCATAGTTGGTTGAAGTATCATTATCAAGTATCAACCAGTTCAAGGTTTTGGCCTTTTTCTTATCGAAGGTTTTTTCCATTTTCCATTCCTTTACAATGGCAACGTGAATCATAAGATCAACTTAATCATAGCACCAACATTGTCATATATTCTACTCCCTTATATAGATTTATATATAACACGTTATCAACTTTTATCGATCAACATTAAACTGTTTGTGATCCATCCTTCCTACACGTGTTTTAAAAATGATAATAACATAATTATAATTAACTACATTATCAATATTTTGAAGTATGGTGTAAATGTCGGTATACAAAACATAAGTATTAACGAGAGTATAGTACGTAGAATTGAATAGGTCTTTGATACATGAGTAAGAATTTAAAAAAGAAGGTTGTAAGAAGAAGTCTTCCATGGGACATGTTAACATAAAAGCGAAAATAACATGCATCGTCTTAAATGCCCGTATCTATCCGGCCATATAATATTTCTCATATTCATATCCAATACAATTATACCAATCTCTTTTTATTTCCCGTTATAATAATGTATGTCACGAACATTGTTTTCATGCTAAACCATTCGTAAAGAATTCAAGAATACACATTTAGTGTACATAAATACTCACTAAGGTTACGAAATTGTGGATCAATACATTCATACGCGAATTGGCACTTCAAACGAGTCAATCGGGTTATTGGTCATGCATGTACACGTTTGTTGTCCAATTTCTGTGATATAATTTGTCACTTACATGATGAGAGCCGTTATCCATAAAGGCTCACTTTATGAAGGTAATTGTCCCTTACATGATGAGAGCCGTTGTCCCTAAAGGCTCACTTGATGAGAGCCGTTGTCGCTAAATGCTTGCTCACTTGATGAGAGCAATTGCCATTTACATGATGAGAGCCGTTTGTGAAAATTTTCTTCCCCTCAAACATGTTCCATTTTGACAATGTAAAGTAAAATTTGTTTTAATGGAGGATCATAGTTTTGAAGATAAGAAGTTTGTACACGGAGAAAGAAGATTCTTTTTGTAGTTTTTTGAAAGTTTTATATTTTTGTATTTTGTTTTTGATAAAATATTTACAAAATGTTTTGGTCTTTGACTTTCTCAGTTGTGTTTAAGAAAGTTTTTCAGATTATCTGGAGTCAAATACCGCATGCCAATTTGGTGAACTAATTTCACAAATCTTGCATGGGGCAAAGCTTTGGTGAATAAGTCCGCTAATTTGTATTCAGTACCTACAAAGTATAATTCAATTGTAACCATTTATGCACAGAAGTATATCAATGAACCTATGCCTTCGTTTTTAATTTCTTGGAATATAATGGTCAGATGGTTATTAAGGGATCTAACAAGATGCTAGAAACAAAATAGAAGATGAATCCGAAATTTACATAAATAGATAATCGTATGCATGTATTCTTGTATGATCGATATACCTAACACGTACGTGAAACTATTCATATTTGTACACTGAATAAAAGTACGTTACTCATTTATGTATCTTTGAAAAAATAAGTTGTCAGAACCTTAGCTAGCTCTTACCATGTAAACCAAAGCATTTGAAAAAATGAATCTCAGTATAAACTCATTAAGATAAACAAAAGATTTGACAAACAATAATTATAACGAACAAAGGGTGTATGTAGAAAATTTTACAAAGTTGTACGTGTGAGGAAGTTTATTATGGTTGAGTTAAAATGCTTTTTTGACAATTGGCTCATCCCCACCAGGTTGGCTTATATCCCCAACGGCTCAACGCGCTCACATGTAATAAATCAACCCTAAAACAGCAGCATTCATTGCTATTAATAGTATAGTAGTTGTATGATCCAAGTGGACATGGGTCTACTACATGTCTATAAAATCTGAGTTTCTGTATCATTAGATATATCAAGTTCAGTTGAAGTTTAATCATATAGACCAATGGGGTTGTATAAAAAATGGGGCTGTGCATTGCTACTTATTCTCAGCATTGTGTTTCACATGAGTGTAATTACTCATGGAGACGAAGATACCGAATGGGCTCGTGACGAGTGTCGCTTTCAAAGCAGAGGATGTGGCCGATTTGGCCGAGGAGTTGGGCTTGGTGGTGGTGGTGGATTTGGAGGGGGTGGCGGTGGAGGGCTAGGTGGTGGTGGTGGACTTGGTGGGGGCGCTGGTGGAGGTGGTGGACGTGGTGGCGGACTTGGCGGCGGAGGCGGTGGTGGGCTAGGTGGTGGAGGCGGTGGTGGGCTTGGCGGGGGATCAGGTCAAGGTGGTGGATTTGGAGCTGGAGGTGGAGTTGGTGGTGTTGCTGGAGGTGGCGGCGGGTTAGGTGGTGGAGGCGGTGGTGGAGGTGGTGGTTTAGGAGGAGGTTCAGGTAAGGGTGGTGGGTTTGGAGCTGGAGGTGGACTTGGTGGTGGTGCTGGAGATGGCGGTGGGTTAGGCGGTGGTTTAGGAGGAGGTTCAGGTAAGGGTGGTGGGTTTGGAGCGGGAGGAGGTGTAGGTGGTGGTGGCATTGGAGGTGGTGGCGGTGGAGGAAGTGGTGGTGGTGGTGGTTTAGGTGGAGGTTCTGGACAAGGTGGTGGCTTTGGAGCTGGAGGTGGAGTCGGTGGCGGTGCCGGAGGTGGTGGCATCGGTGGTGGTGGGGGAGGAGGAAGCGGTGGAGGTGGTGGTTTGGGAGGAGGTTCTGGTAAAGGTGGTGGGTTTGGAGCTGGAGGTGGTGTCGGTGGCGGTGGCGGTGCTGGAGGTGGCGGCATTGGGGGTGGTGGGGGAGGAGGAAGTGGTGGTGGTGGTGGTTTAGGTGGAGGGTCAGGAAGTGGTGGTGGTTTTGGAGCTGGAGGTGGAGTTGGTGGTGGTGGTGCAGGAGGCGTAGGTGTTGGCGGTGGAGGTGGAGGTCTGGGAGGAGGTTCAGGAAGTGGTGGTGGTTTTGGAGCCGGTGGAGGTGTTGGTGGTGGTGCAGGAGGTGTTGGTGTCGGTGGTGGTGGTGGTGGAGGTAGCGGCGGAGGCGGCGGTTTAGGAGGAGGTGCAGGTCATGGAGGAGGGTTTGGAGCTGGTGGTGGTGTAGGTGGAGGAAGTGTTGGAGGCCTAGGAGGAGGCGGTGGAGCTGGTGGTGGAGGTGGCGGCGGTCTAGGAGGTGGCTCCGGACTTGGTGGTGGATTAGGAAGTGGTGGTGGAGGAGGCCTGGGAGGTGGTGGTGGACTTGGTGGTGGTCATGGCATCGGTGGAGGTGTGGGAGTAGGGGTGGGTGTGGGTGGTGGTGGCGGTAGTGGTGGCGGTGGTGGTGTTGGAACTGGTAGTGGGTTCGGTGGTGGTGGCAACTAGAAAGGTCTACTGTTTAATGGTGTAAAATTGTAACGTTTGCATGGATTATATTGCGTTGTATGTAACTTCTAAATTGTCCAATGCATGGATAGTGGATAACGTCACTTTGTGATTCCTTCGTCCCAAAATAAATGTCATACAATGTGAGGTTTAAAAAAAATTTAAAACTCATGAAAAGGTTTGTTTTTCATTTTATCCATAATATTTTTATTTCACTGAACTATAATAACATAACAAAAGTTACAGCAAAAGTTACACTGTATTCATTCAACTTCAGACTATAATAATATAACAGGAGGATAAAGGAGGAGTCAAATAACATCAGTAAAAATCCTCATTTATTTTGTAGTGAACTACTAGCTATATATATATATATATATAGTGGGACTTTCATTTCAGAATCATCTTATTTGCGAGAACTGACAGAACCATCAAAAACATACATGCACGCCTTCAATAATTGTATTTTTGCACATATGTTCTAAAAACAACATATATGTTTAAAAAAAAAACATGGTTGTTCTAAAGAATTTGATAAGAAATTGGAAATACAAAATTTTTCTTTGAAGGTGTGCATGTATGTTTTTATAAGGCTTGCAACGACAATATTGCGGCCGTGTGTAAGGTTTTTGTGAAAAAAGAGGATGAGTTCACGATGATATTGAAGAACATAGGTGGATACTTACGATTATTGATGATTTGCGTGTATTTTTATTTTATTTTAAAAGGCGTGCATGTGTGTTTTTGGTGATTCTGTCAGTTCTCGCAGATAAAATGGTTCTGAAATGAAAGTCCCCCTATATATATATAAAGTCCCCCATATATATATATATATATATATATATATATATATATATATATATATATATATATATATATTTTTTTTTTTTTTAATTTTTTAATTTATTTATATATTTTTTTCTTGTTCTTTTTTCTCTCTAAACTGAACTCACTATTTGATAGCACAACGATTCATGGAACAACGTGGTTTGCTCCATCTTGGTACACTTGCCTTGTGGAGCAATCACAACTTTATACCCTGTCTACAATCATAATTAAACGATTAATACTTGAACTGAATAGTCCTATGCCGCACAAACGAAAAATGCATATATAACACGTTTCTAATAAATTTTATAAAACCGATTTAAAACAATTTGTTTCGAAATTTAGCTAAAACCGATGTCATTTACCATAATCAAGAAGCAAACGACTTCACATACCAAATGTATAAGCAAAAGGATACATAACAACAGTATTATCACCAAAACACTAACATAAACATTTGTCACAGTCTCTCTCCCCAATCAACGGTTCTAGCCGCACTGACATATATATCTTCTCCCCATTACCAAACCATCTCCTCCACCACCATCAGTATCCCTCATAAGAGCCCACACCAACACGATATTTGATATATATTAGTAATATTTTACTTAATATATGTCACAAATTTGGGACTAATGACCTTGTAAGTATCTCCAAAACACTTAGTATCAGGTTGTTTTTATAGCTCTTTCAATTCGTTTACCTGTAAGTGCACATGCATGTATGAGTGATATGTAAATCATAAAGAAAATAAATTAAATTAACCATGTTTTTAAACTATTTCCTGCTTATCATAGTCATCCTGTAAAACCCTCATTTTCATTCATTTGAAATCCCTAATTTACCCCTCGTATTTGAATTTTACAAGAACACATAAACTGTATAATAGAAATAAGAATTACAAAACCTAAAATGTGGTCTCTAAAAATCCGTGACTAATCCGAACCTTGAATGCAAATGTAACTTAAATAATCATAAGTTAAATAAATATGGAGGAACTACAAGATATTTAAAACCTTATAACCCAAGTAGTACACACATACATATATACATCATAGACATGATATTATAGAATAAAATAGCACATGCCTATGCTAAAAGTTATAAAACGTGTACAGCATTGTTAACAGAGAGAATATTGTCAAAGTACATAAGAGTTTGAAATGGTTTTGGGTCTCTTAAAACACCATGTTGTTCGGCCTATTTTCCAGCCCAATTCTTTTTCCCTCTTCCTATATATCGACCTATTATTCACTCCAAACCTCACCCATAAAACCCTAGCAGCAAAAACAAGTGGCGGCAGCTTGAGTCCTCCATTCATTCGAGGGAAAAGGTGGTATGACGAGGCATGAAAGGGCTAAGCAAGGCTGTGGTGAGATCGTGGGATCAGTGGGCTCGAATAGGGGCTTTGGGTTGGTCGAATAGGGTTTTTGGTCTTGGATTCTTGTGTCCTTTGTCGTCTGATTCGATCTGAGGTAACATCATCCTTCCTATGTTTCCTTGTTCATACCACACACTAGTGAAATCATAGTTAGATAAACTTATATACGTATAGAATACGTAAAACAAATATCTGCTTCGTTAATCACAAATAAACGGATAACAACTATACAAAGGTCTCATAAAATCACGAAGAAAATAAGACAGCATATCATATGTCGACCTCTATTTTGGTTGCTCTTCGAACGAGTTGTTTAAAGTTTTGTTTTGGGTTAGTAAACTATTGGTATAACCATTAATACGTCCATAAAACTGGTCATAAAGTGAACAAATAAAGAAGGGACGAGTGTATTTTGAATTCGTGAGCAAGTACTGATCTTATTATAATAAGCTTGGGGACGTTAAGTTGTGTCTGTTCGAGTACCGCGTGATTCATCGTGTAAGGCTGTTTTTATATGCATGTGTAAAGAGTATTAATAGGTTGATAGACATGTGAATATGTGTGTGATAATCAAGCTTAAATGAGAGTAAATGTGGAGTGCATGGTCTCATTACTGTGACTGTCTTTGAGTATTAGCCAGGTGGCTTCATTATGTCTCGTCTAAGTTGTGGTGTCAATTTGAGTTTGTAAAACTTATGTGGAAATGGTGTTTTAAACGTGTGAGTGTGTGTGCGTATATCGAGTATAAAGAGAGTCGAACATGAGGTAAACTTTAAGGTCTAAACACTGTTGTTGTGTCGTATATGTATTATTAATGGTGTGTGTCGAGTTCTTGTGTATACGTGGGTTAAAGTGGGCCGAAAAGATGTTATATAAGTTGTGAGCGGCGGGTCTAAAATTTACCATCTTAATATAAAGTATAGCATAAACATTAAAGTAATTTTATTTGACATTCTTAATATTTTAATTTTGATAATTTACACCGTTAACCTTAAACTTATTAAAATGCTATATTGAACCCTAATCTTTGGGAGATTGTCAAAAGCAACCCTAAAGTATAATACTTATCATATCACGTCTTAAAGTTATTTAATTGTCATTGATAACCCTAAAAGTCACTAAAAATGGAAAGCCGATGAAAACGAGTAAATCTGATTTGAAATGAATTATTAATAATTAGCCGATCATGAATTCGTGTAGATTCGCTGAAGAGGGAGTGACTTTCTATTCATATGTTATGGTTTCGTTGGCGGTTTAAGGTACAGATATTCTACCCTTTTTCAGTAAGGGTGTTTCCTTTCTCATGACTCATCTGATTCTGATTCATTTTAAGATTCCCTAAGCCATTGCTATGTTCCCCTACACTTTGGTTCGTTTGTTTGATTCGTTTTGACTTTGCTATTCGATATGACCCTTTTGCTTTGAGCCTCTATAATGATTCATTTGATATTCGTTCGTTACCTTGTGATATTAGTATTCGAATCACTTGATACTTCGAGGGTTCATTTGATTTTGGTAACTAGATGTGAAAACCTTTGTAATTATATCATGGAAATGTTTTGAGGAAAACTATCTTTAAATGATGTTTATGAATAATGTAATATCACGTTTATATGGAACTTTACTAAACTTTTACGAAAATTACTTTTAAAGACTACTTTTGTGAAAACCGTTATTAAAGATCATTTTTATGAAAATCAATTGATAAAGATTTCTCTAAATGAACCATTTGATTATGAACCTTTGATCCGTCCATTTGGATTCATTTGACTTTGATATTGGATATGACTCTTTGCCATGAACCTTTGATATTTGGACTTTGACTATGATTCGAAGACTTAGACTATTTGAACCTTTGCTTTGATTTGAACCCTTGACCTTTGACCCTTCAGTTTGATACCCGAGCCAAATGTGTTTCCTAGCCATGAAGGTAACATGGCCATGTCTTTGATGCACCAATGGCATGACTCGCGTGTGGTCGAGTGATTTGCCACACCGTCCCCATTGTGATTATGATATGCGTGCTTTATATTTATTATGGCCAATGTGATTTGTGTGGGGGGGGGGGGCGCATGGATGCATCCTAGGTACGTATTTGTGATGTGATATGTGATATATGTGGTGACTGATGATGGGTGCAATCCACGTCTTTCACAAAATGTGGGAGCTAGCCACTCCAATTTGATACATGAGGACACCCCTCATATTATCTGGTTACTTAAGAGGTATCCCCTCTAGATTGCTACAGGATTGTGATATGTGATGTGATTTGTGTGGGCTCGTGGTGGATTACTGACCTTCCCTTTACCTTTCTTACTTGTACTTTTGGCTATACCTTTGTAAACCCAATGCACCAAACTATACTTGTTCGTTTCTTTTGCTTTCGCTTTCGTTTATATATATCTGTTCACTGGGCTTTTTAAGCTTAGCCGCATTTCTTTTCCTGCGGCAGGTTTTAGTTGGAAGCTGGGTTATGAGTGGAGAGTACCTCGGACTTAGAAGACTTTGATAGCTATTATGGATTAGCAATGATTAGAAGTCATTATATTTAGACTTAGTAGTTATTGAAATTTTCGATTGTAACCTTGTATATTCAGTATTTCATTTGTATCCTTTGAGATTTCTTGTATTACTGCAAATATATGCTTTGTTTTGATCTGATATGAAACCATTGTTGTGATATCTTTACCCTCGTCGGGTTGGGGTGTTACACATCCACTCTCATGAATCCCATGCACGCCCATCCTTAGGCTCCTAAAAGAGAATAATTAGCACTACATATATAAAGGTCATTCAACTTGTTTGAATAGGGGGCATAGATAGGCCATTCAAAATATATTTGGTTGAAATGAGTCTTTTTTAGTAAGGATCAAAACATACGGGACTGTGTATTGTTGACACGTAGGCAACATATTGTTTTAAGAACAATCTGAATCTTTGGGGAGAAATAATTTAGTATGTTGTACGCATAAAAACAGACTTTCGACAATATCGTGCATGTTTGGCTCATTCCCTTTTAGCAAAATTAATTTGATTTGACCCGTTGGGGATAAAACACAACCCGGATCAAATAGTTCGTAAGGTAACTGGTCGATTTGTAACCTCTAAATAAGCACAGTTAGTGTATACGTCACTACTTCTACATGGTTTTACACAACCTTTTCAAGACCTCGTTCTACTAAACTTAGCCGCCTAACTTTGTTATTTCCTACTTTCAAGAGAACCTTAAATCTACCTATGGGTTTTCGAGCGTGTGCTTGTAGGCATGACAAAGATCACCCCTATCACTTCCTAACCAAAACTTATTAATAGCACCGTATCTTAAGGATAGTCAAATCCTAAAGTTAGTTAGGATACATCGCATATATCTCCTGTAATATTGGATCTGTAGTCAGTGGCGGAACTAGGAGTCAAGTTCAGGGGTAGCGACATACGAAAATTTGTTTAGGTGTAGCGAAAATTTGTTTCAGGGGTAGTGAAATCGCCAAAAAATAGCCAAAAATTGCCAAAAAAACGTAAAAAATGGCCAAAAATTCCACTACAGGGTAAAAGTTCAGGGGTAGCGATCGCTACCCCTGGCTTGCAAGTACCTCCGCCCCTGTCTGTAGTTATCATGTAATCTCTTGTATTATATAAGCATGAATATACATCTCACCAAATTATGGTGATTATTCCATAACCTTAATATGGTATCAGCCTAACACATCCTGACCGCCTTCTTCATTTTTCAAAATTCCACCATGGCTGCTACTGAATCCAATGATTCTCCTCTCCCTCTCGCTACAATCTTACATATGATCACTATCAAACTTACATCCTCCAATTACCTACTCTAGAAAAATCAACTACTCCCTCTTCTTGCCTATCAAAAGCTAACTGGATATGTGAACGGCTCTATTGCTGCTCCAGATCCCACTATTGTTAACGATAATGTCATCTCACCCAACCCTGATTACACCAAATGGATTGTTGGTGATCAACGTGCACTCTTATTAATCCAAGTATCGTTATCAGAAGAAGCAATGGCTGAAACACTTGGCCATACCACTTCTAAAGTTATGTGGTCTGCTCTTGCTGATGCCTATAGCCATGATTCTGTTGAAAGAATGCACACACTACGTGACTCTCTTCGTCATCTTCAAAAAGGCACCTCTACTGTTGTTGAGTATAGTCGCAAATTCAAAGCCATTTGCAATCAATTAAATGCTATTGGACATCCTCTTGATGAATCTGACAAGATTCACTGGTTCCTATGTGGTCTCGGATCAACGTTTGAAACTTTCTCAACCACTCAACGTTTGATTCGACCTCGTCCCAAGTTTCGTGATTTACTTTCTCAAGCAGAGAGTCATGAACTCTTTCTTAGCTCTATGAACAGTAACTCCTCCACACCACAAGTTGCTTTTCATACAACTCCCACCTCTGGATCTGCACGTGGACGTGGTCGTTCCTCATAACGTGGTGGTTCTTCTCGAGGACGTGGTAGATCATCACAACGACGGGCACCTCACTGTCATACATTATGCCTCTCAATGTCCTGATTTACACACGCTTGCTCGTCAATCTCCTACTATTGATGCCAATCTTGCACAAGCTTTTCAAGCACAATGCCATGTGAATGACTACTCTCCTGTTGGTGTGTTGATACATGTGCATCTACCCACATGAGACCGTCACCCTCAACCATGTATTCCGTTTCTACTTATTCTGGTAATGATTGTGTCGTATTTGGTAATGGTGATACATCCAAAATCTCTCATATTGGTACTTCATTTTTATCACCAAATATTGCTTTACAAGATATTCTTGTGGTACCTCATCTAACCAAGAATCTGCTTTCTGTTAGCAAGCTAACCAAAGACAATCCAGTTGATATTACTTTTTCTGATGAATTGTTTGCTATTTAGAATCGGTTCTCAAAGGCCCATCTAGCTCAAGGACGACGTAAGAATGGATTATACATACTTGAATGTGGGCATAATACTTTTCTGTCCAAGCTTTCATATACAAGACTAAAAGCATCTTATGATTTATGGCACAATCGATCAGGACATGTTTGTTTTGATACTATTTCTTTATTAAATAAGTTGGGACATTTGTCAGTTACTTCTATTTTACCAAATCCACATATTTGTTCTTCAGGTCAATTGTCCAAAAGCAAACGCATTTCTTTTGATCTTAATGATAAACGCTCCCAACATGTTCTAGACTTAATTCATTGTGATTTGTGGGGATAATCACCGGTTGTATCGACTAATGGGTATCGTTATTATGTTATTTTTGTTGATGACTTTTCCAGGTTCACATGGTTTTACCCGCTAAAGGTTAAATCTGGTTTTTATGAAGTACTCATGGCTTTCCTCAATCTTGTGCAAACTCAGTTTCCTTGCAAGGTTAAATTGTTTCAATCTGATGGGGGCACTGAGTTTGTAAATGATCGGGTCCGGTCCGCACATTATTCCTGAACAATGGTACACATCATCGTCTATCGTGTCCATATACCCCGCAGCAAAATGGTCGGGCTGAACGCAAGCATAGACACATTACTGAAACTGGATTAGAAATGACGTTTAATGCTCAAGTTCCTGCATCTTTATGGACTTCTGCTTTCAGCTCTGCAACTTATATTATAAATCATTTACCTACAAAATTGTTAGGTAACAAATCTCCTTATGAGCTGCTCTTTTTGTCTACGCCAAATTATGCTAATTTTCGGGTTTTTGGAAGCTGTGTTTATCCCCACTTACAGGACTACTCTTCACACAAGCTTGCTGTCTTTATTGGCTATAGTACTCAATACAAAGGTTATCGCTGCTTGGACATATCCACAGGTCGTATTTACACTACCTGTCATGCACAATTTGACGAGTCATTTTTTCCTTTTTCAGGTACCTCATCACATGTGCCAGCTTCTCATATGCTAATCTCCACTTACTGTGATGACATACCACATGATGCTTTATTTAGTATAGATTCCCCATCTACTGCACTTACTACCACAGTTGCTCTACCACCTTTGGACAAACACTGTGATATTTGTTCATCTCCACAAGAATCTTTGTCACCTGAGCAGTCATCATCAGTAGATGTTTCACCACCCTCACCATCCACAAATTCAGATGTCACTTCACCTAGTCCACCTACTGTTCCCGCAGCATCCACTTCCACAAGGCATTCTATGATTACACGTTCGAAAGTTGGTACCTTTAAACCACGTCATATTGCTGATCTTTCATATCTCTCATCTTCGGTTCTTCATCAGGCCTTATTTGCTGCCAACGAACCACGTGGTTTTAAGTCAGCCGCCAAGCATCCAAAATGGTATTCTGCAATGTGTGATGAGATGCATGCTCTTAAAATAAATAGCACATGGGATCTTGTTCCTCGACCCATGAATGCTAATGTTGTTGGTTCCAAATGGGTATTCCATACCAAGTTTCATTCCGATGGTACTATTGATCGGTTTAAAGCACGTTTGGTTGCTCAGGGATTTATCCAAGTCCCGGGCCTTGATTATTCAGCCACCATTAGCCCGGTTGTCAAAGCATCAACGGTTCGAGTTGTTCTATCTCTCGTCGTGCTTCATAAATGGCCACTCCATCAACTCGATGTCAAAAATGCCTTCCTAAATGGCACTCTCACCGACACCGTCTTTATGGAACAACCTCCAGGTTTTGTTGACTTCAAATTTCCGAATCATGTATGTCATCTAAAGAAAGCACTTTATGGTCTTAAACAAGCTCCACGCGCTTGGTTTCAATGTTTAGGTGCCTTTCTAATCGGCGTTGGTTTTTCATGTAGTCGTGCAGATACTTCTTTGTTCGTCTTCAAAAGAGATGCGTGCATTCTTTATCTGCTAGTCTACGTAGATGACATTATTCCTACCGGAAATAATGTGGCTACCATTCGAAACTTCATTACCAGGCTCAACAAAGAGTTTTCCATCACTGATCTTAGCAAACTAAATTACTTTCTTGGACTTGAAGTTTCATATCTTGATTCGGGTCTCTTCTTAAATCAATCCAAGTATGCGCATGATATACTTGCTAGACCTCAACTTCTTGATGCGAAACCAGTTGCCACGCCATTGTGCACAAATACCTATTTCACTTCCAATTGTTTTCCATTTTCAGATCCTACTCTCTATCACTCACTAGTTGGAGTTCTTCAATATCTTACCATTACACGTCCTGGTTTATCTTATGCCGTTAACCAAGTAAGCTAATTTCTCCATTCGCCAACCCAAGATCATTTCCTGGCAGTTAAACGTATCCTTAGATACGTTAAAGGTACCATTGGATACGGTATCACGTTTCTACATGCTTCCAAACCAACTATCTTGGGTTATTCCGATGCTGATTGGGCCCGCTGCATCGAGACAAGATGCTCCACTTATGGTTATTCCATCTTCCTTGGTGGCAATCTCGTCTCTTGGAGTGCCAAGAAACAACCAACAGCATCTCGCTCGAGTTGCGAATCCGAGCATTGCGCTTTAGCCAACACTGCAGCTGAGATTGTGTGGATCACACACCTTTTACGTGAACTGCTAGTGTTGCCTCCTTCTCGTCCCACCATTCTTTGTGACAATAAAAGTGCCTTATTCTTGAGCCAAAATCTGGTTGCGCACAAATGAGCCAAGCATATCGATATCAATTATCATTTTGTTCGGGAGCTTTTTTTATCCAGGAGACTTCATACCAAATTTTTCTCCACGCATTTGAAGCTTGCGGATATCTTACAAAAAGAGTTTACCAAGACTTTTGTTTGAGTCATTTCGGTCCAAGTTTCGTGTTGGTCCACCCCCACTTGGCTTGCGGGAGGGTAATAGCACTGTATCTTAAGGATAGTCAAATCCTTGGCTCTGGAGACAGAGGTCAAGGGTTCGATCCTCACCCCTTGCAAGGCCGGAGGTCATTTTCTACCTTTGGTAGAACCGGAAGCAGCCTCTCTACCTTAGGTAGGGGTAAGGCTGTCTACGTCTCAACCTTCCCCATACACCGTGGAAGACGGTATTGGGACCCATAACCCGTGGAAGACGGTATTGGGAGTTACTTTACTTTTCTTTTACATCACATATATATCCTGTAATATTGGATATGTAGTTATCATGTAATCTCTTGTATTATATAAGCATGAATATACATCTCACCAAATTACGGTGATTATTCCATAACCCTAATACTTATAAATCACAAATATAAATCAATTTAAGATTTTGTTATATCTATGATGTGTCAAATTGGCAAACTAAAATAAATTGTCAAATCAGTAATAAATAGAGAAACGTGTGTGTAAAGCAAGCTAATGCGACCAACATTCCAAACAAATATGGACCAGAGTAATCACTTAATATTAGTAGACACATAAAGCCAATTATTTATTGAAACTAAAAAATCATATGTCCCCACCAAAAAAATGTTGGAATTAATCTTGCTATATGATCAAAATCACAGGTATGGATGTATAAACTTGCTATTATTGATACTTGCAATATGTTTGTTCATACAATCTTACAGTCTTTCATTGGGTATGTAAATACCCTTTTTACAGACACACACACTTGTAAACTTGCGGTGGTTGTGGCTTATATAGCCAACGAACCGACACCATCCTAAAGACACAACGTTTGACAAACAGACACACCCTTTCATTCATAACTATATTAACAGTTATACACTTTCTATTTTGACACTTTTGGTCCTAACTATAAAATACACATACTACATTTAACTTTCTAAATTTAACCCATTTAACCCAAAGTTTAGGTTAACAATCAACACTCCCCCTTAAACTAAACTTGGGTTTAAGGCAGGTCTTCATTTTGCTCTTCACAACAGGGTTTGTTTCTTCGTCATCATTAATGAGATAAGATTCTTCTTGCTTGTCTTTCTTCTTGTCTTTCTACTTCAAACATTCCCTTGTTGTCATGCTTGTTGCTTACTTGCTCATGTTTCTTTCATGCATGTTTTCTTTCTTGTGTCGTACAAGTCTTCTTTATTTCTTTGCCACGAAGGTCTTCTTTCCTGCTTTGAACTTTCTTACTTCTTACAAATCAGAACCGAGATGGTTTCTGGATTTCTTGCTCTTGTGTTTTGATCAAAAGATCAAAAACTCTTACTTGCTTTGAAACACCGAGGTTTCTCTTACTGGGTGAAACACTAAGGTTTCTCTTACTGGGTGAAACACTAAGGTTTCTCTTACTTACTTACTTTGGAAACACTAGAGTTTTTCGTTTAAAACAGTAGGTTTCTTTCTTACTGGTTTTAAAGTGCTAAAGTTTTTCTTTCTTACTTACTTACTTTGAAACACTAGAAAAATATTTTTTTTTCTTACTTACTTACTTTGAAACACTAAGGTTTCGTTAAAAAATAAGGTTTCGTTAAAAAAAACGATAGGCTTTCTTCTTACTTCTTACTATGTGAACCACAAGGGTTCGGTCTTACTTCTTACTTGGTGAACCACAAGGGTTCGGTCTCACTTCTTATTTTATGAACCACAAGGGTTCAATTTCTTACTTCTAATTTTGTATTTTTCTAATCTAAAATTAATCTTGCTTTTTTTTACTAACCCCAATCAATTTGGGATTCTATCTTACTAATTCTTTATTCAATTTATGTGGGGATCCTACTTGCTATATTTCTAATTAATAAATTAAAAATTTTATATAAAAGGAAAAAAAACTTATCTTTATTAAAAGTATTGTTGGACGCAACAACACCCAAAAAAATGCTTTTGACTTTCCCTTTTCTTCTTATCCGCAAAAACTTATGACTTTTGACTTTCTGGCTAAAACGTCTGGCACTTTCTTTTCTTCCTGATGGTTGTCGACACCAAAAAGTCACCAACACTATCTCCTTCTTCTTCCCTTCAATCGAACACAACTACCCAGATCCGCCAATGATTTCTTTCTTCTTCCTCTTTCTGATTAGATGACGGTTTGCGATAGTTTCTGACTTCAATCGAGAAACAAGTATGTTTCTTTCTACTTTCTTTTGATTGAGTGGGTTTTCATTGCCTCCCGTTCAATCGATTGCTTATTGAAATCGGTTAAATTTCAATTTGTCCAAACAGAATCGCCTTCTTCTATGACGACGGTGGTGGTGGTCTGGTTCTTTCTTTTCAATCGATCGCTACTTGCATACGTTCTTCCCTGGATCGATCTTGCTCTGATGCCAATTGCTGGAATTAATCTTGCTATATGATCAAAATCACAGGTATGGATGTATAAACTTGCTATTATTGATACTTGCAATATGTTTGTTCATACAATCTTACAGACTTTCATTGGGTATGTAAATACCCTTTTTACAGACACACACACTTGTAAACTTGCGGTGGTTGTGGCTTATATAGCCAACGAACCGACACCATCCTAAAGACACAACGTTTGACAAACAGACACACCCTTTCATTCATAACTGTATTAACAGTTATACACTTTCTATTTTGACACTTTTGGTCCTAACTATAAAATACACATACTACATTTAACTTTCTAAATTTGACCCATTTAACCCAAAGTTTAGGTTAACAATCAACAAAAAAGAATATCCAAGTCAGTCATATGTAATGCCCATTAAGATAATTATGTATTACATGAAACTTACATATGCCATTTATCTGCTGGACTATCCCTTTGTACCCCTAATCCAAGTACCCTAAATCGATCATTATAAACTATTCACACTTACGGAGTAAATTGAATAACTACCAACAAATTACGTTCTGAGTTCACATATAAACTTACACTATCTAAAGTTCAATGGCAAAAGATAAATCACTCATGTGTAATCAGTAAACATTCAGTTAGATGTTTGTAACCAAGAATGATTATGTAATTTGACCATCCATATTTTATTATGACTTCCATGTAGCAGTTTGGGAGATGACTAATGACTATCACTTGAATGAGTGATACATTCATAGGTATGAAGTTTAATTAACATACACGCCAATAAAGTATAGTTTTTTCACCTACGCTTCATTTAAACCTAAGGTTCATTCAATCAATATTGAATAAGAATATCATGTTACCACAAAACAATAAATTTTGCTTTAAGCTACAAAAGTGATCAAATCAATAGCAAAAGACCATAACTGAACTACTTTAAATTTTTATAAAGTAAATAGGGTATAGATAAGACCTCTACTTGAAGATTGTCCATGGCCTCATCGAAATCATAATAGCAAGAGATGCCTTTGGTACATTTGGTACATCTGTATCTCCAGATCCAGTTTGCATATCATCTTGGTGTTGTTTCCGAAGAGGGTTGTTGTGTGGATAATGTTTCCCCAATTGTCTTTTGTCTCTTCGCATTCTCCTCCTCATGATGATCGGAGTAGTCGTGAGCATCATGGGGTCATTTGCGAAGAACATCGGTCCAACACGTTTGTTGCAGTTGCAGTTGTAAGGCAATCCTCTTTAATTCAGAAAACTCTTCCCATGTGAGTGGTGACTCTTGGAATAGTAACACGACTGTTCAAACATCGGAATAGTTCTGGATCTGCCTCCTGTAACTCTGGTTGTTCTAGCATCCGTGCTAGCAACAATTTTTTCAGTTCAGCATAAGGAAGCTAGGTAAGAGTGAGTACATGAAGGTTGTGATGTAGTAGGATCTGTTACAGATATAGATGTGGTTGTTATGGATTGATGTTGTGTGTTTTGATTAGTTTGAACAATTTGGAGTCGCTTAGGTGATGACTGTGGGGATGGTGAATCATATGTTTCTGCCAGATTAAGTTGTGCATTGAGTCGTTCAGATTGAGTAGTGCATTGGAGAGCTGTAATTTTGTTGGTGATGGAGGTGTAATATCTTCATCATGTTCAGTTATCGTTGTAAGAGGTAGTAGTATAGTTTTTTGTGGAGGAGATGGTGGTATCGGATCTAACCTAGCACTAGAACATCCTTGTTGCTCCGATGGTTCTAACCTAGCACTAGAAGTTCCATCCTTATCACGGCCAATGTCTCCTCCTACGATGTTTTCAGCTTCATAATTATCATCATCAGCAAGTATCTCATCCTCTTCTTCATCATATAAAGTATATGCTTTTCCCACCTTAGCCTTCTTTGCTTTCTTGCCTTTAATAGATTCACCCTTATCAGTTTCCTTCGCCTTTCCTTCGCCTGCCTCACCTTACGCTTTTTCCTAGTCCCCGTGTCGCTAATATTCCTATGCATTCCCTGAGTACAATCAATCGGTTGTTGTTGGTACGTAAAAACGTCTACTCCTCTATCTGCCGCGTCATACTTCTTAAACTCGTTCGTCTCCTTAACTAAAGGAGTCAAGAGCCCTTCTGGAATTCACATTCCAGGTTTCTTCGTGCTTGCCATCTGTTGAAATTATAACTCAACCTGGAACTTTAAGTTGAGGGACTAACTTTTCCTTGTTTGATTTTCAGTTATAAGCTGTCTTTTATGTCTTGGCTGGTTTTGACTGAAGTTATGAAGTTAAGGGACTAATGTTGACAAAGCTGGAAAGATGGAAAAGACTACTATATAAGCTCTCATTCAACCTAGGGTTTCTCTATATTCCACCATCGATTACACACAGTTTTCTCTCTTGTTGATTCAATCAAAAGTTGTTATTGTGATCTTTTGATCTTGTTCATTGTTAGTCTTTGTGAGTTGAGTAATTGTATCTGAACTATTGGCAATTTAGTCAATAGGCTTGCACCTGAGTAGCAGTGGCAAACTTTGTGTGATTCTTGTAGTTCTTTTATGATCTGATTGAGATTAGTATTTGTCTGATCTTGTACTTGGCTTTTGGTTGATAATAAGATTGACTTGAATTGAGATTCAAGTCTTGGTTATGGTTTATTCATTGTTTTTTACATGGTATCAAAGCAAGGCTCTCATATCTTGCTCTAAATCGGTTTTCTGGAAAATTAGGGTTTCTTAAAAATTTGGGGATTTTCATAATTGATTCGATTCTTGTCAATTAACCTTGGTTAATTGATACGTATTGGGTCTAATTGGTTTGATCTAAAAGATTTTACAAAACGCCCAATTTTTTGAAAAAGTAGGGTTTGGGAAATTTTGGGGGTTTGATCTCTGACCTTTTTTGGTGGTTGATTAAGTCGTTTTGATCGACTTGTTGGTGGTTCTTGAGGTGGTTCTGGTTCTTTTCCTAATTCTTGGAGTTAGGGATTGGTTGGTGGATTGATTTTGGGCTTATTGAGATCTGGTGGGTTGTAATTCTTGACTAAGTGAATCAAGAACATAACTTGGCTTCTTTTCCGCTGCTTATTGGATTCTTTGTGTGCGCTTGTAACACCTCTCACGCTCTCTCCTTTCATTATTGTTTTTATTTTCTTGCATTTTTGACTGCTGGAGGATAGGATTGGGAAAGATTGGAAGTTGTGGTGTTGTTATTGTGTTTCTGTTATCTGGTTGTTGAATATCTATTATTTTGTTGTTTTCTTATTGTTTGGCTGTTTGTGTGTGCCCTTGACCTACCACCTTGAGTGGCAAGGAAAGCCTGGGAACTACCTTCTTGACCTTTTTTGTGTGTTTGTTGTGTGTTATTTTTTGTGTAGTTCATTATGTCTGAAAAAGGGGGTTCTGATAAGGAAAATTCACCTCATGATTCTGAGGAAGAAGAGGAACCCATTACTCTTATTAGTAAACTTGACCTTAGTGACCCTTTACATTTGCACCCTAATGACTCAACTTCATTAACTGTTGTGTCCATTAAATTGAAAGGTACTGAGAATTATAATGTGTGGTCTTGTGCCATGTTGTTGGCTTTAGAGGGTAAAAATAAAACTGGATTTATTGATGGATCTTGTAAAAGATCTAATGTGGATGAGGTTTTAGGAAGACAATGGGACAAGGTTAATGTTGTGGTCTTGGGTGGATTTTAAATTCTATATCAGAAGAGTTGTTTTTGGGTCAATTTTTTTCAAAAAGGGCTTCTGATGTATGGACTGAATTAAAAGAAACATTTGATAGAGTTGATGGTTCAGTTACTTTTAACTTGCACCATAAAATCAATTCTCTTTCTCAAAATGGTAGCTCTATTGCTGAGTATTTTAATAAGTTGTCTACTCTGTGGAAACAGTTTGATGCCTTAATAAAATTGCCTAGATGCACTTGTCATGCATCTGAGGACTTTAAAAAACATAACCAATTAATGAAATTAATGCAATTTTTAATGGGGTTAGATGATTCATATATGCAAATAAGAAGCAACATTTTATCTAGAGACCCTCTCCATGATGTTAAAGGGGCTTTTGCCATCATATCTAGTGAGGAATCTCATAGATCTGTGGTCACTGGTTCAGGTGGTGGGACTTCCCAAAGGTCTCAGTCATCTGTGTTCAACTCCAGTGTGCCCAATAGAGGGAACTCACAGAGGCCTCCAACCTCTGGTAGTTCATTCAGACCTAACAATGGCCCTAGAAATAATGATAATAGAAGGACTGTTGGTGGTCTTGTCTTTGTTTGTGAACATTGTGGTTTTAATGGTCATACTGCTGATAGATGCTTTAAACTCATTAGGTACCCTACTGATTTTGGAAAAAAATAAAAGGACTGGTAATAATCAGGGTACTCAAAACTTTACCAAAAGGTTTGTTAATAATAACAACTCTGTTGGTTCTAGTTCCACTTCTGCTTTTTCTGATGAACAGATTTCAAAACTTAATTCTTTGATCAAAGAAAACTCTGTTAGTACTGATGGAAATGGAAAAGGTGTGCATGCCAATATGGCAGGTGTTATTTTCAACAAAAGTATATTCTTTAATCAAAAATTTAAAAAAGTTTTTTTTTTTTTTTTTTTTTTTTTTTTTTTTTTTTTTTTTTTTTTTTTTTTTTGTCACAATAGGTTATTGTTATTTCCAAGCTTGGAATTAAGGTTTCACATCTTAATGGAACTGAAGGCTTAATTACCAAGGTTGGAAATATGATTCTGTAAAGCATTAGATCAATCTTTATTACACACTATATAAGCTATATCGAATGGTACTCAAGCAAGAAAGAAAGAATATGTGTGTCGAATGGATGTATATTGTAGGATATTCACTAACAAATAAACACAAGATTAGGGCTAGATAATGGATCGAATAGATGAGAGTTTAGAGAGAGGAAGTGGGAACTTTAGTGAGAGAAATGTATGTGTATTAGATTAGAATAATGAGAAGTTCCACCCTTTCCCTTGTGTGGGAAAGGTTATTTATAGGTCTTACATAATATGCCCCTAGCGGGCTGTGGAGCGAGCTGACAGTGGGTAAAGACCCGACCCACTCCACAATACTAATAATAATAACTAAGCTACTATTAATATTACTAGTTATCCTACGAGCTATGATGTGCTAATAAGTACTCGGGGTGACCGAGTCTTCAACTGAATATTCATATTCCTAACAATCTCCCCCTAAGGGAGGTCACCCCTGAAGTAATGTTCTGAATTTTTGCACTTCATCCATGGCTCTTGACTTCATAGCTCGTTAAACAATGATTCTTCACAATCCTTGATCATTGTGCAACAGCAAATCTTCAGATGACTTTTTCTTCTGTCTTGGATGATCTTTGTTGATTCTTTGGAGTTATCATCCACCATGTGTTTCCAAGTCATCTTTCAGTGGTATGTTTCAATGTGATGAGATATTCTTTGAACCGACATGCTCACACTATTTAAAGTCATGATCTTTCAGCATCAGAGTTTGCAGAAGCTGTGTTGAAGGTCTTTTAGTTTATCATGACTTCTTTGATTATAATGATGATGTAGTGTGAACATGTGGTGGTGGACTGGCATCTTGTTCGGCAATCTGCTACAACCGCATCAGCTGCATCATCAATTAGCTACAACTGCAAACAGCTGCAACAGCAATCAGCTACACTCGCCAGATGTTCCTGCATACGACAGTTAGCAATAAAACGTCCGGTACTTACAGGTTCGGACTTCGAGATTGTTAACAGCATAGTGTGAAAACTCTCTCTAATCCTTACCAAGACCGTTCCTAAATCGAAAACCCACAGAGGGTTTTTTAAGATCTTACCGTAGTAAATCAACGATTAGGTGAGTCGCTGGAGATCACTCCACGACTGTAGACCGTTTGGAACCGTCGTGATCACTAAGCGTAATCCACAGGGAATTACCGAAGTGACCTGCTTTCAGGGCTGTTTGATGTTGACCCTGGCAGGAATTTCCATTCAATCATTGAGAATTACATTTGTAAATTCTCTCATAAATGTTCTGGCAGATTGCTAAGATCTGCGTAGGACTCATGAGTTTACAACTGGTGTCCTTAATGTTGAACACACAGTGTAGAAGTAACACGTGTTCCTATGAGATCTTATGATGCATCTCGTGGCTCTAGACTCGAAAAGTGCATTTTTGGTAGTCGGAGACTGGAGCGGTGTCTCCTGTTTCAATATCAACACAACCCGTAATGAGCGGTCGATAGATTATGCAGGGTTCCCCGTGAGAATGAAACAAGTCCTTTTAAGAGAACTTGAGTGGTTAAGTCTGAGTCTCGATCTCATGCTATGCCAAATCCTTTTTGTCCATTCGCTCCCCCTCAATATGTGCATTGATATACGAAAGAGTTTAGCACATATGGGAGAGCCTAACATTTAAGTCCAAAACATCACATTTTATCAGATTTCATATTTAAATCACATTCTCTCCCCCGATCAAAAATTTCAAACCATTTGAGATTTGTGATCCCAATTGATTTAAATAAGTTAGAAAAATGTGGGAGAAAATGTGTCTGATTTAATGTTTTCTGATAATGGAGTATACAATACTCCCCCTCAAACCAAGAGAGAGTGTCACTGCTGATGTTGCACAATGTTTAAAAAAAAAAGGTGTCAAAAAAATTTGAACAAAGACTCTCCCCCTTAATTAATGACCCGTTTTCTATTTAAAGAGCTGTAGTCATTCAATTGAACGAGAAGTATTTGTGAAAATTTAAGTCCAATTTACCACCTTGTGAAACATCAAAAACTCTCCTAAAGAATCATAGAACTGGAAAGTTTATGATATAAAGAAGATTTCTCTTCTTTTACACGAAATGATGCACTGAAGCGTACATCAGATCGAAGAAACATGGATATAAAGTAATCCATACCCAGGTGAACATCACCCAGTTGGAGAACAACCGTCTTTTTGGCGACGTGCTTTCCCCATTTTGAAGCGCGGGTTGCTATCTAAAGTAATAGCAAACCATTTAGACATGTTTTAACTGGTTAGTGTAACTTCTACTCGAGCTTCATTTAAAGACCCGTGCCATTATTGAATGACATTTCTAGGTCCATAAATGTTATCGATAAACAGAAGACATGCCTAGTGGAACTATTTTTGGTATTTTTTAGTGATTTTCTGATTTTTTTTTTGTTGGTTTTTATAGGTTTTATATTTTTCTCTTTTCTTTTTGTTTTAATATATATACATCTATATACAAGGATATATGAAGTCAATCCATTACTCCTCCCTTTCTTCCTGAAGACTCTTGAGGGTTTCAGGTGTCAGGCTCTTCATTGCAAGACGTGGGAGAATAAACTGAAACCTTTCTCTTGGGAGAGCCTTGGTGAAGATGTCTGCTAACTAAAATTCTGTCCTCACAAAATACAGCTCCACAATTCCCTTCTCAACCTATTCCCTGATGAAGTGATGCCTGATGTCGATGTGTTTGGACCTGGAGTGCTGGACATTGTTACAACAAAGAGCAATGGCGCTTTTGTTGTCACAATATAGGGGAATATTGTTGTATGAGAATCCATAGTCTGAAAGTTGTGATCGCATCCAAAGGATTTGAGCACAGCAAGCAGACATAGCAATATACTCCGCTTCAGTAGACGATATGGAAGTACTCATCTGCTTCTTTAAAGACCAACTAACTAACTTCTCCCCTAGAAACTGAGCTCCTCCTGAAGTACTCCGACGAGTGTCTTGACATCCCGCATGATCAGCATCAGCATAAGCCGTTAACTCCATTGCTGTGTCCTTAGGATACCAGAGACCCATATGAACTGTGCCTTGAAGATATCGGAAGATCCTTTTCACCGCTTCAACATGCTTTTTGGTTGGCTTGGATTGATACCGAGCACACATACACACAGCAAACAGAAGATCTGGTCTACTAGCAGTGATGTACATCAAAGATCCAATCATGCTTCGATACTTTGTTTTATCCACTGGAATCCCTGAAGGATCTTCATCCAGCTTTGTTCTATCAACCATGGGAGTGTCAACAGGCTCACTTGAATTGAATCCAAACTTTTTCAAGATCTCATTGGCGTATTTGGATTGATTAATGAATATGCCTCCAGGACTTTGAGAAACTTGTAATCCTAAGAAGAATGACATTTGTCCCATCATGGACATTTGGAACTTGGAATTCATCTCCTTTGAATATCTATCACATTCACTAGGATCTGTTGAAGCAAAGATGATATCATCTACATAAATCTGAACAAGTAGTAGATGTTTTCTTGACTTCCTGGTGAATAGTGTGGGATCAACAACACCCTTGGAGAACCCGTTCACTAGAAGGAACTTGGATAATGTATCGTACCATGCCCTTGGCGCCTGCTTCAACCCATAAAGAGCCTTCTTCAAGCGATAAACATGAGTAGGATGTTCAGCATCCACGAATCCTTCGGGTTGGCTCACATAAACTTCTTCCTTTAAGTCACCATTCAAGAAGGCCGTTTTGACATCCATCTGGTAGACTATCATATTCCGACTAGTAGCATTTGCAAGGAAGATTCTTATGGCTTCAATTCTAGCAACCGGAGCAAAAGATTCTTCAAAATCAATGCCCTCTTCTTGTCTGAATCCTTTTGCAACTAGCCGTGCCTTGTTCTTTAACACATCACCATGCTCATCAAGTTTCACTTTGAAGATCCACTTTAAAGCAATGATCATTGCAAGCTCTGGAGGAGGCACTAATTCCCATACTTCAAGTCGATCAAATTCATGAATTTCATCCTGCATAGCCTGGAACCAGCAATCTTTAGTCATTGCTTCTTTGGCATCTTTTGGTTCGACTTTGGACAGTACAGAATTGAAGAAGCACCATAGTGCATCAGTGGCTAGTTGATTATGTGTAGATACTGGACGTGAGGGATTGCCAATGATGTTGTCGATTGGATGATCGCTGGTCCATTTTCTGAGATGGTCGTGAGGTTGAGGGTTTTGAACTGAAGTAGCCGTGCTGTGTTCTTCAAGAGAGGATGAGTCTGATGAAGGTTCAGGAGCAAATATGTTTTCAAAAGGAACTTCATCAACATGAGCAAAAGGATTAACTTCCAAAGAATGGTTATCTGCAGATTCTTGTAGCACTGGAGAGTATTGAGTATTTGATGATAAAGGCGATTGACTGGCAGCTGGAGCATTGAGATTGACTGATACTAAATCTATTGGGCCTTCTGTGCCTTGCGGAGCTTGAGCCTCAGCCATAGGAAGTACAGCTGGTGCACTCGGGATGGTTCCATTCGTTGGCTCAAAGTATTCATCAAACATAGGATCAAATAACTTCTTCAACTCCTCACATGTAGGTGGTACATAAGAATCCGCAGGAGTGGAATTCTGTACAAGTCCTGAACTAATGGGTCCAGGTGTCAAAAGTTTAAGATCGGGTCCAGAACTAATTTGTCCTGAAGCAGGTTGCTCACTCAGCTCGTCGAACGTGACATGAATGGTTTCCATGATTTTACGGGTTCTCTTATTATAGATTCTATACCCTTTACTGTCTGGTGCGTATCCAACAACAATACCTACGTCTGCTTTAGCTCTTAACTTTCCCAAGTCTTGACTATCATTAGTCGGATAGCAAAGTGCGCCAAACACACGGAGAAAGGAAAGATCTGGTTTCTTGTTATGAATTAACTCGTAGGGAGTCTTTTCATGAACAGGATGAATTAGAGATCGGTTTTGGGTGTAACATGCTGTTGCAATAGCCTCTGCCCAGAGAAACATCGGTGCCTTTGAAAATATAAGCATGGTTCTTGCAGCTTCCACCAGAGTACGGTTCCTTCGTTCGACAACTCCGTTTTGTTGAGGAGTGCGAGGGATACTTTTTTGATGCGTGATGCCAATACTTTCATAGAAATTACGGAGTTGTTGGTTAACAAACTCAGTACCATTATCAGTGCGGATGATTCTGACAGTTTTATCGAGCCTTACTTGCAGCTGTTTTATCAGTTTAATGATAACCTCTGGAGTTTCATCCTTGGTTCTCAAAAACTTTACCCATGTGAACCGAGAATAATCATCTACTATCACCAGAACATATTTCTTTTTATTTATGGTTTGAATTCTCATTGGACCGCACAAGTTCATGTGGAGGGTATGAAGAACTTCCAAGTTGGTGTTAGCGGTTTTAGGCTTGTGTGTTTGTTTCTTGCTTTTGCCCAGTTGACATGCAGAGCAGAGATGATCTTTCTCATATTTTAGTCTGGGCATCCCTCTAACAAGATCTTTACGGGAAAGATTATTTATGGTACCGAAGTTCAAGTGGTTCAAACGACGATGCCACAGCCATGATTTTGTTTTAGAGGCTTTTGAAAGCATGCATATGGGAGAGGACTTCAACATTTCTTCAATCGATATGGTGTATAGATTGGTGCCCCGACTGCCCTTGAGGAGATCTATACCATCCAATTCTCTGACGAAACATGTATGTTTTCTGAAAGCCACTTCCAGATCTGAATCACAAAATTGACCCACAGAAAACAGATTGTGCCCTAATCCTTCCACATAGTATACCCTTGAGATAACACTGTCACCGAACACATAATCTCCATAACCCATAATCGCACCAAAGTGGTCGTTCCCGAATCTAACTGTCTTGATAAATTTTTTCACGAAGTTCTTGAGCCGTGAGCGATCCCCAGTCATATGTTTAGAGCAGCCTGAGTCCAAATACCAAAGGACGATTTGTATGACCTGCATTTGAAGACAGACAACGATGGATAACTGAAATATGTGGATCCCCACGTGCAGTTGGGGTCCGTTTGGTTAGCACACACAAATTCAGGAGCAATAGAAGTATCAATCACTGAGGTTACTATAGTGGAATCTACCCTAGGTTCAGCAGATGACTTATGATGAAGGCATTGTGATCCTAAGGGCAAAATTCGACCAGTTGGTCTCCATTCCTTAACTTTTACATTCTTATGTTTATTCACCTTAGGTAATGGATGTTTATTTCCTAAAGCAAATTTCTTTCCAGTGGGTCTCCATTGATACCCAACATTTGCAAAAGCTTTTCCTGTTGCCTTCCAAACTTTCTTACTTCTTTCAGTTTTTCCAACATTTTTAACATGGGGTGGTGCATGAGACATCAGAAATGACACAACACATTCATCATGATTAGCAGAAATTAAGCATTTGTTACATGTTTTACAGACCGTATTAGAATTCGAATTAATTACAGTACTTTTAATACTAGAATCAACACGATTCAATCTAGTCTTTGCAAACTTATTGTTCCTAGGTTGGGCTTCTACACTCTTTTTGTGATCACTCTTAGCTGGCGCAGTCCTATTATTCCTTGTATTGCCTTTAGGCTTTGACCCGCTAGCTTGGGTGTCACTTTTCACTCCTGTAGAAGTAACGATAGGAACATTTGTTTGTTTCACTAACACATGTTTTCCTGATTTTGATGTGCTGGGTTCTGACGTTGTACATGGTAAATCAAAGGCTACATGTTTGTTCTTAACGGTGGATGATGATGCAACAAATCTATCTCTATGGCTGTTAAACTTAGGGACTGAGCCTATGGCATATTCTAAGTTTTCCTGAATCCTTTTCGTGAGTTCGCAGGCATAAACAACTGCCCTATCAAGTGGCTTTTCAGTTCTATCCTCTTCAACTACCTCACGAAGTGTGTCAAGGCCCTCTCTAAGATGATCGAGATATGTTTGATGGGCAAAGCTATTATTTCTAAGGTTAAATGGAATACGCCCAACATCAACATCATACTTTTTACAAGCAGTAGCCTTTGGTGCATCACAATTACAAGTGGTGCATGGCATTTTACCTTTCACCTGAGCCTTAAGATTCTCAATTTCATTTGTCAAAGAGGTTATTTGATCATTGTGATTGCTTCTTGTAACTTTAATAGAATCATATAACTCTTTGAAATGTTGTTTGATTTTAGGATTTTTCTTCTCGAAAACACTCATTTTCATGATGTAACTTATTTATGGTGTTTTGATATTGAAAATACCGAGAATCTAAAGGCGGAGGTTTATTGGAGCCATACTCATCACACTTGTTGGATTTCAATTGGGCAATTTGGGCCCTCAGCAGTCGAATCGTGTTCGTGTGAGCTTGAATTTTCTCATCTCGTTTGCTTAATTCAATATAAGTATCAAATTCAGGAGCATCCAAGGATGTCTTGTCATTTGATATTTTGTGTTTTTCATTTAAATGTTGATGTTTCATTTGCAAATTTAGACAATCAACTTCTAGTTTTGAAAAACGTTTAACCATATTATCATAGTCATCATTTTGAGTTTTTTCAAGCAATTTTAAATTCTCCCCCTCAAGCTCAACAACATGATTCTGGGTGACATTTAACGCAATAGCATACTCATGAAATTGACAAGCAGACAATGCAGAATCAGTAGCAGTGTAAAATACATCTTGTGCAATACATTTAGCAATCAAGTTGTCATTAGCGATGAGTATGTTTTTTCTTTCAATCTCACGACTCTTAAGTTCTATTGCATATTCATTCACCTCATTTTCCATTTCTTTAAACACTACTTTCATTTCTTTTATTTCTGTGTTGAGGGCAGTTTGCAACCCTTCAAAATGTTCTTTAAGTAGTTTAAAGAATGGCATGACCTCAGTTAAGTAACACCTTTTTGCATGTTCAAAACACCTTTCCCCCTCAGTAATTCTGGTTGGTGTGATTCTCTTCTTACATGTTTTATCAAAATCAGCAAACAGTTGCCAAAGCACATATAAGCTAATTAAGGTTTTGCATTCAGTGGGAAGAGACAAAGGCACCAAATTCCTAGGTGTATTGGGAGGATACACTGTTATGGACGCAACTTTTCTAATGAGAGGGGTGTTGGCCTTAAGTTTTTCTTAAGTTTTTCATTATCTTGTTTCCAGAATATCTGTTCAGGTGTTAACTTCTTTTGAGGAGCAAACACAGTCAAACGATTTTCCTCACTATAGTCATGGGGCTTGACTATTATTCGTCTGGCTATGCACTCGGGATCCCTCATTTTCTCACTCATTCTTTCCCTTGTTCTCTCACTTATCTCATCCTCCTCTTTAGTGTAGATGTGCTCAGGCGGGTCATGATTAGGCATAAGCATCACATTACCATCATTTTAGGGCAGGTTGAGCTACTTTCATGTTCCTAAGGATCGTTGACTTGGGTTCACCTATCATGATTTTACTATGCTTATCACTCAACTTTCTGTTCTTATGAATCATTTGAGCAGTTTGTATGGTTTGATCTTGTGTGTACAACTTATCTTCAAGCTTATTTTTTAACGTCTTGAGTCTAGAGAAATCATTTAAAAGTGTTGTTTCTTTTTCTTTGAATTCTAGCTTAAGTGTAGTTATACATTTTTGTACTTCCTGTTTCTGTTTGACAGACTGTTCTAGCTGATTTTTCAAAGAATTCAACTCTTGTTTTAATGTTTCTTCTCTTACTCTAGACTCTTTAATAAGTGTACTCATTTGACCTTCTAATTTCTGCTCACGTTCATTAAGTTCAAACTTAGCACGCTGTTCATACATGGCCACTTGTTCTTTATAAATGTTTAGTCTAGTGATCACGTTATTATCAGGGACAGGCAAGTTGTTCTCAAGGCACTCATATGCATTATCTATGTTACATGCATTATCTAAGGCACACACATTACTTATAACACAAGCATCATTATTAACAGAAGATTCACCATCTGGTACATCAGGCGAGTTGTTGTGATTCAAATAGTGTTAATATGAAATAATATTGCTATTTTCCATGTCAACATTATTTGAATCAGCAGCATCTGCCTGTTGTACTTCGTTGGGATTCTTTTGTCCATCAACTATATCATATGTGTCATAAATTCTTAGTACCTCAGATATCACGGATGCATTGGAAGGACCAACTTGTCGAGGAGATGAGACCAAGGAAGACAAGTTAGCCATGAAGATTGTTTGAGCCGTAGGTTCATCATCTACATCTAAGTCAAATGCATCACAATCTTCTGCCTTGAAGATGTTAGGATCGTTAAGTGCTAGATCCTGAACTGGTTGCTCATCCACATCTTCATCAAAAGTATTTCCCCCATCACCAGCCAAGAACAATAACTCTTCCTCATCCAATACAGCTCCATTCTCTTGAGCTTGCATTAACAGCATCTTGTCTTTGAAGTAATCTGAGTTATGAGGACGTTTAGGTTGATTGCAGTTTCTGGCAATGTGTCCTAGCCCCCCACAATTATAAAACTTGATCTGTTTCCCTTGCCCCTGATTGGCATTCCCTGCTCTATTCTGCACATAACCTCGACCCATGTTTCTTCCAGCTCTCCCTTGCACATTCTGAACCACAATTTTCCCATCCTCCACCATTGCTAGATTGCGTAGGTTGGATGAATTCCTTAACTGATTGTTGATCTGAGGGAGTGATGCTTTAAACTGTTGAACCAGTAATGATACTTGATTGGTGAGGTTGTCAATCATTTTGTCGGTCGGAGAGTAGCCTGAGTCAAGTTGAGAACTCATAGCAGGTACCGGTGAGTGAAGTTAATGATAGCTTGGGTTGGATGATGATTGGGTTGTTGGTAGAACATTTGTCATAAAAGCTAGTGGATCATTTGGAGTTGAAGGATTTAACTTTTCTCTCAGCACTCGATAGTAGGCAGCATGCTTCTCATGTTGTTGCAGGTAGGCATACAGCTGTTCATAGTTGGTGTCTCTTAAACCTTTGTTGAGTTTGACAGCAGTAACAAATCTATCCCATTCAGGAGTCATGTTGTTCACAAACTTTGAGTTAAGTTGGATGTTGGGCATAGTCATTCTTATCATCCTCATATCATTCACCAACTTATGAAATCTCACATAGTAGTCTGTGATATTCTCTCCTGGGTTCATTTTGAAATGCTCAAACTCATCATACAATTGTGATTCACGGTCTTCCTTTGTGAGTTCTGACCCAGCTAACAGCATCTTAACATTGTCCCACACAGCTTTAGCTTTAGTGTTGAAATTGATGAGTTTGTATACATCCTTTGGCAGACCTTGAATGACAATGTTTGAAGCTCTAATGTCAGCAACATACCTCTTCTTTTCTTCATCATTGAGATCATTGTACTCACGAGGTCTGTCAACTCCAAGTGTGACTGTGCCATCTTCACCAGTAGTAACAACATCCCTGGTGGTACCCATCTGAAATGGTCCTTCATCAATGGACTTAAGGATGTTTACTCCATTTTCTTTTCCCAACCAGTAAAGTCTTATTCGTTTTTCCCAAGATTCATAGTCCGTCCTATCTAGCATAGGTGGACAAGTGTCAGATACTGCTGCTTGAATATCATCTGATGAGGTGCTTGATATGGTAGCCATAGTAACTACGGGATTTTACAGATCTTGTGATTTAACCAAGAAATCGAATCTTTCGCGGGACTTTCTAAAATCACCAAGAAACAAACCGTAAACAAGAGTAACATGCCACTAGAAATCACAATAGACAAATCGCTACCCTGAAGACACAAAACGCCACAGACAAAACGCTATTCTGATAGGACAAGTCGCTACTTTGGTGGACACAAATCTCTACCCACAAAACGCTAGTCTTGAATGACACAAGTCGCTACACACAAAACGCTACCTTTTGGAAATAGGACAAAACGCCAGTCACAAGACAAGTCGCTACTTTTAGAACTAGGACAAATCGCTGCTTTTGGAAATAGGACAAAACGCCAGTCACAGGACAAATCGCTACTTTTGGAAATAGGACAAATCGCTATCTTGACAGAGACAAGTCGCTACACATAAAACGCCACTTTCTGAAACTTGGACAAGTCGCTACTTTGACACAAATCGCTAAGTCGCTAAAAGACAGAACAGTCACTATCAGGGACAAAGCGCCAAACAAGTCACTATCGTAGAGGTTTGTCGTTTTTGCCAAATCCGGTAAAGAGACAAATCGCTTCCTCGAGAAAAACACAAATCGCTATTTTTCTTTCCCAGTCAGACACAAATCGCCATGAAGAACTTTTTACCGTGAGACAAACCTCCACTACGAACAACCTTCTAATCTTCCAAAAACCACCACACAACGCCTAGATCTGTGATTCCAAACACCAAACACTACTCCTATGTAATCCCTAAGCTAGAAAGTACAAGATTTAACAACTTCTAACAACTAAACAAGGCGTAAAATGGAATTTTAAGAGCAAAACTATTTGAACCAAAAATAACCCCAAACTACACAAATCCGTGAATATCAACACACATGGACCTAACCATGGCTCTTGATACCAATTGTAGGATATTCACTAACAAATAAACACAAGATTAGGGCTAGATAATGGATCGAATAGATGAGAGTTTAGAGAGAGGAAGTGGGAACTTTAGTGAGAGAAATGTATGTGTATTAGATTAGAATAATGAGAAGTTCCACCCTTTCCCTTGTGTGGGAAAGGGTATTTATAGTTCTAACATAATATGCCCCTAGCGGGCTGTGGAGCGAGCTGACAGTGGGTAAAGACCCGACCCACTCCACAATACTAATAATAATAACTAAGCTACTACTAATATTACTAGTTATCCTACGAGCTATGATGTGCTAATAAGTACTCGGGGTGACCGAGTCTTCAACTGAATATTCATATTCCTAACATATATAAAACTGATCGTGTATTAGCTTAAAGAAAAAGGAAACATACAAAAGCATAAAACACATACACTCCCACCTATACTACTCTTGAGGCACACTAACTTATGAGGTGGGAGTGGCTATATATAGTACAAAAGTGTTGTTTCTTTTTCTTTGAATTCTAGCTTAAGTGTAGTTATACATTTTTGTACTTCCTGTTTCTGTTTGACAGACTGTTCTAGCTGATTTTTCAAAGAATTCAACTCTTGTTTTAATGTTTCTTCTCTTACTCTAGACTCTTTAATAAGTGTACTCATTTGACCTTCTAATTTCTGCTCACGTTCATTAAGTTCAAACTTAGCACGCTGTTCATACATGGCCACTTGTTCTTTATAAATGTTTAGTCTAGTGATTACGTTATTATCAGGGACAGGCAAGTTGTTCTCAAGGCACTCATATGCATTATCTATGTTACATGCATTATCTAAGGCACACACATTACTTATAACACAAGCATCATTATTAACAGAAGATTCACCATCTGGTACATCAGGCGAGTTGTTGTGATTCAAATAGTGTTAATATGAAATAATATTGCTATTTTCCATGTCAACATTATTTGAATCAGCAGCATCTGCCTGTTGTACTTCGTTGGGATTCTTTTGTCCATCAACTATATCATATGTGTCATAAATTCTTAGTACCTCAGATATCACGGATGCATTGGAAGGACCAACTTGTCGAGGAGATGAGACCAAGGAAGACAAGTTAGCCATGAAGATTGTTTGAGCCGTAGGTTCATCATCTACATCTAAGTCAAATGCATCACAATCTTCTGCCTTGAAGATGTTAGGATCGTTAAGTGCTAGATCCTGAACTGGTTGCTCATCCACATCTTCATCAAAAGTATTTCCCCCATCACCAGCCAAGAACAATAACTCTTCCTCATCCAATACAGCTCCATTCTCTTGAGCTTGCATTAACAGCATCTTGTCTTTGAAGTAATCTGAGTTATGAGGACGTTTAGGTTGATTGCAGTTTCTGGCAATGTGTCCTAGCCCCCCACAATTATAAAACTTGATCTGTTTCCCTTGCCCCTGATTGGCATTCCCTGCTCTATTCTGCACATAACCTCGACCCATGTTTCTTCCAGCTCTCCCTTGCACATTCTGAACCACAATTTTCCCATCCTCCACCATTGCTAGATTGCGTAGGTTGGATGAATTCCTTAACTGATTGTTGATCTGAGGGAGTGATGCTTTAAACTGTTGAACCAGTAATGATACTTGATTGGTGAGGTTGTCAATCATTTTGTCGGTCGGAGAGTAGCCTGAGTCAAGTTGAGAACTCATAGCAGGTACCGGTGAGTGAAGTTAATGATAGCTTGGGTTGGATGATGATTGGGTTGTTGGTAGAACATTTGTCATAAAAGCTAGTGGATCATTTGGAGTTGAAGGATTTAACTTTTCTCTCAGCACTCGATAGTAGGCAGCATGCTTCTCATGTTGTTGCAGGTAGGCATACAGCTGTTCATAGTTGGTGTCTCTTAAACCTTTGTTGAGTTTGACAGCAGTAACAAATCTATCCCATTCAGGAGTCATGTTGTTCACAAACTTTGAGTTAAGTTGGATGTTGGGCATAGTCATTCTTATCATCCTCATATCATTCACCAACTTATGAAATCTCACATAGTAGTCTGTGATATTCTCTCCTGGGTTCATTTTGAAATGCTCAAACTCATCATACAATTGTGATTCACGGTCTTCCTTTGTGAGTTCTGACCCAGCTAACAGCATCTTAACATTGTCCCACACAGCTTTAGCTTTAGTGTTGAAATTGATGAGTTTGTATACATCCTTTGGCAGACCTTGAATGACAATGTTTGAAGCTCTAATGTCAGCAACATACCTCTTCTTTTCTTCATCATTGAGATCATTGTACTCACGAGGTCTGTCAACTCCAAGTGTGACTGTGCCATCTTCACCAGTAGTAACAACATCCCTGGTGGTACCCATCTGAAATGGTCCTTCATCAATGGACTTAAGGATGTTTACTCCATTTTCTTTTCCCAACCAGTAAAGTCTTATTCGTTTTGCCCAAGATTCATAGTCCGTCCTATCTAGTATAGGTGGACAAGTGTCAGATACTGCTGCTTGAATATCATCTGATGAGGTGCTTGATATGGTAGCCATAGTAACTACGGGATTTTACAGATCTTGTGATTTAACCGAGAAATCGAATCTTTCGCGGGACTTTCTAAAATCACCAAGAAACAAACCGTAAACAAGAGTAACATGCCACTAGAAATCACAATAGACAAATCGCTACCCTGAAGACACAAAACGCCACAGACAAAACGCTATTCTGATAGGACAAGTCGCTACTTTGGTGGACACAAATCTCTACCCACAAAACGCTAGTCTTGAATGACACAAGTCGCTACACACAAAACGCTACCTTTTGGAAATAGGACAAAACGCCAGTCACAAGACAAGTCGCTACTTTTGGAACTAGGACAAATCGCTGCTTTTGGAAATAGGACAAAACGCCAGTCACAGGACAAATCGCTACTTTTGGAAATAGGACAAATCGCTATCTTGACAGAGACAAGTCGCTACACACAAAATGCCACTTTCTGAAACTTGGACAAGTCGCTACTTTGACACAAATCGCTAAGTCGCTAAAAGACAGAACAGTCACTATCAGGGACAAAGCGCCAAACAAGTCACTATCGTAGAGGTTTGTCGTTTTTGCCAAATCCGGTAAAGAGACAAATCGCTTCCTCGAGAAAAACACAAATCGCTATTTTTCTTTCCCAGTCAGACACAAATCGCCACGAAGAACTTTTTACCGTGAGACAAACCGCCACTATGAACAACCTTCTAATCTTCCAAAAACCACCACACAACGCCTAGATCTGTGATACCAAACACCAAACACTACTCCTATGTTGTCCCTAAGCTAGAAAGTACAAGATTTAACAACTTCTAACAACTAAACAAGGCGTAAAATGGAATTTTAAGAGCAAAACTATTTGAACCAAAAATAACCCCAAACTACACAAATCCGTGAATATCAACACACATGGACCTAACCATGGCTCTTGATACCAATTGTAGGATATTCACTAACAAATAAACACAAGATTAGGGCTAGATAATGGATCGAATAGATGAGAGTTTAGAGAGAGGAAGTGGGAACTTTAGTGAGAGAAATGTATGTGTATTAGATTAGAATAATGAGAAGTTCCACCCTTTCCCTTGTGTGGGAAAGGGTATTTATAGTTCTAACATAATATGCCCCTAGCGGGCTGTGGAGCGAGCTGACAGTGGGTAAAGACCCGACCCACTCCACAATACTAATAATAATAACTAAGCTACTACTAATATTACTAGTTATCCTACGAGCTATGATGTGCTAATAAGTACTCGGGGTGACCGAGTCTTCAACTGAATATTCATATTCCTAACATATATAAAACTGATCGTGTATTAGCTTAAAGAAAAAGGAAACATACAAAAGCATAAAACACATACACTCCCACCTATACTACTCTTGAGGCACACTAACTTATGAGGTGGGAGTGGCTATATATAGTACAAAAGGGACACCCTAGAGGCTTTCCACATGGGCTTCGGTTGGGCTTTTGATCCATGGATTAGACTTTAGTATTACATGGACTATTCTAATTGAACACTTAGTTACTTAGATTGGTCCAACCGAGAGCCCTTTGTATCACTATTCTATTACATTAAATCGACACATCACAAAGTTGTTAAAAGGCAAATGACCATCACTTCATTTTATAATTTAAATGCTAACAATCTCCCCCTAAGGGATGGTCATTCAAATGATGCTCCCAGTGATTTGGCCTTTCGTCTTCGTTGTCTTTAACTTTGTGTGTCGATGAAGAATAGTCTTGATACTTCATTCCTTCATGTTACGTGATCTTCAAAGTAATTGTGTTTTGGTCATTCTTGCCTTGATCAACATCTTCATGTGTTTATAGCGTCGTATCCTCCAACATACTCACACTTCTTAAACTTCATACTTATGTCATCCTTACTTGATACATGAACTTGTTCTTGACATCTTGATTAGCTTCTTGACTTTGTCTTTAACTTGATCCTTTTGTCTTGAACTTTTTCACTTCGAGCTTTGTTGAGGATGATCTTCATAAGTATGAGCATGTGGAGGTGAAGATGCTTGATGTATCAGATGATGGTGTACGATCTTTCTCCAGGTGACTTTCTTCAGTAACTACTACGTGTTAAATGAACTCACCAATCGATCACGGTGGACTTTTCTTATAGAATCGACCACTACGATTGTTTTACTGATGAATGTCTTGATTCCATTCACCTTGGTCGGGCAAATCAGCCGTCCTAATCCCGTGAGGGACAGTTATCACTACTATGGATAAATCCAAGTAGAGACCCACGTCATAAGGACTCAATTCGTGAAAGGAATCTCCTTGGCGGGATTTCCAGCACTTATAGGCTCAGACTTCGAGAGAATAACAACATAGTGTGAAAACCCTCTCTAATCATTACAAAGGCTGTTCCTGAATTGGATGCCCTCAAGAAGGCTTGCAACAGATATACCGAAGTATACCCACAATCCAGGTGAGCCGCTGAAGTATACCGAAGTATCACTCCACGACTATAGACCGTTTTGAAACAAATAACCATCATGATATGAATGGCAAGATCCACGGATCTCATTAAGACTCTTTTAAAACTTGTGTTCTTTTTGGCGAACACAAGTGTATTATATTGGAAGTGTTCCTAAGAGATTTTTGATGAATCTCATGACTCTAGAATCGATATGTGCGTTTTGGTTTTTGGTAGTCGGAGGTATGGAGCAGAGTGCCACCTTTTCAATATCAACACATCTCGGAGTGAGAGGCCGATAGATTATGTAGTGTTCTCCGTGAGAAATGAAACAAATATCTTTTAAGAGATATCTGAGTGGCTAGGAGGGGTGGTGCAGCGCGTCACTGGGTCCATGACGTCTTATCTTCAATATCAGTATCAACTTAGTGATTACCGATAGCAGATGTATTGACCCGGTTTCTGCCCTAAGTTTTCATGGAGGGCTATTTCTTTTCACCCTTTCATAAACTTTTCTTTTTCATTCTTCAACCCCTTCTTTCCCTTCCTCATTTACTCCTTTTTTTTTCAATCTTACCTAAGGGCTTCTAATTCTAATCTATTGGAATTGTCCTTGGGTAGATCCCTCCGGCTCTGGCGGATCATAGGACATAACCTAACTATAATCACCTTATTACTCCATGATTATCCTAGATTTGTTGATCACTTGCCATAAAACCTTTTTGTGAAAATCTCTCAAAGTGTTTATGAATAAACACATTTAGTTAACACTTCGAGAGTTTTACATTTTCTGAAATACTCACCCTTCACATGTGCTCATGCATTTTTAAGATAAATTTGCACTTGTTGGTTAGATTTCGCACATTTTTGAATTGATTGATTTTCAGTTAATATGACCATCGCGAGACACGTTTACATCAGTAGTTAAACTAGCTTGAAATTATTACCCGTCCCGGTCATATCAAAAGAACATCTCTCGAATTGGTACATTCTACTCAGACAAGTCCTTTGCGAGACACGTTTATATCACTGGATGAACCAGCTTGAAATTATTACCCGTCCTGGACAAGTCTTTTCGATTACTGACATTTAGCTTCCGTCAATTCGAGGGTTAAAATCTTGAGTCGAGCTCTTTTGAGATTCAATCCATGATTTGCTTTTGATCACATTTTAATCACGTCTTTACCCCCTCAAAAATAGCATTTCGTGATATTTTTGATATCAACGGATTAGAATAAGAGTTTTTGGAGAGATAGACGGATCATTTTTGGCTTGATTTTGGAACATTTTTGTTTTTCATTTTTATACTCCCCCTTAAATAAAGCATATTTTTAAACATTTGAGTTTAAATTAATTTTAAGGATAGTTCTCTTGAGCACAGAATTTTGAGAAAGATTTTGAAAAATCTTTTTGAAAAATCTTGATCATGTGCTCAAGGATTGTTTTATTTTGCCATTAACAATACGAGTCCTGATCTGAAATAATCAGAAGTCATCAATGTAGCGCGGGTTTCGTACTGAAGTATACGAAAGCCGTTATGAAGAAATTTTGAGAAACGACATGTTTTAGAAAATTTTTAAATGAACTCTCGCTCAAGCATCTGTACATGTCCGTATCATTGTTGAATGACATTTCTAGATACGTACAGAATATCGATTATACGAGAGACATGTCGTGAGAAGAATATTTTTGGATTTTTGATTTTATATTGTTTTTGTATTTTTGAAAATTTTCTATTTTTATATTTTGTTTTTGTGGGTTTTTCAAATTTTGTATTTTCTTTTTGTTTGTTTTTCAAATTTTGTATTTTGTTTTTTCAAAAAATATTTACAGCGAAGCTATTTTGGAAAATATTTTCAAGAAGTTTCGAGAAGACTTTCTAGCTCTTCAGGAGTTAGGCTTCATATGCCAATTCGTCGAACTAAGTTATCAAACCTCTCTTTTGGAAGGGCTTTAGTAAATAGATCGGCGAGTTGGTATTCAGTCTTCATGAAAAATAATTCAACACTACCCTCTTCTACGTGTTCCTTTATGAAGTGATAGCAGACTCTAATATGCTTGGTCTTCGAGTGTTGTACTGGATTGCACGAGATGGCTATGGCACTTTTCGAATCACAATACATAGGTATGCGGTCGAAAGTAAAACCATAATCTGTGAGTTGTGTCCTCATCCATATAACTTGGGCACAACACGCAGATAGAGACACATACTCGGCTTCTGCGGTTGATAGTACAGTACAATCTTGTTTTCTTGATGACCAGCCTACTAGCTTTTCACCCAAAAATTATGCTCCACCGGATGTACTTTTTGCTGTAACTTGGCAACCTGCATGGTTCGCATCTAAAAATGCCATTATTTTAAACTCCAAATCCTTCGGATACCAAAGTCCCATGTTAATGGTTCTTCGTAGGTACCGAAAGATCCGTTTAACCTCTTAGAGGTGCAGTTCGGTAGGCCTTGCCTGAAATCGTGCTAATAAGCAAACAACAAAATGAATATCGGGTCGACTAGCAGTTAAGTACATGAGAGAACCAATCATGCTCTGATATTTCTTCGGATCCATGGGTTTCCCAAATAAATCAGCACCTATTTTTGGTGAAGTGACTATTGGAGTACCAACAGAGTCACAGTTTTTCATTCCATGTTTTTTCAAAATCTCAATTGTATATTTAGCTTGATTTATAAAAATACCACGTGGGGATTGATGAATTTGTAAACCAAGAAAGAATTTTAGTTCCCCCATCATGGACATTTCAAATTTTCTTTTCATGAGATTTTCAAAATTTTTTGAATGTTTTGGATTAGTGGACCCAAAGATATTGTCATCCACATAAATCTGAATCATCAAAATGTCATCTTTGTATTTTCTAGTAAACAAGGTTGGATCAATTTTTCCTTTGGTGAAATTGTTTTGGATTAGAAAAGATGATAGTTCGTCATACCACGCCCTTGGAGCTTGTTTCAAACCATAAATGGCTTTCTTTAGCTTGTAGACGTAGTCTAGATGATCTTTGTCAACGAATCCGTCTGGCTGACTCACATACACTTTTTCTTTCAGAGTTCCATTCAAGAAAGCCGTCTTGATGTCCATCTGATAGACTATGATGTTCTTGTGAGCTGCGTAGGCTAAGAAAATCCTGACTACCTCAAGTCTTGCTACTGGCGCGAATGACTCTTCAAAATCTATCCCCTTTTCCTGTCTGAATCCCTTGGCCACGAGACGAGCTTTGTTGCGAATTATAGTCATCTCTTCATCCTTTTTGTTCTTCCATAACCACTTAAGATCAATGACAAGTTTGTCAATTGGTCTTGGAACCAAATCCCAAGTGTCATGTAACTGATATTGAAGAAGTTCTTCCTGCATCGCTTCAATCCATGCATTATCTGTCATCGCCTCCCGAATGTTCTTTGGCTCTTTTAAACTGACTGAGCAGACGTAGATGCACATGTCGGGGTCGGTGGCGATTTGTTTTCTCGTCTGAACTGGCCTTGAAGGTTCACAAATTACTTGTTCTATTGGATGGTCTTTAGTCCACTGTAACGTAAAAGGGTACCTTGGATTTGACGAATGTGTGTTAGATGGTTCATGTAACCTTGAAGATGATTCAGCAGAATCCATTGCAAATGGGTTTTTGAATACTTCTTCTTCTAACACAACATCGTTTTGTTGTTGTTCTTCTTGAATTGGTGTAATGTGGTTTTGCTCATCAACTCTTGGTAGAACAATTTCAATTACTAGAGTTGCTGGAGTAGATGTTGATGACGTTGAGGGAGTTAGTGCGTCAGCTTTGACTGTTGTTGATGCATCTTGTGTTGGTGGTGGTGGTTGATGTTGTTGAGCGGGTGCAGCAGAATGTTGTTGTGATGCATTTGTCGAAGTTCCACCATAGTATTCATCAAACATATACTCGAAGAAAATTTTCAGTTCTTGATTTGTCGGTTTTTCAGTATTTGTTGACTGAGCTCTTTGTGGTACGTGTCCTAAACTAATATGTCCAGAAGTTTGACTGTTTGGTGCGGGTCCTAATCTGGTATGATTAGAAGCCATCGGGTTAAGCGCGGGTTCTAGAGCGAGTCTCTCAGAAGCCATTTGTGAAATCTCATCAAACTTCACATTCATCGTCTCCATTATCCTTTTAGTTCTTCTATTATACACCCTGAATGCCCTCGAGTTTTCTGAATAACCAATGAAGATTCCAATATCACCCTTAGCTTTCAGCTTCCCCATATCTTCTCTGTCGTTCGTTGGATAGCACAAAGCGCCAAATACATGAAGGTAAGAGATATTCGGTTTTCTGTTGTTTACTAGTTCATATGGGGTTTTATTGAATCTTGGATGGATAAGGGATCGGTTATGAGTAAAGCAAGCAGTGGCGACAGCATCAGCCCATAAGAATAACGGTGCACTAGAATAAATCAGCATCGTGCGAGCAGCTTCCACAAGAGTTCGATTTCTTCTTTCAACTACCCCATTCTGCTGTGGAGTTCTGACAACAGATGTCTGGTGAGTGATTCCAGTATCTTCAAAATATGTTCTTAACTCCTGATTAGTAAATTATGTGCCATTATCTGTTCTTACAATCCTTACTGGAGCTTGAAGTAAGACTTGAATTCGCTTCAGAAAGGTGATGATGATGCCTGGTGCTTCGTCTTTTGACCTCAGAAACTTTACCCATGTATATCTTGAATAGTCATTGACGATAACAAGAATATACTTCTTCCCATTAATGCTTTCAACTCTCATTGGGCCACATAAGTCCATGTGCAACAGATGTAACTTATCCACCGAACTGGGTACGGTTTTAGGTTTATATGTTGCCCTTTTGCTTTTTCCTTGTTCACAGGATGGACATAAGTGATCCTTGGTGTGTTTGAACTTTGGGAGACCGTTGACGATGTTGTATTTGGCTAACTTGTTGATGGTGTCAAAGTTGAGATGGGATAAACGTCTGTGCCACAACCAGGACTTAGTTTCGCATGCTCTTGTCATGAGACAAATTGATGATGAAGAGGCCATTTGGTTTATGTCGATAGCATAAAGATTGGTGCCACGATTCTCAGTTAAGAGATCATCTCCAACCAAGTTTTTAACAAAGCAAGTATTTCTCCTAAATGCAACCTCTAAATCTGTATCACAAAACTGTCCGACTGAAAACAAGTTGTGTCCCAATCCTTCAACGTAGTAAACCCGAGTGATTAAGTAATTTCCAAACTGAAGATCTCCATAACCTAGAATAGCTGCTACATGATCATTTCCAAACCGTACAGTTCCCATGAACTTCCATACAAAGTTGATCAGCAGCTTTAGATTCCCGGTCATGTGCTTGGAGCAACCCGAGTCGACGATCCAAAGACATATTTCGATAACCTGCCAAGAACAGAAGATTTTGCATTTGGAAACCGTTTAACATTTGGTTCCATGGGGTTAGAGGTAACATTTGATTCACACTCATAGAAGGTTTCTACTTGTTCTTTTGGAACCTTTCTTAATTTACCATTTACAAGTATGAATTTTCTGCCCATTGGTTTCCATGCACATATCTTAAGATAGTTCCTAGGTAATATGCTACTAGTGGTTGACCTAGATGCTGCAATAAGTCTTTTAACATATCTAGACCTAGCACTAGTTCCTGGAGGAACATCTTTCTGTTCAGGCATTGCATTCACATTCACATTATTAGAAACATTATCATCACAGACATTTTTAAACCAAGATTTCTTGCACATTAAACAAACAGAGTCATTACATGCACTAGAATCAGTACTTGTAACATTACATCCAGATGACATATGTTTCTTATTCGAAAGCGATAAATTCCTAGGGTGTTCTTCTACTTCTTCCATTTTATTCTTGCATTTACTCTCAGAGACAGTCGAGACTCTATTGTTCCTTGTATTGCTCCTAGGCTGTAGTCTGCTGCTCTTAGAGGTACTTTCTACTCTTGTAGAAGGTAAGGCACACACATTAAGATTTATCTTGTTGTTCTTTGAATTTGATGTAGCATTCCTAGTCTCTTTTGGATTATCTTTAATGCTCTTGTCTATCGCCCTATATATTTGAGATATAGAGGTAGACGCAATAATGGGACTAATCCTATAAAGACCAGGTGCTATCACTTTTGATGTTTCGACAACTGCTTTCCCTTTGTCAACACTTTTGATTTTTTCATTTTGTTTAGGCAAGGGGTTTGGTGTGACTGGTTTTGTTAAATCATTTTTCACATCAACTTTTGGAACCATTTGAGAAATTGACATTTTTGGTTTAACAACTGGTTTGTCTGAAGTCGATGGTTTTGCAAACCTAGTTTCCTCACCCTTCCTTTTTTTACTTTCCAGCTGAGACTTCAAAAGATCTTTTTGCTCTTGCATGTTTTTGTAGGCACGCTCATACGACAATTTGTCATACTTGCATTCCTCGGTTTTTTGATCAAGTTGTTTAAAATATGAGACATTTTCTTTTTCAAGTTTAATAAGAGCATTTTCATATTTTGAAACAATTGCAGAAGTCTCAGCTCGGAGTCTTTCATCGTCTTCAACAGAATATGTTTGGTAAATAATGGACATAATATCAGTCGACAAAGCTACTTCGAAGAGAGAATCAAGTTGGTTTTCCAAAACTTTGATGTATTCAACGTTTTCATTAGCTTCCTTTACCAGAGATTTGTGGTCCTTGACAAAGTCGGCTGTTTCTTTTAAAAGAGCATTTTCAACATTAAGTACTCTCGCACTGATGGCATTTAGTGGAGGAATAATTTCTGTGTCAAACATCTTTTTCTGTTCTGCATGAAAACTTGAATGCCAGTTGTTGATACTGATATTTGTTTTGGATGCAACAAGACTTTGAAAATTTTCCATTCTCTTTTTAAGATCATCCAAATATCTTCTAGCTTCACTTGTGTTAAAAGGGTTGCTTGAGGACATTTGTTCCAAGTTTGAAAGATTTTTGGAAATAACTTTTTGTTTTGTTGAAACAACTGGTCTTTTGAAAACCTTTGGTGTTTGTTGTTGTTTAACAAAATTCACTCCAGAAAGTATGTTAAGCTTATTATAATCAATTGGTTTGATTTCTGGGTTCATTTGTTTCATTTTGATTCTACTCTCTTCGGCAAGCTCAATCATTTCATCAGAATCCTGAACCTTGGTGTTGGGAATTATATTTTCATAGATTTGATGATCACAGAACAAGAAGAATGAAACATGAAGAATACTGAAATGATAAGCAAAATACGCTAATGAAGCTGTTGCAGGAGTTGTTAAGTCTTCTCCCAGTTAAGTCTGGTGGTTAAGTCTTCTCAAAGTTAAGTCTGGTGGTTAAGTCTTGTCACAGTTAAGTCTCCTCGTTAAGTCTGGTAGTGTTAAGTCTGGTCATTACACAGTTAAGTCTTGTAGTGTATCAGGTGCTGCTATGAGTCATACTACTGCTGGATGGATAAGGATGAAGAAGATATTATCTATAGATAATATCTAGATATTTTATCAGTCAACAAAGTTGTAAAACAAGATACATGTTGTATCTTAATGACTGACACATAACAAGCAAGTAGTAGACAAAGTCTTATCATATTGTAAAAGGTCTCCTTGGACTATAAAAGGAGATCTTACCCCTTAGATAAAAATATGTTTTACAAGTGTTTAGTATGCTTAGAATTTAAACACTGAATGTGTTAAAATGTAAAACATCAAATAGTGAGTGTGTGTGGGAACATCAGACATGGGGTCTGATGTTGTTATGTTTGTTTAGCCTCAAGGATCTTTGATCCCTGATTAGAGTGTAATCGTACTGCTATTGATCAAGTAGTATTGGGGCTGATTTTATAACAAAAGAGAAAGTTTGGCAAAACCTTGTTGTGATAATATTGTTTCTTTCATTTGAATATTCCGCTAATATTATCATCATACTTGTCATAAGTTAATCCTAGATAAAGGCTTAACAACCTTGAGCCCATAAACGATCAGAAAACTTATATAGAAAAAGGTGTTTATAAAGTTTTCAACAGTTGGTATCAGAGCGGGGGGCTCTGGATCTAGGAAAAGAAAAGGTTTTAGCTAAAGAAAGAAGAAAAATTCGGATCTGGTTCGTATTTTCGTAACTCACTACAGGGCTGTTTTCAAAAGGCGATAACTCCTTCGTTAACCGTTGGATCGGGCTGAAATTTTTACTGGAGGTTCTTGGTATATCAAGGTAGATTCTCACCGGAGGGATCTTCAATCTGAGCCTTAGGTTGCAAGATATGCATCGTTGAAAACTGCTGCAGAAACAGTTGAGGTATGAATTTTTGGTTTTCTTTCAAGGTTCACACACAAAGGGGAAGAATCACACACAGAAGAGAGTTGGTTCTTAAAAGATTAAAGGCTTGTTTATCAAGTTATTATTGGTGAAAAAGATTATTTGTTGCTTATTTGAAGTTAAAGTTGAATTTTTCAAAATTGTGTTCTTATCATATCTTAAAGTGGTTGACTACACTTTAAAGATAACTTGTTCGTTCGTTCAAGTGACTACGAAATGACAAACACTTAAAGGAGATACGTTGTAGTACTCAGTGTCTCATAAGAGATGAGTTTATTGTCATGAGACTAAGGTCTCCCTATACATCAGAATGGGTATATGTTCAAAGTCAGTTTTAGTACAAGATATAGGACACAAGATTGGTTTATTCTGTTTCAGCATCAAGTCAGTAATGGTTGGTTTTTCTTCATCAATCATAAAAGCCTACAGGTTTAAAGAATCAAGAAATGGTTAACATATGGGTTTCAGGGGAAGCTTAAATGTTCAAGTGTTTAACCATTTATTGTATTTGTGCAACACCACAAGGGAAAGTTATTGATTTTTATTACTGTTGATTAGTATTGCTACTGATGGTTTAAAATTTTACTGTCACAAGTTCATTTTTAGTGCGGAAAGCTTAATGGAGGGTAATTTGAGATATTAGAAGGATAGATTGGATTTGTAATATTAGTTTGTAGTTGTAAAGATCATATTTGTAATATTCTCTATTTGTTGATAACAAAAAGGGGAAGAGATGTGGTGGATAGCATAGATTAAGGGGAAGACAGTATGGTTTCATTCATGGTGAGATTTAATTATCTCAATTTCTCTACTTCGTCTAGGGAAATTCGTACAAGAACGTGTTTGTTTTGTAATCATCAAATAGGGGAAGATTGTTGGGAATTATATTTTCATAGATTTGATGATCACAGAACAAGAAGAATGAAACATGAAGAATACTGAAATGATAAGCAAAATACGCTAATGAAGCTGTTGCAGGAGTTGTTAAGTCTTCTCGTTAAGTCTTCTCAAAGTTAAGTCTGGTGGTTAAGTCTTCTCCCAGTTAAGTCTCCTCGTTAAGTCTGGTAGTGTTAAGTCTGGTCATTACACAGTTAAGTCTTGTAGTGTATCAGGTGCTGCTATGAGTCATACTACTGCTGGATGGATAAGGATGAAGAAGATATTATCTATAGATAATATCTAGATATGTTATCAGTCAACAAAGTTGTAAAACAAGATACATGTTGTATCTTAATGACTGACACATAACAAGCAAGTAGTAGACAAAGTCTTATCATATTGTAAAAGGTCTCCTTGGACTATAAAAGGAGATCTTACCCCTTAGATAAAAATATGTTTTACAAGTGTTTAGTATGCTTAGAATTTAAACACTGAATGTGTTAAAATGTAAAACATCAAATAGTGAGTGTGTGTGGGAACATCAGACGTGGGGTCTGATGTTGTTATGTTTGTTTAGCCTCAAGGATTTTTGATCCCTGATTAGAGTGTAATCGTACTGCTATTGATCAAGTAGTATTGGGGCTGATTTTATAACAAAAAAGAAAGTTTGGCAAAACCTTGTTGTGATAATATTGTTTCTTTCATTTGAATATTCCGCTAATATTATCATCATACTTGTCATAAGTTAATCCTAGATAAAGGCTTAACGACCTTGAGCCCATAAACGATCAGAAAACTTATATAGAAAAAGGTGTTTATAAAGTTTTCAACACTTGGGAAGATCGTGAATCTCAGTTGGGTAGAGCTTGCACTTTTTGAATTGATCCAATTTCAGTGAACATGACCGATTCGAGACACGCTTACATCACTAGTTAGACTAGCTTGAAATTATTACCCGGCCTGGTCAAGTCCACAGAAAGTTTCTCAAAATGGTACACTCTACTCAGACAAGTCCTCTTCGAGACACGCTTACATCACTGGTTAGACCAGCTTGAAATTATTACCCGGCTAGGACAAGTCCTTTCGATTAATGACAGTTTTTGTTTCGTCAATTCATTTGTAAAGTCTGAGTCGCGCTCACATGAGATGCCATATCCTTTTTGTCACCACAAACCATTTGCTCCCCCTCAATATGTGCATTGATATACAAAAGAGTTTAGCACATATGGGAGAGCTTACACTTAAGTCCAAAACATCGCATTTTTATCAGATTGCATATTTAAATCACATTCTCTCCCCCGATCAGAAATTTCAAACCTTTTGAGATTTTGTGATCCCAATTGATTTAAATAAGTTTAGAAAATATGGGAGAAAATGTGGTCAGGTTTAATATGTGCTGATAATGGAACATACTAATGCTCCCCCTCAATCAATGAGGGAGAATGTTAGTGTCAGGTATGATAAATTTGAAAGATATTTGAATTAAAAAATCATACACTAACACATAACAACAAGTTTCATTAAATTCACTGCTTATTATGTACAAAGTGACTTGTTTTGATGATATAAAGTTTTTGAAATCACTCTCCCCCTCAATCGATGACCCATTTTCTATTTAAAGAGCTGTAGTCATTGATTGAGTGATAGATTTTTGATGAAAAGTTCAATTCTGATTGATATTCAAAAATCATGGTACCACCAAGTTTAGCGCAAATACTTTCCTGAAGAATCATAGATGGAAAAGTATCTGTGATGTAAAGAAGACTTCTCTTCTTATACAAGAGATGATGCACTGAAATATACATCAAATAAAAGAAACATGGATATAAAGTAATCCATGCCCGGGTGAACTTCACCCAGTGGGAGGAACAGCCGTCTTTTTGGCGACGTGTTTTCCCCATAATAAAGAACGGGTTACAGTCTGAAGTAACTGCAAGCCATCATGACATGTTTTAACAATTCATTTTAACTTCTGCTCGAGCTTCATTTAAAGTCCCGTGTCATTATTGAATGACATTTGTAGGACCGTAAATGTTATCGATAAACAGAAGACATGCCTAGAGGAACTATTTTTGGTTATTTTTTTGTGTTTTTATGATTTTTATGGTTTTTATAGGTTTATAATTTTCTACTCATTTTTTTTTTTGGTTTAAAATATATACAAGGATATATGAAGCAAATCCATTACTCCTCATTCTCTTCCTGAAGACGCTTGAGGGTTTCTGGCGTCCAACTCTTCATGCCAAGTCGCGGGAGAATAAATTGGAATCGTTCTCTCGGGAGTGCCTTAGTGAAGATATCAGCCAACTGAAACTTAGTCCTCAGGAAGTAAAGTTCAACAACCCCTTTCTCAACCTGTTCCCATATAAAGTGATGATGGATATCGATGTGCTTTGATCGGGAGTGTTGGACATTGTTGCAGCAAAGAGCTATTGCACTTTTGTTATCACAATACAGAGGTATCTTATTGTATGCAAAGCCATAGTCTGATAGTTGGGATCTCATCCATAGGATTTGAGCACAGCACGCAGACATGGCAATGTATTCAGCCTCTGTGAAAGATATAGATGTACTCATTTGCCTCTTAGATGACCAGCTTACTAAATTTTCTCCCAGAAACTGAGCACTTCCCGACGTACTTCGACGAGTATCTTGACACCCCGCATGGTCTGCATCTGCATAGGCCGTGAGTGCCATGGCGGTGTCCTTAGGATACCAGATACCCTTGTGAATAGTCCCTTGAAGGTATCGAAAGACCCGCTTTACCGCTTCCAGATGCTTTTTGGTGGGATTAGACTGGTACCGAGCGCACATGCATACTGCGAACAAGAGATCTGGCCTACTAGCGGTAAGATACATTAGGGATCCAATCATGCTTCAAAACTTGGTTTGATCAACAGGGATCCCAGAGAGGTCTTCATCCAACTTTGATCTCTCAACCATAGGAGTGTCAACAGGATCACTTGAATCAAATCCAAATATCTTCAATATTTCATTTGCATACTTGGATTGATTAATGAATATGCCTCCGGGACTTTGAGAAATTTGTAAACCCAAGAAGAACGACATTTGTCCCATCATTGACATTTGGAACTTGGAACTCATCTCATTAGAGAAACGATCACATTCCATAGGGTCAGAGGAGGCAAAGATAATGTCATCTACGTAGATCTGAACGTGAAGTAGATGTTTGCCCGTTTTCCTGGTGAATAGTGTAGGATCAACAACACCTTTGGAGAATTTGTTTTCCAGAAGAAACTTAGACAAAGTGTCATACCATGCCCTAGGTGCCTGCTTTAAGCCATATAGGGCCTTCTTCAAGCGATAGACGTGAGTAGGACGATCAGGGTCCACAAATCATTCAGGTTGACTGACATAGACTTCCTCTTTCAAATCACCATTTAAGAATGCTGCCTTTACATCCATTTGGTAGACAATCATATTCTGACTGGCAGCATTAGCGAGAAAGATTCTGATGGCTTCAATTCGAGCAACCAGTGCAAATGATTCTTCAAAGTCGATACCCTCTTCTTGAAGATACCCCTTTGCAACAAACCATGCCTTATTTTTCAGAACATCACCATGCTCATCGAGTTTCACTTTGAAGATCCACTTTAGAGTGATAATCATTGCACCATCTAGAGGAGGCACTAATTCCCATACTTCAAGTCGATCAAACTCATGAATTTCTTCATGCATTGCAGTAAACCAGCAGTCTTTAGACAAAGCATCTTTGAAATCTTTGGGTTCGACTTTAGATAGTACGAAATTGAAGAAGCACCACAATGCATCAGTGGCAAGTTGCTTTCGTGTGGATACCAGACGAGAAGGATTTCCAATGATGTTGTCAATCGGATGATCTGTAACAAACCACAAAAATTCCTTACAATTAATAACGGTTAATTATGTATTAATCTCTATCAATATTTTAATCACCATTTTTACGGGGAAATTTGAAATTTTTCTTATTATCTTATTGGGTTGTGATTACGAAATCACAAAATTCACCAAATGACGTAACGACTTCTCGACACGTTTAACGAAAGTTAAACAATTCACTAATCCTAATTATTATCTAAATACACCAACCGGACCCTTAATTATTTTTCTGCCCAACTTCCATTTATAAGTTTATGTATATTCGGTTGAGACTAGCTCCAAAAAGGCGATCGTTCTCTCGATTATTAAACACGACATATATATATTTTTTTATGTCATCTCGTTTCTCACCTAGCCAACTCTAAACGTGCCAATTTTCAAAAGTTTATATCAAGTATTGATACGATTTCGAAAGCCAATCCATTCGACCCAACTCAAACCCACTCGACACAAACTATTATTTCAAAACTTAACCGTTTTGACCCTCGTTTGTTCCTACGTGATTCTAAAATTATTTTGATCATAGTTCTATATTTAAAACTAAGAATTATCATTAAATACCAAGTGTTGCACAATTTTATCAAATCGTTTATACAAAAGAAATGTGGTCGACATATGTTGTTGAATCACAAAGACATCTTCCTCATTTCAAGCTCACACACATCAATATAATAATCTTAGAATGCAAGTGAATTCATTCAATTACTGACATGGGCTATAGGCTAGCTTGAATGAATTATTACAACACATACGTAAACATTTAAACGTCTTTATATATACACTTCACTTACCACCTTTCTTTCTACCTCAAATACTCTCAATACAACACTTATTCATCCATAAAATAATCCTTACAAAGCCAGGAACATTCATTTGATCATTTGGAAGGCTAACGAGAACAAACGAGTGCAAAATATAAAACGTATACTTGTTATAAGTTAACGTGAGATTATTTTGTGTGTTCCCTTCATTCCATACGATCCCCTATCATCATTTGAAGCATTGTAAGGCATCTCTAACTAAGTCTCAATTCATCTCGTTTGTTATTTCACGTATCATGCATCGTTTTTTATTCATAATCGAACGTATGCTTTTCTTATTTATTTCTACGCATACATAAATATATAGAACCACAAACGTGACACGACTCCATCTTGGAAGTCATAGAAGTCACGTTACACACACCTTTCACTTTTATATTCAAATTACATGCATCGTTTGATTTATTTTTAATCATGTTTCAATCGTATATAAAAATCTGTTCCAACACTTAGAAATTATTTCAACTCTTTTACTTATTTACAAACGTCTCACGTCGCCTACAAAACGACCCTATATATCGAAATCTAACTTAACGACCATGTAATATTTTTACATAACCTATTAGACCACCTAGCTAGCTAACACTTTCGTTAATATAACTTGTAAAAATAAGCTCGTCTCGACACTCTAAATTTGCCAAAGCAAATCGCATAAAACTGAAAATCAAAACAATATAAAACTTGCGAGTTGGGCTTTACAGCCCAATAAGCTAATTTTAAGCTCTACGAATAAGCTGGCTTATTAAAGCTTTTAGATATGAATTTAGAACATGAAAAATGATATTTTTGATGAGCTCAACTCGTCTCACGACTTACGGATTTTAAAACGTTAACGGGCCACTAAATTGATCGTTAAAGCCCATTAGATAAAATAATAAGCTTTAGACTTTATAAGCTGTTAAAATAAGCTTTTTATGGCTTCAATAAGCTGCAGAAATTTTAACATAATTATTCCCATCATTTTTGTAAATTTGTACTAAAAATGTAACGCGACAACACCTAGAGGGACCAAAACTGCCAAATGGTAAAACTATGGACTGAAAATATAAAAACAGTATCTTTAGGGTATAAAATGACATATTATTAATTCCCAATCTCAGATTGATATATTGGACAAGTAGTGGACTATAATTGTAAATTATATATAATAAGGACTAACGGTGCAACGCTAACGCCGTTAGGGTAAAAAGTGTAAAATTGGAAAAGAACAAGGACCAACATATTCTATTTGACATTCTTAGTTTATTTTCTATTTTTGTCATTTTAATTCACGTCACATGCATATTTATTTTATTTCATTTATATATTATTTAACGTTACGTTAATAATATATTTAACGATATTTCAACTAGTTTTCTTTACGTAATATTTCATCATAAAAACTTTGGAAATAATTTAATTATCATATCATGTGATAATAATTATAATCTCAATAACTTCACTTACATATCATCTTTTCATAACGATTAATATATTATTCATTAATCGTTATTCGTTATCCATTTATCGTTACACGTTACTCGTTTCACAATCACCAAATAGTATTTGGTCAGATTCTCAGACATATTTATTTATCAGGTCTTGTTTCAAAGCCGTTACCATAATCTCATCCGAACCTACTTTTCATCATTCTCAATATCACTTAAGGTGAGTCATGGCCCCTACTCTTTTTAATACTCGTTTTATACTTTTTGGGGAGATACATGCTCAAATATATTTCATTACTTTTATGAATAAGTATATTAATAACTTACATGATTCAAATCAAAATCCTAATTAATACCTACCTGATATGGTTTATTCCTTAAGATATGATATATCTTACTTACTAATTGCTTAGCTTGAATACTGAATTCAGATGATAATATTTCCAAATTGATTGTTATAACATGATACTTGTTTCACTATAATATCTTGAATGTTCCCCTTATCTTTATATGTTATTTCCATGTTTCAACGGAAATACTTGCTAGGAAGAGCATAAGTACTTAAGGTTCATCGTTACCTTAATATTGTCTAAATTACCATTACAGTACAGTCCGTTTGTGCAGTACCTTACAGTCCGTTTGTGCGGTACATTACAGTCCGTTTGTGCGGTACAGTACGTGCTGCTTTGTGCGGTACGTTACATGTTGTTTGTGTGGTACATTACATGTTGTTTGTGTGATATCTTGTTAACGTATGAATGACATGAGCCTTAGAACAATATAAATACATGAATATATATGTCTTCATATATAAGAATTTCATCAGACCTTGATTATAGATCTTAAGGCATAACATCATTAATTCCATCTCGTGTTATGGATTATGATCTAGTACTTGAACTTGACTATATACATATATGATTTTATTTGTGATTATATACAACATCAATCATTACTTGTTTCATCACTGTTAGTATTTATTACGATTATTCCTTCGTTTTTGAAATTATTGAAATGAACTGTTTATCAGTACTTGGAACTCATTTTGGATAATCATATTATCTCTGAAATTATTAAAATTGATTGTTTAATCATACCTGAAATTATCTCAAATGTTACTATATACTTCTGAAATCAATAAACTAAATGGTTTTCCATTAAACTCTATGAACTCACCAACCTTTGTGTTGACACTTTTAAGCATGTGTATCTCAGGTAATTAACGGAGCAGGACAAGACACGGAGCGGGCATTTATTACTATGATAAATTAAAATGGTGTAAAAATCAAATATGTCATTCTTTCAAGCCTTTATATCTTTTATGGGATTTTTAAATCAAATGTTTCATCTTTGTATCAAAAATATTTACTTGAATGACAAATAACTTTCAAAACGCCTCTTACGAGCCGTTTTCTGTGATTTTGACTTCGATCCTCCCCGTAACACCCTAATTACTTTTCCGCTGCTATATCTCAAATTAGGGGGTGTTACAGATTGGTATCAAAGCCAAAGTTATAGAGAACTAAATGTTTTCAAACATTAAACTATAACTACAATTTCAAAATAAATGATTTTACACCATACCATTTTACGCCCTCCGTGTCTGCAGACTGCCGTGCTTAATAAGTTATCTGTTAAGATTATTTTTCATGCTTGATAAATTACTCTCATATACTTCATTATTTCCCACTTACCGTTACATCTTTAACGTATGAATTACTTATAATTAATATTTACGGGTACTATAGTACCATGACTTCGAAATCAGTTAATATTACCAAACTTACCCTTCGTAATACTCATATATCACCTACTTATCAGATCACTTCTGATCCTGAAGAATTCCTATATATTAATATCTCAAACCCTGCATAATGCGGAACTTACTCAGATACTCCCATCATTACCTACTTACTCGCCTCCACGTCAGAGACTCAGAAGAGCTACAGAATCTTATTCAGATGAAGAGTTGATTGGTGGTCCGACAACATTCGAGGTTGGACAGAATTTACATCAAGAAACAATTTGGAAAGATGTTGAGCCAAATTCTCCATTTCCTGACGCTCCAGATTTCTCTATACCATACATTCCGTATGATGTATCTTTACTTAATTCCCCTGACTATAATATAAACCCTCGTAATTCAATATAGACTCTTATCCACCAATAAGCAAGCACACTAGACGCTTATACTGAACAGCTGGAAGAGTTACAATCATTACGTTTCGAATGATACGACTGTAATATTGACATTCTGTACAGAAGATCAGATGTCGAGAGACGAGCAGTGTTTGACTTAGGAATGAATGTTGGTAAAAAGAAAGACAATTACGACCAGGAACTTAGGAACTTTAATTCCAGAAACCGCAGTTTGGGTAGAGGCTATGCCCAGACACATAATAGAGTTGAAGATATTGAAAGAACCTTATGGATGGCCAGGAATATGGCAAGAAACCAGGTTCAAAAGATTTCCGCCTTAGAAACCATGTTGTCTAATCAGATGAACATGTGCCAGGAACGCTTCTCAAACATGAAAGCTGCACAATTGGAACTTGAAGCAGAAGTTAGACGTTTACGTCAGAGACATAACTGATCTTAAGTTCATATGTATCGTTGTTGTACCTACTAAACCAAATAATTTTTGGTTAGTGTTGACATGTTTTCCAATAATCCGAAAACTCTCAGAACTTGTAACCGACCTTTAATCTAATAACCACCTCCTTGGTTATATCTCTGTGTAAATAAACTCCCTCTATCATGATGCTACGCATACATGTAATGACTCCTCATACTCTCATTAAAAATCTCATCATTTGTTACTCTCTTTAGTAGATAAATGACTCCACTCAAATCAATGGAGCATTAATAAAAGACCTTGTATCGTTTGTTTTTGCAAAAACAATCAATCAAGTTGTTAATATCATGTTGATTTTAGTGATTATATCCAGACCTGCCATGATACTACCTATGATCATTATGATTCCTTATACATACCATAACCAGGATAAAACAATAGAAATTCCTAAGACAAAGATATCGGAAGAAAACTTGATGAATGAAGAGAAAGTTGCTGAATTCCAGCGTTTGTAGATGAATCGTTTGTTCCTTAGCAATCCCATACCTAGAGTTAACCATGTATCTACGATACTACCCAGACATATCTTGAAATTAGATTACAGTTGTAAAACTCAAAAATCTGAAACATGTAAAAAGACCAAAATGCCCCTACAATCTTGAAATTTGATTAATAAGCTTATAAAGTACCAAATAAATCCCAAACTTCTGGAAATGACCAAGACATGAAGTAAATTAATTTTTCTACTACAATTAACATTTGTAAAGTACAAAAAAAAATGCTATGATTACTCAATGTGGGCCGAAATTTCAAGGATATATATTATTATTATTATTTAAAAACTTTGTAAACTAATTAAACATAAGATATATTTAAAATAAATAAGGAAATTCAAACCTATTGATTTGGTAATTAAAATTTCCGGATTCTCAGCCCATAACCCCCCATAATCTTGGCAATCACCTCCCATTTAGTTAACTCTTCTTTTATTCCTTTTAAAGTATACCGAAAATATTGAAAACACACACTTAAATCCATATCAATTTCATACGATTTTCTGGAAATGTGGGACTATTTTTCTGGGGTTCTACAAGATCTAAGGAGGCTGGGAAAAATAGCCTTGGGGTTTTTAAGGCGTTCGTTTGGTCGCTGGGTAGTTTCTTGGTCGTAAAGTGCATCCGAGGGGTTCAATTTTCTTTTGGCTCATCCACACGTTCAAATAATCATTTGGTATTTTTCTTATGATCCTTATACTTCATATAACTCATATAAAATGTTAGATTCGAATCATGCAAGGTTATGGGGTCGTATGAATTATTGATGATTAAAATACGTATAATATCTAAAATACTCCATACGATTTTTATGGGTCATGTTATTAATTTTTATGGGTTCCATATTCATCACATAAGCCTGGAAAAATGTTGGTTCGAATTGTGGTAGCTTATATTGATCGTTTGGATTTTAAATGGTTAAAACACACGTAAATTCTAAAATATGTTATACGAATTTTATAGGGTTGAAAGTTATTTTATTTGGACTCTATATAATCTATATGATCTGGGAAAAATAATGGTTCGATTTATAGAAGCCTAAATATGCCATGGTGAATTTTTGTTCAAATCGGGTTTAGGGTTTTCGAAAGGAAAAAAAAATGGAAACCTAGGGCTTCGAATTGGGAATTAGGATTTTGAATCTGGATTTGGTTAATAAAATATGTAATTATGATGTAGTAATCATGGTATGATGATTGGGAAAGATTAGGTTTAGGGTTTTGATTTAAAATGTTATACGATTTGGGTTTTTAAAATATAAGGGGGTGTTTTGTCATTTCTGAAACTTAAGGGTTTGATTCGTACCACACTTATATTTGAGGGTATATTCTGTAATATAGTATATATGAGGGTTAGTTGTGTAATTAAGAATGTAATAAGGGTTAAACTGTAAATTATGTAACTATAAGGTTTATTTGTAATTTTGATAATTAAAGGGTGTAAAGTGTAAATATTGAAACTTAAAGGACCAAAATGTAATTCTGAATAAAATATGTGTTTAAAATTTGTAACTTGCAATAGTTTCTTTTGAAACCCTTAACTTTGGAATATTTACAATTAAAACCCTACTTTATGGAAACTTGTCATATTTAACCCTAAACTATCAAAACCTGCTAAAATGTACCCTATGTCCATAATATGATTAATTATGACTTAACCTAATTTGAGATATTAATATCTTGCTAATAATAGAAATCTGCTAATTTTGGAAACCTGCTAAAAATAGAAAGTTACTAAAAATGGAAAGCCGACTAAAATAAGTAATCTGAATTAAATAAGTTTTTAATAAGTTAGTCATGAATTCGTGTAGATTCGCTGAAGATGGAGATTTCTTTCAACCTTGATATTTTCTGTTGTGTTTTCATGTGCGGTATAAGGTACAGATATTCTGACCTTTCTTATAAGGTTTCTCATGACCTCTTTCATATTCTGATCCGTTAGTTTCTGAATCGATGCCATTGCTATGATTCCTTGTACGTTGATTCATTCGTTTGATATGCTCTGTTGGTATGATGATTTATTTGATATTCGTTCGTTACCTGGTGATATTTGTATTCGAATCTCGTGACACTTAGAAGGTTCATTTGATTTTGGTAACTAGATAAGAAAACCTTTTTAAATTATACCGTGGAAATGTTTTGAGAAAAACCATTTTAAAATGATGTTTATAAGGATGCAATACCACTTTTATATGAAATGTACTAACTTTTATGGAAACTATGTTTTAAGGACTATTTTTATGAAAACCACTGTTAAAGATCATTTTTATGAAAATCATTTAATTAAGGTTTCTTTAAATGAACCATTTGACTTTGAACCTTCGATTATGAACCTTTGCTTTGATCCTTTGTTATGAACCGTAATGATAAACTCTGATTTTGGACCTTTGATATTACTTCTGAGATATTTGATATGAACCATCTGTTATGAAACGTTGATTTTGACACTCTGATTTAATATGATATCTGACTCTTAGTTTGATACCCGAGCCAAAATCTGTTTCCTAGCCATGAAGGTAACATGGCCGTGTCATTGATGCACCAATAGCATGACTCTAGGGCGGTAGAGTGATGTTCCGCCACGTCCCCATTTTGATTATGATATGCGCATTATATTTGTTATGGCCAGTATTTGTTTGGGGGGGCATGGATGCATCCTAGATCTGTTCTGTTTAGTGGATTATCTATATATGATTTATTATTGTCTGGTGATTGGTGCTTGTGTGCAATACATGCCCTTCACATATATCTGGGAGCTAGCTACTCCATTTGAAGAATGAGGACACCCCTCATATTATCTGATTATCTGAGAGGTCTCCCCTCTATATGATTTGAAGATTTATGGTTACAATATGATATGATCTGTTTCTGGGCTCGTGGTGGATTACTATCCCTTTTCTTTCCCTTTGTTATTATTCATTTGCTTACTCTTTAACTCATATTTTATTTGCATGACCTTTGTTTCTGTCACCTTGTAACTTCTTTACTACTGCTTTGTTACCGTTATATCTGTTCACTGAGCTCTCGTAGCTCAGCCTCATTTCTTTTCCTGCGGCAGGTTTTAATAGGAAGCTGGGAATGAGTGGAGAGTACCCTGGACTTAGAAGACCTTGATAGTCAACTGGATTAAAGTTGATTAGAAGTTTTTATATTTTAGAATTAGTATTTATCGGAAGTTTCATTTGTAACCTTGTAATTTCAGTATTTCATTTGTAACCTTTGAGAATGCTTGTATTACTATAGATGTATGCTTTGTTTTGATCTGATATGAAACCATTATTGTAATATCTTTACCCTTTTCGGGTTGGGGTTTTACAATTTATGGTATCAGAGAGACAGGCTGCGATTCGTAATACATTTACCCTTGGCCTGTGTAAGTTAGGACCACTAAGTTTCCCTGTAGGCGCTCGTAAGACAACCTTTGAAAATTGCTTTAGGATTTCCCTATAGGAACGTAAGTTTTGACCGGTGAGGAATGGGTAGACTATAAGGCATTTGTTTAAGTATCATTGCTTCCGCATCATTCTGATTTGTGCTTTGCTTTTGGTTAGATCCTGTCGATACCGCTTTTGGAAAGTGAAAGCTTATGCTTTGCACCACCTAAGATTTGAACCTGATTAAATCTTGAAGGCATTGAGAATCTCATAATAATTGTCTGACACTATTTGATCCTTATCTTCAGATTTTGACTATGATCTCCGATCATTTCGTTAATCATTTTGATGCCTCTTCGGGCACTCTGAGAACCTCCATGGCGATGACGTATTGGAGATGTTTTGTTATTTGTCTTTTGCTTTTGATAAGTATCTATGAATCTTCCGACACTATTTGATTTCGTTTCACCCGTCTCTGTCCCTACGAGAAGTCTTGTGGTGTTTAACCACGAGTATAAGAATATTTCCCTCTCACTTTTGAACGATAAGTTTTGCTATGCTGATCTGTCTTTCTTTGGATAGTTGACTTCGATTTCATTCCTTCAAGGAATTGGTTGATTGATCACTCAAATGTTGACAACTACCCTTCTATGTCTCGCCTTTGGCGTTTGAAACAATTTTGAACTCCCTACTGCGATTACCGATTGTTAAACCCTTTTCTATCACTATTACTCTGGAGACTCGTGTGTTATTTTCGCGGTTATGAAGTTTTCTTAGAACCCATTTCGCACACCAATGAATGAACCTTATCTTGAACGTTATTTGGCACCCTGAATTTCTTGAATATGATTCCTGATTGAACCACCAAGTTTTCCACCGGAGTATGAAGTAGGATTTGACATGATACCGAGAGATTGTCTAATCACTAAGCGAAGATGTCTTTCGGATCATACCAATTGATTTGAGCGACTGGGAAGAGCAGCAACCGAAGACCAGGAAGTGAGTTTACTTAAGTGTATGTTCTGGGCGTGTTTTAGTTTCGTTCGCGATAAAGAAGGATGGTGACTAGAGATATGTATTGATTATAGGAAGCTGAACCGTAATACTGTTAGGAGCCATTATTCCTCCACCCTAAAACGAATATGTGTTTGTTTAAATTCAGAGTGTGAAGTTTCTCTTCTGATGAATCGATTATATTCTTGAAATTGCCTTCCGTATTCGTAAACGACTGCTATGACGGTTAGTGACGCTAATAGTATTAGCTAAGGCTCTGACGGTTTTGTGAATTTGATAAATGATATTTTCTCATGAATACTGGGCAAATGGTCATTGTATGACTTAATGGTACATTCGGAGACGAGGAAGTGCATGAAAATCATTTCTGCACCTTGTTAGAAACTTGACGATCATTTGTGCATTCTGGGAGATGGATATTTGTTGAGACAATGGTGTTCTTTGCCTGACCTGGAGTTGGCGACAACGAAGACTACCCTGAAGAGTGAAGACGTTCCTTACAAGGCAGAAGTGTTGGCGATGCGGAGGAAGAAATTCTAGTCAAGATGGCTGATGCGTGGTTTTGCGACCTTACAACAGGTTTTACCTCTCGAGGGATCTCAAGAGGCTTACAACCCCACCAGGCAGTGTACCTGACCGATGTAGTATAGTGTAGTGGTAAGTACGGGGGATTGATCGTTCTCCACAGGGAATAGTGTCGTTAGGATTGAAAAACTACTCTAGTAGGTCTAAGGGTGAGAGAAGATTCTTTTTTGTGTTTTTATAATTTTTATGAAAGCAAGTAAAATCTCGGGTTTGAAAGAGTGGGCGGAATTAGTTGCTAGTCAACTAACCCAAATAACTACGAATGCAAATAAAATAAAATAACTGAAAATGAAAAGGTGGTAAAACTTATATGGAGAGAAATGTGTTTACTTAGATTTCCTTACTCCCTAACTATCTTTTACCGGTTGATTAGTGTGTATTAATTACGTAGATGACGGGTGTATTCCTTAATACCAATCGTGGGGTGGCGTACGTACTTCCCCAACTCTATGAGCTCCTACTTCACTCCTATGTCGAGCCGGCTAGGAAGCTCCTAACATGGGATCACTAGAATTCGCTCATGTATTAAATACAACCATAAAAACCTTAGTACGCGTTGGTTCATGTTTCTTAAGACGTTCAAGCAAGTTACCGAATAGGAAGTTAGCCAGTTTTCTAAAGCCTAACATCGATGAACAATCATCCAATACAATAAATAACACACTAATAACCAATAATCAATAGCTAGGTTTCATTAGATCTAAGCAAACACAAGATAAATCTAGCCTAGCATGTTAATCAAAAGACAAGAACAAGATATAATCAAACAACACATAGACATATTGAATGATTAAATAATCACTTATCTTCAATTAAACATGGGAGATCCAAGGGTATGAAAACCCTTAAAAATGGCAGAAATTCGTCTTAGGGTTTCTCCTCCAAAGTTACACACAATAAGTTCCACCATAATGACAAAAAATTGCAAAACTATATATAGAGTTTAAGGGATGACGGCGTCACGTTATAGATCCTGACGCCGTCACCTCGCCGCTTTTAGGGTTCCCGGATGGCCTTCCTGACGCCGTCCCTCTTTAGTGCTCCAAAATCCGCTCTGGCTTATCAAGGCTTGACGCCGTCAGAAATGGGCTTGACGCCGTCCTTCTTTAATTTAAACCGTGATGGCCTTGATCACTTCAAAGGGTGACGCCGTCAGATTTTTCAAATCAAAATTCTCTGGCTTATCATGAGTAATTTTCATATCCACCTTTTTTGCCAAGCCATGACGCCGTCAAGGGCAATCCCTGACGCCGTCAAAGGTACTTTCCAGCCGATTTTGAGACTTTGTCGTTTTCTTCACTTTTATGCTCCAAAAACGTCCAAAATGCTTCATTTTCCAGATTTCTTCTCAAAAGTACCTAAAATGACAAACGGAACGATTTAGGGCAATATTTGATCAAATAAATACGATTTAGGGCTTAAATGACCCCCTAAAAGCGGTACACTTTTCGCTTCATCAAATACCCTTACACTTGAGATTTGCTTGTCCTCAAGCAAATGCGCTTTTATTCTAATCAAAATACAAGTTAGGGGTCATTTAACACTAATATAAAAGTAATTACAACAAATAGTCGTTCCACTTTAATCATAATAAGCACGGAGATTACAAATTAGCACCTCACAAGTAGTGTTTAGATACTCACATCTCTCAGGTGTCATCAAAATAAATCTCATAAATGAAAACGGATAATATCTCTCACTACCTGTCATAGCAAATAGATTACCATAGGCTTGGGAAAGGATCGAAAACCTTCTCCACTAGGCGTAAGCACCTAAGATAAACTATCAAAGAGGGCTTTTACATGGGTTATAACGTGAGGTGTAGGGATATGATAAACACGGTTTTGTTGGATAAGGGATATTTTACTGGTGGCGAGTTAAAGATCTTGATTAATTACATGTACTATACAATGTTACTAAGCCAAGACTCGACTCAATCTTAAGCTAAAAACAAAATAACAAAAACATAAAATAAACATAAAATGAAACGGGATGGTAGTCCGTATGTTTTTTCTACTTTTCTTTTTCTCATTTTTTTGTATTTTTTTCTTGATTTTGAATTTTTTTTTTTTTTTTTTTTTTTTTTTTTTGTGCATACACTCTTGCCCTACCATCCAAAATAATACATCATAGGGGCCTCGGTTCTCCCCTTACACTTGAACTTTTACATAACTTTACAAATAACTATTCTAATGACTCGAATTAAGATAATTGAAAAACTTGGAGTACTTTTAAAATATTTAGCACATATGGGGTAATAAATGATGTTCTTCCCCATTACTCCATTACACTAGTACTTTACCCATGAGTCCCAATCGTCCCAAAACAATATGTACAAGGATATGACTCGACTTAGCAACCATGTAATCAATTAGATAATTAACTTGGGGTTTAAACAAATGTTGTCACAATAATGCACTAAAAATGAGTGCATACAAGGTAGGCTAAGGCGATTTGGGTGTACATTTAAGTGGGGTGTAACAAATTCTTCCTTTAAGTAAAGTGCTTAAAGGTCGAAACGAAAAGATAGGCTCTGAGGGGTGTACTAGGGGTATCGTGTACTAAAATTGAGTACAACGCAAAGGGTGTGGGAGAATTACTTGACCAATGTAGCCAATGTAATTATAACAAAAACACAGGTGTAAAACAATGAGTTAATCCTAATGCCTCTTATCATGTAGTAAATCTAACTACACGAATGTAGTCTCACTTGTGGCCTCGGAATGGTCCTAACGCAAGTTCTAGAATCTAAGTGCTACCGGTACACACATCATAGCATAAATGCTTTTCCTACCAATTCTAGGGGCGAACCTCACATATTTGGGGGTGGAAAATTTTTTAGTGGTACGGTTTTTGTGCTAGTCATATAACTCCTATCCATGAGACGCTTATTAAGATCAAAGTTTCACTCCTATATGTTGTAAAAAATTTTAAATTTGGCACTAAAATTGCCCTAACAGGTATTTCTCTCAGTTTTATTACACATTTACTATTAAACAAACAAAAATCAAGCGTAATTGTATTCTCTAAAGTATCGTATTTTACCCCCCCCCCCTTACACTTAAGATGAACATTGTCCCCAATGTTCAAATAACAAGATGTAAAAGTGAAAAGGTAAAAGAATGAAATCAAATACTCCCCTGATTCGCTCGGTGGATAATGTGGCCACATGGTTAGATCTTCTTCCAAGAGAATGTAGAAGCTCCAAGGCTAATGCATCGCCATAAGCTTGATTCCACATACATTTCCTTGTCCAAAATAACCTGTTATACCTGAGAAAACAAACACGAAAACCTGCATAACATCGGCGGGATAAATTCTATATATAAGGATATAATGCTTGTGGAATGATAATTTTGCAGATTCCTGGAGATTATAAGTTAGAGATTTAATAAAAAACTTTTTATGAAAACAAAACTTTCAAAAATTTCAGAAGATTAAAACCTGACGCCGTCAGGTTGTAAAGCCTGACGCCGTCAGAAATGATCTGACAGAATTCTCATGTTAAGTTTCCGGAAAATTTCTGGAAAAACCTATACCTTACTTCCTGGAAATCCTGCAAAACATCATTATGACTCGATACAAGCATTTGACTCAAACAATTACTAATATGTATGTTAATTTATTATTGTTACGATTCATGTTCATTTGTTCTAATAAACCGATTTGGATTTCCCTTACACTTAACTTTTGCAAAATACCTTTATATGTAGTTAAGACGAAGTTAAAAACAAGATAAAGCATTTTTACAATTTACTTTTGAACATGAATCAATAATAATAAAAATTAAACATACATACGGAAACAAATAAAATCAAACAAACAAATAAATAAACACACAAAGCAAATAAAGCTTGGGTTGCCTCCCAAGAAGCGCTTGTTTTTGTTCGAGTCACGAGCCTGACTCTACCCTTATTTAACTGAAATAAGAGAGGTTTTTTCTACACTTAGGATTAAGTGCGGGTGAAAGTAGCGATACACACCATCTCGGTGGAAGTATGCCTCGTGAGTAAAGAGTGGTGGATGAATTGTATACTTAAAGGGGTGTGCTCCTTTCATCATAACCTTGCCTAGTTTACATTGGTCAGTGGGTGAATTAAAGTTTTCTCCTAAAAAGGGATCATCTTCTATCAACTTCGAGAGATTCCTAGTTGGGAATCCATCTTGACCTAATAAACCCGGTTTAAACCCATAATGTTTCTTGTGATCAATCATGAATGGGTGATGTAAGTATGAAAGGTTATGGTTCACTCCTATGTCAGCTTCCTCTCTACAAGGCTTAGAGTCTACTAACTTCAACATAAAACTACCCGGACTATATGGTTTGATGGGTGGATCGGGACCTAATTCAATTCCTAAGTTCACATCTAAGGATGGAAGATTAGGTAACGGTTTTGGTTTAGGCTCCGGTTCATCAAAACTAGGAACTTCCCTAGAACTAAGAGAAAGGTTATGACTACAAGTATTCAAACCTATTTCCTCTAGTTGTGTTTCTTCCAAAGGTTCTACTTCAATTGGGGTTCCTATAGTCCCTTCTACTTCTTCCGGGTAAGTCACGGGCGGTGTGTATGCCTCGAATGATGGTAGGACTTGTGGGGTACTTTGTAGGTTTATGTTATTTACCTCATCCTTCCTTGTCTCTATATCAATTATATCCACATCATGTGTTTTAGTAGAATCTAACCCAAACATGTTCCTAAGTATCTCAAATCCATCTCTAGCCATTTCAAGTTCTAAGTCCGATTCATAAGAATCTTCCCCGATAACTTGATTGCTATGTTCAATTTGCCTAAAGGATTCATCATGTGTTCCTTGAGATTCAAAGTCATTGATCATAAAACCTAGGTCTTTTTGCTCAATATGCTCATGTTCGGCTAAATCCTCCTCAATTGTTTCCTCAAGTTGTGATGTATACGAACCCATTAATTTATTAAACTTATGGTTCACGGTTAGGAGGCTTTCCTCAAAATTTTTCCAAAGGGTCTTATTAAAAGGAGTTGATCCTAACAATGATTGTTTAATAGAAGCCACACATGCACATAATTCATCAAACCTATCAAACTTTACACCCATCTCCTCTTGTATATATCTAAGATCACTTAAAAATTCATCGGAACAACAGGAAGCAAATCTATCCGTGTAAAGTAATTGTTCCTCTATTGTTAATGATCTAAATAGAATTTCATCTGCCATGGTGACAAATGAAAATGGTTTTACAAACAAAGGGCACAAAGAAAAAGATAGACTAAATAAATCTAATAAAAAGAAAATAAAAATCTCACTCGATAGGAATCAAGTGAGTAGACCTAATAAAATAAAAATTCAACCTAAACAATAACTATTCCCCGGCAGCGGCGCCAAAAACTTGATGCGTGGTTTTGCGACCTTACAACAGGTTTTACCTCTCGAGGAATCTCAAGAGGCTTACAACCCCACCAGGCAGTGTACCTGACCGATGTAGTATAGTGTAGTGGTAAGTACGGGGGATTGATCGTTCTCCACAGGGAATAGTGTCGTTAGGATTGAAAAACTACTCTAATAGGTCTAAGGGTGAGAGAAGATTCTTTTTTGTGTTTTTATAATTTTTATGAAAGCAAGTAAAATCTCGGGTTTGAAAGAGTGGGCGGAATTAGTTGCTAGTCAACTAACCCAAATAACTACGAATGCAAATAAAATAAAATAACTGAAAATGAAAAGGTGGTAAAACTTATATGGAGAGAAATGTGTTTACTTAGATTTCCTTACTCCCTAACTATCTTTTACCGGTTGATTAGTGTGTATTAATTGCGTGGATGATGGGTGTATTCCTTACTACCAATCGTGGGGTGGCGTACGTACTTCCCCAACTCTATGAGCTCCTACTTCACTCCTATGTCGAGCCGGCTAGGAAGCTCCTAACATGGGATCACTAGAATTCGCTCATGCATTAAATACAACCATAAAAACCTTAGTACGCGTTGGTTCATGTTTCTTAAGACGTTCAAGCAAGTTACTGAATAGGAAGTTAGCCAGTTTTCTTAAGCCTAACATCGATGAACAATCATCCAATACAATAAATAACACACTAATAACCAATAATCAATAGCTAGGTTTCATTAGATCTAAGCAAACACAAGATAAATCTAGCCTAGCATGTTAATCAAAAGACAAGAACAAGATATAATCAAACAACACATAGACATATTGAATGATTAAATAATCACTTATCTTCAATTAAACATGGGAGATCCAAGGGTATGAAAACCCTTAAAAATGGCAGAAATTCGTCTTAGGGTTTCTCCTCCAAAGTTACACACAATAAGTTCCACCATAATGACAAAAAATTGCAAAACTATATATAGAGTTTAAGGGCTGACGGCGTCACGTTATAGATCCTGACGCCGTCACCTCGCCGCTTTTAGGGTTCCCGGATGGCCTTCCTGATGCCGTCCCTCTTTAGTGCTCCAAAATCCGCTCTGGCTTATCAAGGCTTGACGCCGTCAGAAATGGGCTTGACGCCGTCCCTCTTTAATTTAAACCGTGATGGCCTTGATCACTTCAAAGGGTGACGCCGTCAGATTTTTCAAAGCAAAATTCTCTGGCTTATCATGAGTAATTTTCATATCCACCTTTTTTGCCAAGCCATGACGCCGTCAAGGGCAATCCCTGACGCCGTCAAAGGTACTTTCCAGCCGATTTTGAGACTTTGTCGTTTTCTTCACTTTTATGCTCCAAAAACGTCCAAAATGCTTCCTTTTCCAGATTTCTTCTCAAAAGTACCTAAAATGACAAAAGGAACGATTTAGGGCAATATTTGATCAAATAAATACGATTTAGGGCTTAAATGACCCCCTAAAAGCGGTACACTTTTCGCTTCATCAATGGCGAACCTGGAGCTGATGAAGACATGCAGTCTCACTTCCTTATTCATCTTGGTTGTACTAAGATGAATTGAGAGCGGAAGCAGACTGGATGATGAAGAGATTTAAAGATCGTGCCAGAAATCCACAATACTCCATCACATTCCAAGAAGAACTGCAGGAGGCTTGATGAACCAGACACAAGTACACGATTTTGGTTTCCCTTCCCGAGTGATGGACAGACGAAGACAGATTAACCGGACTTGAAGAGATTAGATGTGTTGAATGAGCGGATATTTGAAACAGGCCCTCTATACTTGAAAGAATTGATTCTATGAAGGCAGAAGTTTTGGCGACTAACTTTCATTTCCGTTGACCCTCTTAAGTTTCGTTATATAGTAATAAGTTCCTCTTATGATTTAAGTTCCCTAGAAGCATTTCAGTTCGTGTTTATCTTTCGTATGTTCGGTGATGACTTTGTTTTGAGAGATTTTGGTGAATTGTGGAAGATATGATGCTTGTGACGGCGTACCCCACTTCTGCTAGGCAATCGGGGATTCTGATACTCTTACAAATAGTTTTGTTTTCCCTATTGACTATGGCATTCGATTTTGGCTGACCTTTGAGACAGAAGAAGTACTAGGTGGATTAAGATAGGTGGTTTTGATTACGACTTGAGATAAAGTATGACCATCATGAGGGCATATTTATATGATGCCAGTATTATGATGTCTGGCCAACGTGATAATACTTACATCATATAACGTGCACTTGTTGTGGGCATAGGATATCTTGGGGAGTACCTAAGAAGTTTAGAGTTTGAATCTCCGTTGGATTATCCGTAATTAGTGAGACGTTAGGTCCATCCTATCTATGCGTATACACTGCTTTCGTTCATTAGATATCTGGAGGAGTTTGGACTCTCGTTTTGCATTCTGTTGACCTCAGTTATAAATCTGGAAAACTCTGTGAAGAGCTCTCTACTGTTGACACAGTCAATTTGATTGGAAATCTTGTTCTTATTCCATTAAGTTTCCTGAAGACTCACCTATCGTCCATTTTATGATCCATGAACCTTTTGATCAAAATCAACTTAATTTGTCTCCTTCTGAGAAACTTGAACCCACCTCGTTTTGATCTGCGTCATGAGAAACTTTTGGTCTGAAGATCTTTTGGAAGAACCTCCTCGGGCATGAGAATATTATGATGATCTGTGCGATTTGCTACGACTTCGTTTCACTTTGCGACTTCAAATTTCGAGGACGAAATTTTTCTGTTAGAGGGGAAGAGTTGTAAAACCCAAAAATCTGAAACATGTAAAAAGACCAAAATGCCCCTACAATCTTGAAATTTGATTAATAAGCTTATAAAGTACCAAATAAATCCCAAACTTCTGGAAATGACCAAGACATGAAGTAAATTAATTTTTCTACTACAATTAACATTTGTAAAGTACAAAAAAAAAATTGCTATGATTACTCAATGTGGGCCGAAATTTCAAGGATATATATTATTATTATTATTTAAAAACTTTGTAAACTAATTAAACATAAGATATATTTAAAATAAATAAGGAAATTCAAACCTATTGATTTGGTAATTAAAATTTCCGGATTCTCAGCCCATAACCCCCCATAATCTCGGCAATCACCTCCCATTTAGTTAACTCTTCTTTTATTCCTTTTAAAGTATACCGAAAATATTGAAAACACACACTTAAATCCATATCAATTTCATACAATTTTCTTGAAATGTTGGACTATTTTTCTGGGATTCTACAAGATCTAAGGAGGCTGGGAAAAATAGCCTTGGGGTTTTTAAGGCGTTCTTTTGGTCGCTGGGTAGTTTCTTGGTCGTAAAGTGCATCCGAGGGGTTCAATTTTCTTTTGGCTCATCCACACGTTCAAATAATCATTTGGTATTTTTATTATGATCCTTATACTTCATATAACTCATATAAAATGTTAGATTCGAATCATGCAAGGTTATGGGGTCGTATGAATTATTGATGATTAAAATACGTATAATATCTAAAATACACCATACGATTTTTATGGGTCATGTTATTAATTTTTATGGGTTCCATATTCATCACATAAGCCTGGAAAAATGTTGGTTCGAATTGTGGTAGCTTATATTGATCGTTTGGATTTTAAATGGTTAAAACACACGTAAATTCTAAAATATGTTATACGAATTTTATAGGGTTGAAAGTTATTTTATTTGGACTCTATATAATCTATATGATCTGAGAAAAATAATGGTTCGATTTATAGAAGTCTAAATATGCCATGGTGAATTTTTGTTCAAATCGGGTTTAGGGTTTTCGAAAGGAAAAAAAAATGGAAACCTAGGGCTTCGAATTGGGAATTAGGATTTTGAATCTGGATTTGGTTAATAAAATATGTAATTATGATGTAGTAATCATGGTATGATGATTGGGAAAGATTAGGTTTAGGGTTTTGATTTAAAATGTTATACGATTTGGGTTTTTAAAATATAAGGGGGTGTTTTGTCATTTCTGAAACTTAAGGGTTTGATTTGTACCACACTTATATTTGAGGGTATATTCTGTAATATAGTATATATGAGGGTTAGTTGTGTAATTAAGAATGTAATAAGGGTTAAACTGTAAATTATGTAACTATAAGGTTTATTTGTAATTTTGATAATTAAAGGGTGTAAAGTGTAAATATTGAAACTTAAAGGACCAAAATGTAATTCTGAATAAAATATGTGTTTAAAATTTGTAACTTGCAATAGTTTCTTTTGAAACCCTTAACTTTGGAATATTTACAATTAAAACCCTACTTTATGGAAACTTGTCATATTTAACCCTGAACTATCAAAACCTGCTAAAATGTACCCTATCTCCATAATATGATTAATTATGACTTAACCTAATTTGAGATATTAATATCTTGCTAATAATAGAAATCTGCTAATTTTGGAAACCTGCTAAAAATAGAAAGTTACTAAAAATGGAAAGCCAACTAAAATAAGTAATCTGAATTAAATAAGTTTTTAATAAGTTAGTCATGAATTCGTGTAGATTCGCTGAAGATGGAGTTTGCTTTCGACCTTGATATTTTTTGTTGTGTTTTCATGTGCGGTATAAGGTACAGATATTCTGACCTTTCTTATAAGGTTTCTCATGACCTCTTTCATATTCTGATCCGTTAGTTTCTGAATCGATGCCATTGCTATGATTCCTTGTACGTTGATTTATTCGTTTGATATGCTCTGTTGGTATGATGATTTATTTGATATTCGTTCGTTACCTTGTGATATTTGTATTCGAATCTCGTGACACGTAGAAGGTTCATTTGATTTTGGTAACTAGATGAGAAAACCTTTTTAAATTATACCGTGGAAATGTTTTGAGAAAAACCATTTTAAAATGATGTTTATAAGGATGCAATACCACTTTTATAGTAAATGTACTAACTTTTATGGAAACTATGTTTTAAGGACTATTTTTATGAAAACCATTGTTAAAGATCATTTTTATAAAAATCATTTAATTAAGATTTCTTTAAATGAACCATTTGACTTTGGACCTTCGATTATGAACCTTTGCTTTGATCCTTTGTTATGAACCGTAATGATAAACTCTGATTTTGGACCTTTGATATTACTTCTGAGATATTTGATATGAACCATCTGTTATGAACCATCTGTTATGACACTCTGATTTGATATGATATCTGACTCTTAGTTTGATACCCGAGCCAAAATCTGTTTCCTAGCCATGAAGGTAACATGGCCGTGTCATTGATGCACCAATGGCATGACTCTAGGGCGGTAGAGTGATGTTCCGCCACGTCCCCATTTTGATTATGATATGCGCATTATATTTGTTATGGCCAGTATTTGTTTGGGGGGCGCATGGATGCATCCTAGATCTGTTCTGTTTAGTGGATTATCTATATATGATGTATTATTGTCTGGTGACTGGTGCTTGTGTGTAATACACACCTTTCACATATATCTGGGAGCTAGCTACTCCATTTGAAGAATGAGGACACCCCTCATATTATCTGATTATCTGAGAGGTCTCCCCTCTATATGATTTGAAGATTTATGGTTACGATATGATATGATCTGTTTCTGGGCTCGTGGTGGATTACTATCCCTTTTCTTTCCCTTTGTTATTATTCATTTGCTTACTCTTTAACTCATATTTTATCTGCATGACCTTTGTTTCTGTCACCTTGTAACTTCTTTACTACTGCTTTGTTACCGTTATATCTATTCACTGAGCTCTCGTAGCTCAGCCGCATTTCTTTTCCTGCGGCAGGTTTTAGTAGGAAGCTGGGAATGAGTGAAGAGTACCCTGGACTTAGAAGACCTTGATAGTCAACTGGATTAAAGTTGATTAGAATTTTTTATATTTTAGAATTAGTATTTATCGGAAGTTTCATTTGTAACCTTGTAATTTCAGTATTTCATTTGTAACCTTTGAGAATGCTTGTATTACTATAGATGTATGCTTTGTTTTGATCTGATATGAAACCATTATTGTGATATCTTTACCCTTATTGGGTTGGGGTGTTACAACAGTAGGGATTCAATTCAGTCTATCATCAATGAAATAATTAGCTCCATATCCTTTCACTAAAGGGCCTAACGAAGTACTGAAGATATCCAGAAGATAGTAACGAACATCATTGCAGTAATACTTGAAGTAATCATAGTTCCTCCGATTAGCAACTACATGGCAAGAGAAGAAAAGAAGAAGGCTATACCTTGTAAGGATAACCATGAAAGTTTCATAGAGTGTAGATCAGCTCACCTTAAGGCTCCAGAAGAAATGACCAACCCTACCATCACCAATACCAAAGGATTTTAGATCAAAAAGTTAAACGGGATACTGCAAGAATCAGTGCCCAACCCAGAATACCATTTAGTACAAAAAGACCATTGGAAGTGAATGGAAACTCTTTAGAACCTTAACAACGTCAAAGAATGACATTAATGTTTAAACAGAAGAGAAATTCCTGTTGTAATAGATAAAACCATAGTTCAAACCCTCTAGAGTTGTATTCCCTTTTGTATTTTACATAAGGTACGATGGATGTAACCTAAGTGTAACCACTATCTTTCTACCGTGTGAAAACTCTATCTTGTAATATTTCCGTAATAATCATAATCTACGTTTATTTCCAGTTTCATTCCATATATTCTATTTCTAGATGTTAAACATCAATACATTGATATCACCTTAGAAACTTGAATAACATCAACTCTGACCAAATAATAGATTATTACTTTGTAAGAATTCGCACCCAAAACTTAAGATTTATTTCAAAGATACCCTAGTATCACCTTAGAAACTCCTGTCTCATCGCCATAGTATGAACAGAAATTTTCTAATCCTTTTGGAAAAACAATTATGTTGTTATTTTTCAAAAACAAAACGTGGTATATCATCTAAAACTTCTTGAAAAACATAAATACCACTGTGACTGAACCAAGCATCACATCATTTGGTCCTAAATTATACATAGCCTGATCAACTATGTCTAATTCAGGAAGAATCATGTCATAAATGGAACAATTATCTTTTCATATTTCCTAATAACAAAATTCATTCAAAAGATAAATCTTGGGATAAAATAAACTGTTCATAAACATCTCTTTTGACCAACCACAATAGATATCTACCACATATTATCCATCACCTTTATGATAGGGAACCAACAGCAGTACAAATATTAAAACCCTAGAAATTCTCAAAGACTTATGGAAAATGCAAATAGCATAAATTTTATTAACCACGAAAATTCATACATATTGATATAATTAGCATCGGAAATGCTAATAGTACAATAAATACAATAAAAGGCATGGAATCTTCAATAGATTGTCCAGCCATAGCAGCAAAGACTACCATCAACCCAGCCATAGCAAGAGCCACCACAGGATGGATCCTCCTAATTGTTCTGTATCATAAATAAAAACAAAATAATTAAAAACCATAACGAGACTAGTTCACGAACATAAAGACAAATAAGTTTTATTTCATATTTATTGAGGATTACATAGAAACATAACAAAGATACATTTTAAGACAACCCTAGCTCGAGAACATTACCCCCAAAACTTATCCACAACAAAAGCTACGATCGTGAGGGGCACGATAAACCATAAAGGAGCAACCAAGATTCCGAAGTCTTCCTCCGGAGCATAAGCCGAATAAACGGCGACAGCAACGATGTACGCAATCGCTATCATGGTGATGAGATGCGGCATGTTTTGAGATGTGAAATGAGAGGAAAATGGTTGGTGTAAGAATGGAAATTAAAATGAGATATTTATAGGCTAAAATCTAGCCGTTAAATCACTATTCGTGACCGTTAGAATTTACTATTCATAGCCGTTATTTTACTGTTCACTAGCCGTTAAAATTCCACTATTTCTGATCGTTATTCACAGCCCTAAGATTCATTAGTTGCAACAGTTAAGTTTACTTCATCTAGTTCGGATAAATCTAACGAGAATTCGTTTTCGAAATTTTCAAATGGAAAATTTTAGACAACCCTTTTTCCATAACCTCTTATCCTAGTAATCATATTAAACCTGAACTTCGGGACGAAGTTCAAAAGTTAGAGGTGGATACTGTAACAAACCACAAAAATTCCTTACAATTAATAACGGTTAATTATGTATTAATCTCTATCAATATTTTAATCACCATTTTTACGGGGAAATTTGAAATTTTTCTTATTATCTTATTTGGTTGTGATTACGAAATCACAAAATTCACCAAATGACGGAACGAGTTCTCGACACGTTTAACGAAAGTTAAACAATTCACTAATCCTAATTATTATCTAAATACACCAACCGGACCCTTAATTATTTTTCTGCCCAACTTCCATTTATAAGTTTATGTATATTCGGTTGAGACTAGCTCCAAAAAGGCGATCGTTCTGTCGATTATTAAACATGACATATATATATTTTTATGTCATCTCGTTTCTCACCTAGCCAACTCTAAACGTGCCAATTTTCAGAAGTTTATATCAAGTATAGATAATTTCGAAAGCCAATCCATTCAACCCAACTCAAACCCACTCGACACAAACTATTATTTCAAAACTTAACCGTTTTGACCCTCGTTTGTTCCTACGTGATTCTAAAATTATTTTGATCATAGTTCTATATTTAAAACTAAGAATTATCATTAAATACCAAGTGTTGCACGATTTTAACAAATCGTTTATACAAAAGAAATGTGGTCGACATATGTTGTTGAATCACAAAGACATCTTCCTCATTTCAAGCTCACACACATCAATATAATAATATTAGAATGCAAGTGAATTCATTCAATTACTGACATGGGCTATAGGCTAGCTTGAATGAATTATTACAACACATACGTAAACATTTAAACGTCTTTATTTATACACTTCACTTACCACCTTTTTTCTACCTCAAATACTCTCAATACAACTCTTATTCATCCATAAAATAATCCTTACAAAGCCAGGAACATTCATTCGATCATTTGGAAGGCTAACGAGAACAAACGAGTGCAAAATATAAAACGTATACTTGTTATAAGTTAACGTGAGATTATTTTGTGTGTTCCCTTCATTCCATATGATCCCCTATCATCATTTGAAGCGTTGTAAGGCATCTCTAACTAGGTCTCAATTCATCTCGTTTGTTATTTCACGTATCATGCATCGTTTTTTATTCATAATCGAACGTATGCTTTTCTTATTTATTTCTACACATACATAAATATATAGAACCACAAACATGACACGACTCCATCTTGGAAGTCATAGAAGTCACGTTACACACACCTTTCACTTTTATATTCAAGTTACATGCATCGTTTGATTTATTTTTAATCATGTTTCAATCGTATATAAAAATCTGTTCCAACACTTAGAAATTATTTCAACTCTTTTACTTATATACAAACGTCTCACGTCGCCTACAAAACGACCCTATATATCGAAATCTAACTTAACGACCATGTAATATTTTTACATAACCTATTAGACCACCTAGCTAGCTAACACTTTCGTTAATATAACTTGTAAAAATAAGCTCGTCTCGACACTCTAAATTTGCCAAAGCAAATCGCATAAAACTGAAAATCAAAACAATATAAAACTTGCGAGTTGGGCTTTACAGCCCAATAAGCTAATTTTAAGCTCTACGAATAAGCTGGCTTATTAAAGCATTTTTATATGAATTTAGAACATGAAAAATGATATTTTTGATGAGCTCAACTCGTCTCACGACTTACGGATTTTAAAACGTTAACATGCCACTAAATTGATCGTTAAAGCCCATTAGATAAAATAATAAGCTTTAGACTTTATAAGCTGTTAAAATAAGCTTTTTATGGCTTCAATAAGCTACGGAAATTTTAACATAATTATTCCCATCATTTTTGTAAAATTGGACTAAAAATGTAACGCGACAACACCTAGAGGGACCAAAACTGCCAAATGGTAAAACTATGGACTAAAAATATAAAAAACAGTATCTTTAGGGTATAAAATGACATATTATTAATTCCCAAGCTCAGATTGATATATTGGACAAGTAGTGGACTATAATTGTAAATTATATATAATAAGGACTAATGGTGCAACGCTAACGCCGCTAGGGTAAAATGTGTAAAATTGCAAAAGAACAAGGACCAACATATTCTATTTGACATTCTTAGTTTATTTTCTATTTTTATCATTTCAATTCACGTCACATGCATATTTATTTTATTTCATTTATATATTATTTAACGTTACGTTAATAATATATTTAACGATATTTCAACTAGTTTTCTTTACGTAATATTTCATCATAAAAACTTTGGAAATAATTTAATTATCATATCATGTGATAATAATTATAATCTCAATAACTTCACTTACATATCATCTTTTCATAACGATTAATATATTATTCATTAATCGTTATTCGTTATCCATTTATCGTTACACGTTACTCATTTCACAATCACCAAATAGTATTTGGTCAGATTCTCATACATATTTATTTATCAGGTCTTGTTTCAAAGTCATTACCATAATCTCATCCGAACCTACTTTTCATCATTCTCAATATCATTTAAGGTGAGTCATGGCCCCTACTCTTTTAATACTCGTTTTATACTTTTGGGGGAGATACATGCTCAAATATATTTCATTACTTTTATGAATAAGTATATTAATAACTTACATGATTCAAATCAAAATCCTAATTAATACTTACCTGATATGGTTTATTCCTTAAGATATGATATATCTTACTTACTAATTGCTTAGCATGAATACAGAACTCAGATGATAATATTTCCAAATTGATTGTTATAACATGATACTTGTTTCACTATAATATCTTGAATGTTCCCCTTATCTTTATATGTTATTTCCATGTTTCAACGGAAACACTTGCTAGGAAGAGCATAAGTACTTAAGGTTCATCGTTACCTTAATATTGTCTAAATTACCATTACAGTACAGTCCGTTTGTGCGGTACCTTACAGTCCGTTTGTGCGGTACATTACAGTCCGTTTGTACGGTACAGTACGTGCTGCTTTGTGCGGTACGTTACATGCCGTTTGTGCGGTACATTACATGTTGTTTGTGTGATATCTTGTTAACGTATGAATGACATGAGCCTTAGAACAATATAAATACATGAATATATATGTCTTCATATATAAGAATTTCATTAGACCTTGATTATAGATCTTAAGGCATAACATCATTAATTCCATCTCGTGTTATGGATTATGATCTAGTACTTGAACTTGACTATATACATATATGATTTTATTTGTGATTATATACAACATCACTCATTACTTGTTTCATCACTGTTAGTATTTATTACGATTATTCCTTCGTTTTTGAAATTATTGAAATGAACTGTTTATCAGTACTTGGAACTCATTTTGGATAATCATATTATCTCTGAAATTATTAAAATTGATTGTTTAATCATACCTGAAATTATCTCAAATGTTACTATATACTTCTGAAATCAATAAACTAAATGGTTTTCCATTAAACTCTATGAACTCACCAACCTTTGTGTTGACACTTTTAAGCATGTGTATCTCAGGTAATTAACGGAGCAGGACAAGACTTGGAGCGGGCATTTATTACTCTGATAAATTAAAATGGTGTAAAAATCAAATATTTTATTCTTTCAAGCCTTTATATCTTTTATGGGATTTTTAAATCAAATGTTTCATCTTTGTATCAAAAATATTTACTTGAATGAAAAATAACTTTCAAAACGCCTCTTACGAGCCATTTTCTGTGATTTTGACTTCGATCCTCCCCGTAACACCCTAATTACTTTTCCGCTGCTATATCTCAAATTAGGGGGTGTTACATGATCATTGGTCCATTTTCTGAGATGATCATGTGGTTGAGGGTAGGGAACTGATGTTGCTGTGTTAGGATCCCCTGAAGAAGATGTCTCAGTAGAAGATTCAGGAGCAAATATATTCTCGAATGGTGCATCATCCGCAGGAGCAAAAGGATTCACTTCAAAAGAATGGTCAACTGCAGAGCCTTGCTGTACCGAATGAGATTAAATATTTGATGATGATGGTGAGTGACTGGCAGATGGTGCATCTTGATTGATTGAGACTGATACAGATGGACCCTCTGAGTTTTGTGGAATTGGAGCATCAGCAACTGGAGATAAAGGTGGATCTTCAGTTGTAGTATCAACCGTTGGTGGCTCGAAGTATTCATCAAACATCGGATCAAACAAATTCTTCAATTCTTCACTTGTGGGGGGTACATAAGGAACTGCAGGAGTGGAATGTTGTACAAGACCTGAACTAATAGGTCCAGGAGACAAAAGATTAGGTGCGGGTCCAGAACTTATGTGCCCAGGAGTCGTTTGCTCAGTCAGCTCATCGAATGTCACGTGAATGGTTTCCATAATTTTTTGGGTTCGTTTGTTGTAGATTCCGTATCCCTTGCGATCTGGTGCATACCCAACGAAGAATCCAATGTCTGCTTTAGCCTTTAGTTTTCCCAGATCCTGACTATCATTTGTTGGGTAGCATAGAGCACCGAACACTCGCAGAAAAGAAAGATCTGGTTGCTTGCCATGTATCAGCTCATAAGGAGTTTTGTTGTGAAGAGTATGTATCAATGATCGGTTTTGGGTGTAACAGGTTGTAGCATTTGCTTCCGCCCAAAGAAACATCGGTGCCTTGGAAAATATCAGCATGGTTCATGCAGCTTCCACAAGAGTACAATTTCGTCTTTCAACAACCCCGTTCTGCTGAGGAGTGCGTGGAACACTTTTCTGGTGAGTTATGCCAATACTTTCATAAAATTGACTGAGTTGTTTATTAACAAACTCAGTTCCATTGTCTGTGCGGATGATTATGACGGTTTTGTTAAGTCTTACTTGTAGTTGTTTGATAAGTTTGATGATAACCTCTCGAGTCTTGTCCTTGGTTCTCAAAAACTTCACCCATGTAAACCGAGAGTAGTCGTCGACCACCACAAGAATATATTTCTTCCCATTTATACTCTGCACTCTCATTAGTCCGCACAGATCCATGTGAAGGGTGTGAAGAACTTCCATGATGGTGTTGACAGTTTCGGGTTTGTGAGCAAGCTTCTTGCTTTTACCCAGTTGACAAGCAGAACAAAGGTGATCCTTTTCAAAATTCAATCTGGGCATACCTCGTACAAGATCTTTGCGAGTAAGTTCATTTATGGTGCCGAAGTTTAAGTGATTTAAACAACGGTGCCAAAGCTATGATTTGTTCTTTGAGGCCTTTGATAGCAAGCAAATATGAGTGGACCGCATCATGTCTTCAATAGAGATGGTGTATAGATTAGTGCCACGACTGCCTTTAAGAAGATCAATACCATCCAATTCTCTGACGAAACATGTGTGTTTTCTGAAGGCAACTTCAAGATCGGAATCACAGAATTGACCAACAGAGAACAAATTGTGCCCAAGTCCTTCCACATAGTATACCCTGGAAATTACACTGTCACCAAACACATAATCTCCATAACCCATAATCGCCCCAAAATGGTCGTTCCCGAATCTAACTGTACCGATAAACTTATTCACGAAATTCTTGAGCCGTGAGCGATCCCCGGTCATATGTTTTGAGCAGCCTGAGTCCAAATACCAAAGGACGATTTGTACGACCTGCATTTGAAAACAGACAACGATGGATAACTGAAAAAGGTGGATCCCCACGTGCAACTGGGGTCCGTTTGGTTAGCACAAACAAACTCTTGAACTACAGGATTCATAGATGCCATGGTATTCACAGTGGAAACTTCACTAGTAGCAGCAATTGACCTAGTTACAGGGCATTGTGTCTCTAAAGGGAAAATTCGACCAGTTGGCTTCCATTCCTTAACCGTCACTACTTTATGATTAGTCATTCTAGTTAAGGGGCACTGATCTCCTAAAGTGAATTTTCTTCCAGTGGGTCTCCATTGATAACCAACATGAGCAAACATTTTTCCTGTTGCTTTCCAAATTTGCTTACTCAGTTTAGGTTTCCTAACATTCTTAACTGGGGATCGTTGAGAAGACATCAAGAATGACACAACACATTCATCATGATTACCAGAAATTAAGCATTCATTACATGTCTTACAAATAGCATTAGAATTCAAATTAATTACAGTACTCTTATAGGTAATACTAGAATCAACACGATTCTTTTTGTTCAACCTAAACTTATTGTTGCTAAGGTGGTCTTCTACTTTCTTCTCATGAGCACTCTTAGCTGGCGCAATCCTATCTTTCTTTGTATTGCGACTAGGCTTTGACCCGCTAGCTTTAGTGTCACTGTTTACTCCTGTAGAAGCAATGATGGAAACATTAGTTTGTTTCACTACCATTTGTTTTTCCGTTTTTGATGTGCTGGGTTCAGATGTCGTTAATGGTACATCAAAGGTAACATGCTTGTTCTTAGTCATTGAGGAAGATGCAATAAACCTATCTCACTTGTTATCAATCTTAGGACATGTGCCAATGACGTATTCTAAGAGTTCCTGAGATCGTTTAGTGAGGAAGCAGGCATCTACAACTGCACTATCTAGTGGTTTCTTTATCCTATCCTCTCCTACGGTCTCACGAAGAATGTCAAGCCTATCCTTAAGATGAGTGAGATAGACATGATGAGCTGACCTATTGTTTCTAAGAGGAAGCGGAATAGTCACAACATCAATTGCATATTTTCTACAAGTAGAAACCTTTGGAACAACATTTTCACTAGTGATGATTGGCATTTTCCCTTTCACCTGAGTCTTTAGATTCTCAGTCTCGTTTAGCAAAGAAGTTATCTTTTCATTGTGACTGTTACGTGTGACTTTAATCGAGTCATATAACTCTTTGAAATGCTGTTTGATTTTTGAATTTTCAGCTTGAAAACAATCATTTTCATGTTGTAATTTATTGATGGTGTCTTGATAGTGAAAATTCTGAGAATCTAAAGACGATAGTTTATGGGTGCCAATCATATCACTCTTGTTCGATTTTAATTGGACAATTTGGGCCCTCAATTTTTGAATCGTGTTAGTGTGAGCTTGAATTTTTTTCATCTCGTTTGCTTAATTCAAAATATGCATCAAATTCAGGAGCATCCAAAGATGTCTTGGCATCTGAGATTTTAACTCTTTCTTCTAAATGTTAATATTTTAATTGCAAATTAAGATTATCAACCTCTAGTTTTGAAAAATGCCTGACCATGTTATCATGGTCATCGTTTTGGATTTTCTCAAGCAATTTTAAATTCTCCCCCTCAAGCTCAACAACACGATTCTGAGAAACATTCAATGCAATAGACAACTCATGAAATTGACAAGCAGTTAATGCAGAATCAGTAGCAGTATAAAATACATCCTGTGCAATACATCTAGCAATAAAATTCTCATTGGTGATGAGAATGTTCTATCTCTTAATCTCACGACACTTAAGTTCTATCGCATTTTGGGACACCTCGTTTTCCATATCTTTAAATACTTCTTTCATCTCTTTTACTTCAGTTTTAAGGGTTTTTTGCATGCCCTCAAATTGTTGTTTGAGAAGTTTAAAAAATGGAATAACCTCAGTTAAGTAGCACTGTTTTGTTTGTTCAAAACCCCTTTCCCATTCAGTAATTCCCGTTGGCGTAATTCTCTTCTTACATGTTTTATCAAAATCAGCAAATAGTTGACAAAGAACATATATGCTAATTAGAGTTTTACATTCTGTGGGAAGAGTTAGAGGAACTAAGTACATGGGTGTATTGGGTGGGTACACCGTTGCTGCAGCTATCTTTCTAAAAGGTGGAGTTTTGGCTTTAAGTTCTTCGGCCTTTCTCTTTTCAACGTCCAAAGACCAAAATATTTGTTCTGGCGTCAACTTTTTTTGAGGTGCAAAAATAGTCAATCGGTTCTCCTCATAGTAATTATGGGGTTTGATTATGACTCGATTTGCTATACATTTGGGATCCTTCATGTTTTCAGCCAATCTTTCTCTATTTATTACTTCTATCTCATTACTCTCTTCAAATGATGACATATCAGGAGGGGCATGACCAGGCTTAAGCAGTTCATTTCGATCATATAAGGAAAGTTGGGATACTTTAGCACTCCTAAGGAAAGCTGATTTAGGTTCACCTACCTTCTTTTCACTATGTTCATCACACAACTTTTTATGCTTTTGAATCATTTGAGCAGTTTGTCTGGTCTGGTCTTGTGTGTACAACTTTTTTTCAATCTTATTCTTTGAGAGGAATTCGACACACGGTTAAGGTGGTTAAACCTTGTATACTTTGTGTGTAATGATATATTGAGTTTATGTGATTAAGTACGCGGAATTTACTTAATCACACTTAGAAGGTTATGTATGTTATGGAAATGGAAGAATTATGTTTGTTACTTAACAATGAACAAAGAAAGTTTATCACCAAACGAGTCAATATTATTCAAAATAATACGAGTGATCTTGTGTTTATCACTAGGGTTACAAAGACCTTGAATCTTATGTTTCTAGATTTGTGATATATGTTTTTGTTTGTTCTATGTCTTAACAGATATGAGTTTGTATATTTTCACATGTACATAATCACTAATCTAAGATCTCTTTTATAGTCCAAGAGATCTCTTACAATATTACTTTAAGTCTAATCAACACTTGTCTTACAAAAGATCAAGTCGAGCTAGCATATGGAAGTTTATATCTCACAAGTTGTTCAAATGAATTAATGCAAGCACATGCATCAACTTGTTGACTGAGAATATATCTAGATATTATTTTTGCATAAGAGTGACTCATACAAATAATATCTTCTTCGATCTTATCCTTGTAGCAGCTCTATGACTCACTGATCAGCAGTACCATTCTCTACTAGCAGTACCTTCTACTTGAACTAGAAGTACCTTCTTGTTCTAGCAGTACCTTGATGTACTAGCAGTACCTTGATCATGAACCAGCAGTACCTTCTTCTTAAAGTATTTTCTTATACTCTAACTTCAGAATATTTAATTCCCAACAATCCTCCCCTAAACATGTGAATCATTTCAAACATGTTTTCTGAATTAAATGAGGACTTGAGAAGATCTTTCAAACACTTCATGAATCTGAACTATTCTTCTTATTCTGAACTGATCTGCTTTGTTCTTCTTTGACTTCAGCAATATCAAAACATTGTACCAAAAGATGGTGCAATTTCCTTGGATGGAGGAATTGTAAGAGGCAATGATTTCAACAAGTGAAATCATCTATCAGCATGCCTTTGCAAGTGATAAACAAACATAATGAACTGAATTAAAACTTTCCTTCGTTTGATCTAGATAGAACTTTCTCCTTTAGGAATGCTTCATCCCTTCTAGATATATGATCTATTCTTGTCATTTTCAACCTCTATGTCATCATCTTGTATGCTCTTATCTTCTCCTTCCTTTTATTGGATTATTCTTCCTTTTCTGGGCAATTATTTCCTTCCCTGAGATTGTAACCTCCCCTGAAGCAAATAACTTTTGTTTCATCCTCCCCTTGTTTGGAAGATCTCACTATGTACCTTTGACTGATCTATCAATGTGAACTTGTTGTCAGACAATATTGTACATGAAGCCATCAATTCCTTAAAAGTTTAAGTTGCTGTCCTCATCACTTCTAGGTGTGTTAACTCCTATGAGAGGTGAATCAGTGGACATTTGATTCATGATCCATCAATGGATGGTTTTTGTGAATCTCTTGAAAATCCTTGTTTAAGAAATTATTTGACTTAGCAGTATGTTCATGATTTTAGAATTGAAAAATCATACTGCTTCCAACCATTTTGAAGGGATTAAGTGTGTAACAGACACCTAATCAAAATTTCGGTTTAAAGCAACCTCTGGTTGTGTGAGAACCAATGTTTTTCAGTTATAAATAACTGCCTGTGTAAAGATAAATCTATTCAAAAGATTTTCTTGACAGGGTTTCCAGCTCATAGCAATTGTTGCCTCTAACACAAGTGTTAGATTCACTTTTACTAGCTGTTCTTTCGATCAGATGTCCTTAGACTAGCTCATTATACTTGAAAGTATAAAATGATACAAAGTGAGTTGCATCAGTTACTATCTGATCAACTAAGTCATCAATTCAATGTGAAATATCATAACTAGGTTTCAAGAAAGAAGTTTTAAGGAGGTTAAATTCCTAAACTCAGTCCATCATAAACCTACTATGTTAACAATTTGATAAGCATTCTGCTGCTCCCATTTCACTTGAAATCTCCTTTGTGTTCACATATTCATACCTGAAATAGTTAGTCTAAAACCAAAAGAACAATGTACAAAGTACTTGTCTTGCATTAGAATAAGCATAGAACCAACTGTATGAATAACACAATTTACATTTTTGATATACTAGCAGTACCTTATAAATCCAGCAGTACCAACAGAAATTTATGTACATAAACACATCATTTGAAAATTTTAAAGATTAAGCATTCCAATACTTGCTACTAAGTACTGAAACCTTGAAACATCAAAAGCTTTTGTAAGTAGATCTGCAAAATTATATTCTAAAGCAATTTTCATTACTTGAATTAATCTTTTCTCATTGCAATCTCTAATAAAGTGATGTCTAATTTCAATGTGTTTTGTTTTAGAATGTTGCACTGGATTTTTAATAATACAAATTGTACTACTATTATCAATATGAATAACAGTGTTTAAGAAATTGTACCCATAGTCAAGAAGTTGGTTTTGAAGCCATAAGACTTGAGCACAGCAACTTGCAGCAGCTATATATTCAGCTTCAGTTGTTGAATTTGCCACACTTGTTTGCTTCTTACACTGCCATGAGACAAGTCTACATCCAAGGAATTGACATCCTCCAGTTGTTGACTTTCTGTCCAAGCTAGCACCAGCATAATCACTATCCGAAAATGCTACTAAGTCAAAAGGAGAGTCTCAAGAATACCATATACCCAACCTTGGTTGTCCTTTGAGATATCTAAAAATTCTCTTGACTGCAGTTAAATGAGAAACCTTTGGAGTTACTTGAAATCTTGCACAAACACAAACAGGGAACATGATGTCAGGTCTAGATGATGTAAGATACATCAAAGAGCCTATCATAGATCTGTAAGTGTGTACATCTACATTCTCTCCATCTTCATCTTTCAGAAGGTGCTTCTCAGAGCCCATTGGTGTGCTTGCCATTTTTGAATCAGCAAATTGAAACTTTCTAAGAATTTCTGCAACATATTTATCTTGAGAGATAAAAATGCCTTCAGATGATTGTTTAATTTGCAAACCCAAAAAGAATGTGAGTTCTCCCATAGAACTCATCTGAAACTTATCATGCATAAGCTTCTCGAATTCTAAACACATTTCCTTCCTTGTAGATCCAAAGATAATGTCATCCACATACACCTGTACTAACAGAAGATCTTTCTTGTGCTGTTTGATGAAAAGTGTCTGATCAATCTTTCCTCTTTGAAATCCATTTTCTAATAAATAGGAAGCAAGTGTTGCATACCAAGCTCTTGGTGCCTGATGTAGGCCATATAGAGCTTTCATTACTCAGTACACTTTGTTTGGATGGTCAGGGTCAATGAAGCCTGGGGGTTGTGAAACATACACCTCTTCTCCAATTGTACCGTATAAAAATGCACTCTTGACATCCATTTGGTAGACTATGAAGCCTAAAAATGAAGCATAAGCTAGAAACAGCCTAATTGCCTCAATCCTTGCTACTGGAGCATAAACTTCATCATAATCTATCCCTTCTTCTTGTGTGTACCCTTGGGCTACTAATCTAGCCTTATTTCTAATAACTATCCCTCTTTCATCCCTTTTGTTCTTAAAAACCCATCTAGTGCCAATCACCTTTTCATTCCTAGGTAAATCAACTAGCACCCAAACCTTTTGAATCTTGAACTGAAGAAGCTCTTCTTGCATAGCCTCTACCCAGCTTGAATCATCTAGGGCTGTAAGAACATTCTTTGGTTCCTTTTGAGAGAGAAAACATACAAATAAACAAGAGTTTGAAACCTCATGTTGTTTTGAAGCATAAAGAGCATCAAGAATCCCTTGTTGGTCTGAAGAGACCAGTTGTCTTCTTGTCTTCACACCAGATTGTACATCTCCAATCACATTATCTATGGAGTGAACTTTGTGAATCCTTGTGTGTGGTGTAGAAGGAACTTGATAAGATGGTAGAAGATTACTCAAATCCACTTCATCTTCTTGGAACTCTGCTTCTCTTAAAGTTGAAGGACCAGCAGTATCTTCAAATGAACTAGCCGTACCTCCAAATGTACTAGCAGTACCTTTATAGATACTAGCAGTACCTTGCTCTGTGTCAGCAGTACCATTAATATTTGAAATATTGAGTTGTTCCTTTGTTCCATCATCCTTTTTGTCATCTTCAACATCTCCTTTAGCTTTACTAGAAGAAGATACATCATTTGTTGAAGTTGATTTCACACCTGAATTTGACCATATTGGCATTGTGCCATCATGTTGACCTTTTTCTAACTCTGCCTCATTTGTTGCTTGTGAACCTGGAAAATTATTAGTTTCTGCAACAAAAGGTATATAATTCATAGAATTTGTTAGATAATCAAGATCAAATATCCATTTTGGTCCTTGGCCTACTACATTGGATTTGTTTTCCAGAAACTCCACATGTAGTTCTTCTTGTACTTTCTCAGTTCTTAAGTTGAAAACTCTAAAAGCTTTGCTAACAAGAGAATATCCAACTAAGAAACCTTCATCTGCTTTACCATCAAATTTTCCTAAATGGTCTAAGGTATTAAGAATTGTCACATGACATCCAAAAGGTCTAAGAAATCCTATTGCAGGAGTTCTACCGTTAAAGAGTTCATATGATGTCTTATTGTGAGGCTGCACAACTAAAACTCTATTTTGAACATAGCAAGCAGTGTTGATTGCCTCTGCCCAAAAGATTATAGGTAGCTTAGAATCAGCTAACATTGTTCTAGCAGCTTCAATTAGTGTTCTATTCTTTCTTTCAGCCACACCATTCTGTTGTGGTGTTCTAGCAACACTATATTCTATCCTAATACCTTTTTCTTTGCAGAAATCATCCATAACTCTATTTTTGAATTCTGTCCCATTATCACACCTAATGACTTTTACTTTCTTGCTTACTAGGTTTTCTATTTCTGTTATGAAAGTCTTAAGAGTGCTTGATGTTTCATCCTTAGACACTAAAAAAAAACCCATGTAAATCTGCTATAGTCATCAGTTATAACAAGACAATATTTCTTATGTTGCATACTCCTTACTGAAACAGGTCTAAATAAGTCCATATGAAGCATAAACAATGACTGATTGATAGAGTTAAAAATCTTGGGCTTACAAGTGGCTTTGTGTTGTTTGCCTTTTAGACAAGCAATGCATGTTTGATCATTTTCAAATCTTTTGTGAGGTAAACCTCTTACCAAACCATTCTTAACAATTTTATTTATGGTTTTGAAATTAATATGACCAAGCCTTCTATGCCATAACATTGATTCATCCAATGTGGCCTTTGCAACAAGACAAGTTAAATCCTTTTTAGGAATAATGTTCTTCATATCAACACTATACATATTGGCCTTTCTAGGAATTCTAAGAAGCACTTGACTTTCATCAGGCATCTTAAAATCCTTAGATAGAACAAGACATTCAGTTTCAGTAAAAAGGACATTGTTCTTTTTGTCACACATTTGTGAAACACTAAAAAGATTATACTTTAGCTCTTGAACATAGTACACATCTTCAAAATCTAAATTTCCGGTTTTAATTGTACCTTTACCAGAAATTTTGCCACGAAAACCACCTCCAAAGGTAACATATCCTCCATTGAAAGCTTCAAAATCTGAGAGATAAGACATGTTGCCTGTCATGTGCCTTGAACATCCACTATCTGAGTATCCTTGATCTTCTTGTTTATTAGTTGAATGTTCCTGCACACAAATAAGAGTGTTAGTTTTCTTTGGGGATCCAAGCCATTACTGACTTGGATCTGCCTCTTGCATCAATATAATTTAATCTTTTAAGGACAGTTGATGCAACATTGGATTTAAGAATCCAACATGCTGAGGCCTTAACAGCATTTTCCCTATTACCCTTAGCAGCAGGGTGAGTAACATGCTTAGCAGAAGTGATTGCTAGCTTTGAAGTCACACCCTTTGGTCTCCAAATTTGTTTGTGGACCACTGCTTTTGTTTGAATGGGCCTTAGAACAGTTTTAGATGCATGTATGAAAGTTGTTTTTGCATCCTTAGCTGTTGATTTTGGGTTTACAGTCCTCAAAGGTCTAACAATACCATTTGTTCTACCCGTACCTTTTATTTGTACTGGCAGTACCTTTTTGTATGTATTAGCAGGACCTTTTTGTCTGTCAGTACCTTTTGGTCCAGACTTGTTTGAGACTGTTCTGGGCTTTGTTCTATGAGTGTTAGAGTGAAAGTGAGGAGTTTGCCTTTTGTAGTTCACCCTATTGTTTTCATACCCAGTTACCCTTTGGTTGCAGAAAGCTGCAAGATGGTCAAAACTATCACATGTATAACAAGCTTTGTTGTAAAAAGCAAAGTCATCACCTAATTGGTTAGACTTGAGGTTGTTCCAATTCCTTTGGTTACCTCTGGGCTTGTTTGTAGTTCTATATTGTTCACAATATCTAACTGGTTTCCTAACAGTCTTAACATTTGACTTAGGCCTGTTAGTGTTGTGATTGACTATCTTAGGAACACTTGTTCCTACTTTCTTAACCAATACAGGTTTAGACATAACCTGTTCTTCTTCATCATCATCACTATCAGTTGTACAATCTTCAACAACTATAGCATCTCCTTTCTTAACAAAGGACACCTTGTCCTGATAAGATAAAGTTTTATCTAAACTTTTACTTACCTTTTCTATCTTAGGACTCTTAGTGGCCTTAGAACCATATTCCATGATTGGTTCTTGAAACTCAGCTAATCCTGTGTGTGCTAAATCAATACCTGGAGGTGAATGAACACCTCTGTATGGTGGGGGGACAGACTTAAATCCAACACCAGAATTAACCTTATCAATTACTTGAGCTTCCCAAAGCTTATTGAATCCATCAGAGGCATGAGCCAAAACATCCACAGATATCTTAACATTTTCTCTTTCATTTTTGTGTTTAGCTAATGAATCATTCAACTCAACAATACACTCATCTCTTATCTTAATGTCATTTTTTAGTATATTGATGTCATTAGTAAAATTAGATTCATTGCTTTTAAAATGTAAGACTTGTTTTTCTACAACACCTAGACCTCTTTTGTGATTAGCTAAATTAAAAAGAGCATCAATTAGCTCTTCTCTATGAGCTTCAAATCTCTTACTAAGGTCTTCATAAGCTTTAATATTAGGACATGATTCAGTACAATTTTGAATAGAATTTACCTCTGAATCAGAATGGGCCATTAGAGCAAATTCATTGGCCACAAGAGCAGCATTTGGTGGTGCTTCCTCTTCAATAGCCATAGAGCTCCAATCATAACCAATACCATCAATAGCCAACATAGCCTTTGGCTCTTTAACAGTAACTTCCTTTCTCCTATCTTGCTTATACCCATGTGTTTCTATTCTCTTGCTTCCTTGGGCATCTACACTCCTTAGCAAAGTGTCCCAACCTATGACAGTTGAAACATTCCACTTTCTTCTTATCAAACCCAGCAGTATCATTACCATTTATGGTAATTTGCTTCCCAGTTCTCTGCCAATGCTTCTTGGCCCTCATGCTGAGCAAAGCAACCTGCCATTTGATGTCCATCTCTTCCAAATCATCACCATCAACCTACTCAAGGTCTTCATGATTTAGAGGAGAACCACTAGATTGACTAGACATGAATACATAGAATGTTGGATCACCAAGTCCTGCAACAGTCTTTTGTGAACTAGTAGAAGGACCACCATAAGTAGCATTAGAAACACCTTCAACTTCTTCTACCTCTTCAGACTTACCAATACTAGGAGATGACAAAAGTGCCACATTCTCAGAACTAGTACCATAAATTCCAGACTTTTTAAGACTTTGTTCAACAATTTTGAAGTTGTTGTACAAATCATTGAGCTTCATTGTTTCAATGTCTGGTTTGTTCATCCAGACAATAACATGAGTATGGAACTCATCGGGTAGACTTCTCAAAAACTTCATGTTGAGATCTTCCTTCTCTGTCTCAACACCCAACACAGCCAACTGACTGACAAGCTTGTGTAATCTTGAGAATAGCTTATCAAGAGACTCATTACTAAAAGCAGTAAAGTTTTCAAATTGTTGCTTTAGTAGTGTCTTCTGTGTCTTTTTGGTAGTTTCATTACCACCAAAATATGCACAAATCTCTTCAAAAAGAGTTTTTGCATCAAGATACTTGTTAAAAGATAGCATCTGTTCACTAGGAATGGTCATAAGCAACAAATTTCTTGCTTTCTGATCATTTCTCTTCAGTATCTTCTCTTCATTTGACACTGGTCCAGTATTTCTTTTCCTAATTGTTTTACCTTCTAGGACAACATCTGAATAGCTTGGTGAAAAAGAATCACCATATATAATGATATCCTAAAGAGTGTAATCTTGGACCATGAAATATTGCTCAATTCTCATCCTCCATAACTCAAACTCATTTGGTTTGATCATGGGCAACTTTGCAGCAACATTTGTTTGAGCATCATGTGCATCCATTTCTGTTTCTTCTAATTCAATTATATCAGCCTGAGCTCTGATACCAACTGAGAGGAATTCGACACACGGTTAAGGTGGTTAAACCTTGTATACTTTGTGTGTAATGATATATTGAGTTTATATGATTAAGTACGCGGAATTTACTTAATCACACTTAGAAGGTTATGTATGTTATGGAAATGGAAGAATTATGTTTGTTACTTAACAATGAACAAAGAAAGTTTATCACCAAACGATTCAATATTATTCAAAATAATATGAGTGATCTTGTGTTTATCACTAGGGTTACAAAGACCTTGAATCTTATGTTTCTAGATTTGTGATATATGTTTTTGTTTGTTCTATGTCTTAACAGATATGAGTTTGTATATTTTCACATGTACATAATCACTAATCTAAGATCTCTTTTATAGTCCAAGAGATCTCTTACAATATTACTTTAAGTCTAATCAACACTTGTCTTACAAAAGATCAAGTCGAGCTAGCGTATGGAAGTTTATATCTCACAAGTTGTTCAAATGAATTAATGCAAGCACATGCATCAACTTGTTGACTGAGAATATATCTAGATATTATTTTTGCATAAGAGTGACTCATACAAATAATATCTTCTTCGATCTTATCCTTGTAGCAGCTCTATGACTCACTGATCAGCAGTACCATTCTCTACTAGCAGTACCTTCTACTTGAACTAGAAGTACCTTCTTGTTCTAGCAGTACCTTGATGTACTAGCAGTACCTTGATCATGAACCAGCAGTACCTTCTTCTTAAAGTATTTTCTTATACTCTAACTTCAGAATATTTAATTCCCAACATTCTTTAACGTTTTAAGTCTGAAAAAATCATTTAAGAGTTTTGTTTCTTTTTCTTTGAATTCGTGTTTTAGTGTAATTACACTTTCTTGGATCTCCTATTTTTGTTTAACAGTTTGATCAAGTTGTTTTCATAAAGAATATAACTCCTTTTTCAATGTTTCTTCCCTTAAATTACGTTCTGTTATGAATGTACGCATTTGACTATCCATTTTCTGCTCACGTTCAGTTAGCTCAAATTTTGCACGTTGTTCATATATGGCCACCTGATCTTTATAGATGTTAAGTCTAGTGGTCAAGGTGTCATCAGGGATAAACACGGTGTTTTCATGCAACTCACAAGTATTATCAACAACAGAAGATGCACTACTTGGTACAACAGTCACGTCGTTGTGATTCACATATTGTTCATATGGAATAACATTACTATTTCCCATATCAACAGTATCTGATTCAACAACATCTGTCTGTTGTACTTTTTTGGGAATCTTCTGTTCATCTACCATGTTATATGTGTCATAAAGCTTTAGTACCTCAGATATGATAGATGCATTGGAAGGACCAGCTTGTTGTGGTGATGAGACTGCAGAAGACAGATTAGCCATGAAGATGGTTTGAGCAGTGGGTTCATCATCAACGTCTAAGTCAAAAGCATCGCAGTCATCAGCTTGGAAGATGTTGGGATCATTTAGTGCCAAGTCCTGAACTGGTTGATCATCCACATCAGCATCAAACGTGTTTCCCTCATCACCAGCAAGAAACAATAACTTTTCTTCATCCAAAGGTGCTCCATTCTCTTGAGCTTGCATCAACAATATCTTATCTTTGAAGTAGTCAGAGTTCTGTGGACGCTTTGGTTGAGTGCAGTTCCTTGCTATGTGTCCTAGTCCACCACAGTTGTAACACTTGGTTTGCCTTCCCTGTCCCTGATTAGCATTCCCAACTCTGTTCTGTATATTACCCCGACCAATGTTCCTTTGATTCACATTCTGCCTTCCCTGAACATTCTGAACCACAACCCTTCCATCCTCCACAGTTGCTTGATTACGTGGGTTTGATGAAGTTCGAAGTTGGTTGTTGGTTTGAGGGAGTGTTGCTCTGAACTGTTGGACAAGTAAAGAAACTTGGTTGGAGAGATTATCAATCATCTTGTCAGTATGAGAATATCCTGAATCCAGTTGGGAGTTCACAGCAGATGGTGGGTGCAACGATGATTGGGCAAATGATGTCTGATTTTGTGGTGAAAAGGGATGGTGATAAACTTGATCAAGTGAGGATTGATTGAGCGGCTGAACATTTGAGACAAATGCAAGAGGATCATTAGATGTTGTTGGATTAAGTTTTTCCCTCAATTGACGATCATAGACAGCATGCTTTTCATGTTGTTGTAAGTAAGCATATAGCTGTTCATAATTAGTCTGTCTCAATCCTTTGTTGAGCTTCACGGCTGTGACAAATCTATCCCACTCGGGTGACATGTTGTTCACAAACTTAGAATTGAGCTGGATATTTGGCATTGTCATCCTGATGATCCTCATGTCATTCACAAGCTTGTGAAATCTCACATAATAGTCAGTGATGTTTTCACCAGGATTCATCTTGAAATGCTCAAACTCATCATAAAACTGAGATTCATGATCTTCTCTGGTCAGATCAGATCCAGGCAGAAGCATTTTGACATTGTCCCAAACAGCTTTGGCTTCAGTGTTGAAGTTGATAAGCTTGTAAACGTCTTTGGGAAGTCCTTGAATCACAATGTTAGAAGCTCTAATGTCTGCATCATAATGCTTCTTTTCCTCCTCATTAAGATCGTTGTAAGTACGTGGCCTGTCGATTCCAAATGTGACAGTTCCATCCTCAGCGGTAGTGACAGCATCTCTAGTGGTGTCCATTTGAAAAGGTCCTTCATCAATGGATTTAAGAATGTTAACACCATTCTCTTTTCCCAAGTAATAAAGTCGTATTCTTTGTGCCCATGATTCATAATCCGTCCTATCAAGCATAGGAGGGCGGGTATCGGACCCGGCAGCTTGAATGTCATCAGAAGGAGTGCTTGCCATGATGTAAACTTGCACGGGATTTTACAATTCTATGATTTAAACCGAAAAATAGATTCTTTCGCGGGATTTTACAAAAATCAAGAATAAACCGTGATTTGATTACTTGAAACTCAAATCGCAGAGACTCAAATCGCAGGAACTCAAATCGCAGAGACTCAAATCGCAGAGATTCAAATCGCAGAGACTCAACTCGCAACAGATTCAAATCGCAGGCTCAAATCGCAACTCACAACCAGACAAAAATGTCACTTTCTTGCGATTTTGTCTTCTTTCCCTTTTCTAGCAAAATACCAAATCGCAGCTCCGAACAAACCCAAATCGCAACCCTGCCTTTCCCTAACCAACTCAAATTGCAACGATGAAAATCTTACCGAGACTCAAATCGGAACGAGGAGCAACTTCAAAACAACACTCGATGAAACACGCTATCCAACCACTAAACTAAGCTTATACAACAATCCTAATCAAGAAAGTACAAACATCTCTCAAGTCTAACCACAAACAAGATCAAACCAAGGTGTTTTCACTAAAAACTATTCGAACCAAAAGAAAACCACAAAACCAATAAAAAAATCCGAGTACCCACAAACCAAAAGATCAAACCAAGGCTCTTGATACCAATTGTAGGTAACACGAAATCATAACATGTATGGGACTTGTGATTTGGCCGATTTATAGAGAGAGAAAGAAGAGAGAAAATGGAACCTTGTAGAGAGAGAAAGTGAAAGAGATTAGATTGAATGAGTGAAAGGTCCAACCCTCTCCTTTGGTGGGAGAGGGTATTTATACACATGAACTACACCCTCTAGTAGGCTATGGACAGGGATGACAGTGGGTAAAGACCCGACCCGACTCCATGGTGAAATGATATCTAAGCTAACATGATTAAACCTACGAGCTACTTAATGCTAATTCATACTCGGGGTGACCGAGTCTTTCATATGAATATTTATATTCCTAACAAACGATCATAAGCTAAAGACCAAGACTTCACTACAACAACTGATCTTAACTTACCAAACACAACTCCTATTTCGTTGCAACGATCCTACATCAACTTTATCATACCAAACTTCATCAATGGAAACTCACCAAGACAATACCGCAACTGATTTGGCAAATGCTTTTGCTTTATTCTCCAAGGCATTAAAAATCAAACAGCATAACAACAACCAATGGATTTCATCGTACACTGACAATACACAGTTATATATGGGTCAAGAAGGACAAATGGTTGAAGTTATTGAGAATCAGCAAGGAAATGCTATGGGTATACAGATAGGGAATCAGATGCAATATGCAAGGCAGTATGCTGGAAACCAAATGGATCAGTTTGTGAATCAGAACGGGGTTAATCAAAATGAGAATTACTGTTTTACGACTACGATTCAGAAACCTACATCTGAAATTCAGAGTAGTGATATTGGTAGAGATTGCAATGTCTATGCAATGACAAAACTTCAAAAGCTCCAGTACATGTTGATGCTAGCCAAAAAGGAAGAGTCGGGTACACCGTTGACTACTGAGGAATATGACTTCATGGTTACAACAAGAGTTAATGATAATGCAACAGATCTCAATGGAAACTTCAACTTGATGGCTAATCAGCAAGAAACAACATCATGCAGTGATTCTGAAATTCCTCCAACTTATGACACAGAACCACTCCATGAGGTACAAAATCCATTTGCTCATGAAAAGCCACATTCTATGCCTCTCGAACCTAATTATGATACATATGTGGGGGAGCAAGTTAATAGCAATGTTAACTGTGAAACTCCATATATGGATCCTAATGAAGTTCAAGCTGCACAAAATGATGCTAATGATGAGGAAACCCGTGCTCTCTTTGAATCATTACTGAATAATTGTCGCATTGAGATTGAAAAAGTGAAAAAGGTCAATCGCGATCTTAAGACCGCGAATGTGAAATTGACCGCTGAGCTTGAGAGGTAAAAGGAAAACGAAAAAGCTTTTGAGTTTAATAAACAACGACAGTCAGAATTAGAAATTGGTTATCGAAATTCCGTTTCAAAAGTAAAACAATAGCAAATCAAGTTTGACACACTTGATGTGAACTTAAACATGAAAATAAAATCCTTAAACGCGGAAATTTCTAATCTGAAAAACCAACTTTCTAAACAAACATCAACTTGTTCTGATCTTGAAAAAGAAAAGAAATAGTTGAAAGCAGATTTTTCAAAACGAGAAAATGATCTTCTTGATGAAATCATTGAAAAACAAGAAAAAATTAAAAAGTTGAAAGATTTGCTTGTCAAAACGGGTCATTCTGCTCAAACAATTCATATGTTAATTAAAGATCCAAACCCGCTTTTGCACACAATGAAGAAAATGGCTATCGGTTGTGAAAATCCTTATACACTCAAGAAAGCTCAGAAAGAACAGAATGTGTTGTATAATGGTAATGTGATATTTGCTAAACATGATCCTCCCACTGTTCGGGATTCTGATGAAACGATTGAGCTTGCCGAAGAGAGTAGAATCAAAATGAGACAAATGAACCCAGAAATTAAACCAATTGATTATAACAAACTTAACATACTTTCTGGAGTAAATTTTGTTAAACAGCAACAAACACCAAAGGTTTTCAAAAAAACCAGTTGTTTCAACAAAACCAAAAGTTGTTTCCAAAAATCTTTCAAACATGGAACAAATGTCCTCTAGCAGCCCTTTTAACACAAGTGAAGCTAGAAGATATTTGGATGATCTTAAAAAGAGAATGGAACTATTTCAAAGTCTTGTTGCATCCAAAACAAATATCAGTATCAACAACTGGCATTCAAGTTTTCATGCAGAACAGAAAAAGATGTTTGACACAGAAATTATTCCTCCACTAAATGCCATCAGTGCGAGAGTACTTAATGTTGAAAATGCACTTTTAAAAGAAACAGCCGACTTTGTCAAGGACCACAAATCCCTGGTTAAGGAAGCTAATGAAAATGTTGAATACATCAAAGTTTTGGAAAACCAACTTGATTCTCTCTTCGAAGCAGCTTTATCGACTGATATTATGTCCATTATTTACCAAACATATTCTGTTGAAGATGATGAAAGACTGCGAGCTGAGACCTCTGCAATTGTTTCAAAATATGAAAATGCTCTTATTAAATTGGAAAAAGAAAATGTGTCCTATTTCAAACAACTTGATCAAAAATCTGAGGAATGCAAGTATGACAAATTGTCGTATGACCGTGCCTATAAGGACATGCATGAGCAAAATGATTTTTTGAGGACTCAGCTGCAAAGTCTAAAAGGGAAGGGTGTGGATACTAAGCTTGCAAAACCATCGACTCAGGAAAAACCAAATACTTCAAAACCGGTTGTAAAACCAAAAATGTCTGTTTCCCAGGTTGTTTCAAAAGTTGATGAGAAAAAAGATTTGTCAAAACCAGTCACTCCACATTCCTTACCTATCAAAAAAATAATATTAAAGATTGATGAAAAAGGTGTTGAAAAAGGAAAATCGGTTGTCGAGGAATCACAAGTCATTACACCTCATCTTTCTAGGAATAGCTCACCGAATGTGACCACAAAAACTGTTAAAGAATCTGTTGGTTCAAACGACATGGTCCACAATCACCATCTAGAAGGAGCTAGAAAAAAGGCACAGATTCGAAAAGACGGAATTTTAGGTACAAAACCTAGGGTGATGAATTCTACAACATTACAAGGCACTGCTAGTAGTAGTAAACCATTACCTAGGAACACTCAACAAAAGACTAGGGATTGGCTTGCATCTAAGAGTAGTGGCGTAAAAGAAAATGTTATGCACGTAGAATGCAACACTAAAAATTCAAATTCCTCTTCGAACAAGAAACAATTTTCAAATGACAGTAGTGACAAAGTTAAGGTTGCTGTTTTAAACCAAAATTTTGAATTTGTCTGTCCTACATGTCAAAAATGTGTCTTTTCAGCTAATCATGATGCATGTGTTGCACAGTATATCAAGAAAGAAAATTTACGTGCTAAGGCACAATCCACTAAGACACCAAATAGAAACAAACCCGTTGATAAGAAGCAAGAGGCTAAGAAACCTAATAGGTGGATCTCTACAGGACGTAGTTTTTCTCAAATAGAGACTTCCGCTGCATCTGAAAAGAAAACAACTCCTAGATCTTACCATAGGTGGATTCCCACGGGAAAAGTTTTTAAAACAGTTGGTCTTAGATGGATTCCCACAGGGAAGATTCTTGATAGCTGCACCACCACAACCGTTGACAGTGAACACCCTCAATGTGAGGAAACATGTACTTCTAACACTGTTATTTGTGCAAATTCTTCTTCTGTGGATGCAGGTACTTGTGAAAGTATTGAGGGTTCATACACCCGATGTGGAAAAGAAGAACTTTATGCCAACATCGCATGTGGAAATCCTTATCTTATTCCACTCTTAACTCCATTTTTACTTGTTCAAACTTAATTCTTCGTTGTGAATATTATTTTTTGGAAAAAAAAGAGAAAACAAAATACAAAATTTGAAAAACCAACAAAAACAAAATACAAAATTATAAAATTTACAAAAATACAAAAACAATATAAAATCAAAAATAAAAATATTCTTCTCACGACATGTCTCTCGTATAATCGATATTCTGTACGTATCTAGAAATGTCATTCAACAATGATACGGACATGTACAGATGCTTGAGCGAGAGTTCATTAAAATGTTTTCCAAAACATGTCGTTTCTCAAAATTTTCTTCATTATGGCTTCGGAAAAACTCAGTTTCGTACCCGAGCTTAATGTAATGGCTTCTAGACACATCAGTTCAGGACCCGCGCTTCAAAGAAAGGAAAGTGCTTAATCAAAACAAATATTTTAAATATTTTTCAAGCACTTATCCTAAAAATCTCTATGGCTTTCGTATACTTCAGTACGAAACCCAAACTTAAATGATGACTTCTGATTATATCAGATCAGGACTCGTATTTTCAACGATAAAACAAAGAATTCTTGAGCACATGATCAAGATTTTTCATAAAGATTTTTCAAAATCTTTCTCAAAATTCTGTGCTCAAGATAACTCCCTCCAAAACTCGATAAAACATGCTTTATTCAAGGGGGAGTATAAAATTATAGAAATCAAAAAGTTCCAAATTCATGCAGATCCGTCTATCTCTCCAAAAGCCTTATTTTAATCTGTTGATATCAAAAATCACGACATGCTATTTTTGAGGGGAGAAGACGTGATTAAAATGTGATCAAAATGTTTAAAGAACGTGGATTGAATCTCAAAAGAGCTCGACTCAGTATTAACCCTCGAATTGACGAAAGTTAAATGTCAGTAATCGAAAAGACTTGTCCGGGACGGGTAATAATTTCAAGCTGGTTATCCAGTAATGTAAACGTGTCTCGCAAAGGACTTGTCTGAGTAGAATGTACCAATTCGAGAGATTATTCTTTGATATGACCGGGACGGGTAATAATTTCAAGCTAGTCTAACTAGTGATGTAAACGTGTCTCGCGATGGTCATATTAATTTAAAATTGATCAATTCAAAAATGTGCAAACTCTACCCAACATGTGCAAATTTATCTTAGAAATGCATGAGCACATGTGAAGGGGGAGTATTTCAGAAAAATGCAAAACTCTCGAAGTGTTAACCAAAATATGTTTTATTCATAAACGCTTTGAGAGATTTTCACAAAAGGTTTTACGGCATGTGATCAACAAATCTAGGATAATCATGGAGTAATCAGGTGATTATGGTTAGGTTATGTCCTATGATCCGCCAGAGCCGGAGGGATCTACCCAAGGACAATTCCAATAGACTAGAATTAGAAGTCCTTAGGTAAGATTGAAAAAAGGAGTAAATGAGAAAGGGAAAGAAGGGGTTGAAGAATGAAAAAGAAAAGTTTAATGAAAGGGTGAAAATAAATAGCCCTCCATGAAAACTTAGGGCAAAAATCGGGTCAATACATCTGCTATCGGTAATCACAAAGTTGATACTGATATTGAAGACAAGACGTCATGGACCCAGTGATGCGCTGCACCACCCCTCCTAGCCACTCAGATATCTCTTAAACAGATATTTGTTTCATTTCTCACGGAGAACGCTTCATAATCTATCGGCCTCTCACTCCGAGAAGTGTTGATATTGAAAAGGTGGCACTCTGCTCTATGCCTCCGACTACTAAAACCAAAAAGCACATTATCGAGTCTAGAGCCATGAGATTCATTAAAATATCTCTTAGGAACACTTCCATTATAAAACATCTGTGTTCGCTAAAAAGGACACAAGGTGTAAAAGAGTCTTAATGAGATCTGCAGATCTTGCCATACATATCATGATGGTTACTTGTTTTAAACGGTCTACAGTCGTGGAGTGATACTTCGGTATACTTCAGCAGCTCACCTGGATTGTGGGTATACTTCGGTATATCTGTTGTAAGCCTTCTTGAGGGCATCCAATTCAGGAACAACCTTTGTAAGGATTAGAGAGGGTTTTCACACTATGCTATTGATTCTCTCAAAGTCTGAGCCTATAAGTACTGGAAATCCCGCCAAGGAGATTCCTTTCACGAATTGAGTCCTTATGAAGTGGGTCTCTACTTGGATTTATCCATAGTAGTGATAACTGTCCCTCACGGGATTAGGACGGCTGATGTGCCCGACCAAGGTGAATGGAATCAAGACATTCATCAGTAAAACAATCGTAGTGGTCGATTCTCAAAGAAAAGTCCACCGTGATCGATTGATAATTTCAACTAACAATATTTATGCAGGTACTGATGTAAGTCCCCTTGGAAAAAGACCATACACCATCATCTCATTCATCATCATCTTCAAATCTGCATGCTCATACCAATATCCTCATCAAAGATCAAGTCATAATGTTCAAGACAAAGTTTCACTTCAAAGTCAAAGATCAAGATGTCAAAGAACAAACTTAAGAAAGAAATGAGGAATACATTAGTATGAAGATCAAAGCTTGAACAAGAAGTATGAGCATGTTGGAGAAAACGCCAAGACAAGATACTTGAAGATTTTGATCGATGACAAGAAAGATCAAAAAGTCTACGATTGAAGATCACATAGCATGAAGGAACGAAGTATCAAGACTATTCTACAACGACACACAAAGTTCAAGACAACGAAGACGAAAGACCTAAATCACTAGGAGCATCATTTGAATGACCATCCCTTAGGGGGAGATTGTTAGTGTCACAACTCGTAATTTCAGGTCATTTTCCAAACCTCGACAATTTACTATTCATGAGTTACTATTCATAAATCACTATTCACCGATCACTATTCATCATTTTTGAAGTCAGTTTGAGACTTTGAAAAGTCGTCAAAAAATTTACTATTCACATGACACTATTCATTCCCGGAGGGAAATCACTATTCATGGGCATCATTCATCATGTCGTAAACTAGGTTTACGGGTATTCAAATGCGCGTAACCAGTTAGGTTTAGCTGTGTATTCATGCATCATCAGTTAAGACACATCATACAGACTAGAGTAGTCTGCATATCATCAGTAACATCATTACCATATCAGTTCATGCACGGGTTTGTGTGATTTTCATTAACGTATGCTTAATTGTTTAATTAACGTTACCACTCAGTCATTTCTACTAACATTATACCCAATACTCCCGACTATGATCCTAATACATTTTCAAACTAATATTAATGATATAGAGATTATATTATTACTTTACCCGGTGTTTTTAAACCAATTGCTACATTTTTCGTTAGGAGCTTATAACTCCGTCAGTTTACGATATTTCAATCCAATAATCATTCTAACACCGATTCATGCCAGGAATATGATTTTACACATTTTACGACTTCTTCAGATATTATTTTTCATCATCGCGATTTATTTCTAGTTAACTCGATACCCGGTAACACCCAATGTACACATAAACTACACTAACTCTTTCAATAACTAGACAAGATCTTTAATTGTCCATCTTTTCCCCATTTTTTCTACATGTGCCGCCCCCAGCCCCCCCCCCCCCCCTTAGCCACCCTAAAACATCACCTTTCAAGCTTAGACTAAACTACAATTAATGCTTATGTTTTCTTGTCCTTTGAATTAATTCCTATAACACATTCCTACACCATTTCATTAGCTAAAAAAAATCAAACACTCTCTCCCTCCCCACTCCATACCCACGGCCACAACAAGAAACAAGGGAGAAATCCATCATTTTGTGAAGTTCAAGTATTAATCTTACTCCATTTGCTATCCTAGTTAAGGTTTTGTGATCAAAACCCTAAGTTATTGCACATTTTCTCATCAAATCACTCCAACAGTGTAAGTAAACTTCAAGAACATCATTATGATCTTTTCATACTTTTATTTACTTCATATGATCATGTATTTTCAAGTTATACTAGTTACTTTTGCAAGTTACTTATGTTTTGATACCATTTTGTTTATAAACTATCACAAACACTAGATCTATAGGTTTCACTAATAATCACATGAGATCCACCAAGGTTGGTGATGTTTAGGACCCCATGACACCCTAATAAGGTGTATGGTAGGATTTGCGAACTTGTGGAGTTGATTTGAGGTGGTATGATCAAGATTAGAACCATAGAAATGAGTTTTTAAAACATATAAATACCTACTGTCCAAAATCGTGTAAACTGGAAAACTCAGTAATTTTTCGTATATTTTGGCCTTCATATTCAGAAATTTCTTTCAAAAAAGAAACCGTGGCCGCAAGAATCACTAAAAACCGACTTATAACGAAGGAGATATGATTTTTCGAAGTTAGGCGACGAAAACTAATTTTCTGAAAATAAGCGTGCTGTTAGCCGAATTTTAAAGGACCAAACGAGGCGTTAGACGTGATCTAGGAGAGCCAAACTACTGAGATTATGTTGGTTCATGTTATGACGAATCCGTGGATATAAAGAACGTAGAAAACGAGCTTATAACGACCGAGATATACACGTTCAAAGCCGACGAACTCTATTCTATTTTGACAGCCCTAATAGAAAGTATTTTCTAAGTATATAAGTTAACATTTTTACAAGTCATTACATTGATAACCGGTTTTCTATCTATTCAATACACGTATGATCAAAAGTCCAATAACACGACACGAAAAACTTGTAACAATGTTTTATTTTCAAGGACGTCAAATTCATTCACTAACACTTAACGTGCACTAATTTGCGACTAGTTTTGCGAGGCCGTTTTGGATATAATTTCACAAGTTATGAAAAGTATTGTTTTGTGACGAAAACATTATATTTGCCAATAGAACACCGAACAAGGATCATGGAGTGTAGTTTTAACATGTTTACGCGAAATGTGGTTTATAACTTAACAAGACGTCAAAATGTATTTTTCGACGATAAACCTTGTTTTCAAAACTTTCGAGTGGTATCGATCACATTCGTGTTTGCATGAGTAAAAACATTTCATTTGCTTACCTTAGATCATATCATTCATGATAGGTCGCGGTTAGGAACCGAGCCTCATCTCATCATATCCATTGTGATCATTGTTGCTATATCATATCAGGTGAGTTTTCATAGCCCCATTTTAAATTGTTTATTGATTTCTAAACTCTCGGGGGAGAATACATTGCACCATTTTTATATGCGGACCAAAGTATACAAACCCATTTACAATGCTTAAGTTACATCATTGCCAATTTAAAGTCCCCTTTTATTTATCATGGACCGTTAATTGTGAGCAAGCGAAGGTGAGTGGATAGATCTATTAAGGGTGACGCCTCCGTTCGGGTTGGTAGCACCAACTGGTCAAACGAACGCATTTCATTTCATACATTCAGAGTGTTTGGCAAAGCACTCCCTTTTGGGGCATTTATATCAGTCTAGCTTCGGGGTCATGAGCTTAAGAGCTAATGTAATATTTTTATGTGACATTTTGTCATACAATTTATACTTGTGGTTTCCGTAGAAGCATTTCATTTACATAAACCTATGAACTCACCAACATTTTTGTTGACCATTTTTAGCAATGTATTTTCAGGTAATTAAGGTATCGCATGTTGGCTTGCATATGGACCTCATGGAGTCGCGGAGTCGACGCGTCTCACTTTATGTTTTATGCACTTATCCATCGTTTGAATTGTATGAACCGGTTTTATGAAAACTTGTTTCACCTTTTGGGACCTAGCTTTATAACTCTGAATGTTTTTAAATAATCAAACGATGTATTTTCTAAATGACACTTTAGGTCGTTCAATATAACTGCAACTTTGGTGCTATGACCAGTCGTGCCCTTGAATGACTTATTCCACTGCAAGTCACGAAATTTGGGGGTGTGACAGATTGTTACCAGAGCAAAGGTTATAGCGAACTAGGTTGTATCATTGACCTTAGTCTATAACTACATCATCATAGCATCTCACAATTTCATCATAAGTGCATATTCACTATACATGCGGTTTCATACATACATCATTTCATCATAACTCGCTTAATGTGAGGAGTTATTTACTTTTATTTCACACCGGTTGTCACACAGATGTCTTCACTCAACCACCCTATTATCATCCTAGCAAACTCGGATATCGAGGACGCTTTTTCATCCACTCGTACACCTACTTCACCACACTCACCATTGTTGGATGATAATTTCCACCTATTTGAGGTAGTAGCACTACCTGAGCCGGATTTAGTAGAGACTACCAGGCATGACATTAGGACTTTTGAGATTCAGGGGATTGCCCTTGCCTTCCCACCACCACCATTGTCATTCCCCATTTCCATTTCCACATATCGGGAATTGGATGACACCTTGTGGATAATACCAAGATCACCGACTCAACAGGAACATCAGCAGATTCCTCAAGAATGGTTTGGAATCTACACTATCTCGGATATGATCGATGCACTACTCCAGACCCCACATCAGGACTCATCCCGACTCCAAGATGCCACAACCCTGGATTCACTCAGAGGAGCACTAGGGAACCCCTAGACTAGACTTATATCTTTACTAGCTTTTACTATTATCCTAGCCACGGGATGTGTGGGATGGTTCAAAGAAACTTGTAGTATTTTGATTGTTGTACAATGAAATCACCAAGTATTGACTTACTATATGGATATGGTTGTGCTATCCATGATATCGGTCCATGTAAGACCGAAATTTTCATTTTAGATATCCACGTGTGTTATGGTTACACATATGACATTTCACGATTTCATCTTGTCGCGCTTTCACCCCACTTATACATGTCATGGTTGCGTATATGTGAGTATGATGATCTTTATCACCTATAAATTCTCATGGTCTCTTATGATGTTGAAGCAGTTAGGTTAAAGCAAGCCACTCCAGACATGACACAAGCCACATCCTTCGCCAAAAATCTTACCCATGAGGAATTTATGGATTGCAACCCCCACACCTTTAGCGGAACTGAAGGAGTGAAGGAAGTTTATAAATGGTTCGAAGAAGTAGAAACAATATTTCGGTGTGGCGACTGCCGCAAGGAAGACAAGGTCAAGTTCGCCACTTGCACTTTTCGGGATCATGCCCAGGAATGGTGGACTAAACATGTTCAAATAGTAGGGGTCGACGCTGCTTACTCAATCTCTTGGGAGAAATTAAGAAGGATGATGACTTTAGAATATTGTTCAAGAAGCGAACTACAAGCACTCAAACAGGAAATCCTCAACTTTACCATGGTAGGAGATGATATTGTCAAGTACAATACTCAGTTTTACGAATTAGCACGATTAGGCCCAACAATGGATGAACCGGAAAGCAAGAAACTTGAGAGGTACATCGGGGGACTCTCCCCTGAAATTCGCATGTTGGTTGCCTCATTAGAACCCGATACCATGCTTAAAGCTATCCATATGGCGATTGAGGCAAAGGAACACATAGCTCACACCCAGGCCGTAGGAAACAATATGGACAACAGACACAAATGGAACAACAACAACAAGAGAAAGTGGGACAACAATCAGGGCAGTAATACTACCCAACAACCACCAAAGCGACAAGAAGTTGCTGAGGCCTATGCAGCAGGCCCGACTGACAAGAAAGGTTACAAAGGTACCCTACCCAAATGCAACAAGTGTCAAAGTCATCATAAACCTGGGTCTTGTCTTAATCCTTGTGGTAACTGTAAGAGAATTGGACATTTGACTAGAGAATGCAAGTTCCCAATCATTGCCGGAAATCAGAAACCTCCAGTGACCTATTTTGGCTGTGGAGAGATAGGACACTACAGGAAGGAATGTCCAAGACAAGGGAATCAAAGGAATGGGAACCAAGGTGGAATAGCTCGGGGAAGAGCCTAGGTCATCGGAGGAGGAGATGGCCAGCACACCAACAACATTGAGGACGACAACCATGTTTAAGCACAAAGAACTTCTGCCTTAGTAATAAACCATGGATGGAACCCGCTAGGGTTGTATTTCTTTAAGTAATCTATCTTAAGTACTTCCTTGTAACCTCGTTGTATCATGTACTCTCTATCTAATGTAATCCCTATCTTTTAGCATCATCACCGTGATCACAATCTTCGTTTATTTCATTTCCTATTTCGATTATACGATTTTCAACCATTTCACAACAACACACCACTATCCTAGAAAGGGGTTAAGTAAGGATTCGTCTCCAACTATAGGCTATTACCATTCCGTAAGGTGTTCCACCCGTCCCATGACCCGTTCAACAGATTTTGTTGCCAGATATCTTAATACCGCTTATTAAAAACTGTCTTACCTAACCCTACTTTAAGCTATTTTACTATTATCTCAGGGAGTTATTTCGCAACATTTTTAAAGCAAGTTAGGTTACTACCGCCTTATAAATTGGCTTTCTGCCATCCTACCAACTATTTACTACAATTTTACCAAACATCACGTTGAGCACCATCTAAAACTTTTGAGAAATACAAGGCTATTTTGACCAAACCAAGCATCGCGTTATTTTCCCTCAATAATACATAGCCTGATCAACTATGTCTAATTCAGGGAAGATTATGCCATGAAGGAAACAATTATCTTTTCAAGATTTCTAACAACAATTTTCATTCAAAACATCCCAAGAAAGAAAAGCTTTGTAAACAAGTAAACTCTTCATAAACATCCTTATCGGCCAACTCTCTCCGAGTACCTATACCACATGTCACTCACTTAACCGTTAAGTTGGATTTTCACCATTGACTTTTCTAGGAAAGGTTTTCTACCTACAAGGAGAAATTCACGACATAAGAAAACAACGAAAAGGGTTTTGGAACCACAAACAAGGACTAGAAATATATAGCAAGTTGATTCGTATCGCAACGGAAAACATAAGACCTCACGAGGCAATCCAAATCACTATCTCTGGCATAGTCACCAAACCTTATCATTACAGAAGTACTAGTTAGACCAAGTAGGACAACGAATCTAAATCAGGATCCAGTTTAAAAAGGATCAAGCAAAGTTGGATATACATACCCATAAGTCTTACCCAGGATGAACCTTTAGGCATTATTCAAACCCCAGAAACGAAACGCTAGACATTTAAACATTCAGGCAGACATACCTACCCGACTACTTTATCCTGTTTGATGCTTCCAATTCAAAGGAATTTTCTTTAAAGAGCGTTTATACAACTCATATACCTTGTAGGAAAGTAATTATCTGATATGTCTGTCTTGACAAATAAATCCTTTATGGTCAGCCTTTAACAAAACTACTGAGCACTAAGAAAAGTATAACACCAAACTGTGCTAAAACATTCCTATCCACATCATGTCAAAAACCATCCATAAAATCTTGGGTCGTATTTGAAGACCAACCACCATACTACGACACTTCATTCAATTAGGATCTTGTGATTGACAAACAATAGCATGGGAAATTTTTGACAAAGGAGATCTAGGGAAAAACTATTAAACAGCACAAATTTTGACAATAAAGACCAAGCACCTTAGGTGAAGAGAGGCTCATATCTTGACATCAGTTATAGCAAGACACAAGGAATCAGAAACCGTTACCGTAGCTTTGTTCTTCGATAACCCATTTTCGACAAACCTACCGTTGTAGGAGTAGTCACGAGACACGTTGTACAAATTTCAAAGGCTCCTGATAAAGGATAGACTATGCACCTCAAACTTCTGACAATCCCCTTAAGATATTTTCTTTCCAATTAGATATACACACGCTCTACCATCTTTAGACCAATGGGCAATTAAGAAAGCTAATGTTGTGGCAGATGCCCTTAGCCGGAAGGAAAGACTCAAGCCTTTGAGAGTCAGACCATTGAGAATGACAATCATATCACCTTTACCATCACGAATCCTCGAGGCTCAAGTTGAGGCACTCAAGGAGGAAAACCGAAAAAATGAAAAACCCCATAGTATGCCAAAGGATACAAATAATTTGGTAAAGAGGTCAGACGGAGTATTATGCTCGGATTGCACAAGTCGAAGTAATCCATTCACCCAGGTTCTGATAAGATATATCAGGATCTTAATAGACTTCATTGGTGGCCGAATATGAAAGCAGAAATAGCTACGTATGTTAGCAAGTGTCTTACTTGTGCTCAAGTAAAAGCCGAATACCAGAAACCATCAGGATTGTCTCAACAACCAGAAATTCCCTAGTAGAAGTGGGAACGTATTACAAAGGACTTTGTCACCAAACTACCCAAAACATCAGGAGGTTTCAGTGCTACTTGGGAAATCGTTGATTGACTCACTAAATTAGCCTATCTCATCCCAATCAGAGAAACTTATTCTATGGACCAACTAATCAGACTTTATGTCAAGGAAATAGCCTCAAAGCACGGTGCACCAATTTCTATCATTCCGACCGAGATAGTCGCTTTACTTCAAACTCTTGGCAGTCATTACAAGATTCATTTGGAAGCAAATTAGACATAAGTATTGCCTATCATCCTCGGACCTATGGTCAGAGCGAGAGAACGATTCAGACATTGGAAGACGTGCTCAGAGCATGTGTGATTGACTTTGGAAATGGTCGGGCTAACCATTTGCCAGTAATCGAGTTCTCTTACCACAATAGTTATCACGCGAACACTTAGACTGCACCTCTTAAGGCACCCTATGGTCAAAGTACCAATTACATAGTGACAGACCAAAATCGGGAGGTCAAGTTCACTGGTCTAGAACGCAATTGTGAAACAACAAAGGAAATGGTACAAGTCAAGAATCAGTTACAAGTAACAAGAGAACAATAGAAAAGTTAGGTCAGTTCAGGATGCAAACTCATGGGGACTAAGTATCCCTAAGTAGTAAACCATTGGGATTCGAGTTGTAGAACAAGCTATGTTGAAAGCCTTGCCTTGGAAAGGCATGATACAATTTTGGAAACCCGGGAAACCGAACCCTTGGTATATTGGACCATTTAAGATTCTAGCTAGAATCGGCCGACTGGCATACAAACTTGAGCTTCCGTCAGAGCTCGGCAACATACACTACCCATTCCATATTTCAAACCTCAGGAAGTGCCTTCCAAACGAATCACTCGTAGCATATTTCATTTCATTTCATTAGAAGAAATTCAGATCGACGATAAGCTTAACCTTGTGGAAGAACCAGCAGAAATTATGGACCGAGAGGTCAACCAGTTGAAGCAGAGTCGAATTCCTATCGTGAAAGTTCGCTGGAATTCTCGAGGAAGTCCCGAGTTTACTTGGGAACGGGAAGACCAGGTGCGACTCAAATACCCACATCTTTTCACCGAGACCACTCCAGAGACCAACATCAACTGAATTCAGGGACTGAATTCCTTTTAGGGTGGAAGACTATCACAACTCGTAATTTCAGGTCATTTTCCAAACCTCGACAATTTACTATTCATGAGTTACTATTCATAAATCACTATTCACCGATCACTATTCATCATTTCACTATTCATCATTTTTGAAGTCAGTTTGAGACTTTGAGAAGTCGTCAAAATTTTTACTATTCACATGACACTATTCATTCCCGGAGGGAAATCACTATTCATGGGCATCATTCATCATGTCGTAAACAAGGTTTACGGGTATTCAAATGCGCGTAACCAGTTAGGTTTAGCTGCGTATTCATGCATCATCAGTTAAGACACATCATACAGACTAGAGTAGTCTGCATATCATCAGTAACATCATTACCATATCAGTTCATGCACGGGTTTGTGTGATTTTCATTAACGTATGCTTAATTGTTTAATTAACGTTACCACTCAGTCATTTCTACTAACATTATACCCAATACTCCCGACTATGATCCTAATACATTTTCAAACTAATATTAATGATATAGAGATTATATTATTACTTTACCCGGTGTTTTTAAACCAATTGCTACATTTTTCGTTAGGAGCTTATAACTCCGTCAGTTTACGATATTTCAATCCAATAATCATTCTAACACCCGATTCATGCCAGGAATATGATTTTACACATTTTACGACTTCTTCAGATTTTATTTTTCATCATCGCGATTTATTTTCAGTTAACTCGATACCCGGTAACACCCAATGTACACATAAACTACACTAACTCTTTCAATAACTAGACAAGATCTTTAATTGTCCATCTTTTCCCCATTTTTTCTCCATGTGCCGCCCCCCCCCCCCCCCCCTAGCCACCCTAAAACATCACCTTTCAAGATTAGACTAGACTACAATTAATGCTTATGTTTTCTTGTCCTTTGAATTAATTCCTATAACACATTCCTACACCATTTCATTAGCTAACAAAGATCAAACACTCTCTCCCTCCCCACTCCATACCCACGGCCACAACAAGAAACAAGGGAGAAATCCATCATTTTGTGAAGTTCAAGTATTAATCTTACTCCATTTGCTATCCTAGTTAAGGTTTTGTGATCAAAACCCTAAGTTATTGCACATTTTCTCATCAAATCACTCCAACATTGTAAGTAAACTTCAAGAACATTATTATGATCTTTTCATACTTTTATTTACTTCATATGATCATATATTTTCAAGTTATACTAGTTACTTTTGCAAGTTACTTATGTTTTGATACCATTTTGTTTATAAACTATCACAAACACTAGATCTATAGGTTTCACTAATAATCACATGAGATCCACCAAGGTTGATGATGTTTAGGACCCCATGACACCCTAAGAAGGTGTATGGTAGGATTTGCGAACTTGTGGAGTTGATTTGAGGTGGTATGATCAAGATTAGAACCATAGAAATGAGTTTTTAAAACATATAAATACCTACTGTCCAAAATCGTGTAAACTGGAAAACTCAGTAATTTTTGGTATATTTTGGCCTTCATATTCAGAAATTTCTTTCAAAAACGAAACCGTGGCCGCAAGAATCACTAAAAACCGACTTATAACGAAGGAGATATGATTTTTCGAAGTTAGGCGACGAAAACTAATTTTCTGAAATTAAGCGTGCTGTTAGCCGAACTTTAAAGGACCAAACGAGGCGTTAGACGTGATCTAGGAGAGCCGAACTACTGAGATTATGTTGGTTCATGTTATGACGAATCCGTGGATATAAAGAACGTAGAAAACGAGCTTATAACGACCGAGATATACACGTTCAAAGCCGACGAACTCTATTCTATTTTGACAGCCCTAATAGAAAGTATTTTCTATGTATATAAGTTAACATTTTTACAAGTCATTACATTGATAGCCGGTTTTCTATCTATTCAAGACGCGTATGATCAAAAGTCCAATAACACGACACGAAAAACTTGTAACAATGTTTTATTTTCAAGGACGTCAAATTCATTCACTAACACTTAACGTGCACTAATTCGCGACTAGTTTTGCGAGGCCGTTTTGGATATAATTTCACAAGTTATGAAAAGTATTGTTTTGTGAGGAAAACATTATATTTGCCAATAGAACACCGAACAAGGATCATGGAGTGTAGTTTTAACATGTTTACGCGAAATGTGGTTTATAACTTAACAAGACGTCAAAATGTATTTTTCGACGATAAACATTGTTTTCAAAACTTTCGAGTGGTATCGATAACATACGTGTTTGCATGAGTAACAACATTTCATTTGCTTACCTTAGATCATATCATTCATGATAGGTCGCGGTTAGGAACCGAGCCTCATCTCATCATATCCATTGTGATCATTGTTGCTATATCATATCAGGTGAGTTTTCATAGCCCCGTTTTAAATTGTTTATTGATTTCTAAACTCTCGGGGGAGAATACATTGCACCATTTTTATATGCGGACCAAAGTATACAAACCCATTTACATTGCTTAAGTTACATCATTGCCAATTTAAAGTCCCCTTTTATTTATCATGGACCGTTAATTGTGAGCAAGCGAAGGTGAGTGGATAGATCTATTGAGGGTAACGCCTCCGTTCGGGTTGGTAGCACCAACTGGTCAAACGAACGCATTTCATTTCATACATTCAGAGTGTTTGGCAAAGCACTCCCTTTTGGGGCATTTATATCAGTCTAGCTTCGGGGTCATGAGCTTAAGAGCTAATGTAATATTTTTATGTGACATTTTGTCATACAATTTATATTTGTGGTTTCCGTAGAAGCATTTCATTTACATAAACCTATGAACTCACCAACATTTTTGTTGACCATTTTTAGCAATGTATTTTCAGGTAATTAAGGTATCGCATGTTGGCTTGCATATGGACCTCATGGAGTCGCGGAGTCGACGCGTCTCACTTTATGTTTTATGCACTTATCCATCGTTTGAATTGTATGAACCGGTTTTATGAAAACTTGTTTCACCTTTTGGGACCTAGCTTTATAACTCTGAATGTTTTTAAATAATCAAACGATGTATTTTCTAAATGACACTTTAGGTCGTTCAATATAACTGCAACTTTGGTGCTATGACCAGTCGTGCCCTTGAATGACTTATTCCGCTGCAAGTCACGAAATTTGGGGGTGTGACAGTTAGCATTGATTAAAGTGATGGTCATTTCGTATTTAATAACTTTGTAATGTGTCATGTATGGTGTATTAGTTATAGATAGTCAAGGGCTTCATGGACTTAAATCTAATAGGCTACAAGTCATGTTACAATAGTCCAATGTATTGTCCATGGAACAAAAGCCCAACCGATCCATAGAAAGCCCACTAGGGCATCACTCTTGTATCTATAAATACACACTCCCTACCTCATTTGTATGTGTGCATTAGAGAGGTAAAGGTGAGAGTGTGTGTGTGTTGCTTGTATTCTTTCTCTCCATCTCTTTCTCTCTCTCTCTAATCTAATAGATATACATTTGGCATACATATTCTCTCCATCTCTATTGTACCACTCAATCTATATATTCTCTCTTGTCTTTTGAGTATCATTCATATATTAGTTTTGTGTGTGATAAAGTATTGTTCTAGTTCTTTAACAGGTATTTTAATAATATCATTAATTATATGTGCTGAATTGATGTATTTATGCATTAAATAGTTGTAAACATAGCTTTAAAATTTGTAATGCTTAAAAACCACCAAAAAAAATTCCATAAGTGACAAGTAGGTAGTCTTAAATGTTTTTAAGTCTTTCTTTTATATAAAGTCCCAAATACTTTATATAGTAGTATAGAAGTATAGATAAAGATACACTGGTTTCAAGAATGAAGTCCAAGAAATTAAATACTTGAAAAGTTCACCCAATTTGCAAAAAACTACAAAATAAAAACATACTAAAACAAAGGCCCGTGTTATCCTAACACCCCCTATAGGGGGTGTTTCCAATGATTGGACGCTGCCGCCGGTGGTACTATCTGCTTTACGGAGTTATATATTTGACTAAAATAAGGGGGCCCCCGCATAGTAAGGGGTGTTCCCTTAACACAACCCTAAAACAAATTGAAAGGGGTACACTATACAAACCCCCCTATGATGTCAAATCAGGGGGTTTGGTCAAAGATTCTGCTTGTCCCCTATTTTTTTCAGTATAACACAATTTTTTGTCAGTTTCTGTTCCGTATTTCTGACAGTTTTAAGTGTTTGACTTATTAAACTTTATATTTTCTGTTCCGCACTTTCATGTTTATATTTTTTTTTATATAAACAAAATTATAAGAATAAAAAAAATAAATAAAAAAAAAGGCAAAAAAAACAAAAAAGGGGAGGGGGGGGGGTGCCCTTTGTATTTTTTAAGAGAGAGAGAGAGAAGGGGGGGGGTTGGATATCACGTCCCAATTGAAATCACGATGAATGTATGTTAACACGTGACATTCACCTCCTGTAAAATGACTGCATCCAACCTCGTTTCAAACATTTCGTAAATTTGATGAACAATATGGTAAGTTTAGTTATTTAGGTGAACATTTTAATAAAGTTTGGTAATATTTTTTTATATTAACCCCTTGTTTAGTGACGTGACAATGATCAATAGGTAGCCAATTTTCAGATTAACCAGAGTAAACAGTCTTCAAACGTTCAGTAACTTGCATGAATATTACGAAAAGTTCAGTAAATAAGGTTAAAAATCTAAAGTTCATTCACCCGTGAACAGATACTCCAACGGTTTTAAAATAATTGTCCCCGACAAAAAATATACAGTTTAAGAAAAACATAACTATTACTGATTTTTTTTCTTACCTTTTAGCAGAATATCAGTTTTACACTTAATTAATTAGTTATTATTTTCTTTACAGTTTGAAATAATTTTATATGTACTTTTATTAGGTGGACAATTAATCTTAAAAAAATAAAACGTCGACCGTTAAAAGAAAGAAAAAAAAATCCCATGAGTGAAATAGTCAAAACCAACCAACACGTCCCTCATTAACAACAAGTCGGCAAACAACAAATCATAAATAAACCAGCCCCAAATTCCTCATTTTCTCCCCAAAAATCAATCAAAGACAATGATTTACCTATTTTACAGCGTGTTACTAATCGAAATGTCCACTATCTTACTGCTTTTATTCAAAACACCACTCCGTAAGCTATTAATAATCAGTTTAGATCGAGCCAAGAGAGGACGTGCACCGTTGGTTGTTAAATCCGTTGGTGCAACTGTTTTTATTATTATGATGTACAACGCTTATAGTGTTACTGAGATTCAAAGCAGGGCTGTTGAGGCTGCTGCTAATCCTACTGATCAGATTCTTTTGGCTTATAATCTACTTGAAGCTTCACTTATGGGTATTTTTTATTTAATTTTTTTTGGGTTTATTAATTTATTTGATTGATTGGTTTTTTGTTATTTTAGTAGTGATTCTTGTGTAATTATATGAATTTTTATTGTTTATTTGTGTGTGAAATTAGGGGGGTGTTTGTTTCGGCTTATATAGCCGGCTTATGGCTTATTTGGTTTTGGGCTTGCGTTTCATAAGCTCACTTTTTGTGGCTTATTTTGAAACTTTCCGGCTTATATAAGTTTATTATGACATAATAGGCTTATATAAAGTTTTCAAAATCAGTCACAGAAAGTGAGCTTATGAAACATAAGCCCAAAACCAAATAAGCCATAAGCTGGCTATATAAGCCGAAACAAACACACACTATTAGTGCTTTTAGTGATTAATACAATATCTTACATGTTTGATATATCATTTTGTACTGATTATTATGCTTGTTGGAATGATCAATTTGAATAAGCTACTTATACATGTGTTATTTGCTTATTGTGTTTTTTATGCTGCATAGATGTTTTGGATTGTTTATCTAATCTGCTTACTAAATTATTTCTGCAAGATATATCATATTTTGATTTATTGCAACAACGAGATCATTAGCTGTTTTCATGTCATCATAGTGGATTGGTGGAGTAATTATATTTTTGTTCACATTAATCTTAATTACATGTTAATAATTACCATAGTTTGGTATATATGTATCTAAATTGATATTAGCTCTGTTTGAGTTTGTATTATAATGTTGGTTTGGATGATTTGATCTTTGTACTTGTTATCATAAATAAAAAAAAAGGGTTAGAGAAACAGCACTTAATAGGGTGGCCAACGAACAATTAATGTGATTTCACTGTGAACCCGTAAAATTTGAAGTTGTAGCATTGTGCTATTGTGTGTCTTTTTAGTACACATTTGTCGTAAAATATAGATATATAACTGTGATTTGTTACACATATGCACTTCTTTTTAAGTCAGGGGGTGTGTTAGCAGTTGGATCAAGTGATCGCGGGAGTTAATGGACGTCCCAGCCGATTTTGGAAGGGAAACACGCTATACATTGTAGTTTGATAAACCCTGTTAATCCACTTGAACTGGATAAACGGATAATGTCTTTTTGAAAGAGCTTAAAGTAGCTTGTTCATACAATTTTTCTTAAATAGTAGTTTGAAATTTAACTCACGGATATTAAAACTGGCAAGTGTTTTTATCTATTCTAACCTCTTCATGGCTGTTTTAGATATCTAATGATCCGTGAGATAACTGCTAGTGTTCAACATGGTGGTTAGGATGATCCGAGTCTTATTTGGGTTTCTAGTGGACCTTTCCTTATGACTAAGTTTGGGTTAATTCTTTCATTATTAAATGCAGGATTCTCGCTTTTCCTGGCACTGATGATAGATAGGCTACATAATTACATCAGAGAACTTCGCATACTTAGAAAGACCTTGGAAGCTACAAAGAAACAAAACCGGACAGCTGAAGAAACCAAGAACTAAAGAAGGAAGAGCATTCACAAACAAGCAAGCAACATCACAAGTCCATCAAGTCAACACAATTCGTACTACTACACAACCACCAAAGTCATTGAAGTTTAAATTACACCAAGCTACTGTTGTTTCTTGTAAAAGTTTCTACAAGTTTCAAGAATATTCAGTTATTTAGGATTCAGTTAGAGAAAGTAAAAGTAGCGGTCGAAGTAGTGTAGTTTGTATCTTGTATAAATAACAGTTGTACTTCACCATTTCATTTCAATGACAGAAAATAGCATTTTCCTGCCAAAACATTCTCTCTCAATTTCCATTCACAATATGGTATCATAGCTGATCACATCAAATCGTGATCAACTCAATGAATCTAGGTTGATAATCTAACCGGATTCATCATCAAGAAACAGTTAATTGAACTAAAAGTTAGTTAAACCTCCATAACCATCAAGCTCACTCAATACTCAGTTTCTTCACTAATTAAATCAATCAAACAATCACTTCCTCACAATTTCTCTGTTTTTAACCATCAAAATCACTCAAATCATTCAAAGATCACCATTAACAGATCACAGTTACTCTATTTCTTTAGCTGTAAAAGTCATCAATAACTGATCATAATCACAATCACAACTCAATAACCAACAAAATGAGTAAAGGAAGTGATACTGCAACAACATCAGTGGGTGAAGAATCATCAATAACACCTGATCATCCATTGTACCTTCATCAAACAAATCATCCAGGGCTAATTCTGATATCAAATAAGCTAACAGGTTCAGACAATTATGGTTCATAGAGGAGATCAATGATGATAGCTTTGAATGCAAAGAAGAAGTTGAAACTAATTACTGGAGAGTACACAGAACCAGGTATAAACTCTTAACACAAGAGCTTTGTGGGAAAGAAATAATGATATGATTATATATTGGATTCTGAATGTGGTTGTTGAACAAATCAGTAACAATTTGAATTTTGTTAGTGCTGCATCAAAGCTGTGGTTTGAATTGCAAGATCATTACTCACAAATTGATGGTGTTTATCAGTTAACACATGATTTGATTCAGTTGAAACAACTTAATTGTGTTGTTGAAGTGTATTGCCAAAAGCTAAAAGGATTATGGGATGAACTTGATGCATTGGAAGCACCACATTTGTGCATTTGTCCATGTAACTGTGGGAATGGTAGAGAAAGTGATGAAAGGGATCAAAGGAAAAGATTAATTCAATTTTTGATGGGATTAGATTAAAGCTATGCTAATATCAGAGGTCAAATTCTGTTAATGCAACCTCTACCATCAGTTGTGAAAGCTTGTAGGATGGTTAGACATGGGGAGAAGGAAAGAGAAGGAATTCTCTCTAAGCCAAGCCAAACACTCCTTCAATTTTCTTAAATAACCAAAGGAATTACACAAATGCATCAAGGTACTCAAGGGGAGTCTTCTTCATCAACTGAAAGAAGATCTACCTTTAAGAAAGGGATTTACTGCGGTAATTGCAGCAAACAGGGGCATACAAAGGCTGAGTGTTACAAGCTTGTTGGGTATCCCACTAGTCATCCACTACATGGAAAGTTTCCAGCCAAACTCTTGATGGAAATTTAGTTGAATGATATAGTCATACTTTGGAAATGGGTTTGGAGGTATGGAGTGTACACCCATTAAGTCCCTGATTACCCTGACTCTAACAGTGGTTGGGAGTAACTCATCGGAAGGTTCATTCCTTCAGAGAGTTACTACTGCTAGTACTATGTTAATACTGCTGGAGCAGAGTTACTACTGCTAGTACTAAGTTAGTACTGCTGGAGCAAGTTACTACTGTTAGTACTAAATTAGTACTGCTGGAATAAGTATGTAACTGCTTTGACCTATTCAAGTGGCAGTTAAAACTGCCTTTATGGCCACGTTTAATTGGTCATGTAACCACTATTGGCTATAATGGGGATAATTATGAGGCGATTAATGGGCTGATTAATCCTCATAATTCCATTTGACTAGCTATTAGTATTTTCATATAAATTGGAAATCAATTATGCATGAGAAAAAAACAACAGAAAACATAAACACTTTGATGCGCAAGGGTTATTGATTTGTGCCTAATTCAATAACAAACATTTGGTCTTATCCCAAGTAGATATTCGTGATACCCAGGCAATAGGGTCGAATAGTTTACTTTGGAAAGTGATAACACGATTCCAAGTGATATCTGGTAACCATTCATTGGTACGTAGTTAGGTCATTGATTATCTTCACCCTGTTCTCGGCTCACCACACCCAACAACTCTCACCAAAACAGTCAACTGATTCAAGGAGATGGCAGAAGAATATGCACTTCTTGCTTTCAAGCATGGGTGTGGTGTATGTTCTGAGCACTCCTATTCCTAATGATAGTGATGATACTACTGTGGAACAAATGAGGAAAAGGAGCAAATGGGAGAATGATGATTACATTTGCAGAGTTTTAATCCTCAATGGTATGTCTGATTCTCTCTTTGATATTTATCAGAATGTTGAATCTTCCAAAGAACTATGGGATTCCTTGGATGCCAAATATATGGCTGAGGATGCATCAAGTATGAATTTTCTTGTAAGTAATTTCACAAATTACAAAATGACTGATTCAAGACCAGTTATAGAACAATACAATGAACTTCTTGGTATACTTGGAAGGTTTACACAACATAAAATGTGTTAGAATTTAATAAACATGACTACTTCATATATTAAACATATAATCATCACACACATGCGGAAGCGTAGGATCTATTTTAACACATAAAGAATTAACCAAATAATAAAGTAAACGTACCTTTGATTCTAGCTAAACAAGAATCAACTTTAATAATCCTTCAATCAAGATCAAGAACCCTAATTAGGGTTTATAATTGGATTAACGAATTACCCTTTACTATTTTTTAATTCAACCTAAGATGTAAACAATAGTGTGTTTAGACCACGTTTTTGTACACACGTACTATAACCGAATTAATGTAAATGCTAGTTTAATAAAACACAAAACAATTTTGTTTTTGGAAAAACAAAATTCGAACACCTCTTGAAGGTTTTGGCCGATTGAGACACAAGGGAAAGAGAAAAACACTTTTAGGGTTTAGTGTGTGTACAAAAGTTACAAACAATGAACCCTTGTGTTTGTTTATATAGGATGACAAAACTTTGGGAACAAGTTAGGGTTTGGGTTTAGGAAACCCATTGCCGATCGGATCTTAACCCACAAAGGGGTTCTAGATCTTTCTTGTTCTCTATTTTCCATCTATAGTCCTTTCCTTTTATTATTTAACGACCGTTAGTCAATTACCATTAATTACTTAACGCTCGTTAGTCATTTTGTGTAATTAATAATTAAATATAACTTTTTATATTAAATTATTAAACATTAATTCTTCATACGTAAACTGTGCAATCCCGTGGTCTCGAGTTCGATTCTAGACATACAAATATTATATATTGTCCATAAAACTAACAGCTGTCACTTGGACATATCTTAACATTGTAATGACATTGGTTAGCGTCTAGCAACACGTCAATGCCCCCAGTATAACTCGAGTAAGGTCTCATGGAAAAACCTTTTGATGATTCATCATCATTGTGGAAAACTAGATGGGGGGTGTTGAATAGTTTTACCGGTTTTTAATTTGTTTCAAAACTTTACTTTTGAAAAACCTTGATTCGAATCTTATGTGTAATCAATCAACACCAATATGAACACTACACTATACTATATAATATAAACAATGAATGTAAAGAGAAGAGATGGAAAGATCAAACCGGGAAACAGAGATTTATAGTAGTTCGGTCACGAAGCTCTTCTTCGCCCTACTCCATTCCTCGAGTACCACACTCGAGAGTTTCAAGCACTATGTCAACAAAGCTCCCTTCAGGCGGAGAAAACCATACAACGTCGTTTATCCTATTTTCCGACACTAAGCTAAATATCGAGGGCTAATCATAGCTAGCACCAATCTACCACGATCCACCAGATCCTTTCTACTTCACACAATCAATACACTATATTCAATCTACCCGATCTACCCTTGATCCACGTGATCAACACACAAGCCCACAAGCTTCAAGAGATCCCCAAGATCTCACAAGATCACAATGATCAACTCTCACTTGACTCAATCTACCCTATCTACCCTTGATCAACACACTAGCTCACATGCTAAGAGAGATATTCAATATCTCTATAAGATCACAATGATCTTCTCTCACAAACTCTCAAAAGAAAAATGAACTTGATGTATACAAAGATACAACAAGTATGTAACAAGTGTTACAAGTGCTCTAACTACAACTACAACACTTTGTATCTTCTTTGATACATTGTGTTCTTCTCTTGCACTAGAAGAGGAATGAAGGTGATCTCTAGGTTGAATGATTGGATCACTCTTTAAACAAAAGAAAACTAAACTAAATGATCAAGAAGAAAAGATGTGGTGAGAGTATTGAACTCAGAAAATTCTGTGTCAAAAAAGGATGCCCAAAAACTGTGAAGAGGGCTGGTATTTATAGGCAGAAAAATTCTAGCCGTTATGTGTACACGGTACCACTAAATCACCTACGGTACCAATAAATTTAGTGGTACTGCGGTACCGTGCCAGACAAAAACGCTCCTCTTTTTGTCTTTAGTGGTGAAAATTTATTTGGGGAAGTTTGGAGCTGATTTTGGGGGAAAAATAGCTGTTATGTTATTTGAACTTATTTTTCCAATAAAACATTTCTTAATTATTCAAAAATAACTTGTAAAGTATGTTTTTGAAAAAATATTTTGTCACATTAAAAATATGAAGTTTTAAACACAAATTCACTTCTTTGATCATTTGTCAAGTTGTAAATTTGTTTGTGCATACCTAGAGTGATTTGCGTAGAAATGAGATCTTTCGACTAAAAACTTGTTTACGTTAATTTTAACGTAAAGTGTTTTCACATTTTGTCATCCTCAAAACGTGAAGTTATCGAAAGATATAAATAACGTTTTTAGAACATTATTTGCATCAACAATCTCCCCCTTTTTGATGATGACAAAACCTAAACTCATTTTAAGTTAAAATTAATTTTAACAAGTTTGTAATGAGTTTATATCCCATTTCTCCCCCTTTTTGTCGAAGCAAAAAGGTTGCTAAAGCTCCCCCTTGATGTATACTCCTCCTCGTTTGGAGGACACCAAGGAATCGAGCAATGGTTCTTGCTACAAAACAAAGTTAGATGACAAGTATACAATATCTAACATGTAGCAATCACGAAAAATATCCAACCACAAATAAAAAAAAATGACTAAGTAGCCAAGCACCAAAAAAATAAAGCCAACACTTAAAAAGCCCATTCATTCATAAAAATAAATGTCATACATAAGTATGACTACAACAACAAAATAATGAAAACAAACTACAAGAAGCATATAGAAATCTTAAGTGTCATGAGGCCCTAAGATTTGCTTTGATGACAAAAGGGATCCTAAGCTTTTATTTTGGAAACTAAACAAGAAATTGTTTAGTTGTTTGGGCTATTGGTTGGTGGAGGAGGTGGTATGATGGGTCCTTGTGGTAGTCTGAGGAGGTGTTCAAGGTAGGAGAACATAAAGTTCAACTCATCCCTAAGGTTGAAGATGAGGTTTCGGTTGTGATGACAACATGCACAACTCAAGCTATGTGGCTCTAAAGGATAAAAAATGGGATGACCCATTAGTGGTTGTGGTGATGGAGAGGCGGAAGATGATGATATGTTGGACCCAAGCTCAAAAGGAGTTGTTGGTGAGAGGGTGAAGGTTAGTGCAAATGGTTGAGGAGGACTAGGTGGAGGTAAAGGTGTGGTAGCCCTAATGGTGGAAGATGATGATGAGGTAGGCTTAGTTGAAGTGGCTTTTGATGGAGCCAAAGGTGTAGAGATTGATGCGGTTGAATTGGTTGAGGGTAGTGGTGTGTGAACATCTTCATCATCATCCAATGTAAGATCAATGAGAAGTATCTCATTGGATGGTTTAATGTTTAGCCTAGGTTTCTTTGCTTTGTGAGAGGTGGTAGCCATGGTAGAAGACATGGTGAGTTTATGATGAGTGTGGAATGGTGAGGAAGATCAATGCATGATAAGGGCTTAAATAGCCAAATCAAATCATGCAAGGATGGATAGGATGGTGAGTTTAGGGATTTGGGAATGTTGGAATCATCATAAGTTTGCAGATTCTGAGGAAAAAAGGTCAAAAAGTGGAAGCAAATAGTTAAAAACATCTTCCCAGAGGACGGTACCACTAAATTTAGTGGTGCCGTGACCTGCAGTTGACATTTTTTTCCAGTTCTGCAGGATCTAGGCTGCCTAAATGGGTAATCCTAGGGAAACTATTTGCAGCAAATCCTATTGCCTCAATTCACTAAAGAATAATCACATAGTTTTCCTAACACTAGCCACAACTAGCAACTAATAAGATCATGTGATTATCTAGAATTAGGCTACTATTAAGCATGCAATATTTCAAGTAATATGATCATCTAGTGCATGCAAGAAAAATGTAAAATAAAGGATATGAACTAGATAAAGCTCATAAAAATAATTAAGCATTAAGCTTGATTAACTAATCTAAGTTACCAATGCCAAGTAAGAAATACTAAGTTAATTCAAACTTGTTAATATTAGATGGCCGTAGCCAAGACCCCATTTATAATAGTTTAATACTACTTGAGTTAGTGATACTAATTAAGTTAGTATTGTCTAATCTCTTGACTTCCCCAACTTCTTAATCTTGTTCCCGATCCCCTTGAGCGCTTTTCCAATAGACTTGAACCCCCCGATTGTTTGCTCATGCATGGACACTTGTCGGTTGTACATCGTTGTTTGCCTTCTCATCACCGCACTCAAATTGGTGTTGTTATAAGGAAGGTCGGTTGTTGGTGTGAACGGTGACGTGTCAAGGTTACGAAAGAAAGTGTCGGGAGAAGGAGTACGAGTACGTGACGTTCCTTCTTCGTTCACCTCATCATCATCCTCATCCATAGGTTGAGATGACGATCCATGATCGAAGGAGGAAGACGAGAAAGTAGCATCGGAGGTGGATTTACGACCACGTTTAGCCCCTTTGTCACTACGTGGCTTAGTACGGCGTTGTGGTCCACCAAGAGGTTTCATAACGGGATTAACAAGAAAGTAGTCCCCATTATTGAGATGTGGGTAATTTGCCATAACCCAACGGAATAGACGAGTAAGCAACATACCATATGGCATGAGCTTATCGGTCCAACTGTGAATGTTTGCCATTCTTTTTGCCATGTAGTATGCGAGGTTGTATGGCTCCTCAATACTAAGGCAATAGAGCATATGGGCAAGACTTGTTGGAACATGATCCCAGTTGCCCGCAAGACACAACACGTTTTCACGCAGAAGGAGTTCCCAACTTTTGAGGCCGGGAAGAAGTTCTTTTAGATAGATGCGATTGGGGTCGAGATGAACTATAGAACCATCACGCTTTTGGTGCGTGTTGGCGACTAGAGGGATTTGGACGTGTTATTTTATGCTTTGAAGGTCGGGGACTTCGGTACAATATGGACCTTCACTTTCAAGGTGATAGTGAAGTGACTCTAAAGAATGGTCTTCTGTGTATGCACATTGACCATATGAAGGAACACCGAGAATGTCACCAAGCTCGGTGATGGACAACATGATATTTTGGTTTTGGATCCAAAAATCAAGGAAGACATTACCCTCAAGATCATTGAAGGTACGGATACGACTGTAGAATTCGAGAAAGAAACGAGGACAAATTTGATCATTTATTTTGGGGTTAATATACAAAGATGTTACTAAAGTTTACCCAAAATGTTCACCTAAGTTACTAAAGTTTCAAATGTTACAAAGAGGTTACCCATGTATACGGGTTTGTTAAATATGTTACTGAACATTGTAAACATTGACATTTGTTAGATGTTAAATACAAAACAGTCCTTGTCGTTAGTCGAGCGTCACGGAATTAGTCCCTAGACCACTATTTCTGTTAGTTTGACCGTTTTTTCGTCACGGAATTAGTCCCTAGACCACTATTTCAGTTAGTTTGACCGTTTTTTCGTCACGGAATTAGTCCCTTGACCACTATTTCGGTTAGTTTGACCGTTTTTCTTACGTTTTCGTTAGTTTTCTTATGTTTTCTTACATTTTCGCCTTTTTTCTTAACTTTTGACACATTAAGCGACCTTTTTCGAAATTAATTTTTTTACAAAAATTAATTTTTTTTTCGAAATTAATTTTTTTAGAAAAAATAATTTTTTTTCGAAATTAATTTTTTTTCGAAATTAATTTTTTTAGAAAAAATAATTTTTTTTCGAAATTTATTTTTTTTCGAATTTTTTTTTTAAAAAATTAATTTTTTTTAGAAAAAATAATTTTTTTTCAAAATTAATTTTTTTTTGAAATTAAAAATAATTTCGAAAAAAATTAATTTCGAAAAAAAATAATTTTTATAAAAAAATTAATTTCGAAAAAAATTAATTTTTTTAGAAAAAATTAATTTTGAGAAAAATTAATTTTTTTCGAAATTATTTTTAATTTAAAAAAAAAATTAATTTTGAAAAAAATTATTTTTTCTAAAAAAATTAATTTTGAAAAAGGTCGCTTAATGTGTGAAAAGTTAAGAAAAAAGGCGAAAACGTAAGAAAACTAACGAAAACGTAAGAAAAACGGTCAAACTAACCGAAATAGTGGTCTAGGGACTAATTCCGTGACGCCCGACTAACGACAAGGACGGTTTTGTATTTAAAATCTAACAAATGTCAACGTTTACAAAATTCAGTAACATATTTAACAAACCCGTATACATGGGTAACCTCTTTGTAACATTTGAAACTTTAGTAACTTAGGTGAACATTTTGGGTAAACTTTAGTAACATCTTTGTATATTAACCCTTTATTTTGTATAAACAATCAAATTGGATAGTAGGAAAGCATGCTTGGATGCCATTCAAAGGAACAAAATACGCATCGACTACACAACCTTCGAGTATATATCGATGTTGGACTCTAAGGAGATAAGCTTTTTGCTCATCGGAGATGTTTGGGTCATTAATGAGAGAAGGGATGTAAGATTTGGTATCTTGATAATCTATACGAGGCATTGTTACCTACAAAAATATAAGTATGTATATGTTAACTTATTGCATTTTGATGATCACATTTCTAGTGTGTGTGTGCCTAAATGCAAACAATGTGGAGGTGCGGTAATCTCGACTCTAAAACAAAACTAATGAGATTACCCAAACGCTCCTAATTTCACTTTTGCTCGACCAAATATGTCGAATAATACACATTAATTTTGTAGTTCGATCAATATTTGTGAGATCATGTATGCATGCAAAAACGTTTTTAGTTTGCATTAACAATGCACAAAAAATGTTTTATGATCCTACATGTGTGAAATTTTTCGAAAAACAATGGAATTGGGGTGTTTGGCAAAGGCGACAATTCGGCGCCAAAATTTTTAAAGTTGAAAAGCTTGAATGTTGATGACTCCTAATCCAATTTCAAGTATCCTAGACATGATTCCACTAAAAATATTTAATCTTAATCCGATATAAATAGTAAAATTCAGACTAATACAAATGATATAAGTGGGTTTATGCAAATCCTATGATTTAGGAATCATGTAAGTTATACATTGTCTAATCCTAGTCCTAATTGCATAAAAATTCAATCAAAACTGAAAAACCCCAATTCAATTTTATGCATAAGAACAAACCCTAGACTCAAATTAAAAAGAAATTAAGGTTAACTAACTTACAATTGATGTTGTAGTGATTAAGATTCTTTAAAAGCTATGCCTCGATCTTGATTGTCAAGAGTGTAATTGGAATTTCAGTGTGGTGTTTGATGTAGTATTTTTATTCTTCCAAAGGAAACACAACGTATGCGTTTTCCCCAGGTCGTGTCCCAACGAAGGTTGAATTCGAGTTTTTGTTTCGGTGTCGAATATGTGTGGTGAATGTGAGTGTAAAGAGTGATGATTGGGGATTTTACACTAAGAACAATGAAATATTAAATGAAAACAACTAATTATGCTAAGGGAACAATTAAACTAAGCACGTAATCTTAAAAACGAAAACCAGATTTAAAAACGTTACGCGACGAATTTTAAAACGTAAATAAAAGTGATTTTCTAAAATTTAAAACCTAAAAATATAAAAATAATTTTCCTATATTAAAACTGATAAAAGAAAATTATTGGAAAATGAAAAATATTTTTTTAACTTTTTAATTATTTTTTATGAATTAAAAACTAATTAAAACTATTTAAATGATTTAAAAATATTAAAACAATTTGGAAAAATCTGAAAAAATTTGAGTAAATTTGAAATTAAATTTCTAATCTAGGAAAAATAAATTCAGAAAGTGATTGAACCCCAATAAGCAAAACATTGAAATAAGCAGTTGGGAATTAAGCTAAAAATAAGCAAATAAGCTCCAAAAATTCTCAAAAGCTCAGAACTGATACATGATACTACTGGAAGCTTAAAGAAACTGAAAATGAAGGAATAAGCATAAGCAACAATCAACAATTTAGCTGAACAGTTTCTAAATAGAACATGAACAAATTGATAATCACCACTTTTACAGCTACACTAAAAGCCAGAAATAAGCTAATTGGGGAAATCAAAAGCTGATCCAAGAAGCTAGCACTAGAGACTCTTTTAAAACTGAAAAGCTCCAAGTAATACTATCAATTACTTACTCAAAATTACCCAAGAAAAAGTGACCAATGAACAAAAATCTGACAGTAGGTTAAAAACAGTCCTTGGGGCTTTTTGCGGCCCTATTTTAAGCTACTGAACAAGCTTCTAAATGCAATCCAAGAGCAGATCCTATAAGCTAGTACTACAAGCTACTAAGAACACCAAAAATCATGCAATAAGCTTAGGGGAATTAGCAGATATCAGGCAAACAAAAAGTTAAGTTAAACAAAATTTGTGCAGGTATGCACAATGTTTTCTGAGGCAGCAGATGAAGTAATTTGACAGTAAAAGTTTCAAAACTTAATTAAACCAAACCACCACTTAGATCCACACTTTAACCTCTATATTACACCTAGAAATGCAAACAAAATGGATCAAATAAGCCTCAGCTTGTGCTGAGCTTATAAGGGCAGTAAGGCTTTTAACTTTGCACTCACAAATACTAAACCCCAAAAATGATCAAAACAACTTATAATCTACCATTAACAGCTTAATACTACTGAATTAAGCTTAATCTAAGTATCTCAAAAGGCAAAGCTACAGTACCAAGCTTATACTACTCAGAATTGATATGAACCAAACACCCCTATCAAACTTGAAACATCAAATTAAAACTAGAACCTGCAATTTTAAGAGATAACACTGACTTATCTATGATTCCCTAAGTGAACTAACTACTAAAAAGCAATCTGCAAAAGGAACTAAGTACTATAAGCTAGATATAAGCAATTAAGCTACTAGAACTAAAATTAAGGAAAAACTTACAAGATAGCTTAGCTTGAATTAGAAATGAGACATCTATCTAATAACCCAAGCTCATTACAATAACCAATAATCAACCCAAATAAGCTGAAAAGAACAGCTTATTTCTTCCTAAATTGCTTATTTGACCACTGTTGACTTTTTGTTGACTTTTGGACTTGTGAAGCAAAAACAGTTTTGACTTATACCAAAAGCTTTGACAAGCTCATATGAGCTTGTGAGAACAGTAATAAGAGATTGAGACAGACTTGTAACAAAATAAATTCTTAAAATGTAAATGAGACAAGGAATTTAAATAGAAAACTTAAATTGCATAAATGAAGATGAAATTACAATTCTGAAATGTTAATACCACTGAAATAAAAAGGTTTCCGCTACGAAAGCTTTTAAAATGACAAGAATTAAAATGGTAACAATTCTCTAAAACATGAAAATTGGACAACCATTAATGAAGGAGGAGGGTCTCTATTTATAGGCTCGAAATGAAGCTTCCAGGCTTGTACACGTTGGCAATCCGTACCTCTTGAGCTCTTCAAATCAATCTCAACCATTTGATCAAGCCTTGGACGTTACCCAATCATTTCTAACCCTTGGATTATTTGGCCACGTCTCATCAACCAATAGGAGGCCTCCATTTCGCTGACATGTCATTCCTGACATGTCAGGAAGCTCCTAGATACTCGTGAAAAGTACTATTCTGCCCTTAATTGCGGTAATTGTGAGGAACGGGTAAACTAGGGTTTATCTGGGTAATATTGGGGAAGAACATTGGCGGGTAAAGTTTTTTTATTTTTTATTGTGTTTGACTGGATATAATTAGTGCTGACCGGGTTTTATTTTGTGGATCGGGTATGGGATAAAAGGGTAGTGGGCTATGGTTTATTTATTGGTGGGCTTAGGTTTTTAAGGTGGGCTAAGGTTTATTTGTAGGCTGGGTTTATGTTTGGATTTAGTTAAGAATCCGGATATAGGTTAAGGGTTTTAGTGTTTTAAATTTAGGTGATTTCCAAGGACCAAAGGTGTAATTTCTGAATATTTCAAGGACCTTTTCTGCCAAATTTGAATTTGATCCAAGGGTTTGTTTTGACATTTGATGAAACTTCAAGGGTTGACTTTGACTTTTTGCATCCCGGCTTCGGCTTTTGACACTCTTCCAAATCTCGTGCTCGTTTTCCCGATTTTTGCTTGATTTTGTCCCTTTTTCTCGATATCCGTCCCTGCATGATCATAAACACAAAAACACGAAATATTTGGCATAATTGGTTAGTTTTTGGTTGTTTTGGTCTTAATTTGGTAAATAAAAGGTATGTGAATAAGCACATACCAAAATTCCCCCAGACTAAGATATTGCAATGTCCTCATGCAATGTTATAAAAACACGTTTTTGAAACCGAAAATTTCCAATCTCTTTTTACTAACTTTGAGAAGTAGCAAAATTTTCAAAAGAGATTAAGAAATCTTAAGTTCTAAAAACTCCCCGATTTTCCTTTTATTCTATTTTTGTATTTTTCTTTATTATTTAGGTGACGGCTTTGTCGACAATCATTATCTGACGATAACTTTTAGGGTCATCGAGCAGGAAACACGACTCATAAAGAAGTGACCATACGGATAAAATTCATCGTCCCTGATTTTTCACGAGTCCCAAAACTAAGCTTAAAAACGAAATCATTGTTATTTACAAGTTAGATTGCCAACACTACCCAGAAAGCTAATTGTGGACTCTTTGTTCCCAAATTCCTATTTTCCTCTATTTATTTTATTTTTGGTGAGAAATGAATTTCTTCAAATTCTCATTTCGATAATTTTTAGTCCGATAAAGATACCTAGTTTAGACGCTAAGTAGTTTCCAAACCTTCCCTCAAAAACCGTTGCATACAAAAATGAGGTCCACATCAAGGTCTCTGATTTAACACGATTTTGAGGATATCCCTTTTATATACGACCGAAACAACTCATCTACGAGTCCAGAGACAAAAGCTTTTATTAGGATACCCCCGGAGTCGAAGTTTGGCATTTTTAACATTATTTAAGCACATTAACGTATTTAATCCTTGGCCCTTTATAACAATCACAACATCGGTTGTGAGCCGGCAAGATGTGATAGTCTATTATGACCTTGGAATTTTTCCTCTGCCTTTATTAGAAGTCTACAACATCGGCTGCGAACCGGCAAGATGTAGAAAACTTTTTATGGCTTTGGATTATTATTATACATTATCATAATCATTAATTATTTGTGTTGCCAAACCCCAAGTCCTACGGATTTTATAACAATCCCAACATCGGTTGCGAGCCGGCAAGATGGAATAGTCTATTACACCGTAACACTGACAGTACCTTGATGTGTACCCAACTTTCATAAGCAAGAATTCTCTAAAGAAGAAATAAAAACTAATTATCGCCAAAACAAAAATACCTTTAATTATTCCTAGATTACTATTATTGGGTGAAACAAGCTTTTGGGAACAAAAAGCCACAAGTAACTTCGATGAGCTCTAAAGAGATCCAACTACTCCACGTTTAGCAATCTAACTTATAAACAACTCTATCATTTCTCGTTCTTTGCAAATTTAAAATCTTAAATAATAAGATCCGCGAATGCTTAGCCAAATAATCAAGCCATGCATATATAAAGTCGATACGGGAACTTGCAAACTCTTAAAAATAATTCGCATTTTATAGCTCCTTGTGTAAAAGACTAGCACGAGCTTATAGATTATAAAAGGTTAAGGGAAAAAGCTAGGGCTCAACACGCCCGGTCAAGTCAGAATTTAATTCCTACTCTAACCAGCGGAAAGTCAACAAAATGTCAAAATTTATTATATTTTTGCAAAATTTTTTAAATTTTTCTCATTTTTTTGATTTTTTCAATTTTTTAGGAAAAACGGGGTTGCATGAGTAAACGGCAAAAAATGCAAGGCAAAAATCAAATCGAAAGATTACCCCCCCCCCCCCAGACTAAAACGAGACATTGTCCTCAATGTCTTAAAGGTAAGGGTTCTCCTACATAAATCTAAGGCCGTTTATTAATTATGCCAAAGACAAATGTAAAACGATAAGATTTTAGGATATCGGATAAGCAACGAATGATGAATACTCGAGTGGAGAGAAGTAAACCACGAGCACGAGAGTCTTCATCATCGGGCATTCCTGGACATACCACAGAAAACAACGAAACACAAGATATGGAAGAGGAAACCCTCCTCACTTTATTAGAAAAGAGATAAGAAGATAGAATGATAAGCATGGGGTGCCTCCCACGAAGCGCTTGTTTTTGGTAACCGAGTCACATGAGCTTGACTCGACCCCGAATTTAATTTTCCTTGGGGGAGCAAGTGGAAGAGATAATCTCAATCGGACTTTCGTTCAAGATGCTTGGATAAACATTGAAACACATGAAAGTTCCACTCCGATGAGATACCCGCGGTATTTTTAGAAAGAATAACCATAAATGGTAATACCGGGGTCAAAGATGGTATCCTCACTCCCGACGGAGTGAAGGATGGGAGAAGCCACAGCATATGTGATGAATGGAAGAAAGATTTTGATAATAATTAAGATCAATTCTTCATCATCAGAAGCAATTTTGTCATTAAAGCTCTTGGGAGGGAGGGTCGGGGTGAAATCTTCAATAAACAATTTATTTTGATCAAGAACACTTCCCCCCAGACTAGAATCATCCTCAAGATCAAAATAGAAATGATCGTATTTCGGAGGAGATATAAAGAGAGAGAGTTCACCGGAGAACTCCTCAAAGATAAACGAATCATACTCGGGAAGAGAGATATGAGAATGAGAAGTGGTACTGCCACTACTCGTCTCTTCAGTATGAAAGTCACTATCCTCAACGGGGATAGGAGATGAAGTTGGTTTATCCTTTAATGCCTCGATCTTAGAAATGAGAAGATTGACATTCAATAATTTTTCACGGAGTTCATCGTCCTTGATTTGAAGAATATCAGTGTCAATCTCTTCATCATCTGGATCAGAATCCTTTTCTTCCTCTAAGCTGACATAATCGATGTCTCCACAGGATAAAGAATCATCACTCGAAGTACAATCATTATCAACAATTTCCGGTGAAATTGGATCATCGAGCTCTTCCATAGAGATATCACTTCCCTTAAGTGGAGGAGAAGGATGGGAAGAGTCAGAAATGACGGATTCAGGAGACGGAATGGGATTGCCACTCGGAGGAGGAATCGACGTCTCAACTTCAGAAGGTTCATCCTCATCACTTTCATCAGATTATGAAAAGTGGATAATGTTAGGATGACCTGGTCCTTGCTGGCAATATTGATTTATGTAGCTTTTGTGATTGCCAAGGACCCCAATTTGGGCAATCTCAGCGGGAATGGAATCGGAATAATGATCACTCATTACAGTGGTAGAGTTACAATGAACTTCAGCGTCCCACTGATAATGATGATGTGTCATATTCTCAATCAAATCATAAGCTTCTTTAGGAGTTTTCCGCATGAGATTTCCACTGGCTGCCATCACAATTTTGTCTTGATCAATCGGAGTTATGCCATTATAAAAGGTTAGGATTTGATCAAGAAGCAAAATTTTATGATCTGGACATTTCTGTAATAACGATTTAAATCTCTCCCAAGCTTCAAATACGGACTCCATGGGCAATTGCCGAAAATTCAGAATGTCTTTCCTAAGCTGCACCATTTTAGAACGTGGAAAGTATTTTGAGAGAAACTTGACGAACATCTCTTCCCATGAATGAATTGAGTGGGTTTTAAGAGTATAAAACCACAATTCAGCATTGTGGGATAAAGAGAATGGAAAGAGATTCAAACGGATGTTATCTAAAGAAACTCCAATTTGCTTTATGGATTGAGTGATAGATATGAACTTGTTTAGGTGCTTGTTTGCATCCTCATCTCGAAATCCGTGAAATTGACAATTTAGCCGGATCAGTCGAACCATATGATTTTTTAATTTAAAATCGGTTCCCGGAACTGATGTAGGAATGATCGGTCCTCCTCTACCGATCAGTGTCGGACGATAAAAATCCTCCATGGTCCGAGGATCATGGGGATGAGATGGTGGAAAATCGATCATTGTGGAGAATCAAACAATGAGAGGGTAGAAAGAGAAGAATTAAACATTTAAGAGGATACCGAAGAATATTTTTGGATTTTTAAATTTAGAAACATGGAAAATCTCAAAAGAAAAATGGAAAATAAATTTGAAAAGAAAAATCTTTTTGGATTTTTATATTAAGGAAAAATTAGAATTATTATATTTTTGGTGATCGTTTGATCAACCGTACTCGTTTCTTTCAAAACTACGCGCAGCGTGGCGGAGAAGCAAAGGTCCACTCGAAGGTGATTAAAAACCCGCCTCTTTCGGTCTGCAATTTAATGTCAAGACCATCCTTAAACCCCGTGTATAGGTTGTAGCAAAGAAATAATCCGAGTAACGTTTAATTTCACGATCTCTTTTGTTGTTTATTCGGAATGGTTTACAACGCCCTCTCGAGAGCGAGGATATATTATTTTTGGTATTTTTGAAAACACTTTAGGAAAAATGTTTTATTTATTTTCTTTTTGTATTTTTATTTTTTAAATCAAAAACGAGAAACTTCCGAGGAAGGGTCTTCAAAACACGGTCCGACGAACGAAATTTAAACTCTTCTCAAGCCTTCCCCGGCAGCGGCGCCATTTTTTTGATGTAGTATTTTTATTCTTCCAAAGGAAACACAACGTATGCGTTTTCCCCGGGTCGTGTCCCAACGAAGGTTGAATTCGAGTTTTTGTTTCGGTGTCGAATATGTGTGGTGAATGTGAGTGAAAAGAGTGATGATTGGTGATTTTACACTACGAACAATGAAATATTAAATGAAAACAACTAATTAAGCTAAGGGTACAATTAAACTAAGCACGTAATCTTAAAAACGAAAATTGAATTTAAAAACGTTACGCGACGAAATTTAAAACGTAAATAAAAGTGATTTTCTAAAATTTAAAACCTAAAATATAAAAATAATTTTCCTATATTAAAACTGATAAAAGAAAATTTTTGGAAAAAGAAAAATATTTTTTTAACTTTTTAATTATTTTTTATGAATTAAAAACTAATTAAAACTATTTAAATGATTTAAAAATATTAAAACAATTTGGGAAAATCTGAAAAAATCTGAGTAAATTTGAAATTAAATTTCTAATCTAGGAAAAATAAATTCAGAAAGTGATTGAACCCCAATAAGCAGAACAGTACAATAAGCAGTTGGGAATTAAGCTAAAAATAAGCAAATAAGCTCCAAAAATTCTCAAAAGCTCAGAACTGATACATGATACTACTGGAAGCTTAAAGAAACTGAAAATGAAGGAATAAGCACAAGCAACAAGCAACAATTTAGCTGAACAGTTTCTAAATAGAACATGAACAAATTGATAATCACCACTTTTACAGCTACACTAAAAGCCAGAAATAAGCTAATTGGGGAAATCAAAAGCTGATCTAAGAAGCTAGCACTAGAGACTATTTTAAAACTGAAAAGCTCCAAGTAATACTATCAATTACTTACTCAAAATTACCCAAGAAAAAGTGACCAATGAACAAAAATCTGACAGTAGGTTAAAAACAGTCCTTGGGGCTTTTTGCAGCCCTATTTTAAGCTACAGAACAAGCTTCTAAATGCAATCCAAGAGCAGATCCTATAAGCTAGTACTACAAGCTACTAAGAACACCAAAAATTATGCAACAAGCTCAGGGGAATTAGCTGATATCAGGCAAACAAAAAGCTAAGTTAAACAGAATTTGTGCAGGTATGCACAATGTTTTCTGAGGCAGCAGATGAAGTAATTTGACCGTAAAAGTTTCAAAACTTAAGTAAACCAAACCACCACTTAGATCCACACTTTAACCTCTATATTACACCTAGAAATGCAAACAAAATGGATCAAATAAGCCTCAGCTTGTGCTGAGCTTATAAGGGCAGTAAGGCTTTTAACTTTGCACTCACAAATACTAAACCCCAAAAATGATCAAAACAACTTATAATCTACCATTAACAGCTTAATACTACTGAATTAAGCTTAATCTAAGTATCTCAAAAGGCAAAGCTACAGTACCAAGCTTATACTACTCAGAATTGATATGAACCAAACACCCCTATCAAACTTGAAACATCAAATTAAAACTAGAACCTGCAATTTTAAGAGATAACACTGACTTATCTATGATTCCCTAAGTGAACTAACTACTAAAAAGCAATCTGCAAAAGGAACTAAGTACTATAAGCTAGATATAAGCAATTAAGCTACTAGAACTAAAATTAAGGAAAAACTTACAAGATAGCTTAGCTTGAATCAGAAATGAGACATCTATCTAATAACCCAAGCTCATTACAATAACCAATAATCAACCCAAATAAGCTGAAAAGAACAGCTTATTTCTTCCTAAATTGCTTATTTGACCACTGTTGACTTTTTGTTGACTTTTGGACTTGTGAAGCAAAAACAGTTTTGACTTATACCAAAAGCTTTGACAAGCTCATATGAGCTTGTGAGAACAGTAATAAGAGATTGAGACAGACTTGTAACAAAATAAATTCTTAAAATGTAAATGAGACAAGGAATTTAAATAGAAAACTTAAATTGCATAAATGAAGATGAAATTACAATTCTGAAATGTTAATACCACTGAAATAAAAAGGTTTACACTACGAAAGCTTTTAAAATGACAAGAATTAAAATGGTAACAATTCTCTAAAACATGAAAATTGGACAACCATTAATGAAGGAGGAGGGTCTCTATTTATAGGCTCGAAATGAAGCTTCCAGGCTTGTACACGTTGGCAATCCGCACCTCTTGAGCTCTTCAAATCAATCTCAACCATCTGATCAAGCCTTGGACGTTACCCAATCATTTCTAACCCTTGGATTATTTGGCCACGTCTCATCAACCAATAGGAGGCCTCCATTTCGCTGACATGTCATTCCTGACATGTCAGGAAGCTCCTAGATACTCGTGAAAAGTACTATTCTGCCCTTAATTGCGGTAATTGTGAGGAACGGGTAAACTAGGGTTTATCTGGGTAATATTGGGGAAGAACATTGGCGGGTAAAGTTTTTTTATTTTTTATTGTGTTTGATTGGATATAATTAGTGCTGACCGGGTTTTATTTTGTGGATCGGGTATGGGATAAAAGGGTAGTGGGCTATGGTTTATTTATTGGTGGGCTTAGGTTTTTAAGGTGGGCTAAGGTTTATTTGTAGGCTGGGTTTATGTTTGGATTTAATTTAGAATCCGGATATAGGTTAAGGGTTTTAGTGTTTTAAATTTAGGTGATTTCCAAGGACCAAAGGTGTAATTTCTGAATATTTCAAGGACCTTTTCTGCCAAATTTGAATTTGATCCAAGGGTTTGTTTTGACATTTGATGAAACTTCAAGGGTTGACTTGACTTTTTGCATCCCGGCTTCGGCTTTTGACACTCTTCCAAATCTCGTGCTCGTTTTCTCGATTTTTGCTTGATTTTGTCCCTTTTTCTCGATATCCGTCCCTGCATGATCATAAACACAAAAACATGAAATATTTGGCATAATTGGTTAGTTTTTGGTTTTTTTGGTCTTAATTTGGTAAATAAAAGGTATGTGAATAAGCACATACCAGTGTTCGGTTCTGACAGCAAAAGGGAAATAGGTATTTTTGTTTTGAATGAGTGTGCAGAGGGAAAAGGGAAGAAAACGGGTTTATCAGACATACGGTACCACGGTACCACTAATGTTTAGTGGTGTCGTTCCACTTTAGTGGAGCCGTGCATGTCTGAGGGCCATTTTTGTTTCATTTTGAATTTTGACGAATTAATCTTACTTAATTAGTAAGACTTTTTGATGCAAGGGATGACAAGAAATGACAACAACCTATGAAGGTAGAAACGACTAGGCGCTTACGTATTCGGCTTCGGTCGTGGAGATAGCAAGAGTCGTTTGTTTCTTGGAGAACCAAGAAGTTAGACAACAACCTATGAAGGTACAAACATCACTCTTACTTTTTCGACCCACATTATCTCCCGCATTATCAGAGTTGGTATAGATAATAATTTCTACACCAATCCCCTTGAGATAGTGCAATCCCAAGTGTATAGTGCCTTTAATGCATCGGAAGATACGCTTAATCGCATTAAGGGAAGAAGTTTTGGGATCCTTCTTACAAGCGGGCACAAGGGCAGACACTAGACATGATATCGGGCCTACTTGCCGTTAGGTAAAATAAATTACCTATCATGCCCCTGACCTAGTACTATCCGCACACTCACCTTCATCGTCTCTTGTGAGATTCGTCACCGCGGACATGGGCGTTTATATCAATTAGGATTGTTCTAATCTAAATATGTGTATATATATATATATATATACACACACACTTTAGTATACTTAGATTTAAGAAGATACTATCTTCAAGTAATATTATATGATGGCTAGGACAAAAACTTAATTCACTCATCATGCTCATCTTCAAACTTGTTGTAGCATATTCATAACAATCAAACACACAAATAAGGTGGATATGGCCGGCAGTTTAAGAGAAATTTAGAGAGAGAAAATGAGTTAGGAACTTAGTGAGAGAAAGTGAAGAGAATTGTATTGAATGGTTGAGAAGTTTCAACCCTCACCCTTGGTGGGAGAGGGGTATTTATAGTTACATATTGGTTGCCCTGTGTGGGCTGTATATATATATATATATATATATATATATATATATATATATATATATATATATATATATATATATATATATAATGAATTGTATTGAATGGTTGAGAAGTTTCAACCCTCTCCCTTGGTGGGAGAGGGGTATTTATAGTTACATATTGGTTGCCCTGTGTGGCCTCTATATATATATACATATACACACATATATATATACACTTTAGTATACTTAGATTTAAGAAGATACTATCTTCAAGTAATATTATATGATGGCTAGGACAGAAACTTAATTCACTCATCATGCTCATCTTCAAACTTGTTGTAGCATATTCATAACAATCAAACACACAAATAAGGTGGATATGGCCGGCGGTTTAAGAGAAATTTAGAGAGAGAAAATGAGTTAGGAACTTAGTGAGAGAAAGTGAAGAGAATTGTATTGAATGGTTGAGAAGTTCCAACCCTCTCCCTTGGTGGGAGAGGGGTATTTATAGTTACATATTAGTTGCCCTGTGTGGGCTGTGGAGCGAGCTGATAGAGGGTAAAGACCCGACCCACTCCACGAATACTTAACTAACTAAACTAATACAAATAATATTAATATTACTGATATTCCTACGAGCTATTAAATGCTAATGAGTACTCGGGGTGACCGAGTCTTCAGATGAATATTTATATTCCTAACAATCTCCCCCTAAGGGAGGTCACCCCGGAAATAATATTTCGAAATCTAGCATTCTTTCATATGATCTTGACTTCATAGCTCGTAGTCTTTGATTCTTCAACGTCATAAGTCTTTGTGCCTTTCAGTAGTGAACTTTTGATGATCGTTCTTCAGTCTTGGATGATCTTTGGTGATTCTTTGATGTCTTCATCCAACATATGTCTCCAAGTCATCTTTCAGCAGTATGTCTCCATGTGATGTGGTATTCTTTGACCCGACATGCTCACACTATTCTTGGTCATGAATTTTAGCATCAGAGTTTGCAGAAGCAGTGTTGAAGGTCTTTTAGTTTATCATGACTTCTTTGTATACAGTGAAGGTGTAGTGTGAGCATGTGGTAGTGGATTGGCATCTTCTCTGTAATCAGCTACAACCGCCAGGAATTCCTGCATACGACAGTTAGCAATAAAACGTCCGACACTTATAGGTTTGGATTTCGAGATTGTTAACAGCATAGTGTGAAAACTCTCTCTAATCCTTACCAAGGCCGTTCCTAATCGAAAACCCACAGAGGGCTTAAAAGATCTACCGAATAAATCAACGATTAGGTGAGTCGCTGGAGTTCGCTCCACAACTGTAGACCGTTTGAACCGCCGTGACCACTAAGCTTAATCCACAAGGAATTACCAAAGTGACCTGCTTTCAGGGCTGTTTGATGTTGACCCTGGCAGGAATTTCCATTCAATCACTGAGAATTACATTTGTAAATTCCTTCATAAATGTTATGGCAGATTGCTAAGATCTGCGTAGGACTCATAAGTTTACATCTGGTGTCCTTAATGTTGAACAACCAGTGTAGGAGTAACACGTGTTCCTATGAGATCTTATGATGCATCTCGTGGCTCTAGACTCGATAAGTTCATTTTTGGTGGTCGGAGACTGGAGCGGTGTCTCCTGTTTCAATATCAACGTAACTCGTAATGAGCGGTCGATAGATTATGCAGGGTTCCCCGTGAGAATGAAACAAGTCCTTTTAAGAGAACTTGAGTGGCTTAGAAGGTTTAGTGCAGTGCGTCACTGGGTCCATGACGTCTTGTCTTCAATACCGGTGTTACCTTAGTAACCACCAGTAGCATATGAATTGAACCCGGTTTCTGCCCTAAGTTTGAATAATTGGAGGGCTATTTCTTTTCACCCTTTCTCATTTCATTTCTTTTTAATTCTTCAACCCCTTCTTTCTCCTTTCTCATATTACTCCTTTTTTTTTTCATGATCATACCTAAGGACTTTCTAATACTAACTATTCGGTATTGTCCCTAGGTAGATCCCTCCGGCTCTGGCGGATCATAGGAAGGTTTTCCTAACCTTAGCCACCTTATAACACCATGACTATCCTATGTTGCCGTAAACCAAAATCCTTGAAAAATCTCTCAAAGTGTATATGATTATTAAATACATTTTGCTAACACTTTGAGAGTTTTATACTTTTCAAATGCTCCCCTTAACATGTGCTCGGATGATACATTATAAATTTGCACATGTTGGGTAGAGCTTGCACTTTTGAATTGATCTACTTTCAGTGAACATGACCGATTCGAGACACGCTTACATCACTAGTTAGACTAGCTTGATATTATTACCCGGCCTGGTCACATCCAAAGAAAGTTTCTCGAAACGGTACACTCTACTCAGATACGTCCTCTTCGAGACACGCTTACATCACTGGTTAGACCAGCTTGAAATTATTACCCGGCCAGGACGCATCCTTTCGATTAATGACAGTTTATGTTTCGTCAATTCATTGGTGAAGTCTGAGTCACGCTCACATGAGATGCCATATCCTTTTTGTCACCATAAATCATTTGCTCCCCCTCAATATGTGCATCGATATACGAAAGAGTTTAGCACATATGGGAGAGCTTACATTTAGGTCCAAAACATCACATTTTTATCAGATTTCATATTTAAATCACATTCTCTCCCCCGATCAAAAATTTCAAACCTTTTGAGATTTGTGATCCCAATTGATTTAAATATGTTTAGAAAATTAGGGAGAAAATGTGGTCAGGTTTTAATATACAATATGATTATGGAGCATACTATGCTCCCCCTTAAACCATGAGAGAGTGTCACTGCTGATGTTGCACAATGCTTAAAAGGTGTCAAAATTTTGAACAAATACTCTCCCCCTCAATTAATGACCCGTTTTCTATTTAAAGAGCTGTTGTCATTCAATTGAGCGTTAAGTATTTGTGAAAATTTAAGTCCAGTTACCACCTTGTGAAACACCAAAACTCTCCTGAAGAATCATAGAAGATAAAGAGTTTGTGGTGCAAAGAAGACTTCTCTTCTTATACAAGAAATGATGCACTGAAATGTACATCAGTTCGTAGAAACATGGATATAAAGTAATCCATGCCCAGGTGAACATCACCCAGTTGGAGGAACAGCCATCTTTTTGGCGACATGCTTTCCCCATTATAAAGCGCGGGTTGTAGTATGAAGTAACTGCAAGCCATTTAGACATGTTTTAACCGGTTAGTATAACTTCTGTTCGAGCTTCATTTAAAGACCCGTGTCATTATTGAATGACATTTCTAGGTCCGTAAATGTTATCGATAAACAGAAGACATGCCTAGAAGAACTATTTTTGGTATTTTTTGTTTTTCTGATTTTTTAGGGCTTTTATAGGTTTTATATTTTTCTATTTTCTTTTTGGTTTTAGATATATACACGTATATACAAGGATATGTGAAGCCAATCCTTTACTCCTCCTTTTCTTCTGTTCCCTTATGAAGTGATGCCTGATATCTATGTGCTTTGGTGAAGATGTCAGCCAACTGAAACCGTTCTCTCGGAAGTGCCTTGGTGAAGATGTCAGCCAACTGAAACTCCGTCCTCACGAAGTATAGTTCAACAATCCCTTTTTCAACCTGTTCCCTTATGAAGTGATGCCTGATATCTATGTGCTTCGACCGGGAGTGTTGGACATTGTTACAACAAAGACCAATAGCGCTTTTGTTGTCACAATACAGAGGAATCTTGTTGTATGCATAGCCATAGTCAGAAAGTTGTGATCTCATCCATAGGATTTGAGCACAGCAAGCAGACATAGCAATGTACTCGGCCTCTGTAGAAGATATAGAAGTACTCATCTGCTTTTTAGAAGACCAACTAACCAACTTTTCCCCCAAAAACTGAGCTCCCCCCGAAGTACTTCGACGAGTATCTTGACACCCGGCATGATCAGCATTAGCATAAGCCGTGAGTTCCATTGCAGTATCCTTAGGGTACCAGAGACCCATATGAACAGTGCCTTGAAGATATCTGAAGACTCTTTTCACTGCTTCCAGATGCTTTTTGGTAGGCTTGGATTGGTACCGAGCGCACATACATACTGCGAACAGAAGATCAGGTCTACTAGCAGTGAGATACATCAAGGATCCAATCATACTTCTATACTTTGTTTGATCAACCGGGATCCCAGAGAGGTCTTCATCCAGCTTTGATCTTTCAACCATGGGAGTGTCAACAGAATCACTTGAATCAAATCCAAACTTCTTCAAAATTTCATATGCATATTTGGATTGATTAATGAAGATGCCTCCGGGACTTTGAGAGATTTGCAGACCTAAGAAAAACGACATTTGTCCCATCATCGACATCTGGAACTTAGAACTCATCTCCTTTGAAAACCGATCACATTCTCTAGGATCAGAAGAGGCAAAGATAATGTCATCTACATATATCTGAACATGAAGTAGATGTTTGCCCGCCTTCCTGGTGAATAGCGTGGGATCAACAACACCTTTGGAAAATCTATTTGCAAGAAGGAACTTGGACAGCGTATCATACTAAGCCCTAGGTGCCTGCTTCAAGCCATAGAGGGCCTTCTTCAAGAGATAGACATGAGTGGGATGATCAGCGTCCACAAATCCTTATGGTTGACTCACATAGACTTCCTCCTTTAAGTCACCATTCAAGAAAGCTGTCTTAACATCCATCTGGTAGACTATCATATTTTGACTAGCAGCATTTGCGAGAAAGATTCTAATGGCTTCAATTCGTGCAACCGGAGCAAAAGATTCTTCAAAGTCTATGCCCTCTTCTTGTTGATATCCTTTTGCAACTAGCCGTGCCTTGTTCTTCAGAACATCACCATGCTCATCAAGTTTCACCTTGAACATCCATTTTAGAGCAATGATCATTGCACACTCTGGAGGAGGCACTAATTCCCATACTTCAAGTCGATCAAATTCATGAATTTCATCTTGCGTACCATTGAACCAGCAGTCTTTGGATATAGCTTCTTTAGCATCTTTTGGCTCGACTTTGGATAGTACGGAATTGAAGAAACACCACAGTGCATCGGTGGCAAGTTGTTTTCGTGTAGATATCGGACGCGAAGGATTACCAATGATGTTGTCAATTGGATGATCATTGGTCAATTTTTTGAGATGATCATGGGGTTGAGGGTTTTGAACTGATGTTGCCGTGTTGTGATCTTCTGAAGAAGATGTATCAGTTGAAGACTCAGGAGCAAATATATTCTCAAACAGAAAATCATCAACAAGAGCAAAAGGATTAACTTCAAAAGAATTGTTTTCTGCAGAACCTTGCTGTACCGAAGAAGACTGAATATTTGATGATGAGGGCGATTGACTGGTAGGTGGAGCATCTTGACTGATTGATAGAGATACAGATGGACCTTCTGAGTTCTGTGGAAATTGAACATCAGCAACAGGAGGTACAGGTGGAACTTCCGTAGTGGTATTTACTGTTGGTGGCTCAAAATATTCGTCAAACATCGAATCAAATAGCTTCTTCAACTCTTCACTGGTGGGAGGTACATAAGGAACTGTAGGCGTGAGATTCTGTACAAGACCTGAACTAATTGGTCCAGGTGTCAATAGATTAGGTGTGGGTCCAGAACTGGTTTGTTCAGGAGCCGTTTGCTCAGTCAGCTCATCGAATGTAACGTGAATAGTTTCCATGATTTTTCGGGTTCTCTTGTTGTAGATTCTATACCCCTTGCGATCTGGTGCATACCCAACGAAGAAACCTACGTCTGCTTTAGGTTTTAGCTTTCCCAAATCTTGACCATCATTTGTCGGATAGCACAAAGCACCAAACACCCGAAGAAAGGAAAGATCTGGTTTCTTCCCTTGTAACAGCTCGTAAGGAGTTTTTTTGTGAAGAGTGTGTATCAAGGAACGATTTTGGGAGTAACATGCAGTAGCAATTCCTTCTGCCCAAAGAAACATCGGAGCCTTAGAATATATTAGCATAGTTCTTGCAGCTTCCACTAGAGTACGATTTCGTCTTTCAACAACACCGTTTTGCTGAGGAGTGCGTGCAACACTTTTCTGATGAGTTATGCCAATATCTTCATAAAATTGTCTGAGTTGTTGGTTAACAAACTCAGTTCGATTGTCCGTCCGAATGATTCTGACAGTTTTGTTCAGCCTTACCTGTAACTGCTTGATTAGTTTAATGATAACCTCTGGAGTTTCATCCTTGGTTCTCAAAAACTTTACCCATGTAAACCGAGAGTAGTCGTTGACCACCACCAGAACATACTTCTTTCCATTGATACTTTGCACTCTCATTGGTCCGCACAGATTCATGTGAAGGGTGTGAAGAACTTCCATGATGGTATTGATGGTTTTGGGTTTGTGAGTATGTTTCTTGCTTTTGCCCAATTGACATGTAGAACAAAGATGATCTTTCTCAAATTTTAGTCTGGGAATGCCTCGTACATGATCCTTGCGAGACAAGTCATTTATGGTGCCGAAGTTCAAGTGATTCAAACGACGGTGCCAAAGCCATGATTTAGTCTTCGAGGCCTTTGAAAGCAAGCATATAGGAGAGGACCTCATCATTTCTTCAATTGAGATGGTGTATAAATTGGTACCACGACTGCCTTTAAGAAGATCAACACCATCCAACTCTCTGACAAAACAAGTGTGTTTTCTGAAAGCAACTTCAAGATCGGAGTCACAAAATTGACCAACAGAAAACAGGTTATGTCCTAGTCATTCCACATAGTATACTCGGGAAATTACACTGTCACCAAACACATAATCTCCGTAACCCATAATTGCCCCAAAATGGTCGTTCCCAAATCTAACTGTCCCGATAAACTTTTTCACGAAATTCTTGAGCCGTGATTGATCCCCAGTCATATGTTTTGAGCAGCCTGAGTCCAAATACCAAAGGACAATTTGTACGACCTGCATTTGAAAACAGACAACGATGGATAACTGAAAAATGTGGATCCTCACGTACAGCTGGGGTCTGTTTGGTTAGCACACACAAATTCTGGAACTACAGGTTTCATAGATGCAACTGTATTTACAGTGGAAATTACATTAGAAGAAGCAATTGACCTAGTGGTAGGGCATTGTGTCACTAAAGGCAACATTCGACCAGTTGGTCTCCATTCCTTAACCTTCACTATTTTATGGTTATTCAATTTAGTTAAGGGGCACTGATCTCCTAAAGTGAGCTTTCTTCCAGTGGGTCTCCATTGATACCCGACATTTGCAAACGTTTTTTCCTGTTGCCTTCCAAACTTTCTTACTTGTTTCAGTTTTCCTAACATTCTTAACATGGGGTTGTACAGGAGACATCAAAAATGACACAACACAATCATCATGATTAGCAGAAATTAAACATTCGTTACATGTTTTACAGACAGCATTAGAATTCGAATTAATTACAGTACTTTTGATACTAGAATCAACACGATTCATTCTACTCATTGCAAACTTATTGTTCCTAAGTTGGGCTTCTACTTTCTTCTCGTGACCACTCTTAGCCGGCGCAGTCCTATCTTTCCTTGCATTGCCTCTAGGCTTTGACCCGCTAGCTTTGGTGTCACATTTTACTCCTGTAGAAGTAATGATGGGAACATTAGTTTGTTTTACTGTCATTTGCTTTCCTGACTTTGATGTGCTGGGTTCTGATGTTCTCAGTGGTAGATCAAAGGTTACGTGCTTGTTTTTAGTCGTAGATGATGATGCAACAAATCTATCTCTTTTGTTATCAATCTTAGGGCCAGTGCCAATGACGTACTCTAAAAATTCCTGAGACCTTTTAGTGAGGAAGCAGGCATCCACAACTGCTTTATCAAGTGGTTTTTCTATCCTATCCTCCTCTACAATCTCACGAAGTATATCCAGGCTATCCTTAAGGTGATTAAGATAAATTTGATGGGCAGACCTATTGTTCCTAAGGGGAATTGGAATAGGCACAACATCAACATCATACTTTCTAACAACAGAAACCTTTGGAGCAACCTTATCACAAGTGTCAATTGGCATTTTTCCTTTCACCTGAGTCTTAAGATTCTCAATTTCATTTAACAAAGAAGTTATCTTTTCATTATGATTGTTTCGTGTGACTTTAATTGAGTTATATAACTCTTTGTAATGCTGTTTGATTTTTGAATTTTCAGCTCGAAAACACTCATTTTCACCATGTAACTTATTGATAGTGTCCTGATAGTGAAAATTCTGAGAATCCAAAGACGATGGTTTATTGGTGCCAATTGTTTCACTCTTATTTGACTTTAATTGGTCAATTTGAGCCCTCAACTGTCGAATCGTGTTAGTGTGAGCTTGAATTTTTTCATCACGTTTGCTCAATTCAAAATATGTATCAAATTTAGGAGCATCCAGAGATGTCTTGGCATTTGATATTTTACATTTTTCTTCTAAGAGTTGATATTTTAATTGTAAATTAAGATAATCAACTTCTAGTTTTGAAAAACGCTTGACCATGTTATCATGGTCATCATTTTGAATTTTCTCTTGCAGTTTCAAATTCTCCCCCTCAAGCTCAACAACACGATTCTGGGTAACATTCAATGCAATAGAATACTCATGAAATTGACAGGCAGTTAAAGCAGAATCAGTGGCAATATAAAATATATCTTGTGCAATACATCTAGCAATCAAATTCTCATTGGTGATGAGAATGTTCTTTCTCTCGATCTCCCGGCTCTTAAGTTCTATCGCATTTTGAGCTACCTCATTTTCCATATCTTTAAATATAACTTTCATTTCATTTACTTCAGTTTCAAGAGCGTTTTGTAATCCCTCAAACTGTTCCTCGAGTAATTTAAAGAATGGAATGACCTCAGTTAAGTAACACCTTTTTGTCTGTTCAAAACCCCTTTCCCCCTCAGTAATTCCGGTTGGTGTAATTCTCTTCTTACATGTTTTATCAAAATCAGCAAATAGTTGACAAAGTACATATATGCTAATTAAGGTTTTACATTTAGTAGGAAGAGTCAAAGGGACCAAATGCCTAGGTGTATTGGGAGGATACACCGTCGCAGCTGCAATTTTCCTAAGGGATGAAGTTTTGGCTTCAAGCTCATCGGCCTTTCTCTTTTCCATATCTATAGACCAAAATATTTGTTCAAGCGTTAACTTCTTTTGAGGTGCAAACGCAGTTAATCGATTCTCCTCATAATAATCATGGGGTTTGACTATTATTCGTTTGGCTATGCATTTGGGATCCTTCATTTTCTTATAAATTCTTTCTCTTTTTCTCACATCTATCTCATCACTCTCTTCTAAGGATGAAACATCAGGTGGGGCATGACCAGGCATAATCATCACATTGGCATCATATAAGGCAGGTTGGGTCACTTTAGCTTTCCTAAGGAGAGCTAATTTAGGTTCACCTACATTACTTACACTGTGCTTATCACACAACTTTTTGTGCTTTTGAAGCATTTGAATCGTTTGTCTAGATTGGTCTTGCGTGTACAACTTATTTTCAAGCTTATTCTTTAAGTTTTTAAGTCTTGAGAAATCATTTAAGAGTTGTGTTTCTTTTTCCTTGAAGTCTTGTTTTAGTGTATTTACATGCTCTAGGGCCTCCTGTTTTTGTTTAACAGTCTGATCCAGTTGTTTTTGTAAAGAATTCAACTCTTGTTTTAATATTTCCTCCCTTAAGTTACGCTCAGTTATAAGTGTACGCATTTGACTATCCATTTTCTGCTCACGTTCAGTTAGTTCAAATTTAGCATGTTGTTCATAAATTGCCACCTGATCTTTATATATGTTTAGTCTAGTGGTCAAGGGGTCATCAGGGACAAACTCAGTGTTTTCATGCCACTCACAAGCATTATCTACCACACAGGCATTATCTATAACACAAGCAATATTTTCAACAAAAGATGCACCACCTTGTACATCAGACACGTTGTTGTGATTCACATATTGTTCATATGGAATAATATTACTATTTCCCATGTCAACAGTATCTGAATCAACCCCATCTATCTGTTGTACTTCGTTGGGAATCTTTTGTTTATCAACCACATCATATGTGTCATAAAGCTTTAGTACCTCATAAATCACAGATGCAGTGGAGGAACCAGCTTGTTGAGGTGATGAGACAACAGAGGACAGATTAGCCATGAAGATTGTTTGAGCAGTTGGTTCATCATCCACATCAGAGTCAAAAGCATCACAATCATCAGCTTTGAAGATGTTGGGATCATTAAGTGCAAGGTCCTGAACTGGCTGTTCGTCCACATCGGCGTCAAAAGTATTTCCCCCATCACCAGCAAGAAACAACATTTCTTCTTCTTCCAACACAGCTCCACTCTCTTGAGCTTGCATCAACAACATCTTGTCCTTGAAATAGTCTAAGTTTTAAGGACGTTTTGGTTGATTGCAGTTTCTGGCAATGTGTCCAAGTCCACCACAGTTATAACACTTAGGCTCTTTCCCCGGCCCCTGATTTGCATTCCCTACTCTGATCTGCACATTACCTCGACCCATGTTCCTTTGATTCAAGTTTTGCCTCCCCTGAACATTTTGAACTACAATTCTTCCATCCTCCACCGTTGCCAGATTGTGTGGGTTTGATGAGGTTTTGAGTTGATTGTTAGTCTGAGGGAGTGTAGCCTTAAATTGTTGAACAAGTAAAGACACTTGGTTGGTAAGGTTATCAATCATTTTGTCGGTGTGAGTGTAACCTGAATCCAGTTGTGGACTCATAGCAGATGGTGATGAATAGGGATGATGATAAGCTTGATCAGACGATGATTGGTTGATTAGCTGAGCACTTGCAACAAATGCTAGTGGATCATTTGATGCAGTTGGATTGATCTTTTCTCTCAACAGACGATCATAAGCAGCATGTTTCTCATGTTGTTGCAAGTAGGCATACAATTGTTCTAGTTTGTTTCTCTAAGACCTTTGTTGAGTTTTACTGCAGTAACAAATCTGTCCCATTCTGGAGTCATGTTGTTTACAAACTTTGAGTTAAGTTGGATGTTGGGCATAGTCATTCTGATGATCCTCATGTCATTTACCAACTTATGAAATCTCACATAGTAGTCTGTAATGTTCTCACCAGGGTTCATCTTAAAATGTTCAAACTCGTCATACAACTGTGACTCACGATCTTCCTTTGTGAGTTCTGATCCAGCTAGAAGCATTTTGACGTTGTCCCACACAGCTTTTGCTTCAGTGTTGAAATTGATGAGTTTGTAAACATCTTTGGGCAAACCTTGAATGACAATGTTGGAGGCTCTAATGTCGGCATCATACCTCTTCTTTTCTTCCTCATTAAGATCATTGTACGTTCGAGGTCTGTCAATTCCCAAAGTGACAATACCGTCATCACCAGTAGTAACAACATCTCTGGTGGTGCCCATCTGAAATGGTCCTTCATCAATGGATTTAAGGATGTTAAATCCATTTTCTTTGCCCAAGCAGTAAAGTCGCATTCGTTGTGCCCACGACTCATAGTCTGTCCTATCAAGCATAGGAGGACGGGTATCGGACCCAACTGCTTGAATGTCATCAGATGCAGTGCTTGGTATGGTTGCCATACTGTATACGAGATTTTACAATTCTTGAGATTTAAACCGAGAAATAAGTTCTTTCGCGGGATTTTACAAAATTCAAGAACAAACCGCTATTCCAAAACCGCTGAAGTGGTATTAAAACAGTAAGTATCAAACCGCTAAAACCCTAGGCAAACCGCTAATATCTAACCGCTAAACCACACAACAAACCGCTAAGTCAAACCGCAAGTCCTGAATACCAAACCGCTATTCTCAAACCGCTGTAATTAACCCAACCGCTATGATCAAACCGCTGAAACCAGAACCACGAAGACCAAAACCGCTGAAGATTAAACCGGTGAGAGCTAAACCGCTGAAATCAGAACCGCTAAGACCTGAACTGCTGAAGGTTAAACCGCTGAGAGCTAAACCGCTGAGACCAGAACCGCTAAGACTCAACCCTCTGTAGATTAAACTGCTGAATCCTGAACCGCTACGATCTAAACCGCTGCTGCTAAACGACAAACCGCTAGAGACAAGAACTGACAAACTGCTACCACAAATGGACAAACCGTCCTTTTCAGTACGTTTTGTCCTTTTCCAAATTTGGTTATAATCCAAACCGCTATCAGAGATTTAGACCAAACCGCCAACAATAATTACCTAAATAGCACAAACCGCTGTTAAGAATCCTTTAACGAGAGTCAAACCGCTATGATGAAAAATCTTCCAAACACCAAACCGCTGCCAAGAAATCCTTCAAATCTTCCACAAACAGACACTAACCAAGTTGTATGTTATCAAGGAAGATGTGAAACAGTTCAATGAACACAAAAGTACAAGTATTCAACAAATTTAACCACAAACAAAGATTAAACAAGGATTTTAGCACACTATTTTATACGACCTAAAAAGAACCAAAAATCCACCCACGAATCTGAATATGCTCTTACACGAACCTAACCATGGCTCTTGATACCATTTGTAGCGTATTCATAATAATAAAACACACAAATAAGGTGGATATGGCCGGCGGTTTAAGAGAAATTTAGAGAGAGAAAATGAGTTAGGAACTTAATGAGAGAAAGTAAAGAGAATTGTATTGAATGGTTGAGAAGTTCCAACCCTCTCCCTTGGTGGGAGAGGGGTATTTATAGTTACATATTGGTTGCCCTGTGTGGGCTGTGGAGCGAGCTGATAGAGGGTAAAGACCTGACCCACTCCACGAATACTTAACTAACTAAACTAATACAAATAATAGTAATATTACTGATATTCCTACGAGCTATTAAATGCTAATGAGTGCTCGGGGTGACCGAGTCTTCAGATGAATATTTATATTCCTAACACTTGTCACGCATGATCTTTGAGCAATCATTGTACATTTCGTTTCTTTGACAAATATTTGAGTCATGATGGGATGTGAATTTCGTTTCTTTGTGAAAAGCATGTTGTCAACCATTTTCATGGTATATCCATGTTTATGTAAGAGAGCCTTTAATATGTCTTACCAAGCTTAAGAGGCTTGTTTAAGAACATACAATGCTTTCTTGAGTTAATAAACATGATATGGTTTTTATGGATCAATAAATCCTGGAGGTTGTACTACATATACCTCATTGTTGACAAAACCATTGGGGGATGCACTTTTCACGTCCATTATTGATGAACTCAAATAAGTACATTTTATTACTATCATTTATCCTATTAATTTGACTTGTTTTACAATATTATGTATGAGGATTGATACTTAATCGTTTACTTTTGTAATTCTCAGGTAAAAACAAGCATTTGGTGAAACTTGGCGATTTTGGACTAATAATGGAGCAAAACGTGCATAAAGTGAAGAGTCTACTGAAATGAAGAAGATCAAGACTGATCTGCTCCAGATGCGCCGCATCTCACTATCAACATGCGCCGCATCTCTATCAAGATATCACCAGATACGATCCAAGATACAAGAGGACATACGCCGCATCTAATCATGGAGTTACGCCGCATCTTCTGGCGGTGTACGAATATTCCTGAATATTATAATCTTGGACCCCACGCGAAGTTACGTACATGCGCCGCATCTACTTAAGTAGATGCGCCGCATCTTCCCTCAGACACAAACTATAAATACCCCGTAGACCAGACGCATTAAAGAGATTCGGAAGTTCGAAAACCTAAAGACCGAACAGAAGAGAAGGACGAATTCAGTCAAGAGGCAGCACAAGACACACCCAAATCTAAGATACAAGAGCTGTAAGAAGGTGCTGCATGTATTTAATTCATTAAGTAGTTTTGTTTTATTGTTTTAGCAAATTTTAATTCATCAGGATTGGTGGCTTGTGTAATGTGACAACGGAAAGATTGCACTCCCTTTAATACTTGCTTTCCCATCAATTAAAGTTTATATGTTGATGTCTTTGGTTACTACTTATTAGTGCATTGACCACCTCTGTGTTTATTAGTGGCTTGCGGGCACCCGACTGCGGGACAAGGTGTGGCTCCCACGGTTGTTTCTAAATTGATCACTTAGGAATAACTTTTAGACATAAGTCGTCATTAAGGGTTTACTCGCCGATAAGAATAGGACCAACGAGAAAGGGTTAATTACATACACTTCATATAAAGCTATCAATAAAACAAGTGACAATCTACTTAATCATAAGGACAGCCCTCTTATTGTCTCTAGTATCTATCTGTGTACGTGTGTGCTACTTGCTGATTCGTGCCTATTTGTTTATTTTATTATTTAATTGCAAACAAAACTGTGCCAGTCTCTCAGGCTGAAACCCCCTTGCGTTAGGATATTAAAATACTGATTAGATTAACGAGATTATACGTTCCACTCTTAGTGATCGACACTCTACTTACCATTATCTTCATACTGACCGGGTACACTGCTCGTTAAGTGTGTGTGTTATTGATAAGTCGGCTAAATATAAATTTAAAACTTGAGTAGGCATTAAAACTGCTAAACCGCAACGACACATCACGCGCATCAAGTTTTTGGCGCCGTTGCCGGGGAGTGAATTGTTATTTTCTGTTAATTTGATTAGTATTTTAATTAGGTTTTTCTTTTTATTAGATTAATTGCATCTTTGTACTATTTTGCATATTTGTTGTATTGTGTGTTATTTGTTTGCTTTTGTTTTTATTTTTGTGTGTTTTATTTTTGTTTCGTGTGTTTAATTTTTATTTTTATTTTTCGTATTTTTCTGTTCTGCTATCGTTGTACTGTGCTAAATCAAACGATACGGCGCATCTGATCTCTCAGATACGGCGTATTGCGTTTAATTTTTATATACAACGCGTTTAATTAATTCGATACGACGCATCTTTTCCCCAAGATACGGCGTATCTGTTTTTAACAAGAAAATTTTTCTAAGCAATAAAGTAATACGACGCATCTGCTTTTGTAGATACGGCGTATCTGTTTTGATAAAAATTTTTCTAAACGTTAACGCCATACGACGCATCTGCTTTCGCAGATACGGCGTATCTATTATTTTAATTAAAAACAGTTTGCGAATTATTAAACAAATACGGCGTATCGATTTCTGTCGATACGGCGCATCTTACTGAATCAAAAATCTTTTATTTTTTTAAACGTAACGAAAATACGGCGCATTAACTTTTGTTAATACGACGAATATAATTTGATAAATATAGTTGATTTTTGATATTTACCTTGATCGGTCAGCTACTCTCGTGTGCAAGTTGTTTATTTTCAGGATAAATGATGACTCGAGCATCACCAAGAAAGATTACATTCTGAACCAAACCAAGAGAGGTTAGCTGGAGTTACCGAACATAAGACGACACGAGTGGAGGATAACTCAGTACTGGTAACATTGAACTTCTTAAATTCTTGAAATAGAATCCCAGGTAAACTCTACGATAATTCAACTGCCCAAAGGAAAGTTCTCTACACTATGATCTCAGTTTTATTATCCTTATTATACGTCTGATTCAATTCGTAATCTTAATTTTGTATGCTCAAAAACGATATTTGTTCCTAACCTCGGAATAAATCCTTATCCACTAAACAATAAGATTACGATTATTAATGAAACGTTTATGCCTATTACTCTTATTTTGAATTCATCTATATGGTGTGCCGTTTTTACCCAAATTTGATGTATAAGGAACTGTGTTGCGGAGGCCAAGGTACGTTCTTCATTTAAATTTCGTTAACTAACATAGAGATACGGCGGATCTAAATATCCAAAGCGCCGTATCCCTGACCAACTAGGACTTATTGACTAGTCAACGGAATTAAATAGATACGGCGCATCCCAATTTTCTAATACGGCGCATCGTGTCGCCTTATAAATACGACGGGAATACGCCGCATAAATACACACAGTTAAGAACACGCACTAAAATTATACTCAAAATCCGATCATCTTTCTTTAATCCGCCTTTAATCCGAGCATTAATCCTTCTCCTAATCACAAATACTAAGGTAATTGTTACATTTCGATTTAATTTTGATTAATACGAAAATTAGGGTTTATAGGATTGAATCGATTCGCGCTTAAACGATATAGGGATATGATTAGAACTTGGAATTAATTATTTCCCCTAAGTTAATTTTAGATTCGGACATCGAATTTGGCACTAATTGAATCGACCGAAAATTTAGGTTTTGGGTTTGATTTTGAATATTTAGCGGGAAGGTAAATTAGCTGTGGTTGATTGAGATATTTGAACTGATATAAGGAGAATATTATACTGTGATATTTAGTGGAAGTTTACGTCACGGATACGGATTCTTGAAAAACGTGCCTAACCCTTTATTTTATGCTGATATGCTTTTAGATGCGGCGCATCTAGGTTGATTAATGCGGCGTAACGACCTATTTCAAAATTGCTAAAATTTTAGATACGCCGTATTGATTAATCTAGATACGACGCATCTCAATACGCCGTATTCCTTTTATTGCCCCGCATCCCTTATACTTTATACAGATACGCCGCATTGATTTAATCAATGCGCCGTATCTACCTTTCTTGCAGACTGTTTACTGACTTTGAATGTTTATTTCAGATGACACTACCAGATATCGCACACAGGCACCAGAACCCCCACGCACCGTGATTCAGAGACTCGACGCAGTCGAGGGAGAGGTGGTGGTACTGAGGAGAGACTTAGAGTGGGTGGTCCGGAGTATGAGCAGACTATTAGAGCATCAGGGTATCACCCACACTCGTCCTGATGGTACTGAGGTTACGGGAGTAGCACGTACGTACGAGCGCAGAGTCCGCCAGAGGACTGATGGAGCCAGCACTTCTGGGACCCATCCGGACGACACCTCTCACCCATGATCTTACCCTTTTGTTTTACTGACATTGTTCCACACATTATTATTATTATTTTTTGTGGATTGTACTTATCGTTATTCTTATGCTTATGTTTAATGTTTCAGTTTATATTTCTTGTTATGTTTGATGAAGACTGGCATTAAGTTCAGCACGAGAGTACGAGAGGACGTATGAGATTAGACCGTGGAACAAGTCATTTTACAACAGACTGTTAACAGTCTGTTTGGTTACTACATGCGCCGTATCTGTTTAAACAGATGCGACGCATCCTATCCTTTATTTTGTTTTATTTTCAGTCCAGGCCGCACGAAGATACGGCGCATCTCAGTCCTGAGATGCGACGCATCCTCTGCAATGGTCATATCTTATTTTATTTTTCTGCATTTTTAATTTTCGACTTTAAAACTATTTATCAGTTTATTTTTAATGCGGCGCATCCCTGGTTAAGGATGCGGCGCATCTTTATTCTGATCCGTATTTATTCCAGGCTCGATACGGCGTATCTTCTTCAATAAGATACGGCGCATCGACTGACCTGATGATTTTCAGTTTTAATTTTTAAGTTTTATTTTTCCTAACTACTAATGTGTTATGCAAGTTGAACCTTTCTTATCTTAGGTGTGTTTTAAAGTGTTGGTGGTATTATAGTTTTCTGGATTTCCTGTGGATAAATCAAGTATGAAGCTTTAACGTTCTAATCCACAAGAAAGATGATTTTTGCTCTTACACTAATGGAGGATCATACCGAGCAAATCTCAGGGGAGTTTTTCCGTTCTAATCTTTTTATTTCCAGTTTTTAACCTTTTATACAAACAACGAGGACGTTGTTTAACTTAAGTGGGGGGATAGGAGAATTAGAACACTTAACACTTACTTGTCCTAAACTTTTTCAAAAATTATGCTTAAAATGTGCTTAATATATCAAACTTAAAAATTTTTTAGCATGTTTTTGTTTAAGATCTAAGTTACATAACTGCACACATGACGTTATTTTCAAAAATTGTGATTTTTCCAAAATTCACAAATCTATGAGTGTGCCGGTGACTTGTAAACTTTAGAACTTGGCTTGTATACTATTCGAGACCACCATAATGAGTATTATTTATTTAATTGGAATGACTTGTCTAAATTGGTAAAATTCTAGGATTACACCAAATAGCCTTTATATGTTATGTGTTATTAACTAGCTACACTGGTTAGTTAACCCCCGTATAAACCCTTTTGTTACTCTCATTTTTAGAGTAAGATACCCCTAGAAAAACCCTCAGAGCCATTCCTTTCGTTTCTTACACCTATGTTTAAAATGTTTCGTTACACCTTAAACCTTAGCCTACCCTGTAGATTAGAATCCGTGGTTGGTTAATTGCTATAGGCAGAGTGTGTTTCCTTACATTACCTGTGTTCGCGTGCGTAATTCATTATATATGGTTAGGTCGGGAAATTGCACAATGCAAATTGGAGTGAAAGTAAATATTGTATATTTTTGAGTTTATTTTTCGTGTGTTTACTACTTTCACTATTAGCGTTATTTCTGAAAGTATGAAAAGTATGAATAAAAATTATCCGGAAAGAAAGTTGTAGTGATGTGGTGAAATTTTACACATCTATGTTTATGTTTTTTCAAAAAAAAAAAAAAAAAAAAAAAAAAAAAAAAAAAAAAAAAAAAAAAAAAAAAAATGAGAAAAGAAAAGAAAAAGAAAGAAAAAAGAGTTGGATGTTTATTTTAAGCCAACGATGTAGAGTTATGTAAGTGGTTCATATGGCCACTATTTGTTGTACTATATCTAAGGATTGAATGGGAATTGGCAGTTATGGGAATGCCAATTAAGGATTATTCTTTGATTAAGATTTTGTTGAGTATAATTCGTGTCTACCTAAAGCGTGTGTTTCAAGTGTTAAAGCGTGAGTTATTCAATGATATGAGTCTTATTCATGGGATGGTTGGGATAGTGATTAACCACACTTAGGATTTTAATTTATTTGTTTTGTTTATTTTTATTTTTTTATTTTACACCAATTTATATCCCAAATATTATCCATACCCTATATTATTCTTTATCCAACCGAACCTTTGATTTATTGAGATTAGGGATTTGAGCAATCTTAAGTATCGTAGTCGTGGATTCGGCTATGTATTTATGATTTTGTCGCCCTTTTTGATATATTATTATTGGTGAAGTTTGGACCTATCTTTAGCCTATTCGAGTTAAGGATTTGAGCAATTGCAAGTATCGTGTTCGTGGATTCGATCATGTATTTGTGATTTTGTCGCCTTTTCTGGAATTTGAGATCGATAGTGAAATAAGAATAATTAACCCTTAAGCCTAAAAACCCTTTTTACCGCTTTAGACTTGTTATTCCTTAGCTTTAGTGGTGGAGATGTGTATACTTGCCAAGCTTATGATAGAATATTCGTCGCGACTGGACAGTTAAACGATTAGATTTGCTTTTATCGACTTATTTTATTTTACTTCTAATTCGTTAAGTGTTTAGTTGTGTGATTATGAAATAAACGAATACATGCTTAAAATATAAAATAAATCCTAACATCTTTTAGGATACATTTTCATGAGATTTAATCTAAGGTTTACTTGGGGACAAGTAAAGTTCAAGTGGGGGGATATTTGATGAACTCAAATAAGTACATTTTATTACTATCATTTATCCTATTAATTTGACTTGTTTTACTATATTATGTATGAGGATTGATACTTAATCGTTTACTTTTGTAATTCTCAGGTAAAAACAAGCATTTGGTGAAACTTGGCGATTTTGGACTAATAATGGAGCAAAACGTGCATAAAGTGAAGAGTCTACTGAAATGAAGAAGATCAAGACTGATCTGCTCCAGATGCGCCGCATCTCACTATCAACATGCGCCGCATCTCTATCAAGATATCACCAGATACGATCCAAGATACAAGAGGACATACGCCGCATCTAATCATGGAGTTACGCCGCATCTTCTGGCGGTGTACGAATATTCCTGAATATTATAATCTTGGACCCCACGCGAAGTTACGTACATGCGCCGCATCTACTTAAGTAGATGCGCCGCATCTTCCCTCAGACACAAACTATAAATACCCCGTAGACCAGACGCATTAAAGAGATTCGGAAGTTCGAAAACCTAAAGACCGAACAGAAGAGAAGGACGAATTCAGTCAAGAGGCAGCACAAGACACACCCAAATCTAAGATACAAGAGCTGTAAGAAGGTGCTGCATGTATTTAATTCATTAAGTAGTTTTGTTTTATTGTTTTAGCAAACTTTAATTCATCAGGATTGGTGGCTTGTGTAATGTGACAACGGAAAGATTGCACTCCCTTTAATACTTGCTTTCCCATCAATTAAAGTTTATATGTTGATGTCTTTGGTTACTACTTATTAGTGCATTGACCACCTCTGTGTTTATTAGTGGCTTGCGGGCACCCGACTGCGGGACAAGGTGTGGCTCCCACGGTTGTTTCTAAATTGATCACTTAGGAATAACTTTTAGACATAAGTCGTCATTAAGGGTTTACTCGCCGATAAGAATAGGACCAACGAGAAAGGGTTAATTACATACACTTCATATAAAGCTATCAATAAAACAAGTGACAATCTACTTAATCATAAGGACAGCCCTCTTATTGTCTCTAGTATCTATCTGTGTACGTGTGTGCTACTTGCTGATTCGTGCCTATTTGTTTATTTTATTATTTAATTGCAAACAAAACTGTGCCAGTCTCTCAGGCTGAAACCCCCTTGCGTTAGGATATTAAAATACTGATTAGATTAACGAGATTATACGTTCCACTCTTAGTGATCGACACTCTACTTACCATTATCTTCATACTGACCGGGTACACTGCTCGTTAAGTGTGTGTGTTATTGATAAGTCGGCTAAATATAAATTTAAAACTTGAGTAGGCATTAAAACTGCTAAACCGCAACGACACATCACGCGCATCAATTATGTTAGTACCTACTAAGTTAGATTCTAAGAACACTACATGCTTAACATGTCTACCAACAAAGGGGGTTTTAAGAAAGCGTACCTTAGCCTGAGGTGTTGCCCTTAAAACTAGAAGATTAGACTACCTTTGTTGAAAGCTAAGCAAGATGAGACAAGACTTGACTTTGCGTCACAAGATTAGTGCAATCACTAATCATAATCCATTCGTCGGACTTCAAGTTGATTCATAGCTATCTCTATCTAGCAAGACAGAAGCTCAAATATTTGGGTCCAAAATTGTTAGTGTTAAACATCCCATGCATTTGTCGCATTTGTTTGGGATGTTGGAATGGAGGACACATTTCCCATGGTAAGTAACTTTGTGGTTGACGGTTATTCCAAGTTACAAGAAAGTTACTTGGATAACTTTGTCTTCTAAAGTTACCTCTCGGTAGAGGAGTTCTTGACCGAGGTTTAGGAACATTTGTTCTTCTAGGTGAAGGAGTCTTTGATCTAATATCAGGTTTTACAAAACCAAGTCCGGGGGTTGACAAGGGTTTGTAAAAACTTTTGACTTCCTTTTTACTAGCAATAGGTACTTCTACATTATTACTAACTATGTGACTCGGTTTAGGACTCAAGTTATTTTTTAAAATTGACCCAGATCTTACTTTAGCACCAGATGGTACCACGGTACCACTAATTTTAGTGGTGCCGTCTGTACCTTTAGTGGTTCCGTCGTCTGATATTCCAGATTCTCCAGGCTTTACAAATTTTACTTGTTTAGTACCACTTGTAGAAGCTTGGTTTGGGTCAAATCCTAAGCCTGCACGGTCATGTTCACTAAACCTAATGTTTTCAAGCATATCATTAAGTGCCTTTGTTTCTTCTTCAAACTTAATGATCCTTAAAGCATTTTCTTTGAGTTTTTCATTCTCTACTCAAAGACTTATGCATGACCTACAACCTACATCTATTGGTTTATTTTTCTCAAGTCTTTTTACTTGATCCTTTAGTTCTAAGACTTGCACTTCGAGTTCATGCAATTTTGTTTTTAGTGTTTTGTTTCTAGTTATGATTTTAGAACTTACTTCACATAGTTTATTATATTCGTCATATAATCTATTGTCATCTATTGACGAATTATCATCACTATAATAAGAAGAGTCGAAATGTACCTCGTTCGAAGCCTGAGCCATAAGACATGTTTCATCGTTGGGCTTCTTCTCTTCTTCTTCACCGCTATCACTCCAAGAGCCTCCAGTGAAAGCTCTTTGGTTGTTGGTTTTTGGTGGTTTGGGACATTCTCCTATGAGGTGATTAGGATCTCCGCATCTAAAGCATTTCCTATCACTCATTCCTTTCTTTTCAACTCGTTTCTTTTGTGATGGCTTCTTATCATCACGAGGTTGCCTAACGAATCTACCTCTTCTCCTAAAGAACTTTTTAAAGTCTCTAACGGCTAACGCATACTCTTCATCTTCACTATCGGAACCCGAACATTCCTCATCACTAGACTACTTTTTGGCTTTCAATGCTAGAGATCTAACTCTCTCGCTTTTGCCTTTAACTATATCAGAATCTTTCTTGATTATCATTTCATGAACCTTCAAATTTCCTATTAGTTCATCAAGTGATAACGTCGCCAAGTCCTTTGACTCTTCAATGGCGGTGACCTTTGCTCTCCATTTGGGATGTAGAGCCCTAAGAAACTTCCTAACATAGTTCTTGCTAGAGTAACTGATGCGCGTGTGCGTATTGCTCTAATTTATACCCACGGTATGTCGTTGTGGTTTTAGCAGTATTCAAGTTTTAAATTTATATTTAGCCGACTTATCAATAACACACACACTTTAACGAGCAGTGTACCTGGTCAGTATGAATATAATGGTAAGTAGAGTGTCGATCACTAAGAGTGGAACGTATTATCTAGTTATTCCAATCAGTATTTTAATATCTTAAGTTAGCTATACAACCTAATCTAACGCAAGGGGGTTCAGCCTGAGAGACTGGCACGGATTGGTTATGATTAAATATAAACTAAACTAATAGGCACGAATCAGCGATTAGCACACACGTACACAGATAAATACTTGAGACAATAAGAAGACCTGTCCTGATAGTTAAGTAGCTTGTCACTTGTTTTATTGCTAGTTTTATATGAAGTGTATAGTTCGATGCAACGCACCGAGATTAATCCCTTTCTCGTTGGCTCTAATCTTATCGGCGAGTAAACCCTTAATGATTACTTATGTCTATCCTATTTACCTTTCTTCCTACTTTTCTACAGACGATAGAATGCATAGGCGATAAAATAAATAGGCGAGGAAGGGGCATGGCGACCCAAGCAATGCTCAGCTAGACACAGAGGTTATCAATGCACTAATAAAAGTCACCAAAGACATCAACATATAAACTTTAATTAATGGGAAAGCAATTTTAAGGGGAGTTGAAGTGCATGATTAAATCAATGACACAAGCCCATCAATCCTGATGAATTAAAGTGTACTAATACAATAAAACAAAACTACTTAATGAATTGAATACATGCAGGACCTTCTTACAGCTCTTGTATCTTCATTCAAGGTGTGTCTTGTGTTTCTACTTCGTCTGAATTCGTCCTAGGGTTTCTTCGGTCTTTGTGTTTAGCTAAATTGTCGAACTCCGAAATTCGTCTGACTTTGGGGTATTTATAGTTTCTGTCTGAGGGCTAGATGCGGCGCATTGAATAAGTAGATGCGGCGCATTGACTTAACTTCGCGTGGGGTCCAAGATTAATATATTCAGGAATATTCGTACACCGCCAGAAGATGCGGCGTAACTCCATTTCTAGATGCGGCGCATGTCCTTGCTGTCTTGGATCGTAGCTTGTGAAATCTTGATAGTGATGCGCCGTATATAATAAGTAGGATGCGGCATATCTGGAGCAGAATAATCTTGATCTTGTACATTTCAGTAGACTCTTAACTTCTTGCTTGTTTTGCTCCATAATTAGTCCAAAATCGCCAAGTTTCACATAATACTTGTTTTTACCTGAGAATTACAAAAGTAAACATTAACGTATCAATTCTCACAGATAATATAATAAAACAAGTCAAATAAATAGGATAAATGATGGTAATAAAATGTACTTATTTGAGTTCATCAAATATCCCCCCACTTGAACTTTACTTGTCACCAAGTAAACCTTAGAATTAATCTTATGAAAATGTATCCTAAAGGATATTAGGATTTATTTTTATATTTAAGCATGTATTCATTTTGTCATAATTGCACAACCAAACACTTAACGAATTAGAAATAAAATAAAATATTTTGATAAAAGCAAATCTAATCGTTTAAACTGTCCAGTCGTGACGAATATTCTATCATAAGCTTGGCAAGTATACGCATCTCCTCCACTAAAGCTAAGGAATAACAAGTCTAAAGCGGTAAAAAGGGTTTGTAGGTTAAGGGTTAATCATTCTTCTTAATCTCTATCGATCTCAAATTCCAGAAAAGGCGACAAAATCACAAATACATGATCGAATCCACGAACACGATACTTGCAATTGCTCAAATCCTTAACTCGAATAGGCTAAAGATAGGACCAAGTAATCTTCACCAATAATATTATATCAAAAAGGGCGAAAAAATCATAAATACATAGCCGAATCCACGACTACGATACTTAAGATTGCTCAAATCCCTAATCTCAATAAATCAAAGGTTTGGATAAAGAATAATATAGGGTATGGATAATATTTGGGATGCAAATTGGTGTAAAATGAAAAATAAACAAAACAGATAAATTAAAATCCTAAGTGTGGTAAATTGCTATCCCAACCATCCCATGAATAAGACTCATATCATTGAATAACTCACGCTTTAACACTTGAAACACACGCTTTAGGTAGACACGAATTAGACTCAATAAAATCTCAATCAAAGAATAAACCTTAGTTGGCGTTCCCATAACGTCCAACTCCCATTCAATCCATAAATATAACATACAACAACTAGTGGTGATATCGACCACTTAATACAAAACTTTACATAAGTTGGTTAAAACAAACACCCAACTTTTCCTTTTTCTTTTTCTTTTCTATTTTTTTCGATTTTTTTATTTATTTATTTATTTATTTTTTTATCAAACATAAACATAGATGTGTAAAATTTCACAACTTTTCTATCACTTTCTTTCCGGATAATTTTTTCATACTTTTCATTCTTTCAGAAATAACTGTAATAGCGAAAGTAGTAAACACACAAAAAATAAACTCAAAGATATACAATATTTACTTTCACTCCAATTGCATTGTGCAATTTCCCGACTCAACCAAAGATAATGAATTACGCACGCGAACACAGGTAATGTAATGAAACACACTTTGCCTAAAGCAATTAACCAACCACGGATTTTAATCTACAGGGTAGGCTAAGGTGTAAGGGTGTAACGAAACATTATAACAAAGGTGTAAGAAATGAAAGGAATGGCTCTGAGTGTTTTTCTAGGGGTATCTTACTCTAAAAGTGAGAGTAACAAAAGGGTTTATACGGGGGTTAACTAACCAGTGTAGTTAGCTAATAACACAAAACATATAATAGGCTTTTTGGGTGTAATCCTAGAAATTTACCAATTTAGACAAGTCATTCCAATTATGTAAATAATACTTATTATGGTGGTCTCGAATAGTATAAAAGCCAAGTTCTAAAGTTTACAAGTCACCGGCACACTCATAGATTTGTGAATTTTGAAAAGTTCACAATTTTTGAAAATAACGTTATGTGTGCAGCTATGTAATTTAGACTTAAACAAAAACATGCTAAAATTTTTAAATTTTGATATATTAAGCGCATTTTAAGCATATTTTGAAAAAGTTTAGGACAAGTAAGTGTTCTAATTCTCCAATCCCCCCACTTAAGTTAAACAACGTCCTCGTTGTTTGTATAAAAGATTAAAAACTGGAAAATAAAAGAATTAGAACAGAAAAACTCCCCTGAGATTTGCTCGGTATGATCCTCCATTATTTGTATAAGAGCAAAAATCATCTTTCTTGTGGATGAGAACGTTTAAGCTTCATATTTGATGTATCCACAGGAAATGCAGGAATCTATAATACCATCAAGACTTTAACATACCTAAGTTAAGAAGGTTCAAACTTGCATAATACATTAGTAGTTACTAAAAATAAAACTTAAAAAAATTAAAAGAAAATCATCAGGTCAGTCGATACGCCGTATCTTATGGAAGAAGATACGCCGTATCGAGCCTGGAATAAAATAAAACGAAATAAAGGATAGGATGCGTCGCATCTGTTTTACCAGATGCGGCGCATGTAGTTACCAGACAGACTGTTAACAGTCTGTTGTAAAATGACTCGTTCCACGGTTTATCTCTCACATCCTCTCGTACTCTCATGCTGAACTTAATGCCAGTCTTTGTCAAGCATAATAAGAAATATAAACTGAAACATCAAATATATACGATAATAATAATGAGTACAATCAAAAAAATAATAATGATAATAATATACGTGGAACAATGTCAATAAACACATCAAATCCAGAGATCATGGGTCAGTAGGGTCGTCTGGGCGGGTCCCGGAAGTGCTGGCACCATCTGTCCTGGCCCGGACTCTGCGAGTGTATGCGAGTGTCACCCCTCTAACCTGAGTACCATCCGGGCGAGTGTGGCTAATACCCTGATGCTCCAAAAGCCGGCTCATACTCGTAACAAGCCACTCCGAGTCCCTCCTGAAACTAGCGAGGTCTGCTCTCAAACCTCTAACCTCAGCCTCGACCAGCTCAACTCTCTGCCCCACTGTACGTGCAGCTGCTGGCGGGGGTACTGGTGCCTGTGGCTCCTCCTGATGGGCTGGAGCAGCAGCCGGAGCTCCCTGAGGACCTCCCTGCTCCGCCTCTGGCTCTGCTGGTCTAGCGGGCCCCAATGCTACCCAAAAGTAATCCCCCAAAGTCATCTGACAGATCCCTATCCTTACCAAAAAGGCCCGGTCAATAACTGGCAGCCTAGTCACATCGACCTCTAAACCGGCAGGGGTCTCGTCACCAATCACTCCAAAATGGCGGGCCAGCCTAGACACAAAATGCCCGCCAGTCATCTGACTCCTCCTGTCTCTCCCTGCAGCTGCCCGATGGAGGTAATGTGCCAGAAAGTGGGGGATGTTCACCGACAACCCCTCGTCCATGCTCCTCAGAAGGAAGAGGTCAAGAGTAGTCACCTTCTCGGGTGACTGACCTCTCCCAGCAATGGTCAAAGCTATCATGCGGTGGCACAACCTCCTCATGGGCTCCCTGATCAACGTATAAGATGGGGTGCCCGTGGTGGAATCACCCCCGGAAGAGATCCTCTCCCAGTAGTCTCCTAGCAACCCCCTATCAGGAACCACTCTCAAACTCTCATCCCAATACCTAGCAAAACCATCAGACTCAATCTCCTCCACCGTATGCAAGCCCATAGCCAAAATGAACTGTCTCATCGACATCTGCCTAAATTCTCCTCCCAACCTGAACACAAGGGTATCAGCAGTATCCAATCCCATATCAGTCTCTCTATAGTGAACTGTACTGAAAAACTCCAACATAAGCTCCCTAACCAGAGGCTCATCTATCCTAAACATCCTCTCCCAAGCGTACGACCTGAATAGGACCTCATCATCATCATCTCTAATAACCATCTCCAGTCTATCGTGTAAACTATCAGCTGCGTTACCCCCATCTAGCAACCCAATATCCGCAAAACCAAGAACCGAGACCCTGAAGATCCTCCTGAAGTAAATAGCTCTAAGCCTCCTCAAATACTCATCCAATGTATCAGGAGTAAGTCCAAAAGTCTCAAAGCGGAGCCATGGATGTCTGTTAGCAGCTTCGGGTAGTGCCATCTGCAATAAATCTTCAAGATTAGAAAATAGTCTGTAAATATGGTAGATACGGCGCAACTGATAAATCAGTGCGGCGTATCTGCGAAATATAAGAGATGCGGAGCAAGCACAATAAAATACGGCGTATGGGGATGCGTCGTATCTAAATTAAGTAATACGGCGTATATGGAATTTTATTAAATTGGAATTAGGTCGTTACGCCGCATCAATTAATTAAGATGCGCCGCATCTATCAATCTATCAGCATAAAAAGGGGTCAGGCAAGCATTCCAAGAATCCGGACCCGTGACGTAAACTCCCACTTAACATCACAGTTCATAATACCCATTGTAAAAGTTTTAAAAGTTTATTATACCACCGCCAATCCATTTTCCCACTAAAATTCAAAATAACTTCCCCAAACCCTAGTTTTTGCTCAAATCAATTCGGGTCGAAATTCAATGATCAATTCAAATTCAATATGGGGGAAATCATCTAATGCAAGTCCTAATCATTCCCTAAAATCTTCCTAATCCTAACCGAATTATTGTATAAACCCTAATTTTTAAATTAAATAGATTTAAATGAAATAATTACCTTAGATTACGATTAGGATTAGGAGTAGAAGTTTTGATTCGATAAGAAAGCTCGGATTCGAGGGTTGATTTTTGACTGTGTGTGTGTGTTCTTAACTGTGTGTGTTTTTGGGTAAGAAAGTGAGATCCGGCGCATCCCTTTCGTATTTATAGGGCAGATAGATGCGCCGTATCTCATAATTAACATGCGCCGTATCTATCTAAAATTGTTGACTGGTCAATAGGTTTTAATTAGTTAGAGATACGGCGCTTAGAATGTTGGATCCGCCGTATTGTTGTTCCAGTAAACAAAATTTAAATAGGGAACGTACCTTGGCCTCCACAACGCTTTTCCTTATACATAAAATTGGGTAAAACGGTACACCATATGATAAATATAAATTCAAAGTAAGGGTAATAGGCATATACGTTTTATTAATGATTATAATCTCATTGCTTAGTGGATAATGATTTATTCCGAGGTTAGGAACAAATATCGTTTTAAGTTTACAAAACTGAGACTATAATTTCAACCAGAGGTATTACATAAATCAATTTCTGAAGAACACAGCTTTCGTTGTGGAATTCTGTGGTGTTTTTTTTTTTTTTTTTTTTTTTTTTTTGCATTTTGTAATTTATAAGAAAACAAGTCTATATCAGTGTTTAGCACTCAATTTTCGTTTTTTTAGTAACTTGTTTCTCAGAAATTTTCTTTTCAGATATGAACATGTAATGGCTAGATTAAAGCAAAGGAAATTTACTTTTATCGTCAAACATTCGGGAGAGGTATAAGAGAGAGCTCTTCTTAAGATCAGATGAATGACTGTAAAGGATACCTGGAATTGTATTTCAAGAGTTTTAAGATGCTCAGTGTTACCAGTACTGAGTTTTCCTCCACTCTTGTCGTCTTATTATAACCTTCCAGTCGTCAACGGTTTGATTACTCCAGCTAGTATATCTTGGTTAGGTTCAGAATGTAATCTTCCATAGTGATGCTTAAGCCATCATTTATCCTGAAAGTAAACCAACTTGCGCACGAGAGTAGTGGAACGATCAAAGTGAATATCAAAAATCAACTATATTTATCAAATTAAATTCGTCGTATTAACAAAAGCTAATGCGCCGTATTTTCGTTACGTTTCAAAATACAAGATTTTTGATTCAGAAGATGCGCCGTATCAACAGAGATCGATGCGTCGTATCTGTTTAATAATTCGAAAACTGTTTTTAATTAAAATAATAGATACGCCGTATCTGCTAAAGCAGATGCGTCGTATGGCGTTATCGTTTAGAAATTTTTTTTATTAAAAACAGATACGCCGTATCTTGGGGAAAGATGCGTCGTATCGAATTTATTAAACGCGTTGTATTTTATAAAAAGTAAACGCAATACGCCGTATCTATGAAAATAGATGCGCCGTATCGTTTGAATTTGCTCAGTACAACGTTAGCTGAACACAAAAAAATAAAAAGAAAAACAAAAATAAAAACAAACGAAAATAAACAAAAATTAAAGAAAAATAAAAACACACAAAAACATAAAATATGCAAATAATACAATGAATGCAATTTAACTAATATACAACAGAGTTAGTGGTTAGAATAAAAATTAAAAAGAAAAACCTAATTAAAATACTAATCAAATTAACAGATAATAACAATTCACTCCCCGGCAACGGCGCCAAAAACTTGATGCGCGTGTGCGTATTGCTCTAATTTATACCCACGGTATTTTGTTGTGGTTTTAGCAGTATTCAAGTTTTAAATTTATATTTAGCCGACTTATCAATAACACACACACTTTAACGAGCAGTGTACCTGGTCAGTATGAATATAATGGTAAGTAGAGTGTCGATCACTAAGAGTGGAACGTATTATCTAGTTATTCCTATCAGTATTTTAATATCTTAAGTTAGCTATACAACCTAATCTAACGCAAGGGGGTTCAGCCTGAGAGACTGGCACGGATTGGTTATGATTAAATATAAACTAAACTAATAGGCACGAATCAGCGATTAGCACACACGTACACAGATAAATACTTGAGACAATAAGAAGACCTGTCCTGATAGTTAAGTAGCTTGTCACTTGTTTTATTGCTAGTTTTATATGAAGTGTATAGTTCGATGCAACGCACCGAGATTAATCCCTTTCTCGTTGGCTCTAATCTTATCGGCGAGTAAACCCTTAATGATTACTTATGACTATCCTATTTACCTTTCTTCCTACTTTTCTACAGACGATAAAATGCATAGGCGATAAAATAAATAGGCGAGGAAGGGGCATGGCGACCCAAGCAATGCTCAGCTAGACACAGAGGTTATCAATGCACTAATAAAAGTCACCAAAGACATCAACATATAAACTTTAATTAATTGGAAAGCAATTTTAAGGGGAGTTGAAGTGCATGATTAAATCAATGACACAAGCCCATCAATCCTGATGAATTAAAGTGTACTAATACAATAAAACAAAACTACTTAATGAATTGAATACATGCAGGACCTTCTTACAGCTCTTGTATCTTCGTTCAAGGTGTGTCTTGTGTTTCTACTTCGTCTGAATTCGTCCTAGGGTTTCTTCGGTCTTTGTGTTTAGCTAAATTGTCGAACTTCGAAATTCGTCTGACTTTGGGGTATTTATAGTTTCTGTCTGAGGGCTAGATGCGGCGCATTGAATAAGTAGATGCGGCGCATTGACTTAACTTCGCGTGGGGTCCAAGATTAATATATTCAGGAATATTCGTACACCGCCAGAAGATGCGGCGTAACTCCATTTCTAGATGCGGCGCATGTCCTTGCTGTCTTGGATCGTAGCTTGTGAAATCTTGATAGTGATGCGCCGTATATAATAAGTAGGATGCGGCGTATCTGGAGCAGAATAATCTTGATCTTGTACATTTCAGTAGACTCTTAACTTCTTGCTTGTTTTGCTCCATAATTAGTCCAAAATCGCCAAGTTTCACATAATACTTGTTTTTACCTGAGAATTACAAAAGTAAACATTAACGTATCAATTCTCACAGATAATATAATAAAACAAGTCAAATAAATAGCTTAAATGATGGTAATAAAATGTACTTATTTGAGTTCATCAGTAACCTTCATCAAGAGCTTTAAGACTAGTAATAATAGTATTAAATCTAACAAAAGCATTATCAATAGATTCATCTTTCGAAATGGAAAATTGTTCATATTGTTGCACAAGAAGATCTATCTTGTTCTCTTTGACTTGATTATTACCTTGGTGAGTGACTAACAAAGTTTTCCAAATATCTTTTGCCGTATTACACATGAAAATTCTTTCAAATTCCTTTTTAGGCAAAGCATTATAAATCATCATTTTAGCCTCATCGTTTTTGGCTAGTTTTCATTTAAGTTCATCACTTTGTTTACAATAAGGAACTATTTCATCCTTTTTAGTTTTCGGATTCATTTGAATCGGTTGAAAGTCACCCTCGGTAATAATATGCCAAAGATCAATGTCTTTTGATTTCACATACGTTTCAAATCATGTTTTCCAATATATAAAACAATCGGTTTCAAAAAGTGGTGGTCTTTGCATAGATTGCCCTTCTTGATATTTGTCGGAATCCATTCTTGATATTTGTCGGAATCCATTGATCGATTCAAGTTTTAAAATACAATTTACTTTAAAATCTTGACTAACCTGGATCTGATACCAATTGTGGAAAACTAGAAGGCGGGAGGGGGGGGGGGGTTGAATAGTTTTACCGGTTTTTAATTTTTTTCAAAACTTTACTTTTGAAAAACCTTGATTCGAATCTTATGTGTAATCAATCAACACAAATACGAACACTACACTATACTATGTAATATAAACAATGAATGTAAAGAGAAGAGATGGAAAGATCAAACCGGGACACAGAGATTTATAGTAGTTCGGTCACGAAGCTCTTCTTCGCCCTACTGCACTCCTCGAGTACCACACTTGAGATTTTCAAGTACTATGTCAACAAAGCTCCCTTCAGGCAGATAAAACCATACAACATCGCTTATCCTATTTTTCGACACTAAGCTAAATGTCGAGTACTAATCTTAGCTAGCACCAATCTACCATGATCCACCCGATCCTTTCTACTTTACACAATCAATACACTAGACTCAATCTACCCGATCTACCCTTGATCCACTTGATCAACACACAAGCCCACAAGCTTCAAGAGATCCCCAAGATCTCACAAGATCAAAATGATCAACTCTCACTTGACTCAATCTACTCTATCTACCCTTGATCATATCTACCCTTGATCAACTTGATCAACACACTAGCTCACAAGCTACGAGAGATATTCAATATCTCTATAAGATCACAATGATCATCTCTCACAAACTCTCAAAAGAAAAATGAACTTGATGTATACAAAGATACAACAAGTATGTAACAAGTGTTACAAGTGCTCTAACTACAACTACAACACTTTGTATCTTCTTTGATACCTTGTGTTCTTCTCTTGCACTAGAAGAGGAATGAAGGTGATCTCTAGGTTGAATGATTGGATCACTCTTTAAACAAAAGAAAACTAAACTAAATAATCAAGAAGAAAAGATGTGGTGAGAGTATTGAACTCAGAAAGTTCTGTGTGAAAAAGGATGCCCAAAAACTGTGAAGATGGCTGGTATTTATAGGTAGAAAAATTCTAGCTGTTATGTGTACATGGTACCACTAAATTTAGTGGTACCGTGGTACCGTGCCAGACAAAAACGCTCCTCTTTTTGTCTTTAGTGGTGAAAATTTATTTGGGGAAGTTTGGAGCTGATTTTGGGGGGAAAATAGCTGTTATGTTATTTGAACTTATTTTTCCAATAAAACATTTCTTAATTATTCAAAAATAACTTGTAAAGTATATTTTTGAAAAAATGTTTTGTCACATTAAAAATGTGAAGTTTTAAACACAAATTCACTTCTTTGATCATTTGTCAAGTTGTAAATTTGTTTGTGCATACTTAGAGTGATTTGCGTAGAAATGGGATCTTTCGACTAAAAACTTGTTTATGTTAATTTTAACGTAAAGTGTTTTTGTTGGGTCCTTCAGTACCCAAGAGTCTTTAAAACAGGATTTGAATACAAATTAAGCTAAGTGTTAAAATTAAACCGAAAACATTCTATTTCACTGAGTGAACAGTCAGTCAGTGAGTTACCTTCAAGATGCTCAGGACGAGTCTAAGAAGAAAGACTCACCAATTCAGGAAGGCGGCTCTCCCTGAAGTGTTACTTGAGACGAAGAAGAAGGTAATAGGATCAGTGAGCGTTAGACAAGAGCTCACTGAACCCCAGTCTCCTCAACAACAATAATTGAAGACTGAAGACTAAAGGCGAATGACTGATGAACCATGAAGCCTAAAAGAAAGGCTGGATTGAGCGGGAAGGTTTGAAGAAGATAAGAACAAGTCTTGTCGGGGTCAGAACAAACCATCCCTCAAGTGGCTAAAAGTCGAAGAAGTGTCAGGTCTGACACTCGAAGACTTTTTGGCTCAATCCTATTGGTTCTTGGAAATGACAACTACTGTTGTTGTTTTCAGACATGCCTTCCCATTGTTTATGTATTTTTAGTCTTTCAGTACTCTTAACATGTTTGCCTATAAATAGCAAACAGATGGAGAAAAGAAGGTTAGGTATTTTTTGTGCAATTAAAGCTTAGACTTTCACAATACCCCTTTTCTCCTACAAAGAGTAACGTATCCCTGAGATAGCTCAGTGGGTCGAATTGTTACCACTTAAAGCATTGCTTAAGTTTAGATAGGAGACACCATACTTTGTCTATTCAATCCCAAGTGTTTGTTCCGCAAAACACTTGGGTAATAGATTCTTTGATTCATTTCTAATAAGAATTTAAACGTTGAAAATACTGTGTTTTTATATTAACGTTTCATTAACTGTTAAAATTAATCAATACATTGTATTAGTCATAAACACAAATAGATTAACTTTATAGTTAACTCTAAGCGTGTTAAGGGAACAACAAGTGGTATCAGAGCCTCTGGTTTATAAAATCTTTCAAAAATAACCAAGAGTGCTCAAGGTTTTTAAAACCAAGATCCTACTATGGCTGATATTAATGTGCCCCAGCTAGTCGACAAAAAGGGTGGAAGCTTTTCAGCTGTTGCACCCAGACTTGAAGCTGGTAAATTTAGCAAGTGGAAAAAGCGAATGCTTTGCTACTTGACTGGTATGGAACCATACTACATCACTTGTGTCAAAGATGGTCCCTATGTCCCAAAGACTGCTGAAGGGCTAAACAAGCCTGAGGCTCAATGGACCATTGATGAGAGGAGGGTGGTCAATCAAGACCAACGCCTGAAAAGCATCATTATATCTTGTCTTCCTGACGATATAATGGAATCAGTCATCAACTGTTCAACAGCCAAGCAAACTTGGGATGACTTGGTCAATAGCTTTGAGGGTCCCTCAGATACCAAGGAAAAAGACTCTGAAAGTCTCTCTCAGACTTATACCAGATACAAGACTTTGATAAACGAACTATCAAATGATGGTGTAGTTTTGTCTAAGCATGAGACAAATGTTGGCTTTGTCAACAGTCTCCCTGAGAAGTGGCTAAACTTCTCACAAGGCCTGAGGAATGCTAATCACATTCAGACTCTTGAGCTCCCTGAGATCTATGGGAAGTTTGTCTATGAAGACAACTTAATCTCAAGGAGATACCCTGACTCAAAAGCTCTTGAGTCCAAAAAGGCCTTGACCTCCACACCCATATCAACTGCTTTTTATACTAATGGTGTTGTGCAGGATTTTCAAGAGGATTCTGAGGATGAAATTGATGAAAGGACTAGTGATGAGTACCTAAATGATTTAAACTTAGAATTCCAAGAGAGGGCACTCCTTGCTAGTTCAAAACGTTTCATCAAAAGAAATCAGTCCAACTTTTCTAAAGCAAAGGCAAATGAAACCACTGAATGCTTTAAATGTGGTAAAAAGGGTCATTTTGCTAGGGACTGTTATTCTAAAACCATCTCAGAACCCTCTTACAAATTTTCAGGAAATAGTTCCTCAGGAACTAGCAAGTTTCAACCTAAAATGTTTCAGTCTACCCAACAACTTCAAAACAAGGGTCAAAAAGACTTTGAAACAAAATATAGGAAAGCTAAGGCTAAACTTGCAATTCTTGAAACTAATCCCTCTATGTCTTAGGCTGCTCAAACCTCCAAACCTGTTCAGACAAAGAACAAGGTTTTAGTAGCTGAAGCTTATGATTGGGATGAAGAAGAGGTCTCCTTAGATGAGGAAATTAGAGTGAGTGCACTGATGGCACTCTTTGAAGGTGATCAGGTGACTGTTGGGAAAAGCCATGCAAGGAATGGAGAGTGGGTAAACATCACCATGAAGAAGGTAAACACTTTACTTTCTATGGATGATGATTCTGATTGGCAGTCTTACATGAATTATATTTGTGTAGATCTTAAATTTGTTGAGGAACAAAGGCTTAACCTGTTTTCAAAATATAACAATATAGTGTCAGAATTGAATAAATGTAGAGATGAATTGCTTGTACTGAAGCAAGCCAAATTAGAAACAATTACTCTACAAATTCAGAACACTGAAATTTTGAAACAAAACCAAGCCCTACAAACTGAACTTAACAAAAAAAAGGCTGTCATCCAAGGCTGGACCAAAAAGAACCCCAAAGTCTTTGATACTGTGGGTTTAATCCCTAGGAAAACAATAGGAATTGACCATCTCATGCTTAACCCCAATGTGAGTCCCAGTAAATTGACCTTTGTTCCAGCTGGCATATCATTTGAGCAAGAAATGCTTCCCAAGTCAAATGACTGGATTGTCAGGGACAACCTAGTCAGTAAGTTACCAAACTTTGAGACTGGAAAGATCTTGCTTCCTGAAAGTCAGGCCTTGAAAAATATGCTTGGACTCTCTGACCAACTCAGTAGTACTGAGTTAGTAAGTGAGCCGGAATCAGATTCATATCCACCACTCCCTCCACTGAATACCCTTCAGGGTGCTGCACCAAACTTAGGCCTCCCACCAATAGTCTACTCCCAACACTCTCCAAAGGAGAGGTCAGGAATGGGAAAAACAATCCTGAAAAGACCAACCCTTGAAGTCTCAGTAAATACTGATGACTCATCATCTTCAGTCCCTTCTGAAGTAATAACCCAAAGCCCTGACTCAAAATTTGATCAGTTGGCCGAAATGGTCAGGAAGCTGGGTGAGAAGATTGCATCTTCTGAGAAAACTTCTCAATCCAAGAAGAAGGAACAAAACCCAGCTTCCTCAAGCACCAAACCCAAACCCTCAAAACCCCTAAAAAGATGTGAGCTGTGTAAATACACCATTCATTTCACTGATGATTGCTATAGAATCCTTTACTGCATGATTTGCAAAAAGGATGATCACAGGACCTCTGATTACAAAACACACTCAGTCACATCAAAGATGGCAAGCCTTAAAGCTTAGTCTTTAAACTACCCTTCTGATTCTAAACAGAAACAGAAACAAAAGGCCAAGCCTTTTGCACCTTGCCCTACTGTGGGTTCAATGACCACCATCCTAAGGATTGTCAAATTAACAATTGTTGTGAAAATAGTAGAGGTCCCACTCATGACACCTCAGGACGTGATAAGGTCATTCAGGCCAGAAGAGGTATGACAAAGTCAGCCTCTCAGTCTACTGAGTCTACATCTGCAATCAAATGCATAATTTATGGTAGCTCAGTCCACTCCACCACTGACCATAAATCAATTGTAAATGTTAAAAAGACCCCCAAAGCTAAGCCCTCCAAGAAGTGGAGTCCTAGAAATAACTAACCCAATTTACTATTTATGCAGAAACATGCCAGGGATCCTGTTTGGCATCTAGATAGTGGATGTTTGTAACACCCCAACCCGACAAGGGCAAAGATGTCACATATACATGGTTTCATATCAGATACAAGTATTCAAAACATAAAATAGCGGAAACCTTAACATAAAAATTCAAAGAAAAATAAGACAACATCCAGAATGCCCAAACAATGGCACAACCGGAATAATATCCAAATGATCACTCTAAAATAACAAGGTCTAAACTCCACACAAGTCGCTCTCATCCCAAGCTAAAAACCCCGCTCCTAGCTTAAATGTACCTGCCGCAGGAAAAGAAATGCGGCTGAGCTACGAGAGCTCAGTGAACAGATATAACGGAAACAAAGCAGTAATAACGGAAATATAAAATACATGAAATAATACCAGGAGTGACAAGAGTCAGGAACAGAATATAAAGGTTATACAGATATAACATGATTAGAACTAGTTACAGGAGATAAGTGTACAGGTGTATTCCATAATCCCACCACATGCCCAGATCAGATCATGTCAAGTCAAAAGTTTAGTCATGTATCAGGTTACAAGGTAACAGTAATAATGATGGTGAGTAAAGGATATAAAGTTATAAGGTCACAAGGTGTAGGGTAACAGAAATCCTCTACGAGCCCAGAAACATAAACATGAAATCATAACACCATGCAGAGAGAAGTCCTCTCACTAATCCCAGAAATCAGATAATGGAGTAGCTAGCTCCCATAGTGTGAAAGACGTGTATCGCACACACCATCAGTCACCATGCAGAATATAACATAACATGAACATGAACATGAACAAATCTAGGATGCATCCATACGCCCCTGGTGGCCATAAACCTCCCAACACACCAGATAAAATACAGAAAAGCGACGGGACAGGTCATCACTCTCCTGCCCTAGAGTCATGCCATCGGTGCATCGACTGACATGGACATGAAACCCTCATGCCTAGTGAGTGGCTCGTAGTATCAAACTGTGGGTAAAGGTCAAGTATCATGAATCGTGTTTTTAGTTTACTTGCATAGGTCAATATCTTGTTTCATGAGTTCATAATCATAGGTTCACAATCATGGTTCAATATCAGAAAGGTCATATATTTGAAATGTCTAATGTCAGAAGATTTATAACAGAAAGGTCATGTATCAGAAAGTTCATAACAGATGGTTCAGTAGCAGAAGGGTCAATATCAGTGGGTTCAATAATCCATATCAGAAAGGTCATATCAAGAGTTCGCAAACAAAGGGAAACATAGTAATGGCTTAGGGAAATCCTATGATGAATCAGAAGTCAGAAAATCATGAATACGAAGGCACCTTACTGAGAAGGGCAGAATATCTGTACCTTAACAACCAAGCAAGCAACAGAATTAGCAAACACAGAAAAGAGTCGAGACCTCTCCTTTTGGCACCTATCGGATGTAAAGACAAAATTACTAAAGATCCCATAATTAGCAGGTTTTCCAGATTTATCAGATATTATCATTTCAGATTAGGTTGAACCCTTATTCGGAGATTATTATGGAAGGCAGTACATTTTACTAGATTACAGAAGTTTAGGGTTTTAGATGACAATTATCCAAAGTTTAGGGTTTAAAAGTAACTTCATTAATTTCCAAGGTCCTAAGTGAAAATACTTCAAGTTACAGAATTATACACTTATTTTATTCAGAGTTACATTCTATTCTCTTAAGTTTCACAACTTACAGATTATACCCCTTTAGTTACATAATTTACAAAACCAACCTTATAATTACATATTTTACAAATTAAACCATACAATATCCATATTTACCAACCAAGCATATTATATTTCATAATTTCAGAATATACCTTCAGAAGTTAGTACTTTACATATTTGACCCCTCAGAATTCAGAATTTACATATTTAGTCCTTTAAGTTTACAAAACATATATATTAAGTCATAATTTCATAACAATTACATATTTAACCCATAAATCCTCAAAATTACACAATAACCTTTTTATATCAGTATTAACCCAAAATAACCTCAAGATTTTAGATTTACACTTTTGGTCCCTCACTTTTTAATTAATTTAAATTCGACACCTACTTTACACATTAAATCCATATCTTGCTAAATTTACAAGTAAGACCCTCATGTTATAATTTTTATATGTTCCCCCTGATCTATAAAACATTACCAAAAATGTCCCACAAGTTTTGATAATTACAAAACACACCCTTAACTAATTATTTATGGATCGGTTTACATAATACTCATCAAAATCGAACCCTATAATTCCCCAATCATTTTATCATCATTCTATCATCATTATAACATGTGAATTTCCAGATTTCTTCCTTATAAACCCTAGATCAATCGGCCTAGTATTTTTCCCAAACTTTTCCTTTTATTCTTTAAAACCGATTATAACATAAATTCCAAAACCCATGAATTCGACATCCACAAATCAGGATACTATTTTTCTCATGTTATATGATTAATATTTGACCCACGAAAAATATGTACAAGCTCAATAAAATCGCATGAATTAATTGGATCCGGTTATACGAAATTAGGGTTTATGACTCGTTATTTTTCATTCGATCAAGATATGGTGCATGGTTCGATTCCAACAATTTTCACACGTTATATATGATTAGGAGAAGGCTAGAAAAATACCAAATTGATTATAGAGTGATCGGATCTCACGCTATGAATTTTAGCTACTCGGTTCCACTTTGCGACCCAAAATATTTTGCTACGCCCAAACGATCGACTCTAGGAATGTGTAGCTATTTTTCCCACCTCCTTTGCACCTCTAAGAACTCCAAAAAATTACCTCCTTGCTTCAGAAAAATCGGATTGAGGTGTGGTGATTTATTTTGTGTGGCGGCACTTTTAGAATTAGGGTTTTTAGGAAACAATTAAATTAAGGATTTGTGTATAGGGTATGACCGAGTATGGGGAGGGTTATGGGCTGGAGAATACCGGCCTTCATGGCCTAAAAATCAGGGATTTAATTTTTGGTTGATTGCATAATTTATTTTGTGTATTTAAAATGATTTTTAAATGTATAAAACTTGTATATTACTTTGTATATTTCGACCCATGTATATTTGTGATGAATTAATACCTTTTTGTACTTGTAAAAATATTTGGAGCTTGCCTCAAAATTATCTTGCTTGATTTGTAGCTTGTTTCAAGAGATTTGGGATTAATTCGGTACTTTAATTAAGCTTTAATTAAATTTTAAAGTTTCAGGGGTAATTTGGTAATTTTATGGGTTATCTGAATTTCGGGTATTACAACCTCTTCCCCACTAACAAAAAAATTTCGTCCTCGAAATTTGCAGAGAGCAGAAAGAAAAGAGAGCAGAAAACGTAACAAAGACATAACAGACTCAGACGAGAATTGAGGTGGAACGAAACAGAACACAACTGGCGATGAACAGAAATATGAAAGATTTGTTTCTCATGACTCGAACTTGTAGATTCCAAAATTGTTTTTAGATCCTCAGAACAGACATAACATACTGAATCCAGATCAGAATAATAACATACCAAACGTAGTAGATGAAAATCAGATTCTCTCAGAAGGGACAAAGAAATACATAGGATTTTGACTGATATGCCGTTCACAGAACTTGATCAGACAAATCAGATTAGATCGTACAGAAAATAGATAATCGATAATATCAATTTTGCAGAAATTCTACAATGGAACGTAAGATAGTTATCAGAAGGACAGAGGTCAGCTAAACACGTGGCAAGAATCCGGACGTATCAGTTCGCATAACGGGGAAAACAGATTACGCGCACAATCAGAAATGAACTTACAGTCTCACTAAGGCAGATAATCCCAACAGTTATCAGAATCTCTAAGGCTCCAAGGCACTTCCCGAAATATCCTATGGCCACAATAAGTGCACGTTATATGATGTAAGTATTATTACGTTGATCAGGCGTCATAATACTAGCATCATATAAATATGCCCCCATGATGGTCATACTTTATCTCAAGTCGTGAACAACACAACCTATTAAGATAGAGCAGAAGTGAAAAACACCATCGATTTCGTCCATCGTATCATGATCATAAGAAATTTCAAAGTGAACAGATCGAATTAAAATCTCAAAATTCAACATGGAATAAAATTATCAATTCAGAATCCAGAAATATCCGTACGAGAAATCAAGATAGCATCCAAAGTATCATAATCGTAAAAGAGAAAATGGTTATCCAAAAATCCAAACAAACGGAATGAAGAATAACAAATCGTGGAAGCGATCCCTTCACTGAGCTGGCTTGTTGTCGTTGACGCTCTTATTGTTGTCGTTGTTACCTTCAAACTTGGGACAATCCCTCACTTGATGCTCAGAAGATCCACATTGTGAGGTTCAGCCCGCACTACTCCGTCCTCTTCAATGAACCTGGGGCACTTGCCCGAGTACCTGGTTACGACTCCATCTTCGTTGATCACCTTTGTAGTGTACACCTGCACCTCCGTTCCGTCTCGATTCTCCATGGTCAGCTTCTCTTCAACTCGGCACGGCCACATACTCGCGGGAATTGAAATCCTCCTTGCAGTTCGCCTCAGTTTTCCAATCCGTCTGCAGCCAGTAGGAAAAGCGATGGTCCAACGTTGCTTGTTGAGTGCGGGGGGTGCCATTCTGAAAATGACATACACGATACTAAGCACCAGAACTCAAAACAACACATAAACTCAAGAAAACTAAACAAGTAAATATCGCCTCCACCACAGGCCCTCAATGCAAGGTTCAATTATATACGAAAATGATCAGCAAGGATCGAACAAGATACGCAAGAGTAGAACAGGAGAAGAGAGTACGCGAAAGGAAACCTAATGTCTACCCAAATCCTCACAGGTCAGATGGCCTAAGCCTAAGGGTTTCGATTAACCTGTCTCTGATACCACTTTTGTAACACCCCAACCCGACAAGGGCAAAGATGTCACATATACATGGTTTCATATCAGATACAAGTATTCAAAACATAAAATAGCGGAAACCTTAACATAAAAATTCAAAGAAAAATAAGACAACATCCAGAATGCCCAAACAATGGCACAACCGGAATAATATCCAAATGATCACTCTAAAATAACAAGGTCTAAACTCCACACAAGTCGCTCTCATCCCAAGCTAAAAACCCCGCTCCTAGCTTAAATGTACCTGCCGCAGGAAAAGAAATGCGGCTGAGCTATGAGAGCTCAGTGAACAGATATAACGGAAACAAAGCAGTAATAACGGAAATATAAAATACATGAAATAATACCAGGAGTGACAAGAGTCAGGAACAGAATATAAAGGTTATACAGATATAACATGATTAGAACTAGTTACAGGAGATAAGTGTACAGGTGTATTCCATAATCCCACCACATGCCCAGATCAGATCATGTCAAGTCAAAAGTTTAGTCATGTATCAGGTTACAAGGTAACAGTAATAATGATGGTGAGTAAAGGATATAAAGTTATAAGGTCACAAGGTGTAGGGTAACAGAAATCCTCTACGAGCCCAGAAACATAAACATGAAATCATAACACCATGCAGAGAGAAGTCCTCTCACTAATCCCAGAAATCAGATAATGGAGTAAGTAGCTCCCATAGTGTGAAAGACGTGTATCGCACACACCATCAGTCACCATGCAGAATATAACATAACATGAACATGAACATGAACAAATCTAGGATGCATCCATACGCCCCTGGTGGCCATAAACCTCCCAACACACCAGATAAAATACAGAAAAGGGACGGGACAGGTCATCACTCTCCTGCTCTAGAGTCATGCCATCGGTGCATCGACTGACATGGACATGAAACCCTCATGCCTAGTGAGTGGCTCGTAGTATCAAACTGTGGGTAAAGGTCAAGTATCATGAATCGTGTTTTTAGTTTACTTGCATAGGTCAATATCTTGTTTCATGAGTTCATAATCATAGGCTCACAATCATGGTTCAATATCAGAAAGGTCATATATCAGAAATGTCTAATGTCAGAAGATTTATAACAGAAAGGTCATGTATCAGAAAGTTCATAACAGATGGTTCAGTAGCAGAAGGGTCAATATCAGTGGGTTCAATAATCCATATCAGAAAGGTCATATCAAGAGTTCGCAAACAAAGGGAAACATAGCAATGGCTTAGGGAAATCCTATGATGAATCAGAAGTCAGAAAATCATGAATACGAAGGCACCTTACTGAGAAGGGCAGAATATCTGTACCTTAACAACCAAGCAAGCAACAGAATTAGCAAACACAGAAAAGAGTCGAGACCTCTCCTTCTTGGCACCTATCGGATGTAACGACAAAATTACTAAAGATCCCATAATTAGCAGGTTTTCCAGATTTATCAGATATTATCATTTCAGATTAGGTTGAACCCTTATTCGGAGATTATTATGGAAGGCAGTACATTTTACTAGATTACAGAAGTTTAGGGTTTTAGATGACAATTATCCAAAGTTTAGGGTTTAAAAGTAACTTCATTAATTTCCAAGGTCCTTAGTGAAAATACTTCAAGTTACAGAATTATACACTTATTTTATTCAGAGTTACATTCTATTCTCTTAAGTTTCACAACTTACAGATTATACCCCTTTAGTTACATAATTTACAAAACCAACCTTATAATTACATATTTTACAAATTAAACCCTACAATATCCATATTTACCAACCAAGCATATTATATTTCATAATTTCAGAATATACCTTCAGAAGTTAGTACTTTACATATTTGACCCCTCAGAATTCAGAATTTACATATTTAGTCCTTTAAGTTTACAAAACATATATATTAAGTCATAATTTCATAACAATTACATATTTAACCCATAAATCCTCAAAATTACACAATAACCTTTTTATATCAGTATTAACCCAAAATAACCTCAAGATTTCAGATTTACACTTTTGGTCCCTCACTTTTTAATTAATTTAAATTCGACACCTACTTTACACATTAAATCCATATCTTGCTAAATTTACAAGTAAGACCCTCATGTTATAATTTTTATATGTTCCCCCTGATCTATAAAACATTACCAAAAATGTCCCACAAGTTTTGATAATTACAAAACACACCCTTAACTAATTATTTATGGATCGGTTTACATAATACTCATCAAAATCGAACCCTATAATTCCCCAATCATTTTATCATCATTCTATCATCATTATAACATGTGAATTTCCAGATTTCTTCCTTGTAAACCCTAGATCAATCGGCCTAGTATTTTTCCCAAACTTTTCCTTTTATTCTTTAAAACCGATTATAACATAAATTCCAAAACCCATGAATTCGACATCCACAAATCAGGATACTATTTTTCTCATGTTATATGATTAATATTTGACCCACGAAAAATATGTACAAGCTCAATAAAATCGCATGAATTAATTAGATCCGGTTATACGAAATTAGGGTTTATGACTCGTTATTTTTCATTCGATCAAGATATGGTGCATGGTTCGATTCCAACAATTTTCACACGTTATATATGATTAGGAGAAGGCTAGAAAAATACCAAATTGATTATAGAGTGATCGGATCTCACGCTATGAATTTTAACTACTCGGTTCCACTTTGCGACCTAAAATATTTTGCCACGCCCAAACGATCGACTCTAGGAATGTGTAGCTATTTTTCCCACCTCCTTTGCACCTCTAAGAACTCCAAAAAATTACCTCCTTGCTTCAGAAAAATCGGATTGAGGTGTGGTGATTTATTTTGTGTGGCGGCACTTTTAGAATTAGGGTTTTTAGGAAACAATTAAATTAAGGATTTGTGTATAGGGTATGACCGAGTATGGGGAGGGTTATGGGCTGGAGAATACCGGCCTTCATGGCCTAAAAATCAGGGATTTTATTTTTGGTTGATTGCATAATTTATTTTGTGTATTTAAAATGATTTTAAATGTATAAAACTTGTATATTACTTTGTATATTTCGACCCATGTATATTTGTGATGAATTAATACCTTTTTGTACTTGTAAAAATATTTGGAGCTTGCCTCAAAATTATCTTTCTTGATTTGTGATGCGTTGTTTTGTAACCTTACAACAGGTTTTACCTCTCGAGGGATCTCAAGAGGCTTACAACCCCACCAGGCAGTGTACCTGACCGATGTAGTATAGTGTAGTGGTAAGTACGGGGGATTGATCGTTCTCCACAGGGAATAGTGTTCGTTAGGTATGAAAAGCTACTCTAATAGGTCTAAGGGTTGAGGAAGATTCTTTTTATGTTTTTATATTTTTATGAAAGCAAGTAAAATCTCGGTTTTGAAAGAGTGGGCGGAATTAGTTGCTAGTCAACTAACCCAAAATTACTACGGATGCAAATAAAATAAAATAACAAAAATGAAAATGTGGTGAGAAACTTATGTGTAGAGAAATGTGTTTACTTAGATTTCCTTACTCCCTAACTATCTTTTACCGGTTAATTAGTGTGTATTAGTCGCGTGGATGACGGGTGTATTCCTTAATACCATTCGTGGGGTGGCGTACTTACTTCCCCAACTCAACAAGCTCCTACTTCACTCCTATGTCGAGCCGGCTAGGAAGCTCCTAACATGGGATCACTAGAATTCGCTTGTGCATTAAATACAACCATAAAAACCTTTAGTACGCATTTGGTTCATGTTTCTTAAGACGTTCAAGCAAGTTACCGAATAGGAAGTTAGCCAGTTTTCTTAAGCCTAACATAGATAAACAATCATCCAATACAACTAACAACACACTAATAACCAATAATCAATAGCTAGGTTTCATTAGATCTAAGCAAACACAAGATAAATTTAGCCTAACATGTTAATCAAAAGACAAGAATAAGATAAAATCAAACAACACATAGACATATTGAATGATTAATTGATAACTTATCTTCAATGTAACATGGAAGATCTCAAGGCAAAAAGCCTTGAAAAAGAAGCTAAAATCGTCCTAGGGTTTTCTCCCAAAATTCCACACACTAAGCTCTCCCTAATGACAAAAAATTAGAAAACTATATATAGATTTTTGGATCTGACGGCGTCACGTTATGGAGTGTGACGCCGTCACCTCGCCGCTTTTAGGGTTCCCGGATGACCTTCTCGACGCCGTCCCTCTTTAGCTCTTCAAAAATCCATTCTGGCTTATCAAGGCTTGACGCCGTCAGCTCGTGAACGTGACGCCGTCCCCTTATGATTTAAGCCGTGACGCCCTTGATCAAGTTAAAGCATGACGCCGTCAGAATTCACATGGTATTTTCACTGGCTTATCATGAGTAAATTTCACGTCCACCTTTTCTTGCCAAGGCATGACGCCGTCTGGGGTTAAATGTGACGCCGTCAAAGGTAACTTTTAGCCGATTTTTGAGACTTTTCCGTTTTCTTCACTTTATGCTCCAAAAACGTCCAAAATGGCTCCTTTTCCAGATTTCTCCTCAAAAGTACCTAAAATGACAAAAGGAACGATTTAGGGCAATATTTGATCAAATAAATACGATTTAGGGCTTAAATGACCCCCTAAAAGCGGTACACTTTTCGCCTCATCAAATACCCTTACACTTGAGATTTGCTTGTCCTCAAGCAAATGCGCTTTTATTCTAATCAAAATACAAGTTAGGGGTCATTTAATGCAAACATAAAAGTAATTACAACAAATAATCGTTCCACTTCAGTCATAATAAGCACGGAGATTACAAACTAGCACCTCACAAGTAGTGTTTAGATACTCACATCTCTCAAGTGTCATCAAAATAAATCTCATAAATGAAAACGGATAATATCTCTCACTACCTGTCATAGCGAATAGATTACCATAGGCTTGGGAAAGGATCGATAACCTCCTCCACTAGGCGTAAGCACCTAAGATAAACTATCAAAGAGGGCTTTTAAATGGGTTATAACGTTAGGTGTAGGGAAAAGGAAAACACGGTTTTGTTGGATAAAGGATGTTTTACTGGTGGCTAGTTAAAAATCTTGATCAATTACATGTACTATACAATGTTGCTAAGCCAAGACTCGACTCGATCTTAAGCTAGAAACGAAATAACAAAAACAAAAACAAACATAAAACAAACGTAAAATGAAACGGGATGGTAGTCCGTATGTTTTTTTTCTATTTTTTCATTTTCTCATTTTTTTTGTATTTTTCTTTTTTTTTTTTTTTTTTTTTTTTTTTTTTTTGACATACACTCTTGCCCTACCATCCAAAATAATACATCATAGGGGCATTGCATTCCCCTTACACTTGAACTTTTACATAACTTTACAAATACTAATCTAATGACTCGAATTAAGATAATTGAAAAACTTGGAGTACTTTTAAAACATTTAGCACATATGGGGGTAATAAATGATGTTCTTCCCCTTTACTCCATTACACTAGTACTTTACCCATGAGTCCCAATCGTCCCAAAACAATATGTACAAGGATATGACTCGACTTAGCAACCATGTAATCAACTAGATAATTAACTTGGGTTTAAACAAATGTTGTAACAATAATGCACTAAAAATGAGTGCATACAAGGTAGGCTAAGGCGATTTGGGTGTACATTTTAGTGGGGTGTAACAAATTCTTCCTTCAAGTAAAATGCTTAAAGGTCGAAACGAAAAGATAGGCTCTGAGGGGTGTACTAGGGGTATCGTGTACTAAAAATGAGTACAACGCAAAGGGTGTGGGAGAATTACTTGACCAATGTAGCCAATGTAATTATAACAAAAACACAGGTGTAAAAACAATGGGTTAATCCTAATGCCTCTTATCATGTAGTAAATCTAACTACACGAATGTAGTCTCACTTGTGGCCTCGGAATGGTCCTAACGCAAGTTCTAGAATCTAAGTGCTACCGGTACACACATCATAGCATAAATGCTTTTCCTACCAATTCTAGGGGCGAACCTCACATATTTGGGGGTGGAAAAATTTTTTAGTGGTACGGTTTTTGTGCTAGTCATATAACTCCTATCCGTGAGACGCTCATTAAGATCAAAGTTTCACTCCTATATGTTGTAAAAAATTTTAAATTTGGCACTAAAATTACCCTAACAGGTATTTATCTCAGTTTTATTACACATCTACTATTAAACAAACAAAAATCAAGCGTAATAGCATTCTCTAATCGTACTTTTACCCCCCCTTACACTTAAGATGAACATTGTCCCCAATGTTCAAATAACAAGATGTAAAAGCAAAAAGTAAAAGAATGAAATCAAATACTCCCCTGATTCACTCGGTGGATAGTGAAATTACACGGTTAGATCTTCCCCCAAAGAGAATGTTGAAGCTCCATGACTAATGCATCGCCAAAAGCTTGATTCAATAAACATCTCCTTGTCCAAAATAACCTGTTAAACCTGAGAAAACAAACACGAAAACCTGCATAACATCGGCGGGATAAAATCTATATATAAGGATATAATGCTTGTGGAATGATAATTTTGCAGATTCCTGGAGATTATAAGTTGGAGATTTAATAAAAACTTTTTATGAAAACAAAACTTTCAAAAATTTCTGGAAATTAAATATGACGCCGTCAGGTTATAAACCTTGACGCCGTCAGAAATGACCTGACAAAAATTTTCATTTTAAGTTTCCGGAAAATTTCTGGAAAAACCTTTACCTTACTTCCTGGAAATCCTGCAAAACATCATTATGACTCGATACAAGCATTTGACTCAAACAAATACGAATATGTATGCTATTTTATTATTATTACGATTCATGTTCATTTGTGTTCTAATAAACCGATTTAGATTTCCCTTACACTTTACTTTTGCAAAATACCTTTATATGTAGTTAAGACGAAGTTAAAAACAAAATAAAGCATTTTCACAAATTACTTTTGAACATGAATCAATAATGATAAAAATTAAACATACATACGGAAACAAATAAAATCAAACAAACAAATAAATAAACACACAAAGCAAATAAAACAAATAAAGCTTGGGTTGCCTCCCAAGAAGCGCTTTTCTTTATTAACGAGTCTTGTAGCTAGACTCAAAGTCACGCTACCCTATGTAAGTGAGCTCGTCATCAAGGACGTCTTTAGGGTTAAGCTTGGATTGAAGTTTCCTATTGGTCCGCTTAGTACGATATATCTTTTCAAACTTCTCTCCATCCGGGTCATACAATGTCATCTTAATATGCCATGACCCATCTCCATCTTTGGGTGGTTTATCCCAATTCCACTTATGATCATCTTCCTCACAAATCCACTTATTCATTCCTAGGTTAATCGGCAAAACTCCTAGGAAATCAATCATCTTTCTAAAAACTAGAGAATCTTCAAATGGATCCAATTCGGTGTCCCTAGCCAAGAGTTGCTCCACCGAATGCGTTCGGTTAACAAAGTCCTCTTCTAGGTAAAATGGGCGTTGGGGTCCTATGAAGTCTCTATCAATCCAAGGTCCATATCTAGATGGTCTCCTATTTGATTCTAGCCAATGTGGTGTTGGTTCCTCACTAGTATCATAGGCAGGTTTCTTAACATCATAGACTGACCAAGTATCTCCTTCTCCTACCGCTATCTTGGATTCCTTACAATCAATCATAGCACTAGCGGTCGCCAAAAATCCTCTACCTATCAACAAGGGGCATGTAGGGTCGCTAACCATATCAAGGACGTGGAAATCGGCTAAAATGGTTAGTTTTCCAATGTGCACTAACACGTCCTTAACTACTCCAACCGGGTAAGCAACACTCCCATCCGCTAAACCTATTATCACCTCGGTTTCTTCAAGTTTTCCAAGTTTTAGAGAGGTGTAGAGAGGTAACGGAAGTAGGTTAAGGCTTGATCCAAGATCGGCTAATGTGTCATAAGCCTCCGAATTACCGATCTTGCAAGGTAGAACAAATAAGCCCGGATCATCTAACTTCTTAGGTAGCTTGTTATGAACAAAGGCGGTCCCTTTTTCGCCTAACTTAAGCTTCTTCTCATCCAACACATCAACAACCGGACTTTCAAGGTGGAGCTCCTTGAATTCTTCGTCAAGGTTTTGAGTGGGAGGTGTTTCAACTATGTTGTTGACCAATTTGGATGTCATGACTTCTTGGTCATTTGGAACGACTTGGGTTTGTTTGAAACACGTGCTCATGGAATTGACCGAATAATATTGTGGACAAGAACTAGGGGACGAAACCGATGAAATAGCGTTGACGTTTAGTTTCGGGTTCTTGACCGTGTTGCTAGGGAGTGCTCCCATTTCTCGGTCATTGAGGGCTTTCAACAAGGTGTCAATCTTATCGGTCATCTTGCTTTATTTTTGTTTGAAATCGGCTTCAAACTTGGCTAAACGAGCTTCTTGAGATGCCATAAATTGGGAAATCAATCCTTCAAAGTTATTGGTACTACCATTGCCGGAAGGATTGTTGTTGAAAGTACGGTTCGAGTTGGAACCGCTTGATTGGAAACGATTAGGTGGGTTGGAAGAATTGGTTTGTTGTGTGTTTTGGTTTTGTTTCCACCTAAGGTTCGGGTGATTTTTCCAAGAGGGGTTGTATGAATCACCGTAATGGTTTGGCTCGGGTTTGAAAGTGTACCACTTGTCTCCCGCTCTGTCGGTACGCGAGGATGCGTAGTCCACAAAAGCTTGTTCGGGGAGTTCCATGCAATCACGAGTGTCGTGGGGACCACTACATAATTCACATGAAGAAGTGATTTTGTTCACTTGGCTTGAAGGTTTAGGAGCCTCGTAGGATTTCATGAGAAACTTGACTTGGTCTTCAAGTTCTATGATCCTACGGTCGGAAGTGCTTGAATTGTTTGAAGGCAAAGATATTGCCTTGACCGTTTTATTCAAATCACGGGGATCACTCCAACTTTCATTGTCATAAAGAGCAAGATCCTCTAGGAGAGCCTATGATTGTTCCGCACTTAGATCACGTAGCTTGCCACTGGCCGATTGGTCAATGGTTTGCCTCGTGGAGAGATTGATATGGTCATAGAAGATTTGGATTTGGAGCCAAAGTTCTATGCCATGGTGAGGGACTTTTTGGAGTAAGTCCTTGAATCGAGTCCATGCCTCGTAGAGAGTTTCGCCTTGACGTTGTTGGAACATCAAGATATCATTCCTTAGCTTGGTAGTTCTTCCCGGTGGGAAAAATTGAGCAAGGAAACGAGTGGTGAGATCATCCCAAGAGGTAATGGATCGTGCGGGTTGACGTTCTAGCCACTGACTAGCTTGGTCCCGCAAAGAGAATTGGAAGAGACGCAATCGGGTCGTCTCTCGAGTGGCAACATCAAGGTCTATAGAATCAACGATTTTGAGAAAGTCCTTGAGATGTTGATTAGGATCTTCAGAACGAAGTCCATGGAATGCGCATCCGCTTTGCACCAACCGGATGGTGTCGGATCGCAAGGGTGTGATATTGGCTCCTTGAGTGAGCTCAATGGTGTTTCGATAGCCATGGTGGCTAGGACGGGAATACTCTCCTAAAGTACGGGCTCTAGGAGGTGGTGGTGGTTGTTGTGGTGGTGGGTTGTGGGGGTTAAGGATATTACCATCTTCCATGATGTCGGATGGTAATGGTTACGAACAAAGAAACGAAGAAAATAGATAGACTAAAGAAAATCTAGAAAAATAAAATAAAAATCTCACTAGAAAGGAATCTAGTGAGTAGACCTAATAGAAATAAAAATTCAACCTAAACAATAACTATTCCCCGGCAACGGCGCCAAAAACTTGATGCGTGGTTTTGTAACCTTACAACAGGTTTTACCTCTCGAGGGATCTCAAGAGGCTTACAACCCCACCAGGCAGTGTACCTGACCGATGTAGTATAGTGTAGTGGTAAGTACGGGGGATTGATCGTTCTCCACAGGGAATAGTGTTCGTTAGGTATGAAAAGCTACTCTAATAGGTCTAAGGGTTGAGGAAGATTCTTTTTATGTTTTTATATTTTTATGAAAGCAAGTAAAATCTCGGTTTTGAAAGAGTGGGCGGAATTAGTTGCTAGTCAACTAACCCAAAATTACTACGGATGCAAATAAAATAAAATAACAAAAATGAAAATGTGGTGAGAAACTTATGTGTAGAGAAATGTGTTTACTTAGATTTCCTTACTCCCTAACTATCTTTTACCGGTTAATTAGTGTGTATTAGTCGCGTGGATGACGGGTGTATTCCTTAATACCATTCGTGGGGTGGCGTACTTACTTCCCCAACTCTACAAGCTCCTACTTCACTCCTATGTCGAGCCGGCTAGGAAGCTCCTAACATGGGATCACTAGAATTCGCTTGTGCATTAAATACAACCATAAAAACCTTTAGTACGCATTTGGTTCATGTTTCTTAAGACGTTCAAGCAAGTTACCGAATAGGAAGTTAGCCAGTTTTCTTAAGCCTAACATAGATAAACAATCATCCAATACAACTAACAACACACTAATAACCAATAATCAATAGCTAGGTTTCATTAGATCTAAGCAAACACAAGATAAATTTAGCCTAACATGTTAATCAAAAGACAAGAATAAGATAAAATCAAACAACACATAGACATATTGAATGATTAATTGATAACTTATCTTCAATGTAACATGGAAGATCTCAAGGCAAAAAGCCTTGAAAAAGAAGCTAAAATCGTCCTAGGGTTTTCTCCCAAAATTCCACACACTAAGCTCTCCCTAATGACAAAAAATTAGAAAACTATATATAGATTTTTGGATCTGACGGCGTCACGTTATGGAGTGTGACGCCGTCACCTCGCCGCTTTTAGGGTTCCCGGATGACCTTCTCGACGCCGTCCCTCTTTAGCTCTTCAAAAATCCATTCTGGCTTATCAAGGCTTGACGCCGTCAGCTCGTGAACGTGACGCCGTCCCCTTATGATTTAAGCCGTGACGCCCTTGATCAAGTTAAAGCATGACGCCGTCAGAATTCACATGGTATTTTCACTGGCTTATCATGAGTAAATTTCACGTCCACCTTTTCTTGCCAAGGCATGACGCCGTCTGGGGTTAAATGTGACGCCGTCAAAGGTAACTTTTAGCCGATTTTTGAGACTTTGCCGTTTTCTTCACTTTATGCTCCAAAAACGTCCAAAATGCCTCCTTTTCCAGATTTCTCCTCAAAAGTACCTAAAATGACAAAAGGAACGATTTAGGGCAATATTTGATCAAATAAATACGATTTAGGGCTTAAATGACCCCTTAAAAGCGGTACACTTTTCGCTTCATCAATTTGTAGCTTGTTTCAAGAGATTTGGGATTAATTCGGTACTTTAATTAAGCTTTAATTAAATTTTAAAGTTTCAGGGGTAATTTGGTAATTTTACGGGTTATCTGAATTTCGGGTATTAAAATGTTCAAGGAGCATGACTGGTGTGAAGGAGTATCTGCACAAGTATGTTGATGAATCAGGACCCAAAGTGATATTTGCTGATAACTCATCATGTCTCACTGAAGGTTATGGTTCAGTAAACTGCAATGGTATAGTCTTTACTAGGATAGCTTATGTAAATGGTCTTAAATACAATTTGATCAGTGTCAGTCAACTATGTGATGCTAAATACATAGTTCAGTTTGATGATAAACAAGGAATCATCTTCAATGCTAATAAGGAAGTTGTCCTTGTTACACCAAGAAGACATGATGTTTATGTGTTGGACATGTCTAGTCTGACTCATAATGGAACTTGTCTCTTTACCAAGGCCACTGATACTCTCAACTGGCTTTGGCATAAGAGACTCTCCCACCTGAACTTCAAAAACATAAACAACCTTATGAAACAAAACAAGGTCCTTGGCTTACCATCTCTTGTGTTTTCAATGGATAAACCATGCTCAGCTTGTGAAAAAGGTAAATATCACAGAGCATCCTTTAAAACCAAAACCAGCTTTTTCATCAGGAACTGCCTACATCTTTTCCATATGGATCTATTTGGACCAATCAGTCCTAGATCCATTAACCATGAGAAGTATACTCTGGTCATTGTGGACCAGTACTTAAGATACACTTGGGTATACTTCCTGATCAAAAAGAGTCAGGCGGCTAAAACAATTATGTCATTTGTCAGGAATATTGAAAATCAAAATGACATCAAAGTCAAACAGATTAGAACTGATAATGGAACAGAGTTCAAAAATAATGAACTTGAATGTTTCTGTGATGTGAAAGGAATTTCCCAAAAATTTTCCTCACCTTACACACCTGAACAAAATGGTGTGGCTGAAAAGAAGAATAGAACCCTCATTGAAGCAGCCAGGACAATGCTAAATGGATCAGTCCTTTCCATACACTTCTGGACTGAAGCAGTAAAGACTGCCTGTTACACACAAAACAGATCCATCATTGTTAAGAGACATAGCAAAACTCCTTATGAGTTATTCAAGGGAAGGATCCCTGACATCAACTACTTTCATGTCTTTGGGTGTCTTGTGTTTATTCATAATCACAAGGATCACTTAGGAAAATTTGATGCCAAAGCTGATGATGGATACTTCCTTGGATACTCCCTTGTCTCAAAGGCCTTCAGGGTGTTCAACACTTGGAGACAGCATACTGAGGAAATATTTCATGTTACCTTTGATGAGAGCACTGATGCAATCAGTGTCTCTAACAACTCAGTGGAAGAGATAGGTATTGATGAATCATCAAGATACCCTCCTGATGAACATCATCCTGAAAATGGTCCTTCCACTCAGTACCAAGCAAATGCTGACATCTCCTATTACATCATTCCCCACAACCTTCCTTACCCAACCATCACTGAGTTTGTTGAAGCACAAAAAAGTACTGATGAAATCATTCAGTCTGAACAAAGTACTCAGGAACCAAACAATCACAGTGATGAGTTAACCCACTCAGACACTCAAGATGCTGAAGATCAGCATATGTCTAATCCAGATCCTACCTATCAGGCCTCAAGTTCTAACCAGTATCCTAGACCTCAGGACAGTTGGACTAGGTCTCAGGATATAGAACTTGTTAATATAATTGGCGAGCTTACTGAAGGCATGCTCACAAGAAGCATGGCTGCACAACTAAGAGCAACCTCAGACAATGAATGCCTATTTGTGGACTTCATCTCCATAATTGAGCCCAAAAGTGTCAAGGAAGCACTTAATCACCTAAGTTCGGTTCAGGCCAAGCATGATGAACTGGAACAATTTGACAGAAACAAGGTAATGACCTTGGTCAAGTGTCCTGAAGATGTTTCAGTCATTGGCATGAAATGGGTATTCAAAAACAAATCTGATGAAAATGGCATAGTCATTAAAAACAAGCCAGACTTGTAGCCAAAGGCTATAATCGACAAGAAGGCATTGACTATGAAGAAACATTTGCACCAGTAGCAAGGATGGAAGCCATCAGGATCTTCCTTGTTTTTGCTACATACATGAACTTCAAGGTGTACCAAATGGATGTTAAAAGTGCATTCTTAAATGGTTCACTGAAAGAAGAATTTTATGTTCAGCAACCTCCTGGATTTGAAAGCCATGAGTTTCCTAACTATGTCTGCAAGCTTAACAAAGCCCTTTATGGACTGAAACAAGCTCCCAGGGCATGGTATGAAACTCTTTCAGCCTTCCTGATCCAAAATAAATTTCTCAGAGGCAAGATAGACAACACACTGTTTATCTACAAGACAAATAATGATGTCATACTTGTACAATTGTATGTTGATGACATCATCTTTGGCTCAACAAGTTATAAACTTTGCAAACAGTTTGAAAAACTTATGGCAAAGAAATTTGAAATGAGCATGATGGGAGAACTGACCTACTTCCTTGGTCTGCAAATCAAGCAGACTGATAAAGGAACCTCTATCAGTTAAGAGAAGTATGTCAGAAGCCTACTGAAGAAGTATGAGCTCAGTGACTGTGCCTCAGTCAAGACTCCCATGGTACCTCCAAACAACCTTGGTCCTGATCTTACTGGAAAACCAGTGAATCAAACTCTTTTTATAGGAATGATAGGATCACTGATGTATCTACTTGCATCAAGGCCTGATATCCAATTCTCAGTCTGTTTGTGTGCCAGATATCAATCTGACCAAAGAGAATCTCATATCACTGCTGTGAAAAGGATATTCAGGTACCTGAAAGGTACTCCAAACCTTGGATTATACTATCCAAAATGTTCAGGCCTTGATCTTAAAGGATACTCAGACTCTGACTATGCTGGATGCAACATGGAAAGAAAAAGCACCTCAGGCTCCTGCCAAATTCTTGGTGGAAAACTAGTCTGCTGGAGTGCTAAGAAGCAACAATCAGTTGCCATGTCCTCAGCTAAAGCTGAATATGTTGCTGCAGCAATTTGTTGTGCAAATGTACTCTGGATGAAAAGTCAACTCAGTGACTATGGAATTCAGTACAAAATGGTTCCCATCTTTTGTGATAACACAAGTGCAATTGCCATCTCAAACAACCCTGTTCTTCATCAGAGAACAAAACACATTGATATTAGATATCATTTCATCAGGGACCATGTCATGAATGGTGACATAGAATTACACTTCATTCCTACTGAATATCAGCTAGCTGATATATTCACCAAGCCATTGGATGAACCAACTTTCACAAGACTGAAAGTTGAACTAGGAATGTTGGATATTGAGAATCAGTCCACTGATTGATTCCATCCAGATAAGTGTAAGTTCTGAAAACCCAGGTCCCTGACTCAATGTGTTCTTCAGTGAAATAAATCACTGAACCTCAGGAACTAAACCCAAGTTCCTGAAATCTTGAACCTCAGGAACTAAACCCAAGTTCCTGAACCTCAAGTCCTCAGGAATTAAACCCAAGTTCCTGAACCCCTTGAACCATCAGGACTAAACCCAAGTCCTGAATAAACAGGTTCACTGAATGAAAAGTCATTCAGGGCCCATAAATGACATTCAATGCTAACTTAAATGCTCTAAGTATCTAGTTAGTAAATGTCCGAGGTTGGTAACTGAATTCTTATTTAATATAAGAATATTTGTTCTTTTGCCTTTCTGGCATGCACCTCATGGGCCACCACATTCCCACTTGGCATTTAATGCCTCTCCAATCACATAACAGATATGTGATGACTCAGCCCTGCAAATTACACTTTTTGCAGATGGCTCAACTGTTTGCCTAGACAGTTGCGCCAAACAGGGATAGTGGGGTAGTTAGGCATTAAATGCGGATCTCAAACGTTTTATTCAAAATGTTTTTCAAAATAATATCTTTTGAGAAAATAACCGCTTAAATGCCTAAAATACCCTCCACTTCACTTCCCTATAAATACCCCGAAAACAAGAAAACACACAACGTTTTTTAGAAATCTTAAGCAAAATTTTGCCCTTTTCTTTCAAAACTAAAAATTTTGTGTGTGTGTTCTTAGCTATTAGAAACCCAGACCATTTGTTGATTACCCAACTTTCCCAACAAAAATGGCTTCTTCTATGGCTATTAAATGCGCCCGAAATGTGGAATTCACAATAGAGGGCGTAGACTTAACCAAGAACAATGTGGTAGGCAATTTTGCCTAACCCCAAAAGTTTTGGGCATACAAGAATGTAGTTAAGTATCTACAAAACTGCTTTCTTGCTACGGCATTTACAAAGACCCCCTCAGTCATATATCATGACTACTTGAGGGAATTTTGGTGTACGGTAGTGGCAACAAGTCCTGATGACACCAGGGACTCAATCATAACATTCACAGTAATGAATGGGAGAAAAACCCTCTTCCTTGATCACAAAACCTTTATCAAAGCCACTGGCCTTGATTTCGCTGTGAATTTTGAGCCCAACCCAACTGACCAAGAAGTTAAAGCAGAGTTGCTTTTTCTAGGGCCACAAGATCCCAGACAACCTGAGGTGGCCCCAGGTTCATTATTGGATAAGGCACCAATAATTAAAACTTGGTTTCCCCCAGCCTGGAGGATCCTGATGACTTTTGTCATTCAGGTCCTGGGAGGCAACAAATCCTCCACGGAATAGTTGAACTCATCACAATAATTGATGGTGTTCAGTCTTCTGGAGGGTAGAAAAATAGATATCGGAGGAATAATCTTCCGAGACCTCGTGTCCAAGCTCTCAGGAAAGTCTAGGCAAAGACATATGTCCTATCCTAGATTCATTTCCTGCGTGCTTCAGGACCTACTTTGCACTGAATATATGAGGCCTGACGCTCAAGGTTCTAAACCTGACGTCCTACACAAGGCCAATTATACTAGTGGCGTTACTGAGGTACAACCAATCGCCTTGACCAACTACATGCTGGTAGTCATTCAGGGTGACAATGCTGTCTCACCCATTCCTTCTCCTGAAAAGCAGGAGAGGAAGAAAAAAGAAGGCAGGGACCAAGAAGGTGGTTAAACCCAAATCACTCGCCCTTGGATCTTCTGCCTCAGAACCCTCAGAAGGGGAAACAATGGCCAAGACCTCAGAGACACCCATCATTGAGACCCTCTTGACCCTAAAACAAAAGCCAACGGAGGTCACTGATAAATCATCCTCAGTGTCCTCGGGCAAACCTCAGTTTCCTCATGGCTCTACTAACATACACAAGTTGGTAGGGTCAGGAACCCTCAACCTCTCACATCCCGATGAAGGCACTGACAAATCACAATCAGCGCCTGAGGGAGAAAAGGGTCCTGAATCCTCGGTTGGGCAGCACTACTCAACTGAGAAGGGGACCCACACCCAATCACATCCCGATGAAGGAACTGATAAATCAAAATCAGTGTCTGAGGGAGTCAAGGATCCTGAATCCCCAAAAGGGCAGTACAACCCTGATGGGAAGGGGGTCCATCAACAGTCACAAACTGTGCCTCATGATAGTGATGAAAAACACCCATCAATACTTGAAGGCGCAAAGGGGGACAAAGACTTAGAGGGATATAAACCACCCGCTGATACGGAACCCACCACCCAATCCAGTCTCTCGGGAACTGACCCCAAACACCAGGCTGAGCAAACCCACTCAGTTATTATGGAAGGGTCAGGACCTGGCCAAACCCCGGTGCAGATTCAGTCGATGGCGGATCTTAAGGTTGTTCTTATGTCTGATGAAGAGCTCAGTATTGAGAGTGAGGAAGAAGTGTATGAGGCAGGTGATGATATAAAGACTGATGCTCAACCCACTGAACAATCGCATCAGTCCTCTCCACATGGTGAAGAAACAGAGTGTCAGGCTGATCATTCTTCAGACTCTGAATCATCCTACCCTCCAGAACTCAGGAAGTATGACAACATTCTTCCTCTCATTGAAAGACAATTGGTCAAGTTCATACAAAAGGCCAACAATGCTCTCTTTACTGGGCTAACTGAAGAAATTTTTTACCAACACTGTGAAGCTGCTGTTCATTATGTCAACCTGAAGGAATCAGTGGAATCCTATCATGATGATGTTAATGAGCACAAGTCATTTATCTCCTTTTCCCTGACAAATCTTGATAAGAATCTTAAACTGTTCAACCAAGCTCTCACCAACATACACAAGAGCGTTGCAACTATTCAAGAGTCAGTGAAAGATGACCCTGAGCTTAACAAGAAAATTCTTCAGGCTTCTGAGGAATACCATCAACAGTCAACTCAGTTGACTGAGCTGATAAACATGCTGAAATCCTTCAATCTTCAGGGACTCAGCTCTATAGTGGACTCCATCAAGTCTTCCCTGGGTCTTATGGAGTCACACTTGGCATCTTGGGCTACATCTTCTTCTTCTTTGGCTTGGAATCTTGGGCCAAGGATGACAGCAATAGAGGCTTCTCAGGCTTCTCTTGAGGCTAAGGTCTCAACTCTTCAGCAAGACACCTCAGACATCAAATCAATGATGACTGAGATTTATCAAGCCTTCAAAGGTCAGGCTGCTCCCTCAACTTAGTGAGTGCTCCAACTCTTGCTCTCACAATGACTCAAGCAACAGTTGAGGGGGAGAAGGTCACTGAAGAAAAACCTGAACAACCTCCTTCTCACACTGAGGGGGAGATTCCTGAGACAACCCCATCTTCATCTCACCAAGACAAAGGTAAAGGCATTCTCACAACCACTGAGCCTGAGCCTACAATCTTGGTGCCTGCTTCCTCTAAAAGAAGGCCAGACCCTGATGAGCCAATCAGGGTCCCTTATGAAATAAATAGAGTCATGTATTACCTCACTAAGGCCCAAATTATGGCTCATTTAGAAAAGGAAGAAGGGTTTAAGAAAGCTGCTAAAGATGAAAGGCAAAACAAGTCTGCCATCATTCAGGTTGTCAGAGAAGAAGCTGAGAAGATTGGTCTAGAGCTAAAAGAACTTGCTGGAAGAAAAGGTGGTGAGAGCTTTGTGAAAGCTCAGGATGCTGAAATGTCGGTTCTCAGGAAGAAAAGAGAAGAAAGGCTGAAAAGGACTGAGGAGATAAGACAAAAGAGAATTGAGAAGTACCAATAGGTCATGACAAGCAGACTAAGACCTGAACCCATTACTGATGTAAAGATTCATCAGAACACCAAGCCTACTGTCATTACTATTTTCAGAGGTCCTGATAAGAGGAACTTTGAAATTTATGAGCCCTTTAGGTTCGCTGACTTTGGGATCACTGAATTGGATGAACTAGGTCCAATCATATTCAAGAAGTCAAATGTTGCTGTCAGGGAACTAATGAAGTCCCTGAAAGTTAGATATGAAAAGCTGACTGCAACACCTGAGGAACTTGATATTCCCCCACTTCTCCCTGCTCCAGCCAGTCAGCCTGCCCCCTCTCAGACCTCTAGAATAAAGAGGAAGATAATCGGATCTGAGCCTAAGATCAGAGTCCCTGGCCTTGAATGCAACAGAGCCCTCCTTAAAGGAGTTACATTCGTGAACAACAAGGTCATAGAACAACCTGAGAGAGGGATATTCTTCACTGATGAGTTTGGAGATCCAGCCTTCCAAAGATGGAGTGATATTGATCTGGCATGAATTAAAGCCATGCTTGGTTTTCTCATGATGGCCTCACCAATCCAGAGTCCTGAAAATGTGAGGTTCTGCCAAGACCTGAGAACCAAGATTCAACTTCATCCTGATCAACATGAGCTGGAATCCAAGAGACCCAAGCTTGAAGCCCTTGGATACAAACTGGACCGAGAATCTGTAACACCTCTATCATGTACATTTAGTAGTTAGGACCCTTATAATGAAATTAATAAAATTATGTTCCTTTGTTTTGTTATTTCAGTGTCCTTATTTACTTTCTAGTACATTCAGTATGAGCAGAAGTCATTAGCTCACTCATAACTGATCAAAAACACTTGAGCATAATTTATATCCAAATAGGGGGAGATTGTTGGGTCCTTCAGTACCCAAGAGTCGTTAAAACAAGATTTGAATACAAATTAAGCTAAGTGTTAATTAAACCGAAACCATTCTAAGTCACTGAGTGAACAGTCACTCAGTGAGTTACCTTCAAGATGCTCAAGACGAGTCTAAGAAGAAAGACTCACCAATTCAGGAAGGCGGTTCTCCCTGAAGTGTTACTTGAGACGAAGAAGAAGGTAATGGGATCAATGAGCGTTAGACAAGAGCTCACTGAACCCCAGTCTCCTCAACAACAATAACTGAAGACTGAAGATTGAAGGCGAATGACTGAAGAACCATGAAGCCTGAAAGAAAGGCTAGATTGAGCGGGAAGGTTTGAAGAAGATAAGAACAAGTCTTATCGGGGTCAGAACAAACCATCCCTCAAGTGGCTAAAAGTCGAGGAAGTGTCAGGTCTAACACTCGAAGACTTTTTGGCTCAATCCTATTGGTTCTTGGAAATGACAACTACTGTTGTAGTTGTCAGACACGCCTTCCCATTGTTTATTTATTTTTAGTCTTTCAGTACTCTTAACATGTTTGCCTATAACTAGCAAACAGATGGAGAAAAGAAGGTTAGGTATTTTTTGTGCAATTAAAGCTTAGACTTTCACAATACCCCTTTTCTCCTACAAAGAGTAACGTATCCCTGAGATAGCTCAATGGTCGAATTGTTACCACTTAAAGCATTGCTTAAGTTTAGATAGGAGACACCATACCTTGTCTATTCAATCCCAAGTGTTTGTTCCGCAAAACACTTGGGTAATAGATTCTTTGATTCATTTCTAATAAGAATTTAAATGTTGAAAATACTTTGTGTTTTTATATTAACGTTTCATTAACTGTCAGAATTAATCAATACATTGTATTAGTCATAGACACAAATAGCTTAACTTTATAGTTAACTCTAAGCGTGTTAAGGGAACAATAGTTTTCACATTTTGTCATCCTCAAAATGTGAATTTATCGAAAGATATAAATAACGTTTTTAGAACATTATTTGCAACAACAATCATACTTATCCTTTTGTTACTAATACTACGTTAATAAAGATATGGATCTTAGTCATTCTTTAATTAACTATTCTGTTTCTCGTTGTTTCTGATTGAGCAAGATTACCAAATCGTCTGAACGTATTCCAGATAGATCTTGGGCGTGGCCACGCAAACAGCTTGTCAACCCTACGAGGGGCCCAGTAGTATTAAACTTCAAAACAAATTTGAAGGAACAAATTCTTTCTTGACTACAAGCAAAACCCATGAACTTTGCAACACTTCTGAAAACAATCCTTATAGCTACCAGTAACGTATAGCGGTAAATTGCTTTACAGAAATGCACTACATCCATGACAGTTATCTGGTATCTCAAGTCTGAGGATAACTATATTCATGATTTACTTGATGACAAGATCCATAAAGTAAAATCATGTAGTTGGGATAAGTCCTATATTCAATTCATTGAATATCATGTGAAATTGGCATGTCAACGCATCAATATACTTTCAAGTATATTCTACCAATACTCAGATTTGTCTTAATTTAATGATATTCCCATATCATTAATTGACAACGGACAATTTAGAATAATTAAATTATTCATGGATTAAACATGAAAATACAGGATACAATCTATTATTAATGAAAACAAATGTACCAAGTACTTTAATTCATTGTAAATAATAATTGCTTAACATCCCTTTATCCAAATACTAAATAGATCAATGCATGATAATTCTAGTTAATGAATTATACCTCAAGTCATGTCAATCATACTTATTGACAAGACATAAATCAACTAATTTTGATCTATCGGAATTTTGAGAATACTTATTTCAATAATTCAATTAGTGAAATTCTTGTATGTGTGCATTCAACTATCTTGATATTGCCACATAATATTACATAAAATGCGTGACATCCTCAACCACCAATTTATGACAATTAAACTATCAAACCTTTTATAGTTTAAAGTATTCTAATTCTTTAATGTATAATGCAACTATGCTCTTAGTGAAGTTCAATTAGTGAAGTTCTTGTATTTGTGCATTCAACTATCTTGATATTGCCACATAATATTACATAAAATGTGTGACATCCTCAACTATCAATTTATGACAATTAAACTATCAAACCTTTTATAGTTTAAAGTATTCTAATTCTTTAATGTATAATGCAACTATGCTCTTAGTTAAGCATAACTAGTACACATGGCCATTAACAAGGATGAAATCCTACCATGACTAGTCTTGAGTGTCATCTCAATTTCATTAGCATTATTGTATGCAAACAACAATATGCTCTTTAAAATTTCGTAAACTTTAATATCCATTGTGTAATGTTTGATGCCTTCCAATCTTTCAAGATTTGTCGGCTATAACGATTACGCAACAATTTGCCATATGGTTCATACTTAGAATTTAGGAACAATTCCAGGCTGAGGATGTAATTCTATATCCAACCATATTCATTACACTTAGTTATCTAATAACTTTCAATTAGATATCAATGTTGTCAAATCATCTTTCATCCAAGCATGATACAACAAATAACATGATGTTCATGAAAAATCCTTGTGTCAAACTTAGATTTCATTCATGTTATATCTTTTCAAAGATATGTATCCTATTTAGACTTTCTAATAGTATATCATGTTATATTAGAATCAATTATTTTACCGCTTATGTTTATAACAATAAACATATATTCCAAGGTTGTATGTTTATTTTCTAAATCTTCAAGTGAAGTTTTATTCCAAACTAAGACTTAACACTTAACGTATATGGAATGTTACTTCCTATATGTTATACAGCCTATATGAAATAAGAAAATAAACATAACACTCCCACTAGCTTTCAGGAATACTAAGAAATTATCTTATTTTAATTATAAATCAAAACATGGATTTAATCATTAAACATAAGTATATCTCCTAGATGCATGCATTAATCCATTCATTAATTATTGCACTTTGTATACTTCCAAAGATTATTTGAATTCAAATACTCCTTTTGATTACTTATCGTCCTCGCAAAAGTAATTACTCAAGAAAGAGTTCTGATATTCCATTGTCAATTTCATATTAATGAAACTAAGGATGACAATCATAATCTTTATACATTTAATGTGCCTAGAAAGAATATTCAATCACAGTTAATTGCTTAAGTGTGATTAATAATCTTGTCATACATTAAATATGTTTACAAAATTTGTCCATATGATTTTTACACAAAGATTTAAACCTCTAGGATTTTCATTCCCTTTGAAGAAACTCGTCTTCATTCTATAGTCTAACTATAGAGTTCAAGATTAACTAAGTTTCCAAAACTAATTATCTTTATGGACTGCATCTAAACATTCATAGTATGAGTAATTTGCCAAATTCAATATTTGCAATTCATCTTAATGACCAACAGGTTTTTACCATAATCCTGTAACTCATAATCCTCAACATATTATTCAAATATTTGAGATATCCTTGCGGATCTATGAATGAGAATTTCATCATCTTGAGATTTAACATTAACATGTTTAATCCTCATCATGACATTTACAAGTGTATTTTTAGAAGATTATGTATCTTGTAATTTTATCTTTTCAAGATAAAACTCCCACTTGCCTTTTGCAATTTATAGACTATCTATAAATACTTAGCAAGTAGATCAAAACTAAATTGTTCTCTTTTGGGACATTACAAATACATATTGACAGTTCCTTACATTAGTTTGTTAATATCCTACTTCATAAGTTGTTTAACAAATTAAGAACTTCAATTTTAAGACTTAATGTGATTCATCACATTCCATAATAAATGGTGTCTTATTAATCTTCTAGGTTGGAGTCTTATTGAGTATATACAATCCATACTCAATTTTCTAACCTTGATAACTTTTGGAAGAAAAGAAGTTATAGTTATCTTTAATCAAACAATACCAATAAAGTTTGATTCTCCTAACTGAACACACCACAAAATTGAGGTATTTCATTAGAACTAATATTGTGAGACAATCTAACAATATGTAAGATGAACTCATACTCCTTTTGGCTTACCTATTTACCAACTAAGTCAACTTAATGGTGAAATAGATTTTCCAAGCCAATTGCATGCTTTATAACACAAGTACTATTTAACTAAGTCACTTCATGTCCATTTCTCAACAAGAAGACATGAACTGTTATAATCCCACTATACGTTATAAATCATTGATCAACTCAATGACTTCTTGTATATGTCTTAATAAAGAACAAGTTAACGTCTTACTTTATATTATAATAAGTCTTGTAACAATTTAAAAGACTTCATATTTATAGCTTTACAATAAAGTATAAACATGTATAACTAAAGTAATCATGAACACCATAATTTGGTTTCAATAGTAATTTCGAGTTGATTTATTACTTCATTTATTTATGACATTCCAAGAATATATAAATATTCAAATTTAAAGTAGTATTAAATTACTTCATTTATTTATGTCATTTCAATAATACATAAATATTTAGTTTGAAGTAGTCTCATTATCATATTGACACTTGATCTAATAGGTATCTAATTTAGAAACAGTAATTATCCATGTGCAGTCTTACGTAATCATGAAAATTCACCTTGTCATTGCAATCTAGTCAAGGTCTCACTTAAGCTAAATTGCAACACCAAGTGTTTATAGGATTAGATGTGTATAAGTTTTATTAGAGCATTAGTTTCTTACCTTATGGTCAAGACAATTCTTTAAAGCCAATGGTTCAGGCACTAGTGGTTCAGGGAGTGGTGGTTCTGCCAACTTACTTAAAGGTCAGAATATGTTTAATAAATCCTTTCAGATTTATTATGTTACATATGTATTTGAATCTAACTATGTGCAGGATGATGATGTTGCGTGGTGGGTTGACTCTGGAGCAACTGTTCATGTGTGTAAAGATAGACGCTGGTTCAAGACTTACGAGTCACTGAATGATGGTTCTATTCTTTACATAAGAAATGAGTCAACAGCCCTGGTGCATGGTTGTGGTTGTGTAAATCTTAGTTTTAGTTATGGAAAGGTTGTAACTTTCTTTAATGTTATTCATGTTCCTGATATAAGGAAGAACTTGGTTTCAAGTAGTGTTTTGAATAATCATGGATATAAACAAGTTATTGAATCTAATAAATTTGTATTATTTAAACATGGTTTGTTTATTGGTTTTGGCTATTTGTGTAATTAAATGTTCAGGCTTAATATTGTCACTGATATTGTTAATTCAGCCTTTATGTCAACCTCTAAACTTGTAACACCCCCCAAAGTATCGCAGCGAAACGTTAGTGTCAATGGGGTGCTACTTCTTAATATAAAGCACAAGGTATAGAAAACGACCTCTAAATGAGACGTTTTGAAAAGTTACCATTCGAATTATTTAAATCAGAGTTATTACAAGAGGTCCCAAAGTATACGACTACGTAAATGTTTTCAAAATGTATCGAATGGTAAAGGATAAAAGCATAAGTCTCCAAAGCATGCAAATGACTCTATGATCCATGCATCCACTATCGCCTTACTAACCTGAGATAAACATGCTAAAAAGTGTCAACACAAATGTTGGTGAGTTCATAGAGTTTAGTTAAATTGTAAAGCCTTTAAAGAATGTTCCCACAATAAAGGCATTGTAAATCCATTCAGTTCCAAGTTCCACCCATACAAAACTTGCAACCTATGTGTTTACAACCCACTGCTAAAATATAGTATGAGTAGGACATATGTGTATACGATATATGTGAGTACTTAATGTAATGAATAACAGCCAACTGAACCTCATGACAAGTTTATGTAAGTTTACACAAGAATACTGGATTATATCCACCCAAGGCCATGAATCTGGGACCAAGGGTGGGGGCGTCAGCCCGATAGTACTATCAATACCTCTCCAACGGCTCCATCCAGGAGTTAAATAGTTGCTAAAGAATAAAGCGTATAAGAATAAGTGTAACACATTAAGGCACATATCGTAACTACACTTCATGTCCAAAAGTATAAAAAGTATAGCGTAACATAAGCGTAAAAATGTTTTGAGTATTTGTGGAAGTCAAAGAAAGTATTTGAGCATGTATCTCCTCCAAAGAGTTTATAAAGTAATTAAACAAGTAAAAGTGGGGCTATGACTCACGGTAAGCCGTAAAAGTTTAGAGTACTTGTGAAAGTAAATGAAATTAGTTGAACATGTATCTCCCCCAAAAATAATTCAAAACGTATAAAAGTAGGGGCTATGAAACTCACAGTAATATGTAAAAGTTTAGAGTACTTGTGAAAGTAAAAGCAATTAGTCGAGCATGTATCTCCCCCAAAGATAGTAGGAAATATTTGAAAATATGGGCCATGAACTCACGGTAATCCGTAAAAGTTTAGAGTACTTGTGAAAGTAAATGAAGATAGTTGAGCATGTATCTCCCCCAAAAATAATTCAAAACGTATAAAAGTAGGGGCTATGAAACTCACCTTAAACTAATGATATCAAAACGTATAACGGATTCGATGGATAAGCCGGGGAAACCTCTACGCGTAACCTAGAATATGATGTTATGTCTTTGGTTCTAAAACAACGAAGTGAATATATAAACATGCCTTATATAATTATTACATTAATTATGCTTGGATACTTAATGTTTGTAAAGTTGTATAAGTGTTTAAGTCTAGTTTGGGATTTTCATTTATTTAAGTTTTTCCGTCTAAATCTACCCGTTATTTCTAAACTATAAATGATCACGACTCGGTTTTTACGTCTTCGAAAAGGTATTTAAATGAACTTTATAGATTTTTGGGTCCCACTGCCCCTAAAGTTACTTAACTAAGGTCAAATTACTATTTTACCCTTTTATATACATGTTGTTGGTTACAGCAACTCACAGTCTCGCGGAAATGGCCATAAGTAGGTCTATACGACTCCGTTTTAACGCCCGGTTTGCGGCCATGTTTAAGTTAGGATGTTAGCTAAAACGTTTATGTTTTGACCAATAGGGTTTTCTAGTCAAGTTTTATAAGTTTTACCCGATTGAAATATGTTACTCAAATTTTGACACTTGTTACCGTTTTGGCTCTAATTTATTCATACGGATGAGTTACGGGGTGAGCCAAGCGGAAAAATGACCAAAATACAAAGCACTATAATCCTATATTTTTACTTATGATCTAAGGTTCACTGATCTAGCCCAAATTGCCCGTTTATAGCTCTGTCCAGAAACTATTTTGCGTTTAAAGTCCTTACGATGTTTCTAGCGTTTTAATCCAATTTACCAAGCATAATCAAATATAATAAGCATATAGAACATATTAAATACATGAAATACTAATAAAAGGTAAATCTAGGAGTTTACTTACAATCCTTGTGAAGAACTAAACAAGAAACAAGGAACTAGAACACTAAACTAAATCCTTCAATCGAAAACCGTAGCTTCCAATCCTTCAACACAACTCTTGCAAACCTTTGCTAGCCTTGATATAACCCTTGTAAAAGCCTTTTAATCTTAGCCCTAATCACCTTGTATAGCTCTTAATCCAACCATGGAATCATCAAAGTAACACTAGTTTTATGTAGAGAATAACTAGGCCTTCATCTTCTATGTATAACTTGGAACTTGGAAATCAAATGAAGAGTGTTTGATGTTGTTGGTGAAGTGAACGACTAAGAGAGGGGAGGAGGGTATCTATAGAGCCTTGAGGAGGTTAGTTTACACTAAGGTATGGTCTAGAATGAACCACATGATGCATACTTGGTTGATTTTTAGCCTTAAGACTTTCTATGGCTCCTAATGTAACACATGATGCCCTAAATGTACCATGGCTCTCACCAAGCCACCAAGGCCTTGGTGAATCACTATATACACGTTCATACTTAAGTGGGAGGGACTAGGTGGATAAACTTGGTATTATATAAGTTACGGAGTGAGTTTTGGTCCCGTTAATCGCTAACTGTAAGCCGTTAAGTCACGAAACGTGAAACCAGATATGCTAAAAATATGAAACTTCTAAGAAATGTTAAAACATATCAATATACTCTAAAAAGTATATTAAATGAGTGATAAGTTTTATTGGGGTGCTTAATTGTCATAAAAACCTAAAACCGTAGGCTTAAAACGCGTAAAACGCAAAACCGGAAAATGTAAATTTCCAAAACTCTTGAAAATATCGTAGGAGTTAAGGAACAAGGTGACATGGTGTAAAGTTGTTTGATCCAAATTCACAAGGTTAGGGTTTGGTTCGAATGGTTAAAAAGAGAACACCTATGTGTATACTTGTTCGAATTTTAGCCTATTGGTTTGAATGGTTTTAAAAGAATCCATGTGTATAGCTTGATAAAATGGACCAAGGTGTAGAAAATCAAAGGGACATGGTGATGTGGCTACATTGTGCTCATACATTTGCTTAGTTGATGTTCTAGTTGGTTTAGAAACTAGTTAGGGTTAGTTTAGTTATGTTTTGGTTCCATTCGAACAAGAAAGGATCAAGGGTGGCGTTTTAGGCTTAAGATACTTGTACATAGGCTATAATATGTTGTACTTGAGGTTTAGAAGTGTAGTAACCTTAGTTGGAGTCCTTTAGTTAGGTTTAGTTATATTTATTTAGGTTTAGAATAATAAAAGTATAGATTTAGGTTTCATGCTTTAAGCACTTGTATTACAAGCATTAGGGACTTGTACTTTAAGTTTGTAAATTATAAGAAAATCCAATTTAAGGCTTGTGCATTAAGGAATTGTATTATGTGCTTTACAATTGGTACACTAAGGTTTATAATAAGATTTATACTAATATTAAGTTTCTATGCATTAAGGACTTGTAAATGTGCAAGAAAGACTTGTACATTTCTATTTTTTGTAAAAATCAAGTACATATTAATTAAGGTTTGTGATTTTATTTACATAAAATCATAGAATTGTAAATTTAGGGCTTGTAACGGGAAGTAAAGTAAAGTTAGGTTTTTGTGCTTTATAGACTTGTACTCTAGGTATAAAATGTTGTACTTTAGTATTTATGATCTGATTGTGTAAAATCGTAGATATAGTAGATTAGGGTTTTGAGGAAACTCTAATAGGTAACAAACATTTAGTTTGTACGTTCAGTAGTCGTACGTTAACGAATTAACGTAAAGTGGTAAAAAAAAGTTGAAAACTTTTATACTTGACATATAAAGAATGTTTACTTGAAATAAATATAAAGCATATTGGTGTTGGTGAGCATATTTATTAGGAATGTGAGTTACGTCACATTAGTTTGTTTTTGTAATCAGATAAACTGATAACATTTAATCTTTAAAAAAAATTATATGTAGAAAATGGATAAGTATTCTTTATTTAGAATGTGTATTAGTTTAGTGCAAGTGAAAATTTACCGGTGGTTACAAAACTGAATGACTCTACCCTGTGGCATGCTAGACTTGGCCATGTACATTTTAAAAGGATGCAAGATATGTCTAAGGATGGGTTAATCCCAGCATTTGACATGGACATTGAAAAGTGTAAAACTTGCATGATGACCAAAATAACTAAGAAACCTTTTCAGGGTGTAAAACGTGAGACTGAGCTCTTGGAGCTGATACACAGTGACATGTGCGATTTGCATGCCACTCGCTCATTGGGAAACAAAAAGTACTTTGTGACATTTATTAATGATGCTTCTAGGTTTTGTTACGTCTATCTGTTACATACTAAGGATGAAGCATTAGACAAATTCGAAGCATTTAAAACTGAAGTTGAGTTGCAACTTGGGTCCCTGATCAAAAGATTAAGGACTGATAGGGGAGGTGAGTACATGGATACCTTGTATTTTCAGTCTGTTGGTATAATCCATGAAACGACTGCTCCCTATACTCCTCAGCAAAATGGTATCTCTAAAAGAAAAAATAGGGTACTGAAGGAGATGGTTAATTCCATGTTGTCCTATTCAGGACTGAGTCAAGGGTTCTGGGGTGAAGCTATGTTAACAGCTTGCTATTTATTGAATAGGGTTCCCAATAAAAGGAACAAGGTTACCCCTTATGAACTCTGGACTAAAAGAAAACCCAACCTGAACTTTCTGAGGGTTTGGGGTTGTAGGGCTGTTGTAAGACTCCCTGATCCAAAGAAGAAAACTTTGGGTGAAATAGGCATTGAATGCATCTTTGTTGGATATGCTGAGCATTCCAAGGCATATAGGTTCTATGTTATTGAACCTAATGAGTCTGTTTCAATTAACTCAATAATTGAATCAAGGGATGCAATCTTTGATGAGAACAGGTTCTCATCAGTCCCTATACCAAGTCAAAGGATTCCAAATGGAACTAATGACATTGGTGTTTCAGAGGTCTCTGATGAGGTTGTGGTACAGCAACCTGAACCTGAGCTCAAAAAGAGCAAAAGGATTAGGACTCCAAAGTCATTTTGACCTGAGTTTCAATTATATCTAATTGAAGGTACAAGGAATGAGGTCTCTGACCAACACTCCTATTGCTTTAATGTTGAGGATGATCCCAAAACATTTGATGAAGCAATGAAGTCCCAGGATGTTGCTTTCTAGAAAGAAGCAATAAATGATGAGATGGACTCCATCATGGGCAACAACACTTGGGTGTTGGCTGATCTACCACCTGGTTGCAAACCTTTGGGTTGCAAATGATTTTCAAAAAGAAAATAAAGGTATATGGAACTAATGAAAAGTTCAAGTCTAGACTAGTCATTCAGGGTTTTAAACAAAATTCAGGGATTGACTACTTTGATACTTATGCCTCTGTGGCCTGTATCAGTACCATAAGATTGCTGATTGCTTTGGCATCAATTCATAATCTGATTATTCATTAGATGGATGTGAAGACAGCTTTCTTGAATGGAGAATTGGATGAGGAGGTTTATATGAACCAACCTCAGGGCTTCATCTTGCTTGGCAATGAAAACAAGGTGTGTAAACTAATTAAGTCCTTATATAGACTGAAGCAGGCACCTAAGCAATGGCATCAAAAATTTGATGAAGTGGTTTTGTCTAGTGGTTATTTATTTAACCAGTCTGACAAATGTGTGTATAGCAAATTTGATGAATCTAGTAAATGAGTCATCATTTGTCTATATGTTGATGACATGCTGATCTTTGGCACTGACCAAAATCAGGTTGACCTGACAAAGGAATTTTTGTCATCAAGGTTCTCCATGAAAGACATAGGGGAGGCTGATGTTATCCTTGTTATAAGGATCAAACATGAAAGTAATGGTATATCAATTTCTCAGTCTCATTATATTGAGAAGGTACTAAAGAAATTTAATTACTTTGATTGTACTCCAGTGAGTACTCCTATGGATACAACTGAGAAGCTGATGCCTAATACTGGCAAAGCTGTATCTCAACTTGAGTATTCTAGGGTGATTGGCTGCCTGATGTATGCCATGACTTGTACCAGGCCTGATATTGCATTTGCAGTGGGTAAATTGAGCAAGTATACTAGTAATCCTAGTGCTCATCACTGGCAAGCAGTTCAAAGGGTACTGAAATATCTAAAGAAGACTATGGATTATAGTCTCTCATATACTGGTTATCATTCAGTATTAGAAGGATATACTGATGCAAGTTGGATTAGTAACACTGAAGACAATTCGTCTACCAATGGCTGGGTATTCCTACTTGGTGGAGGTGCAATTTCTTGGGCATCCAAGAAGCAAACTTGCATCACCAGTTCAACAATGGAATCTGAATTTGTGGCTTTAACAACTGCTGGTAAAGAAGCTAAATGGTTGAAAAACTTGCTTCTTGAGATTCCATTGTGGCCTAAACCTATAGCACCTATTTCTATCCATTGTGATAGTGCTGCTACATTGGCAAAGGCTTATAGCCAGATGTTCAATGGGAATTCTAGACACTTAGGTGTCAGGCATAGCATGATTCGTGAGCTTATCATGAATGGGGGTGGTATCCTTAGAGTTTGTTAGATCTCAACAAAATTTAGGTGATCACTTGACGAAGGGATTGGCTAGAGACTTGGTTATAAAGTCTGCTAAAGGAATGGGTTTAAGGTTCAACTTAGTCACTGAATGCTAAGACACCTAACTCCCTCCTGAGGAAACTTGGGAGCTGAGTTCAATGTGGAAAGCTGAACATTCAGTGTACTGGAGCACATGTTTTACAATCATCCCAACTTTGTGCCCGGATGCTGCTAGAAAGGAGGATGAAGTATTTACTTCTTAATGGTTAATTTCTTTGAAAAAGTGCTTGGCAAGAGCATGAATAAAGAGGAACCACCTATGTGAATGTTGAATTTTTGCCGCTTCAGGGAGCTTAGGACTTTTGGCTCTTACAACATTTATGAATTGTATATGGACACATGGCTTGTAAAGTGTCAGGAGCGTTTAAGTGTTTGAAAACTTGTGTGTATTTTATCTTCAGGTATTCAAATGGGTTGAAGGGTTCAATTCTTAGAACACCCTGATTCTCGAATATTTGAACGTGTAATGTACTAAGATGGAAATTCAATCATCAGGATATTTTCGTTTATGCACTTGTTTTGTTTCATGTTTAATTTTCATGCAAAAGGAATTGTACTAAATTGGGGAGGATTGTTAGAAATTTAGTTCAATTGAGGGATATGATCATACTTGGAAATGGGTTTGGAAGTACGGAGTGTACACCCATTAAGTCCCTGATTACCCTGAGTCTAATAGTGGTTGGGAGTAACTCATTAGAAGGTTCAATCCTTCAGAGAGTTACTACTAGTAGTACTGCTGCTAGTACTATGTTAGTACTGCTGGAGCAGAGTTACTACTGCTAGTACTAAGTTAGTACTGCTGGAGCAAGTTACAACTGTTAGTACTAAGTTAGTACTGCTGGAATAAGTATGTAACTACTTTGACCTATTCAAGTGGTAGTTAAAACTGCCTTTATGACCACGTTTAATTGGTCATGTAACCACTATTCGCTATAATGGGGATAATTATGAGGCGATTAATGGGCCGATTAATCCTTATAATTCCATTTGACTAGCTATGAGTATTTTCCTATAAATTGGAAATCAATTATGCATGAGAAAAAAAGCACATAAAACATAAACACTTAGATGCGCAAGGGTTATTGATTTATGCCTAATTCAATAACAAACATTTGGTCTTATCCCAAGTAGATATTCGTGATACCCAGGCAATAGGGTCGAATAGTTTACTTTGGAAAGTGATAACACGATTACAAGTGATATCCGGTAACCATTCATTGGTACGTAGTTAGGTCATTGATTATCTTCATCCTGTTCTGGGCTCACCACACCCAACAACTCTCACCAAAACAGTCAACTGATTCAAGGAATTTTAAGCATCAGCAGTTAATATGGTAGTTGGACAAATAGAACATTTGGACACATCAAATGCTCAGTCACAAGGGACCACTCCTACTTCTGATTCACATGTAGCAGTTAGGATGGACCAACTCAAAAATCAGCTTAACCAAGTGCTATTGATGATGCAAAACAACAAGGATCCCTACAATAGTAAAATCTACTCTCATCTAACTAGAATTCCTAAATTTACTACTTCACTTATCTCTGATATAATAGTAGCCTAGATAATAGATAGTGCATCTGATCATATTGCAACATCACTTGAATTCTTGTTTAACATCCAATACTTCACCAATCCCATATATGTAACCTTACCAAATGGCCAACACACAAAAGTCACACAATATGGATCAATTACTATCAATGCTCACATCACACTTCATAGTGTCTTTTACATCCCAACATTTTAATATAACCTATTGATGCGTTCTATAAGTCAACTTATCAAAGGCACAAATTACTCACTCATTTTAACTACCACAATGTGCATATTTCAGGACCAGGACCAGAGGATTGCTCCTGGCAGCCTTTTTAATGGTCTCTGCTTGTTGAACAAAGAACCAACTTCACCACCTAACCACACTGTTTTCACCATCTCAATCAATCAACAACTATGGCATTCTAGACATGGTCACTCTAGTCTTAATGTTCTCAAACAAATAGAATGTCTTAGTTCTTCATTTCATTGTAACTCTCATTTCAATTGTACAATTTGTCCACTTGCAAAGCATCATGCTTTACCTTTTAGTGAAAGTTCTTCATATGCAAACTCTCTATTTGATCTTGTACACATTGATGTTTGGGGACCTTATAGATGCACAACCATAAATAAATGCAAATATTTTCTAACCATAGTTGATGATCACTCAAGGGAAACATGGACTTACTTGATGTCATCAAAACAACATGCTGTTTCAAGCATCAAAACCTCTGACTTCTACATTCTAAATCATTTCAAAACAATACTCAAAACAATAAGGAGTGACAATGGGACTGAATTCCTAAACTCGTCCTTATCAAATTTATTTTCACAATATGGAATCAGTTACCAAACAACTTGTAACACCCCCAATTTCGTGATACGCAGCGGAATTCAAACTGGGTGTTACTCGACGGCACAACAGTTATAATAATAGAAAACAATCTTTAATTGAGTCGTTTTAAAAGATTTATCACTCGAATATCAGAGTTTATAAAAAGAGGTCCCAGTAGTTTTACAGTTTATTAAATAAGTTTTCGAATGATTATAAGATTTTAGCCTTCTATCAGTATCCGTGCCCCTCCGTGCCATGCTCGTTCATTATGGACCTGAGATAAACATGCTAAAAAGTTTCAACACAAAGGTTAGTGAGTTCATAGAGTTTATAAGTAAAACAGCAGATTTCAATAGTTTCAAGTTTGGGCGATAATTGTAATGATTACAAATATCGATAAAATGAATAGTGGGCTACGTTGTTTTACACCCATAGTGTTTGTTTGCCCTAATCGGGTCAAAGATTGTGTGAATCCATAGTGTTTGTATAATAATCAGTTGAACACAAGTTTCAAGTTTAATAGACAGTAGGGCCCCGTTGTTGTACCCATAAATTCAGTAGTGGTAGTACCGTATCATTACAGTACCATAATATTGCTCTAAGCCTCATGAAACTCAAACGTTAACGTGTGTGATATCATAAAATGATATAAGTTACTGACATTATAAAAATGTAAATAACAAGGCCCTCGGGTAGGAGCTTGCCAACTTCCTATTGTTCTCTCAAATAAAGTGCATTTAGCAATCTATCCGGCTAACACAAATGGGTTGTCAACCTCCAATAGATCTATTCACAATATTCGCGTTCACTCGCAAGTGATTAATGGTTCATGATATGAGGGACTTTTAATGGCAATAGTGGATAACTTAGGCAATATTAATCAGGATAGCATACAGAAAGTACTTGTGTTCAGCATGTATTAATTTCAATAAACAAATAGAGTGTTTCATCAACTGAGTAAATTGTTTATGATAAATGAGTAAAATCCGTAAGTAAAACGAGCATGTATCTCCCCCAAAGAGTTCAAAATAAGAAAAAGAGGGGCTATGACTCACAGTAACATGTAAAAGTTTAGAGTACTTGTGAAAGTAAAAGCAATTAGTCGAGCATGTATCTCCCCTAAATATAGTACGAAATAATAGAAAATAGGGGCCATGAACTCACCTTTGTGATACAGTAGTCTGGTTGGAAAACTAACCAAGTTTTGAGAGTAAACTGCTCTGATATGCGAACTAAGTGGATATGTCAAGTCTCAGTATGTTTGTTTACGTTCAAGACTTTGTTAAATAAAGTGTAGTGTTATATTAATCGTACAACATATGTTTTGTCGGTAATTATGTGATGAATCTTTGGGTGAGTTTAATATAGCGTGTATCGTTGAGATAAATATAAATGATAAGATTTAAAATTTACAAGTTCTCCAAAAGTTATCGGATGATGAATTATATTTATCATAGTTTCTCCTCAAAGTTCGATTGATCGATTTTGAAATATAAACATCTCGTATGTGACTTTTTACAAAAACCGAGTTAAAACTAGTTAGAAGTATATTTCTGAAATAATACAAAAATGTTACACTTTATACACTTATAGTTTCAAATATGATAGTTTATACCCCTGGTTATAAGTCGTGTGCAAAGCAAGTCCTTGTTTTATAAAATTTTCACTTTTACACTACTAAAGTTTTATATTAATTCCCTCTTTAGAGTTTTGACAAAACAACCCTCAAAGATTTTTATACATTTATTAATGGTCCTAGAGTTTTAACAGTTTTGGTCCTTGACGCTTTATGTCGATTGCAAAGATAGTCCTTATTAAAAAATGATGTTGTTTTTAGCTTAGAAAAAGGCATGGTGCGTTATGGCTTATTACTATAAGTTATCTTAAGTTGTAAATAAGCTGTTAATAGCTTATGGGCTTATAAATTAGCTTATGGGCTTTCAAAATCCAAATAAGGGTGCGTTTGTTTTATGTTGCGAGACACCAAAAAGAAAGTAGAAAATAAGCGAGGCATTAAGAGCTTTTAACAACGTTCTTGGCGTTTTGAAATATTTTCTTGGTGCTCTTTAAGATGGCCAAAGGGTTTAAATTATAGTGTGTTTCTTATAGGTCCAAATAATTGTCAAAGTGGGGCGTTTGGATGGTTTTGCGATAAAAAGAAAAAGAAAGAAATGGATTCGATATTTTGAAAATAACTTATGGCTTGCTATGGCTTATCTTAATAGGATGTTTTATGTTGAGAATAAGTTGTTGAGAGCTTGTTGGCAATAAAGGGTGCGTTTGGTTTTCTAGGTCGCGACACAAAGAAAAAGGGGAAAATAAATGAGGCCTTGGGAGATTTTGGCAAAGGTCTCGTGGTTTCCTAAACTTGACCAGGGACTTAATAAAGTGGCTAAAAAGGCTTAGCTTATAGGTCTTAGTTTATAGGTTTAAATTTCATTTGAAAAGGGGCATTTGGCTATTTAGCGACAAGAAGAAAAAGAAAGAAAACAAGGCCGAACCTTATAAAGACTTATGGCTTGTCTTTATAACTTGTTAACAGGTTGTTTAGCTTATTTCAAAGTCTTATTAAGCAGTTTAAAGCTTATAGTCTAGAGAATAGCAAAAATGTAATGTAAAAAGGGTGTTTGGTTTTGTACTCGCGACACAAGGAAAAGGGGAAAAATAAACCGAGGCATCAAGGGTTTTTGAGCTACGTTCTTATTGTTTTATAGACTTTGTTAGGTGGTTAATAAGATGGCTTATTCATTTCATTTGTAGGTTTCACCATTTAGTCTAAACAATTCATAGAAAAGAGGTGTTTGGGTTGTTGTTGCGACAAGAAGAAATGAAAAAAGAAAAGAAAAGTTTTACCGAAACTATATAGGACTTGGAACTTATTTTAATGGCTTATTATCATGCTTATTAGCTTATCTAGATGGCTTATTTAGTAGCTTAAGGCTTAAGGTTTCAGAAATAACAAATATACATATTAAGAGGTGTTTGTTTGTTCTCGGTAAAACAAAAAAGAAAAGAAAGATGGTTTTCGACCTTTGTTTCATATTAAAACTTGTTTGTTATCATTTATATTTGTTAAATAAATGTATAAAAGGGATTAAAAGGGTTAGGAGACTTACCACATTAAGGGTACTCGATTAGCATGGAATTCGACCAAAGTGAAACAAAACTCTTCCAAGGCTCCTAGACTCTAATGCAACTTCCTTCTACTTCTATTTGGACTTGGAATTCAGTAGGTGTGAGTGTGTATGAGTGTTGTGGGTTAGAAAGCAAGGGATGGGAAGGAATGTGGTAGTTTAGGTCGAATTTATAGGCAAAGTTTTATAGGGTTTCATTAATTGGTTTTTGCCACTTGCCATGGGTTGTCAAGAGAGTAAGGGACATGATGACATGGTGCATGCTTGTTCAACTTGTAGCCACAAGTTATAAGCTTAGTTCGAATGTTTTAAAAAAACACACCATGTGTATACTTGGTCGGTTTCATAGCCACAAGAGTGGAGGTTCTAGAATACAAGGTGATGTGGCTAGGATGTGGCTTAGTTTGTGATCACACAAGGTCTAGTTAGTTTAGGACTAAGTTTGAAATGGTTTTGGTTTGGTTTTGATTTCATTCGAACTAGGAAAAACAAAAGGGGTCGATTTGGGCTTAAGGCACTTGTACCTTAGGCTAGTTGATGTTGTACATATAGTTTAGGAGTGTAGAAACTTAGTTGAAGTCCCTTGGTTAGGTTTAGTTAACTTTAGTTAAGTTTAGAATATGAAAAGTATAGATTTTTAATCCCATGCATTAGGCACTAGTAACACAAGCATTAGAGAGTTGTACTTTAGGTTTGTAAATCCTAATAAAATCCAATTTAAGGTTTGGGTATTAAGGACTTGTATTATGTACTTTATAGTAGGTACACTAAGGTTTATAATAAGATTTATATTAATAATAAGTTTCTATGCATTAAGGACTTGTACATGGGCTTGAAAGACTTGTACATTTCTATTTTTTTATAAAAATCATGTACATATTGTTGGGAATTATGATTTGATACTTACAAAACTACAAAGGCATAAATGAAGACAAATGAAACAATGAGGACCCAATATGTAATAGTTAACTTTGTTAGTAAGTTAGGGTTTATAACCTCCCTCTATTATATAAAGAGGGTAGGCGTCTAGGTTACATATACAGAATATATAGAAAAACATTGATCTCTCCAATGAGAGTCGATTGAAATGTGTTTACGTGTTCATTAGTAGTATTAGGTTTTTGTTTATGTTTAATAAAGAAAACCTTGTTAGTAATGTTGATTGTTCTTAATTATTCCGCTGTGCATATCAATATTACTTATCCTAAATGGGCTTGATCTTGGATCAACACATATTAATTAGGGTTTGTGATTTTATTCACATAAAATCATAGAATTGTAAATTAGGGTTTGTAACGGGAAATAAGGTAAAGTTTAAGTTTCCATGCTTTAAAAGCTTGTACATTAGCTTTAGGGTTTTGTTCTTTAGGGTTTGCACTTTAGGGGTCCTCATTGCACTTTAGGAGTCCTCAGTGCACTTTAGGGGTTATAGTGCACTTTAGAGGTTTTGCGAGAACTTTAATAGATAGCAAACGTTTAGTTTAAATGTCTAATAGTCGGGTGTTAACGAAATAACGTAAAGTGGCAAATAAGAGTTGCAATCTTTTATACTTGACATATAAAGAATGTTTGTTTGTAATAAATATAAGGCACTTTGGTGTCGTGTGAGCATGTTTATTAAGAATGTGAGTTACGTCACATTAGTTAGTTGTTGTGATTAGATAAACTGATAACGTTAAAAAAATTAGACGTAGAAAATGGATAAGTATTCTTTCGTTAGAATATTAATACAAGTGAAAATTTACCGGTTGTTACAGTCTCACCCCCTTAAATTGAATCTTGTCTCGAGATTCAGTCCGTGTTAGATGTTGAAAAATGTGGTTCCTTATGTCAATTGGTTTACGAGATAGCTAATGAGGTATTTTCACTTGTCGTTGTGGAAAAATGTGTAGTTTGTCGTTATCCTGAATTTCTTCTTAGAAGAGTAACGAGTGTTTTATCAGATAAATATTTTTACTGATTTGATTTAGGTTAATCTTGTAACTAGGTGAGCATGTTTGATTCTGGTTTCACTTGTAAAGATTTATAAGTTAGAATTTGTTGTTTTAGATGTGAAAAAAAAACAAAAACACTATTCCGAAGGTCAAATAGGCTTAGGAAAAATTCATTTTGAATGAAGATTGTTATTTTATAAGGTTTATCATGTTTTAGTGATTAGTCTTGAAAATAACATGGTTCCTAATTACTTGTTTTGTGAAAATCAAGTTATTGACGTCGAAAACTGTTTTTAACAATGAAGATTTCAAAGGAAAACTTGATGAATGTAGAGAAAGTTTGGTGAAATTAAGCTTTTGTAGATGATGAATCAGTTTGTTCCTTAGTAGGGATTTTTTTTTTTTTTTTTAATATGAACAGTAATTTCAAACGATCATGAACAGTAGCCCAACGGCTACTTTTTTTTTATAAATACCCCATTTTTAATCCTCATTCTTCCACCACCCATATTTAACTCATTAATTTTACAAAATACCACATTTTGTTACCATTTTTGCGATTGTGTATGTTGTTGCCGCTGCTATCTACTTGCCCTACGTCCTAGAAGAAGATTATGAATTTTTGGCCGGGGTTTTAGCGCTTCTCGTACCACTCGTGGTTCTAGCCATCGGCGTGGAAAAAATATGGGCGTAATAGATAGTAGGAGTGTTGAAATAAATATTTGTTTTATTTGTATTTTCACGTAATCTTTATCTATAAGAATGAATGTGTAAAAAGTTCTATTTGTTTTTATGGATAGCACCATGTCTTTTGATATTTTCTTTACCACATTAATAGTTTGTTTATATTTTCTGTACAGAATATTAAAGGTGTTACATCCAGTCATGGTTCTCGCTCTCGTAGGTGTAGTGATGTTTTTCATTTGCTTGGTGGATCAACCTATTAGTGATTATATACCTTACTTAGTTATCTTTGTAAAGTTAGCACTACCGATGCTAATTATATCGTTATGTATTAATATTCGTGGATTTTAATGTAATAAAAATTTACATTTTGTGTTTTATGAATTCTAGTGATCCTCGAGTTCATACTCATGTCGTTTCAGATACAAATAAGCCCACTTATTTATAATTTATTATTTACATAGAGTCCCAAATAATGTAAATAAAGAAATATAAACTTATGGTTCAGCGATTCATAATTTCTTTATTTAAAAAAAAGGCGTCACAATCCATTCAAATAAAGATATTGTAAATCATCCTACTTAAGAATTTCTGACTCAACACTCATACTTAATCGACTAGGTAATTTAGTGCGTAGGCATTCCGAGAGTACGGAAGGAGTATTTACACTCATCTTTTAGAGATGGGAGTAAGATAATAAGGAAAGTTGTCATAGTACTCAAAATGGTTGGTGAGTATGTATATATAAGATAAAAATTGTGCAACCCACAATGTCTTGGGAAGGTTTAATGAATTGCAAAAATGTAGAAGTAGGTACGTGCTTGGGGAAATGTGATTGAGCCGTAATGCCTTAAAATAGGCATATGCAGGTTTGTTTATTCCGTTGTTTGTATAAAGTGATCGAAAGCATGTCGAATGTGTATATATCAATATACTAAAGTGTTTGTGTAGCATAAATTACCTAGAAGTCACATAATCATCTGGAGGATGGAAGGCACGGAGAGCGAAAGGCTATAAAACATTTTTGTGGAAAAGCAGTTATAGTTTAGGTCTCAATTAGACTCGTTTGTCTATAACCTGGCTCTGATACCAATCTGTAACACCCTCAATTTCGTGATACGTAGCGGAATTCAAACTGGGTGTTACTCGACGGCACAACAGTTATAATTATAGAAAACGATCTTTAATTGAGTCGTTTTAAAAGATTTATCATTCGAATATCAGAGTTTACAGAAAGAGGTCCCAGTAGTTTTACAGTTTATTAAATAAGTTTCGAATGATAATAAGATTTTAGCCTTCTATCAGTATCCGTGCCCCTCCATGCCATCCTCATTCATTATGGACCTGAGATAAACATGCTAAAAAGTGTCAACACAAAGGTTGGTGCGTTAATAAAGTTTATAAGTAAAACAGTTGATTTCAATAGTTTCAAGTTTGGGCGATAATTGTAATGATTACAAATATCGATAAAATGAATAGTGGGCTACATTGTTTTACATCCATAGTGTTTGTTTGCCGTAATCGGGTCAAAGATTGTGTGAATCCATAGTATTTGTATAATAATCGGTTGAACACAAGTTTCAAGTTTAATAGAAAGTAGGCCCCGTTGTTGTACCCATAAATTCAGTAGTGCTAGTACCGTATCATTAGAGTACCATAATATTGCTCAATGCCTCATGAAACTCAAACGTTAACGTGTGTGACATCATAAAATGATATAAGTTACTGACATTATAAAAATGTAAATAACAAGGCCCTCGGGTAGGAGCTTGTCAACTTCCTATTGTTCTCTCAAATAAAGTGCATTTGGCTATCTATCCGGCTAGCACAAAGGCTATCTATCCGGCTAACACAAATGGGCTGTCAACCTCCAATAGATCTATTCACAATATTCGCGTTCACTCGCAAGTGATTAATGGTTCATGATATGAGGGACTTTTAATGGCAATAGGGGATAACTTAGGAAATATTAATCAGGATAGCATATAGAAAGTACTTGTGTTCAGCATGTATTAATTTCAATAAACAAATAGAGTGTTTCATCAACTGAGTAAATTGTTTATGATAAATGAGTAAAATCCGTAAGTAAAACGAGCATATATCTCCCCCAAAGAGTTCATAATAAGAAAAAGAGGGGCTACGACTCACAGTAATATGTAAAAGTTTAGAGTACTTGTGAAAGTAAAAGCAATTAGTCGAGCATGTAACTCCCCCAAAGATAGTACGAAATAATTGAAAATAGGGGCCATGAACTCACCTTGGTGATACAGTAGTCTGGTTGGAAAACTAATCAAGTTTTGATAGTAAACTGCTCCGATATGCGACCTAAGTGGATATGTCAAGTCTCAGTATGTTTGTTTACGTTCAAGACTTTATTAAATAAAGTGTAGTGTTATATTAGTCGTACAACATGTGTTTTTTCGGTAATTATGTGTTGAATCCTTGGGTGAGTTTAATATAGCGTGTATCGTTGAGATAAATATAAATGATAAGATTTATAATTTACAAGTTCCTCTTAAAGTTATCGGATGATGAATTATATTTCTCATAGTTTCTCCTTAAAGTTCGATTGATCAATTTTGAAATATAAACATCTCGTATGTGAGTTTTAACAAAAACCAAGTTAAAACGAGTTAGAAGTATATTTCTGAAATAATATAAAAATGTTATACTTTATACCCTTATAGTTTCAAATATGACAGTTTATACCCCTGGTTATAAGTCGTGTGCAAAGCAAGTCCTTATTTTATAAAATTTTCACTTTTACTCTACTAAAGTTTTATATTAATTCCCTCTTTAGAGTTTTGACAAAACAGCCCTCAAAGCTTTTTATACATTTATTAATGGTCCTAGAGTTTTGACAGTTTTGGTCCTTGACGCTTTATGTCGATTGCAAAGATAGTCCTTATTACAAAATGATGTTGTTTTTAGCTTAGAAAAAGGCATGGCACGTTATGGCTTATTACTATAAGTTATCTTAAGTTGTAAATAAGCTGTTAAGAGCTTATGGGCTTATAAATTAGCTTATAGGCTTTCAAAATCCAAATAAGGGTGCATTTGTTTTATGTTGCGAGACACCAAAAAGAAAGTAGAAAATAAGCGAGGCATTAAGAGCTTTTAACAACGTTCTTGGCGTTTTGAAATCTTTGCTTGGTGCTCTTTAAGATGGCCAAAGGGTTTAAATTATAGCGTGTTGCTTATAGGTCCAAATAATTGTCAAAGTGGGGCGTTTGGATGGTTTTGCGATAAAAAGTAAAAAGAAAGAAATGGATTCGATATTTTGCAAATAACTTATGGCTTGCTATGGCTTATCTTAATAGGATGTTTTATGTTGAGAATAAGTTGTTGAGAGCTTGTTGGCTTATAAATTTGGCTTATGGGCTTTAAGTCCAATAAAAGGGTGCATTTGGTTTTCTAGGTCGCGACACAAAGAAAAAAGGAAAAATAAACGAGGCCTTGAAAGATTTTGCAAAGGGTCTCGTGGTTTCCTAAACTTGACCAGGGACTTAATAAAGTGGGTAAAAAGGCTTAGCTTATAGGTCTTAGTTTATAGGTTTAAATTTCATTTGAAAAGGGGCATTTGGCTATTTAGCGACAAGAAGAAAAAGAAAGAAAACTAGGCCGAACCTTATAAAGACTTATGGCTTGTCTTTATAACTTGTTAACAGGTTTTTTAGCTCATTTAAAAGTTTTATTAAGCATTTTAAAGCTTATAGTTTAGAGAATAGCAAAAACGTAATGTAAAAAGGGTGTTTGGTTTTGTACTCATGACACAAGGAAAAGGGGAAAAACAAACCGAGGCGTCAAGGATTTTTGAGCTTCATTCTTATTTTTTTATAGACTTTGTTAGGTGGTTAATAAGATGGCTTATTCATTTTATTTGTAGGTGTCACCATTTAGTCTAAACAATTCATAGAAAAGAGGTGTTTGGGTTGTTGTTGCGACAAGAAGAAAAGAAGAAAAGAAAAGAAAAGTTTTACCGAAATTATATTGGGCTTGGGACTTATTTTAATGGCTTATTATCATGCTTATTAGCTTATCTAGATGGCTTATTTAGTAGCTTAAGGCTTAAGGTTTCAGAAATAACAAATATACATATTAAGAGGTGTTTGTTTGTTCTCGGTAAAACAGAAAAGAAAAGAAAGATGGTTTTCGACCTTGGTTTCCAATTAAGACTTGTTTGTTATCATTTATATGTGTTAAATAAATGTATAAAAGGGATTAAAAGGGTTGGGAGACTTACCACAGTAAGGGTACTCGATTAGAATGGAATTCGACCAAAGTGAAACAAAACTCTTCCAAGGCTCCTAGACTATAATGCAACTTCCTTCTACTTCTATTTGGACTTGGAATTCAGTAGGTGTGAGTGTGTATGAGTGTTGTGGGTTAGAAAGCAAGGGATGGGAAGGAATGTGGTAGTTTAGGTCGAATTTATAGGCAAAGTTTTCTTGGGTTTCATTAATTGGTTTTTGCCACTTGCCATGGGTTGTCAAGAGAGTAAGGGACATGATGACATGGTGCATGCTTGTTCGACTTGCAGCCACAAGTTATAAGCTTAGTTCGAATGGTTTAAAAAACAACACACCGTGTGTATACTTGGTCGGTTTCATAGCCACAAGAGTGGAGGTTCTAGAAGACAAGGTGATGTGGCTATGATGTGGCTTAGTTTGGGATTGATCCGTCTGAAAACGTATATATAAATATAAACAGTCTCAGAACGAATACTCGTATGTAGTGTGAAACCAGGCAAGTGATCACCCGGATCGTTTCCCAACGAGGTGTGAATGGAAAACTGTGAAAAGCTAGGATTAGAGTGACTGATGTGATTGGATATTTTTGATTTTGCTTTATTTAATAATTCTAAATAACAAATTAAAAACAGATATACACAATTAAATTAAACGCGAATTAAATTAAGAAAACGCGTAACAGGAAATCTAAAATGGGACAAAAACTGAAATATTATAAAATTTATGAAATTTAAAACCTAAAAATGTAAAATGACTTAAAACTTATTTAAAAACTTAAATTATATTTTTTTATACTTTTTATCTATTTATTATTAATTATTTATTATTTAATAACTTATTAAACTAATTTAAATTATAAAAAATACTAAATGAACAAAGAAAATTCTAAAACTTTTTCTAAAAATATTATAAGATGAGAAAAAGCTAAGAAAATTATAAAAATGAAAATTACTTAATTAAAATTTAAAAAGATAAATTCTTTTAAATAGAAGCTATCACTATATTTCTATTTTTGGTTTTTCTTAAGGTATAAAAATATATTTATATTTTTCCTAGATTAAAAATGACAAAAGAAAATTATGAAAATTGGATTTATTTTTTTCTGATTATTTTTCTATTTATTATGATTTATTTACTATTATAAACTAATAAAAAAGATTAAAAATATTAAATGACTTAGGAAAATTATGAAAAATTCTGAGTAAATCTAAAATAATATTAGAAAGATAAGAAAAATAAAATAAGAGGTTAGCTAAGCCTGATAAGCAGTTTTGGGCTAATAAGCAGTTTGCTAATAAGCCAAAAATAAGCTAAAAAGCACTAAACTCAACCAAATGCTTAGAACAAGTTTAATATACTAATTTAAGCAAAAAACAACTTATTTCAAACAGAAAATCCCACAGGTTAAGCAAATGGACACCTAATCAGTTGAAAAGACTCAACAGAAAACTCAGAAAAAGGCCAACTTGCAGGGCAATTTAAGCTATGAAATAAGCTGCTGAGATGCAATATTAGGGGGGCAAAAGATAGCTTATACTATTGGGTGTCTAAAAAACATAAAAGCCCTATCACAAACTAGCCAATTGAGGTCCAATTGGAGGCTAGATCAGCAGCTAGCAGCAATGAGTCTGCTGTTTTGTCTGTTTTGTGCAGAAGTGCACAGAAGTGTGCACACCCAAAGGATTCTACCTAGGCTATTTTGATTACACTAATAGGACTGCAATGAGTACAAAAATGCCAAGTTTAAAAACTAAATAAGCCTGTGGCTTATTATAGCTTGTATGAGCTTTTTGAGGGACTGAAAATCACAAGGACAATAGAAATCTGCTATATTGATCTATTGGGCTGATCAAACTTGGGAAATAGCTTATTAGGACCTAGAAAGGCTTGTACAAAAGTGAGCTTATGGCACATCTACAGTATACTAGTGTTTGGCTAATGTGGCAGTCTAAACCAAACAGCCCTTAAGGGAGACTGATTTGGATTTTATGAACTGAACTGGTGTAATTAAGGTTCGAATTGAAAACTACTGATGCAGGTAAACTTATTAAGCTATAAAAATGATCTTTTGACTGAAAAGAAAGCAGTTTAAATAAGCTAGCTTATTTTATCTCGTTTTTGGCTTTTTCTAAGTTTTTAAGGTGAAATGATGAAACAAGCAGTTTAAACTTAAGAACTTGAATGAAAAGTGATTAAGAACTATTGATAAGCAATTAACTATAAAGAAAAGCTGCAAATAGCTTATAGAATATTGAAATGAAACTTAAGCTAAAATTAGAATTCAAGCTTACAATCGACTTGTTATGTGAAACAGAGAACTAGGAACCAAGAACACCCTATAGGCTTCCCATGAAGCCACTAAACCATAAGCTTCCAAGATTTTCAGCCTTTTAATCCATAACAGCTCGATAAGCTAATTCGTTGACTTTCATTGACTTTGCTTCGAATTTGAAGTTAAGAACTAATTAGTGCTATATAAACTCACATAAAGCTATGAATAGCTTATGTCAGCTTATAGTATAGGTTTTTGGAACTTATTATGATGATATTAATTGAGTTTAAGCTTGTACGATTTAACAATGAAACTTGAAACTTACTTATAACTAAAATTGAGTACAAATAACTTGAAACTAGAATGAAACAACTAAACTGAGCTTGTATTAAAGACTTGAATCGAAAATTACAAATATTGAAAGACTGGAAAGGAAAATGCGATTTAACTAAATTAACTACTACTAATTAAGGCTACAATACATTGCTATTTATACTAAAATATCTTGGGAACTTCTTCACATCTTCCTCTGATCATATCCCCACCATTGGTTTGGTGTAAATCAATCTCAGCTGTCCACAATGAAAATTGGCGGGAAAAAGTAAAAGTGGGTAACTCCACTTGTTCTGGTTTACATGGGGGGAAGGAGAAGCAATAAATGCTTTTTGGTGTGTTAGGTAACTTGTTGAGGAGGAGGAGGGAGGTGGCAGTGAATGCTGTGGGTGGAAGTGGTATTGGTTTTGGTGGTTTTGGCGGGGTGGGTTGTGAGGGAGAAAGGTTTGACCGGTTTTGACCGGTATTTAAATACCGGGTTGGGTATTTAGTTTAGTGGGCTTTGGTGTTGGGCTGGGAATTTGGGTTTATAATAGCTGGGTTTAGTTTAGGCTTTGGAATTGGATTTTTGGTTTAAGATAAATCATAGGGACCAAAAGTGTAATATGCTGAAATTTGAGGACTCATGCTGCCAAATCCCAAATTATTTCCAAGGACCATTCCTGCCAAAGATTAGTAGTTCAAGACCCAAAATTGATTTTCTTAAAATTTTTTACATCCCACGGACCATTTCTGTCATTTTGCAAAGTTGAGGGACTAAACTTGTAATTTTATGAAACTTTGCACCAAAGGACTTATTATGTAATTTTATGATTCTTAAAGGACCTTTGATGACTTTTCCTGTTTTTAGAATAACCAGGGACTAGTTTTGACAACTTTTGAAAGTTGAGGGACTGAAACTGCCAATTATGCAAACTTTATTCGTTTTTTATCTGTTTTTAAACATTTTGCATCTGAAACATATAAAACACAATTCTGGGATAATTTCAGTATTTTGATGCATTTCTGAGAGTTTTTGGATGTTTTGGCAGCTCAGATTAGGTAAAAATGATGAGTATTTAGACACTCATCAGTGATCACACAAGGTCTAGTTAGTTTAGGACAAAGTTTGAAATGGTTTTGGTTTGGTTTTGATTTCATTCGAACTAGGAAAAACAAAAGGGGTCTATTTGGGCTTAAGGCACTTGTACCTTAGGCTAGTTGATGTTGTACATATAGTTTAGGAGTGTAGAAACTTAGTTGAAGTCCCTTGGTTAGGTTTAGTTAACTTTAGTTAAGTTTAGAATATGAAAAGTATAGATTTTTAATCCCATGCATTAGGCACTAGTACCACAAGCATTAGAGAGTTGTACTTTAGGTTTGTAAATCCTAATAAAATCCAATTTAAGGTTTGGGTATTAAGGACTTGTATTATGTACTTTATAGTAGGTACACTAAGGTTTATAATAAGATTTATATTAATAATAAGTTTCTATTCATTAAGGACTTGTACATGGGCTTGAAAGACTTGTACATTTCCATTTTTTATAAAAGTCATGTGCATATTAATTAGGGTTTGTGATTTTATTCACATAAAATCATAGAATTGTAAATTAGGGTTTGTAACGGGAAATAAGGTAAAGTTTAAGTTTCCATGCTTTAATGGCTTGTACATTAGCTTTAAGGTTTTGAGCTTTAGGGTTTGCACTTTAGAGGTCCTCAGTGCACTTTAGGGGTTATAGTGCACTTTAGGGGTTTTGCGAGAACTTTAATAGATATCAAACGTTTAGTTTAAATGTCTAATAGTCGGGTGTTAACGAAATAACATAAAGTGGCAAATAAGAGTTGCAATCTTTTATACTTTTTATATAAAGAATGTTTGTTTGTAATAAATATATGGCACGTTGGTGTCGTGTGAGCATGTTTATTAAGAATGTGAGTTACGTCATATTAGTTAGTTGTTGTGAATAGATAAATTGATAACGTTTTTAAAAAAATTAGACGGAGAAAATTGATAAGTATTCTTTCGTTAGAATATTCATACAAGTGGAAATTTACCGGTGGTTACACAACTTGTCCATACACACCTCAACAAAATGTAAGGGTAGAAAGAAAAAAAATAAACAACTCCTAGACATTGCAAGAGCTCTAAAAATCCAAGCCAACTTTCCTATAAATTTTGGGGATACTGTGTTTTTAGCAGCAACCTATATCATTAATAGACTTCCTTCAAGAGCCATTCAAAAAATGTCACCATTTGAATTACTTTAGAAAACACCACCCACTTTAGATCATCTCAAAATAATTGGTTGCAGAGCTTTTATTCATCAAAACATAACTGACAAGTTTGATCAAAGATCAATTCCAGTAGTTTTAGTTGGCTACACAAATCACCAAAAAAGATACATACTCTATGATCCTAAGACCCACAAAACCCCAACCAGCAGACATGTAACTTTTGATGAAACATCTTTCCCTTTTCATACTCCTAATCAACCTACCGGAACATCACAATCTCCTCAAACAACACAATTCACTCACATTTACACACCACCTACATCTTCTTCTCAACCAATCAACCAACCACCAACACCAACTCCTTCTACTCCCATTCCTGGCCCCACAACATCTACATCTAACTCATCTTCTAATTCTCAAGCACAAACACTCACTGAAACAAAAACTCTCACTGAAGTCACAGTCAATGAACCAAACACTCACACTGAAGTCATACGCACTAACCCAAACAACTTCATTGAAGTAACTGATCCACCCCAACCAACCCCACCACCGCTCATACCCACTAGAACTTCCACAAGAATAAAGAACATACCTACCAAACCAAATGATTGTCATCATAACTTACCAAAATCCAAAATTAACAGTGCATCCAAAAACCACTTTTCCAACTTCATTAATTATAAAAACATCCATACTTCCAAACAAATACATCTCATTAACACCATCAATCACACAACTGAACCACATACCTATAAACAGGCTAATGAAGATCCTAGAAGGGTAGATGCAAAGACAAAGGAAATTCAGGCCCTAGAATCAAACCACACTTGGGAACTCACCCAACTTCCTCATAACAAATCACCCATTGGTTGTAAATGGGTCTTTAGAGTAAAATATCATAGAGATGGCTTCATAGGAAGATTCAAGGAAAAACTAGTTGCAAAAGGCTTCACTAAGAAAGAGGGCATTGATTACAAATATACTTTTGCAACTGTAGCTAAAATGGTCATTATCATAGCTCTTTTGGCCACAGTTGTACATCATAATTTGTTTATTGAGCTATTGGACATCAATAGTACTTTCCTGCATTTTGATCTTCTTGTGGAAGTGTACATGTCAATTCCACAAGGCTATGTTCAGTCTACTCCTCCCAACACAGTTTGCAAGCTCAAGAAATCCCTCTATGGTCTAAAACAAGAAAACTGGCAGTGGCTCACAGAGCTGACAACTTTCCTCTTATCCTTGGGCTTCGTTCAAAGTTATGTTGGTACTTCTCTCTTCACTCTCAACAAGAAACACAGTTTCATTATCCTACTGGTATATGTGGATGACATCTATTTGGCTGGCAACAATCAACTTTACTCAGCAATATCAAACACCAACTCAACCATACTTTCAGCATCAAAGACTTAGGCCCTCTGCACTATTATCTTGGTATTGAATTTCTAAGAAATTCTACTGGCATATCTATGTCTCAAAGGAAGCATGCTCTTGAATTAATCCAAATTGGTAATGTACTGAATGAAAAGCCTGCTATTACACCTTTGGATCCTCAAATTACACTCAAAAACACTGAAGGCAAACTCTATCAAATCCATCTCACTACAGAACTCTAGTCGGGAAACTAATTTACCTCACCATCAATAGACTAAACCTTTCATTTGCAGCCCAACTATAAAATCTGAATGAAGAAATGTCTAGATTGAAAACACAAATCCAAAATCTAGAATCTGAACATGCAACAAAGAAGAAAGAGATTAAATCTGCAGAAGCCAATTTAGTTGCACTCAAGAACCAATCAGAAGGCTTCCTTCTTGAATATGAACACTTGCTAGCAGAAAACCAAAATCTTAGAGGTCAACTACGTTCCATCGATGAAAACGTGTCTCATTCCAATGGAAAGAAGAATATGTGAGTTAACAATCCATGTTGCGAAAGGAAATATTAGCTTCTTACTTTAGATATAATGGAGATTTTAGTACTTCCTATCTTCAGATCATGAATGTTTGGCAAATTTTCTGCTATATGTATATGGCAACAAAATGATTTTAATTGCATCTTATTTCACTTTTTTCTCTTAACCATGGAACCTTTACCATTATTACTAAAATAGAATGATGAGTTAACTATATACACCAAGTAAATTGTAGGATGTAGTTGCGGTCATTATGGTTCTAAGCTAATTTGAAAGGCTGTGTCAGCTTAAGGCTTTGGGTTCAGGTTGTTATATTTCTATGGTACACTAAGGTTTATTCAACTTTTTAAACAAATAAAAACAACACATGTGGGTCAGGCTGAATGTCTTCAATATAGTGTACTTACTACCTCCTTAAGTGCTTATTTTTATGATGCTTATCTGCTTAAAATAATCAGACAATCGGTTTCTAGCATCGGGTCAAAATTGACCCGAACCGGCCAAAACCGAAAACGATTTTGTGGAAAACATGAACCGAGAACCAAACCAAAGTGACTTGGTTTGGTTCAGTTTTGTGTCGGTCCGTTCGGTTCGGTTCGGTTTAGGTGTGTTTTTCTCGGTTTTGGCTCGAACCGAACCGAGCCGAACCGAAACCAAAAATCTTAAATATATAGAAGCGAAAACTAAACCGAAGTGACTTGGTTTGGTTCGGTTTTGTTTCGGTCCGTTCGGTTCGGTTTGGTTTAGGTGTGTTTTTCTAGGTTTTTTGGTTCAGTTCGGTTCGGTTAGGCTCGATTTTTTGGTTTTCGGTTCGGTTGTCAATGTGTAACCAAGAGGAATGGTGACGGTGATCTATTTGTTGATTGTGTTTATTATTAGGTGTGTCAGATATTATATCATAAATTGGTAATGTCTAAGACTACTCCCAGCGATCACACAACTTCACCTTCCACCTCAGCGTCACATCAGCTTTCTTTCTCCTTTCATTTCCTCTCACTTTTCACTCCCAATAAGTTACACCATCTAAAAGGTGTGTGATTGAGGAACTTCCTGATGATGTAATACCTCAAAATGCACAAACAAGTAAGATGAAACCTAGAAGAGTAGTTTCAGGTTCTAGTGCTAAGAAATTAATGTTAGGATGGAAAGACAACCATGCAAATGTAATTGGTGAAGGTAGTGCTAGGAATGAAGTTGGTGAAAACAGTCAGCTTAAGACTACAACCCAAACTGAGTTTGCTGAGGATATCTACTCTGTTTTTTATCCTTTCATGGGAGCGGGTGATTTTGATCATTTGAATGTATTGGCAAGGTTAAAGGGGTGGCATTAGATGATGACCAAGTCCATGTGGCAGATGATCATGAGGAAGAAAATGAAACAAAAGATGAAAATAAGGATGAGGATAGTAGTGACAGTGATGTATTAGTGGATGAGGAAAATGAATTAGTTGATGCCGCAGTTGACATGGATCATTTTGACAAAGCAAATGCTAACACAATGGAAAATGAGGATAGATCTAAGTTTAATGCAGATGAGGACTTTGATATTGGCATTGATCTTATAGACAATGAAGAGTTTGAGAATGCTTCTGATTTTGATGTAATAGACAGGATTAGAGAAAGAAAACTTAAACAGCTTAAGAAACATAGTCAACTTAAAGATGGTGGTCTGTGATATGTGTTAAATTACACATATCTTTTACCTAATAAAACGGACCAAATAGACCAAAAGCTAACCAAATATGTCAAATATATTGTGTTTTTGTGTTCATACATGTGCAGGTACGGATATTGAGAAAATTGATAAAAACAAAGGAAACACCAATACAAACCGAGCACGAGATTGGAAAGAGCACGGAATTGCGAGTCTATCGATAATTTTATTTGAAGCATCGAGCCAAAAGAAGAGAAATTTAAAGATTATTTATTTCAATGACCAATGAATTAAACATAAAGAACGATGAGGGACCAAAGGTGTTTAATTCATATAAAGTTTAAAGAAGACAAGGACTAAAAGTGTAATCAAGGGGTGTAAAATGGCAAATTACACCAAAGTTTAATTAATTCACATAGAATCTAGGTGGGTCCACAAATTGTATCTTGAAATTGTTATCTAGATTTTGCATCACGACAAGACAAAAAAAAAAAAAAAGATATGAAGACAGCACATGGTATCAAGTTCTTTAAATTAACCCAATGGTAGCCTGACACGTGGCCTGGTTTGAGAAAGTGACCGACTCACTTTGCTATAAATAGCATAAGATCCGAAGATGCCAGGGTAGTAGTTTTTAGTTGTAGTTTTTTTTTTAGATAGTTTTTTTTCTCTGAATTATTTTCGCTTCAGTATTTTTCATTTACACAGACAGTTCTTTAATTCGAGTAGTGATAATTTTACTCTTCAATATTTGTTTTTCATTTGTACTTCTTTGAATTAGAATAACAGTAGTCACTCTTCAGTTTAATTTTCTGCAACAGTTATTTCTTTCAATTTATATTATGTTTTAACTTTATGTTTAGCATTTAATTTCTGTCTTCTTAAGCATTTAAATTCTGTCTTTTTAATATTTATTAGTTTTAGCTTATTATGTCTTATTATCTCTTCTCTTCTTTACCCTCTAGCTCAATTCAAACACAAAAAGAGATGCATGAGCTTATTAAGCTCGGCTTATTTTTCAAATAAGCCTTGACATTTCTTAAGTTTGAGAGCACTTAAAATTTAGTTTGTCTGTTTATTTTTAGTTTTCTTTTGTTTAGTAATTATTCTAGTTTTAATACTAGTCCGATCTACTCTAGTTTTAATACTAGTCCGATCTATTCTAGTTTTAATACTAGTCCTAGTAATTTAGCTTTATATATTATTGTTTATTTATTGTCATTTTTTTAACGTAATGATTATTATCGTTGTTATTAGCATAGATTTTATTATGTACGAGTAGTTTTATATAAGTTTGTTTAGAAATCGGTGGTTTCAACTTTATTAACAAATTAGTGAAATTAAAGTCAATAAAGTTTACAACTTTAATCATTTATTTAGTTTATAAGATCGGGTGGTTATTCTCTTGTATAAATCACCGGGTCTTAATCTCATTCCTTTTTATCATTTTTTAGTTTAAATATCTAGTTTAAGATTATGTTTATTATTGTAGAATTAATTGTTATTAGTTTAATTATTGCTTCATAAGTCGCTTTTAATTTATGTTCACATATTTTAGCGTAAAAATCCAAAATATCCCTTTTCACTATTCATCACACAATCACGACTTGAATTCACGAAATTCCATTCAATCCTTCGTTGGGGATAACGACCCGGGTTACACATACTTCACTTGTGTTTCCTTGGAAATATTTATATGCTGATTTCAACGAATCAAATTTTGGCGCCGCTGCCGGGGAAGGCTTGAAGCGAATTTTTAAATCTCGTTTGTCGATGCGTGTTTTGAAGACCCTTCTTCCAAGAAGTTATCGTTTTCTATCGTAAATATTTTTTATAAAAAACCCAAAAAGATTTTCTTTTCAAAATTTATTTTCCTTTTTCCCTTTGTGTTTTTCAAAATGTTTTTAAATTATAAAAACCCAAAAATAATCTTCTCATCCCACTTACACGTTTAATTCTTTTTATGTCTTCATCTTACAACTATGGTTGTGAATGGTGTGGGGGACCTCCAAATGGTGAAAATTGCCCCGGTTGTAGCATTGTAAATTCTGGAAACGGGTTTGTCTATGACCAAAATTCCTACAATGAAACAACCAATTTCTTTAACCAACCCCCATACCATGAGATGGAAACATATTATTGTGAAATTTGTGGAGGTCCACACCAAGGTTTTGATTGTCAAACAGGGAACACGCTTGTCTATGAGCATGGCCCTTGTAACAATTATGATTATTCTTATCATGACCAACCTCCACAGTATCAAACGATTCAAACTCAGCCTCAGCTATCTCTTCAAGAATCTTTCAAAAATGTATTCCAAAAACTTCAAGATGTGAGGAATAAGCTTAAAAATTTAACTGTTAAACATACCCAAGAAGATCATCATGGTAAATCTATGGAAGATTTACTTGCCATAGAACGAGCAGCACAAAAGCGTTTCTTGTTTAATAAGGCTGCCATGCTCGATGACGAAGATGAGGACGACGCGGAGAGTGCTATTCTTATGAATAATACCATTTTTCAACTCCCTCAGTCCATTGCAACCACATCCATCTTGCCAACTATAGAATCCGAGGACTCTCTTATTATGGGGGATGAGCATCTTAGAACTATTCCTGAAAAGGAATCAGACGAATTCATAAAGTCTAGTGTTGAGAACCTTTTCCCAATCCCAAGTGAGTATGAGGATATATCCGATAGTGAATGTGATGAGTCAGATATGGAGACAATAATGGACGAGGTGCAAACTATTAGCATACAAAGTACAACACATGTCCCACCTCCGTGTATCCTTCCAGAGCCTAAGCTTGAAGACGTACTTCATAAAAGTGATTATCTTCTCGAGGAGTTCACTGATGAACTCACTCACATTGATCCCATCCCACCTGGGGATGAAGATAAAAACTTCAATTTTGAATTAGATCTGAGAGAATTGGAAGTTTTGATAAGTCATGATCAGTCAACTAATTATGCCTCTAGTCTGGGGGAGTTAGCAGATGAACTCTCTCACATCATATCTCCACCGGAGTATGATTACACTAAGGACTCGGATGGAGACGTGATCTATGGTGAGCATTTGCTTATTAAAGACGCTATCCCAAACCGCCCTCCTGAGATACGTCTAGATCATGATTTTAAAAACTTAAATGAAAAATCTGACAATGATGACGATTATATCATAATTTTTATCGGGATCTTTCTACCTTTCTTCACCTATAAGGTAGCTTGTCTTTTCCTTCACTCGTTTGGGAGTGAAGACAAAAATTTTGACCCCGGCATCTAAATTCATCATCCTTTTGAGCCGGATGTATCTCATCGGAGTGGAACTTTTAAGAACTTCAAAGTTTATCCAAACATATTAAATGAAATTCCAATGAAGATTTTTTCTTCCACATGCCTCCCCAAGAACAAATGAATTCGGGGCGAGTCAAGCTAACGACTTGGTCATAAACAAGCGCTTCGTGGGTGGCAACCCATGGTTATCATTTTATTTTCCCTTTGTGTGCTAATAAGTGTGACGTGAGGAGGACTATCTCTTCCATTTCTTGTGTTTTGTGTTTGTTGTCTTGTGCAGGTTTTGCCCAATATCGGAAGACTCTCGTGCTCATAGTTTTGTCTATCACTCAAGTCTCAGTAAATCTGGTATCCTTTAATCTTTTCGACTAACGTTATCTATTAGGCATAATTCATAAATGGCCTTAGATTTGCGTAGGATAACCCTTACCTTTAAAAACATTGAGGACAATGTTTCATTTTAGTCTGGGGGGGGGGGGGTGATCTTTCGATTTGATTGTACCTTGCATTGTGTCGTATACCCTCGCAACCCTGTTTTTCCACCAAAATCCAAAAAAAATGAGAAAATTTAAAAATTTTTGCAAAAATATCATAAGTGTTTTGACACATTGTTGATTTTCCGTTGGTTAGAGTAGGAATAAAATTTTGACTTGACCGGGAGTGTTGAGCCCTAGCTTGTCTCCTTAACCATTTTGACTAAGCATTCGCGGATCTTTTTATTAAAGATTTTAAATTTGCGAAGAACGAGAAATGATAGAGTTGATTATAAGTTGTGATGCTAAGCAAAGATTAGTTGGTTATCTTATAAGCTCATCAGTGGAATTTGTAGTTTTTCCTCCCATAAGCTAAATTAGTGCTATTTTCAAATTTTTAAACTTAGAAATCGTTTTATTACAAACTTTTATAAAACTTTGATATAGAGTACGAGTTCAACTTTTTATTTAAATTTTCGAACAAGCATACTCTCTTAAAATCGGAATAATGTTGCAAAAGCAAGTGAGTAAAATCACAAGTATAATGCAAGTATGTATATGTTAAAAAAAAATGAAGAAAAAAAAAGTGAAAAATGAAAAATATGTGTTATATGAGTAAAAATGTTGTTATGAATAAATGTACGAAACTTGCTTTTCTTAAATTTGAATCGGAAGTTGAACTAGTATTCGTTAATTTTGTGTTATAAGTTTAACGGGAATTTGGTAGATTATTGATTTCGAAAGACCCCGAAAGCTCCGATACTACTCTCGAGGGTGTAAAAACCTAGCTTCCTAAGCTTTTCTAAAAGGACAAGCTGAGAAGAAAGTCGCTACATGGAGTGATCTCATCTTTGCGTCTTTAATCTCCAAATGATCGTTGGTTATTATCTATTTATGTATTTAATATTAACTTAGGTGGAATTTTAGAAATCTTTGAAATCGAAATCCCGCTGATTCCGGTACTATTCTCTGTGAGGTGTCAAAAGCCTGGTCACCTAAAACCAACTGGTTTGGGATGTGCCGAGAAGAAAGCCGTTACTTGGAAAAGGCCCTTTTGATCCTTAGATTTCCAGATTCCCGGTGAATTAATATTTGACTTAAACAAGTAACAACCATAATAACGTCGATTTCTTTGATAAAACTTTTGAAAAAGAACACACTTACCAAACTTGTAGAATAATTGAGGAGTGAAAAATTTACAACTTACATTCATGAGTAGCGTTAGCATCTTAACTTGTATTTAACAATGATTTCATTTTTAAGCTTAGTTTGGGGACTTGTGAAAAATCAGGGACGATGAATTTTATCTGTATGGTCACTTCTTTATGAGTTGTGTTTCCTACTCCGTGATCCTAAAAGTTATTGTGAAATAATGAAAGTCAACAAACCGTCACATGAAAATGAGAAAAATATAAAAATAGAATAAATTGAAAAAAACGGGGAATTTTTAGAACTTTTGATTTCGTAATCTCTTTTGAATATTTTGCTACTTTTCAAAGTTAGTAAAAAGAGGTTTGAAATTTTTGGTTTTAAAAGCGTGAGTTGATAACATTGCGTGAGGACACTGCAATATCTTAGTCTGGGGGATTTTGATATGTGTTAAATTACACATATCTTTTACCTAATAAAACGGACCAAATAGACCAAAAGCTAACCAAATATGTCAAATATATTGTGTTTTTGTGTTCATGCATGTGCAGGTACGGATATTGAGAAAATTGATAAAAACAAAGGAAACACCAATAAAAACCGAGCACGAGATTGGAAAGAGCACGGAATTGCGAGTCTATCGATAATTTTATTTGAAGCATCGAGCCAAAAGAAGAGAAATTTAAAGATTATTTATTTCAATGACCAATGAATTAAACATAAAGAACGATGAGGGACCAAAGGTGTTTAATTCATATAAAGTTTAAAGAAGACAATGACTAAAAGTGTAATCAAGGGTGTAAAATGGCAAATTACACCAAAGTTTAATTAATTCCCATAGAATCTAGGTGGGTCCCACAAATTGTATCTTGAAATTGTTATCTAGATTTTGCATCACAAAAAAAAAAAAAAATGAAGACAGCACATGATATCAAGTTCTTTAAATTAACCCAATGGCAGCCTGACACGTGGCCTGGTTTGAGAAAGTGACCGACTCACTTTGCTATAAATAGCACAAGATCCGAAGATGCCAGGGTAGTAGTTTTTAGTTGTAGTTTTTTTTAGATAGTTTTTTTTCTCTGCATTATTTTCGCTTCAGTATTTTTCATTTACACAGATAGTTCTTTAATTCGAGTAGTGATAATTTTACTCTTCAATATTTATTTTTCATTTGTACTTCTTTGAATTAGAATAACAGTAGTTACTCTTCAGTTTAATTTTCTGCAACAGTTATTTCTTTCAATTTATATTATGTTTTAACTTTATGTTTAGCATTTAATTTCTGTTTTCTTAAGCATTTAAATTCTGTCTTTTTAATATTTATTAGTTCTAGCTTATTATGTCTTATTATCTCTTCTCTTCTTTACCCTCTAGCTCAATTCAAACACAAAAAGAGATGCATGAGCTTATTAAGCTCGGCTTATTTTTCAAATAAGCCTTGACATTTCTTAAGTTTGAGAGCACTTAAAATTTAGTTTGTCTGTTTATTTTTAGTTTTCTTTTGTTTAGTAATTATTCTAGTTTTAATACTAGTCCGATCTACTCTAGTTTTAATACTAGTCCGATCTATTCTAGTTTTAATACTAGTCCTAGTAATTTAGCTTTATATATTATTGTTTATTTATTGTCATTTTTTTTAACGTAATGATTATTATCGTTGTTATTAGCATAGATTTTATTATGTACGAGTAGTTTTATATAAGTTTGTTTGGAAATCGGTGGTTTCAACTTTATTAACAAATTAGTAAAATTAAAGTTAATAAAGTTTACAACTTTAATCATTTATTTAGTTTATAAGATCGGGTGGTTATTCTCTTGTATAAATCACCGGGTCTTAATCTCATTCCTTTTTATCATTTTTTAGTTTAAATACTTAGTTTAATATTATGTTTACTATTGTAGAATTAATTGTTATTAGTTTAATTATTGCTTCATAAGTCGCTTTTAATTTATGTTCACATATTTTAGCGTAAAAATCCAAAATATCCCTTTTCACTATTCATCACACAATCACGACTTGAATTCACGAAATTCCATTCAATCCTTCGTTGGGGATAACGACCCGGGATTACACATACTTCACTTGTGTTTCCTTGGAAATATTTATATGCTGATTTCAACGAATCATGGTGGACTGCATAAGGTTCATCTTTTTGTTGGGCAAGAATTTGCTAGTTTCGCTGAGGTAAAAGACTTGGTGCATAAACATTCCATTGAAACTAGGATAGAGCTTTATCTTAAGAAGAATGATAAAGACAGAGTGAGGGCTCAATGTAGAGGCACAATTCCTGGGTTTCATAATAACAGTAATGTTGGGCCAAGTCAAGTTGCTGGGCCTAGTCAAGTATATGGGTTAAGTCAAGGAGGTGAGTCTAGTCAAAGGGTTAAATGGACAAAAAGGAAAATTGGATCAAGTAAGGGGTATGAGAGTCCACTAAGTCAGCCAAAGTCAAAAAAGGTAGGTGGCAAACCTACTTTGAGAAAAGTAGTAGATAATCAATGTCTTTGGGTTTTACTTGTATCTAAATTAAAAGACTATGAGATATGGCAAGTGAAAATATTTGATGATACTCATAAATGTCTACAATCAAGGAAAATCAAGTATTGCACTACTGATTTTCTTTCACAAGATATTATGGATCAAATTAAGACAAACCCATAAATACCAATCAAGACTATTCAATATCAGTTACAAAAGAAGTTTCAGTTGGAGGTATCTAGGATGAAGGCTTTTACGGAAAAAGCAGTTGAACATGTTATACGTGATTTCACTCTTCAGTATAAACAATTGAGGGATTATGTTATGGAGTTGCAACAAATCAATCCTAACACAACTATTAGAATTAGAGTTGAAAGTGAAGCAGACCATATGTGTCCAACAAGGATATTTAAGAGGAATTATGTGTGTTTGGGAGCAACTAAGAAAAAGATCAAAGCTTGTATGAGGCAATTTTTGAGATTTAATGGTGCATTCATGAAAGGACCATTCCCTGGTCAACTGTTAACAGAAGTTGGTGTAGACCCAAACAATGGTATTTATCCTTTGGCTTATGGGATTGTGAAAACAGAATCAAGGGAGTCATGGACTTGGTTTTTGGAACATTTGATAGGAGAGTTAGATATGCAAGACAACTCTAACTTCACCTTTATTAGTGATAGACAGAAGGTAAATTTTCATTTTAATTTAGCCATATCATATTAATTTGCCATTTTCATACACATTGATTTTTTTTTTTTTTTTTTTTTTTTTTTTTTTTTTTTTTTTTTTTTTGAAACAGGGTATCATACCAGCTATTGTAGAGCTATTTCCAGTAGCAGAACACAGATATTGCCTTAGGCACATTCATGAGAACATGAAGTTAAGGTGGAGTGGAGCTGCATACATAGACTTACTATGGAAGGCTACAACAGCTTTGACAGTACCAAGGTTTGATGAAGCTATGAACCAATTGAAGACTTTCAAAAAAGACTGATATGATTGGCTAGCAAAGATACCACCAATGCACTGGGCTAGATCACACTTCTCAGGTAAACCAGAACACTTTTTAGATACCATTATCATGTTTACAGTTTTACTAGTTTTCTAATTAGAATATGTTTAACAAGGAGGGCTAAAACTGATATGTTGTTAAACAACATATGTGAGGTTTTTAATGGTCAGTTGCTAGATGGTAGGGATAGGCATATAATAAGCACCCTTTGAGTATGCTAGAGAGTACTTAATGAAAAAAATAGTGATTGTGAAAAATGATAGAGAAAAGTGATGGCCCACTTACACCCACTGCTACTAAGTTGTTTAATGTGGTGAAGGCTGAAGCAACTGAGTGCATTGCTCAATATAATGGAGGGCATTTATATGGGGTTACATGTCCTTGGGGGTAAGGTGTGTGTGGTTAATGTGCAAAACAGGACTTTCACTTGAAAATGGGAACTCACAGGGCTGCCATGTAAGCATGCAGTTGCCAGTAATTGAAACATGACAGCTAACAACATGGAGGTGGGCTTTCCTGAAAGTTGGGTGCATCCTTGTCATAGGCTAGAAACATGGAGACAAGTATACAATCACAACATCAATCCCATTAGAGGCAAGATCATGTGGCCAAAGTGTCCCATTCCGACCACTATCCTTCCTCCAAATCATCATCTACAGGTTGGTAGGCCCCAGAAGAAAAGAAAGAAGTCTGTAGGCGAGGTTATCCCAATGGTGAACAATGGAAAGCTTTCTAGGAGATCCAAAAATGTCACTTGTGTGTTGTGCAAAACAAAGGGCCACAACAAGAGAAGTTGTAAAGGTCCAACAGCTAATGTAGGCAACAAAAGGACAAGATCTGAGACTGTTAGTCGAGCTAGGAATACAGTTAAGAAAGCAAAAAAGAATGATGGTGGTGTGAAGACAAGATCTAAGACTGCCAAGAAAGGTAAACAAACTGCTGCTGATAAAGGAAAAAAGACTGCCAAGAAGGGAAAAAAGCAAATGTAGTCTACTAGTTGTTATTGTCATGCTATTTTGATGTGATGTGTATGCACTAAAAAATTGTGTCTGTGGTTGTGTTAGGTGTTTTAGTATGCAACCAAACAATTGTCTTTGTGTCCTTTTCATTTTCTTTGTTTGCACTTAACGTTATTTCAACTATCTGCACTTAACTCTTATCTTTTTTGATGGATAATGTTATGAATTATGGAATGAGTTTTGTGTTGTTGACTTAAAAGTTTATCCATTTTGAGTGTTATGAATGCAGTATAGAATACACCCATTTTGAGTGTATAAATTATTTTCACTTAAAAAGTCAACCACTGAAATTCCTTATATCCAAGTTTAGTTCCATGTGAATGCCACATACCATTTAACCATTTTAATATGCAAATTCTATTGACTTAAAAAGTCAACCAATGAATTTACCCATTACATGTAAATTACCCACTTTATCCAGTCTATTGACCACTTATTCATTTAAACCAACCCATTCACTTTAACCAATTCAATGGAAGTCTGCAACCATTGGATTTTACCCATTGAATTTAACCCATTTTTTACCAACCCATTGACCACTTTATTCAGTACAGACTTAACCAACTCAATCAAAACATAACACAAACAATTCACTTTATAAGAAACCCATTCATTCATTAGAGATTAACATCTTAACAAAACACAAAACATAAGTTGTTGTTACATAAGCATAAAGCAAACAACTACTGAATCCAAACACCTACATCATTTGACCAGTCTAAGATAACATCTTGAACAACACAAGCAAGAAAATTACAATCCAAGTCATAATCAGATATTTCTTGAACCTGGTACGATCATCATGAGCTTCTCTCAAATTTGCTTAAAGGTTGATGATATTCCTTAAGAGTCTAGGTATGATTAGAACTGCACGCTAGCACATTAGGGGGTCCACCTAATCAAGGAACCTAAAATCCGAGTCCTATAAAAGAAAACCATACAAAATAATTACCCTCTTTAATCGATAATCATTAAACCCTTTTGAAATCAAAATCTTTTACCAAATCGGGACAAGCATAAAACCGACGGCCTGGATTCCTTGGTGTCCATGATGTACTAATCACTGCACGTTTTCCACAATGACAATAAACCATCGTCGATTCAAAGTTTGTGGATTTGCAATTTTGAATAACTGTATGTTTGGGTGAGTTAGTATGTGTGTATGTAAGTCTTTAACTTACGTAAGTGGGTTTTTGACAACTATTAAACAAAATTAAAAGTTTGAAAGTATAAAATAAGTGATAAACATGGAAACACGGAAATACCGTTGGGTTGGGCGAGCTAATGGCGGGACTTAACTCGATTTGGCTATAAGGGTGGACGGTGTGCAATAGTTTCATTATAAGGATCAATTAGGGCAACCAAAAAAAAATATATATATATATATATATATATATATATATATATATATATATATATATATATATATATATATATATATATATATATATATATATATATATATATATATATATATGGACTCAATTAGGGATTTGACCTCAACCACAATGACGAACCATGTAATTTACTCTTAAATTAATAAAAACGTTACATAAATAATTAAAACGTAAACGTATGAAATTAAAAATGTTTTGTTGTGAGAATTGGCTAAAAGCGTTTTGTTGGGATAATTGTGTTGGGAATGCTTAAAGTGACGATCATTATCGAGTCAATGAGAGGTAATGGTTGATGTATGGAATGAGAAATTCTCTCATTATTCACTCTAGCTCTTTCTCTCTCTAGATTAATCTTTCTCTCTCGAGATTTATATGTGTGTGATTTGATCTAAATTTAGGTGACCAACAAGTGGTATCAAGAGCCAAACATTGATCTAGGAAATTTTTTAGGGCTAGTTACTGTTTCATTGTGACGTCACTGTTCATCAGTAGACATTTAGTCGAGTATCTGTGATCTAACCGAGCTTCTGTGCATCATTTCATCGAGTTTCTGTCACCAACCATCGAGTTAGATAGTTGGTGGCTAGAAATAATCGAGCAACTCATCTAATCGAGTTTCTCTGATCGAGCAACTCACTTAGTCGAGTTTCCTTAGTCGAGCAACTCACTGATCGAGTTTCTTTGTGATCGAGGTACTTCATTTGATCGAGCAACTTAGTTCATCGAGTAACTTAGATAATCGAGAAACCTTAACCTCATCGAGTAACTTAGTCGAGCAAGTTAACTTGATCGAGCATCTTCACTTAGTCGAGCATCTATATCACTTGATCGAGAAAGTTCACTTAGTCGAGTAACTAGGTTAGTCGAGGAACTTCACTTAGTCGAGTAACTAGGTTAGTCAAGGAACTTCACTTAGTCGAGTAAGTATTGTGACCTAGTCGAGTAAGTTTCATCGAGTAACTACTTGATCGAGCAACTAATTGATCGAACAACTCTTAATCGAGCAACTACTTGATCGAGCAACTACTTGATCGAGCAACTAATTGATCGAGCAACTACTTGATCGAGCAACTACTATTTGGCGGGAAAACTTGAGTAAAATTTATTTTTTAGGGGAGACTAAACGTTCAATTTTTACGCGAAATTCAATTTTTTGTATAACGGTGAAAATTTTGGGCCAAAATTCAAATTTTTAGGCCAAAATTTGAATTTTTTTTCGGTAAAATTTGGCGTCAAAATTTTTTCAAACACAAATTTTCCTAGGATCATTAGAATTGCATTTTATGGTGTTTTTCAAATTGTGGTAGAGAAATTTTTCACATCCAAATTTTGGAGGGAAATCAAAAAGCACCATTAGAAAACTCGGGAAAGGACCTAAACTTCAACCAATCATAACTATTGAACCGTAACCAACACCAATCACAACTCCTAGATCTTTGCAACGATCCAAGATCAACTTTATCACACATCGAAACGCAATTAAATGGAATCAAGTTCAAAAGAGAGAGATCCGCAAGAGCTATTAATGCAAGAAAAAAAGAGAGAAACGAAAGAGAAATGCATGGCATGTTTTAGATTACTTCATTCACACCTTAAGGTCCTCTCAAACAAAGACTTAGAAGGAACTCGTACCCATTATGGATTTAAACGGGCATTTCCATCACTCTTTGGAGAAGACATTGAGATGTTCACTAAAACTATGTTCCTCAACGTGGATCAATTGGAGAAGCAAGTTGAAAACGAAGAATTTCACGAGAATGGATCCACGGTCATCTTTAGAGTGCTCAAGGAACAGTTTCAGCAGTTCATCATTTCGCGGTTCTCTTCGGATTATGACGGTGTAATGGCACGCAAGTATTTTCTAGAATACACTCGCATCGAGGTTCAAAATTTCAAATACATATTGATTCAACAATTGGATTCTATTGAGAAGTCAATTGCTGAAAGAGTACTTCACAGAAGAGAGTATGACAGAATGATGAATGAAATGAAGTTGCAGACTCAAGAGGAACAGGTTAATGAGGTTAAAGCAATGGATGCTAGTTTGGTTGTTACGAAAAGCAGTGGGACAGAATCAGAACAACAAGAAGAAAAACGCATATCAGGGAATGATACTAATGCTGAAAGTACATATATCAGACCCATTTATGACACAGAGCCTTTGGCTGAGGTACCAAATTATAACATTCTTTATGTCAATGATATGATTTCTTCATCTTCTGAAAAACAGCATTCTGAGCAACCTCAATTCACTAGTGAGGGAGAGGTTGACCAGAATGTTGAACAATTTCACGACAAATGTCCTTCACCATTTTCATTAATTGAAAACAAAACAACTGAATTGTCCAAACAAATTCTCGAGTCTGAAAAATCCTTGACATCGGTGCTTAAAGGAAAAGAAAACGTTTTTGAGGAAAACCATGAACATGCCAAAATCAAGTTTGATTTTGAAAAACTTGAAACCAATAATATTGAGTTGGAGCATACTGTGGCTTCATTACAAAAAGAAAATGAGCGTTTGAAACAGATTTACAAAAACCTGTTTGATTCAATCAAACGTTCACGAATTCAGACACAAAACCCAAACAAGAAACAAAAAGAGACTGAAGATTTGAAGATTCAATTGTCAGAATTCGCTGATAAAAAGTTTGAAAATGTTTTGAAAAAGATTGAATCAATGAAAATGAAAAAGGTTGAGTCTCAAATCACAAAAGTTTCCTTTCCAAATACCCTGTTCAATTCTAGCACTCCAGATTTTGAAAAGGAAACGGGGGAGAAAATGTATCTTTTTGAAAATGAAATTGAAAATGAAAATCATTTGCTTCAAACAAAAGTGGTTGAGCTTGAAACACTTTTAGCTCAACAAACAAATGATTTTGAGGATGCCAAAACTGATTTTTTCAACAAAACGACAAAATTCGAAAATTATTTTGAAAGACTTGAAAAAGAAAATGTTGAGTTCGAACGAAAATTGGCTCGTAAAACGGATGATTCTAAAGCCGAAAAAGATCAATTTTTGAAACAAATTGCCTCTTTAGAATCAAAATTGGCATCCCAAGATCATCTTCAAAAAGAATACAGTGATTTGAGAACTTCATACAATGCTTTAAAAGTGAAGTTTGAATCTCTTAGTCGATCAAAGGGAAAAATTCATGTTTCAAATCTTTCAACACCAAAAGTGAGTGTTTCGAAGAAGGTTTACATGGGTGAACCTTTGTTAGGAATATAAATATTCATATGAAGGCTCGGTCACCCCGAGCATCTAATTAGCATTTATATAGCTCGTAGGCTTATATATATTTGTTTAGTATTATTAGTAATATTAGTATTAGCTTAGTCGTATTTATATTTGTGGAGTGGGTCGGGGCTTTCCCCACTGTCAGCTCACTCCACAGCCCACTAGGGGCACCAAATATGTAGTAGTATATAAGCCCCTTCCCACACTTGGGAAGGGTTGGAACTCCTCTCACATTAATCTAATACATTACAGTTTTCTCTCACAAGAGTCTCCCTCTCTCTCTAACTTCTCTCTAAAACTTCATCATGGATCTACTCTTCCATGAACCAAGACCACCCGAATCTTACACACAATCAAGAAGGTTAATTCCTACAATTGGTATCAAGAGCCATGGTTTCATCTTGGTCAGATCTGTGGTCCATGGTTAGGTCGATTGATTGTGTGTTGGTTTGATGTTTTTGGCTGTTCGAACTATTTTATTTGGGTTTTATGTTGATGACTTTCATCTTGGGCCTTATCACACATATTTGGGCTTGGATCTTAACTGTATTGAGAATTCACCTTAGTTGCTTAAACATGGTGGTTTTTAAATGTGATGTTTTTGGCTGTCAAACCACTTTTGCTTAAACTGTTTTCTTTGCTCATATACTTGTTCAAATATCATGTCATAATATGTGGTTTGGGTTTCACTGTTATGTGTTGAAAACTTTGTTCGAATATCATTGATTTGGTTATGTGTTGAGAACAGTCTCCTGGATTCGAACATTTTTAAGGTTCTTTTGCTTTGGTGATTTGTGTTATACGATAATAATACAATTTTTCACTTGAAGTGTTGGGCCTTAACAACAACAAGCACACTTGGGCCTTATAATTGATGTTTAATCATGGGGTTTGATTTGGTTATGTGGTGTAACAGTTTGCTTATAAATGAGGTGTGGTCAATATGTGGTCTGAAATATGTGGCTCAAGAAATTGGTTTCAATCCTATGTTGGATGTGTTGTGGTGAAGATTGTGGTCCTCAAATCTGTGTTGAATCGAGTGTAAAAAAAAAAAAAAAAAAAAGGGGTTGTTCTTGTTTGTTCATAGTGACTTCTTTTGTGGGTTTGTGGTTCTGGGAATGATGTTCTAGCTGCTGGTGTTAAAGAATGTGTTTCTTGAAAGCGGTTTGTCTGTTTGACTGGTCAAAGAGAAAAACACAGATCCGGATTTTAAGGAAAGTACGAAAGTGACAGGTTTGACCGGTCAAATGCGGTTTGTCCTGGACTCGGGTTGTCCTGGACTCGGTTTGTCCCGGACGCGGTTTGTCCATAATATCATGTACTCGGGTTGTCTAAATACTCACCAACTCGGTTTGTCTGTACAACCATGAACTCGGTTTGTATGTTTAACTTCGAACGCGGTTTGTATATACAATCACGGACTCGGTTTGTGTACATATTGTATACTCGGTTTGTCTGCTAAGTTATGGACTCGGTTTGTGTATTTAAGACGACGCGGTTTGTCGACTCGGTTTGTTCTGTCACTAGGTCAAACGGTCAAACTGTCAAACTGTTAAACTTGGTCAACGAGTTATGATTAAACAAGAAGAAGCTACAATACAAAGATAATTCAAACCAATAAACTCAAATCAACAGCAGATTCATAACATAATTCACTTCTATTCTCGATTCAGAAACCGAAATTACAACAATATAAATCTTACATCAACTCGAATTGTGTTAACATAACTTCAACATCCTATCTCTTTTCGAGTTGAATCATCTTGCTTTCATCTTCGTTGCGTTTCCACAACATCAAACCCAATCGTCATCAACTTCAATTCATCACCGTTCCATTTTTTTAAGCTGAACATCAATTAATATCCGAAATTAAAGAAAAATTAATAACAACCATGTTATTATCTATCTTTGTTTCGATAAAAACACAATCAAAACACGATATGAAATGAACTTACCTGAAGATCCATACTTTGATCCTGAAGCCGCGTATGTGAAGTCGTTTTTACGATATGAAATAGATGTTTGGATCTAAGATTGTGTTCGGTTCACATATAAGTGATGATGAGATTGACTGATGTTGATTGCTTCTGATTTGGAAGAGATGAAGGTTGATATGAGGCAGTTGAAAGAGGATGGGAAGGATGATTAGTTGGGATTAGGGTTTGAGATGTAGTTGGTGACTGCATATTGATGTAAGAGTGAAAGGGGGCGGATTATAGTTATTAAGGGATTAGGGTTAAAGGTGTGTGTAAAAAGGGAGTTAAATACCGGATTTGTTTAGGGTTAAGAGAGAGATGGACTTGGGCCGAGTATGATTATGCAAGGACATATTTGGTATGGCATTGGGTTGGGGCTTATGAATCACATAGTACTACTTGGGCCTAAGTTTTTATTCATCTCACCCGCTATGGACTGGGCTTGACTGAATTGGTGTCAATCTATTTGTTGGTTATTGCCTTCCGAAAATTAGTACAAGTTAAGTTTTTGTTTGGGCTTAAATTTAACAATGCTATATTTTTGGCATGATATTTGGCGACATAAGTGGGATGTTTGGACCTACAAAACTTCACGAGGATACACACGTCTCGGCTAGTACTTGGGTTTATGAATGTCATCGGGATTACAGAGTTGCGGATTTGGTTGCGTAGTCCAATTAGAACCTACCACTTGAGCAAGCTTGCAATTTGATGTTTACGATTTGAGTTATAGTTGTCGAATTACAATTTGTTTAATTGTGATTTGTCAAGTTGCGTGTTTGTCTTATTGCAACTTGACGGATTGCTATTTGACCAGTTACGATATGACGTTGCGAGCTAACACTTGCGATTAGTCTTATTGTGATTTGATTGATTGCAATCTGTCTTGTTGCAATTTGACAATCTGTGACTCGACTTGTTGCGATTTGATCAAGTTGTGATTTGACTTCTGTGACTTGAATTTCGACGATTGGTATTGCACATTACTCTTGGGTATTCTGGTTGATTTCACGGTTTCTCTTGTAGATTTTAGAAAATCCCGCGAAAGATTCTATTTCTCGGTTTAAATCTAAAGAGTTGTAAAATCCCGTCAAATTAATTTTGGACAAGTAGGCTGGACTAGGAGTTAGACATAATAAAACTTACGGGGTTTGACTACTTTTTCGGGATAAGTTTGTGCTTCAAGATCAGCAGGAATTGGGAAATTATGGTAACTTGGTTGGTTTGTTAATTCACGGGTTGGTGTACTTAGTGTCACAAACATCTCGGGGTGGATGGATGCACGATGTTTGTTGACCCTTGCTCAAGCGTATTTAAGGTGATTAGACCTGGATGTTCAAGAAGTGGATATATACAATTAAGGATGGAAGGTTGGGTATATATCACTACCTATATTTAAAGGAGTTACGTTGTTGTGCTCAATATAGGTTCTAAATCACAATTTGCAATTTAAGGTGATTAGACTTGGATGTTCACGAGGTAGATATATACAATTAAGGATGGAAGGTTGGGTATATATCACTACCTATATTTAAAGGAGTTACGTTGTTGTGCTCAATATAGGTTCTAAATCATAATTTAGTGCAAGTTTAAGTCGCGGACTTGTTCTTTTTCAAGCTTCATCAAGTGATTGTTGTTTCTCAAGCTTCTAATGGGATTGTTGCTCGAGATCTTCTCAAGAGGTAGTCAGGCTTAAAGACAAGAGGTGATCTGTTTGGAGACATGTTTTAACCTTTTACTCAATTTAAAGTCATATGCATTTCATCAAGCGGTTTTGGCATATTTCGAGCTTCAATGAATTGTTAATCTACTAAACCATTGATGATGAGGAAAGCAAGGGGTTACTACAAGAGAGTCTTAATCACCATCTTCGTTGCAGTAGTTTCAGTTGTCTCTTTCCATGTCTTGCGCCTGACAAATTCACAAACATCACGGACTCTCAGCTTTGGCAAAAAGGTCATTTCATGTCCTTTTTGAGGGGGAGAATTATCGCAAGTTTCCTAGAAGTTCCGTCTCCAGCGATGTGAATTTTAGCGGTTCCGGTTACAGCGGGTCAGATCGTATCGGTTCAGTCTCCAGCGGTTTGAATCTTAGCAGTTTCGGTTACAGCGGGTCAGATCGTAGCGATTCAGGATTCAGTGGTTCAGTCTACAGCAGTTTGATACTTACTGTTGTGCAGTTAGTTCTTGAATTTATTTCTCAGATAAATCTCAAGAACTGTAAAATCCTGTACACAGTACGACAACTATTCTGGATCAGACAGCTTTGTTTGATAGGACTGACTATGAGTCATGGGCTCTTCTAAGAATTTGCGCATGTTTCTTTTCCTTTCTGGCTAGTCAACAGCACAAGATGATCACGAAGTTAATCAGGTATTCCTTATTTGTGATTGAAGTCGAATTTCACGAAGGCGTCTACTTATTTTATCTTGAAGTCGGGGTTGGTTGGATGCATGACCTTCAATGATAACTTGCTCGTGCTTGAAATTTAAGTTGAAGACTTGGGTTATCTAGTTACCAGCAGTCGGGGTAACTATCACTTAAGAGTCATGGGAGTACTCAGTGTCACACGTCAATGACGTTGTCGATAATCGCAAGAGGTGTTGATGTCTCATACTTTGGTTGGGTATGGAGCTCTTAGAGATTTGCTTGGAGCATTAATTCTCTACACCGTTCTTCCAACATTAGTGCAAGCTTAAGTAACAAATTTGGGGTCTTCTACTTCAGTTTTCAGTATTGGTATAACGGGTTCTCTTCATCGAGTGGTCACTAATCTATGTTCAAGGTTGGTTAGTTGGCCAAAGGTTTTAAAAGTTGTGATGTGATCTGTAATCCTCACAAGATATTCTTTACCCAAACTGATGTTCACCTAAATCAAAATCAGTCATGCCTCATTCAATCTGTTACTGCCTCACGGTTTCTTCTTGATTTTGTAAAATCCCGAGAAAGAACTTATTTCTCGGTTTAAATCTTAGATTTGTAAAATCCCGTGATGATGGACTATGCGCTCTTAACCATGATCGGGTTAAAACCATTATCAAAGTTCAGTTAAAGCATCATGAAGGGCTAGATTTGGGCATTTACCACAAGACGTGACTACGGCGTTGATTCATTATTATTTATTTGAGGCTGAAGTGAAAGTTCATGGGTGCGTGTACTTAGTATCTGAAGATATCGGGGAGGTTGGATGAAGATTCTTCGAGATCCTTGTTCGAGCTTTCAATACAATGACAAGGACTTGGATATCTAGTTATTTTTTCTTTCTCCCTATTACAAAATAACTATCACTTTAAGGAGTCACGTTGTAGTGCTCAGTGTCACACGAAGTTGTGGATATCCAAGAGGTGATGTACGTCTTATACTTGATGGTTGGTTGGTTGAAGAGTATAGAGTACTTAGGGATTCGATGTTGCACGAAGACTCTACACCGCTCTTTGTCACGCATTAGTACAAGTTTAAGTCACAAGTTCGGGTTATATTACTTCAGCATCAAGTTCATCATATTGGGTTTTCTCCATCAGTGGTCACGACATCAAGCCGACAGAATGATAATGGGGCTGGTAACGAGTTAGATGAGAGAAGAAGTAAAGAGAGAGAAATGACGTCTGCATACTTCAGTGCAGGCCTCGGTCTTCATCAAATGACGTCTGAATACATCAGTTCAGGCCTCGTTCTTCAAAGAAAAGAAAAGTGTACGCTTGAGTGCACTTTATCTTCAAAAGAAGAGGAGTCTTCTTATTAATGGCCATTCTCATCAACAAGATTCATGCTCTTTCCGTGCTTATTCAATCTTCAAGTGGATCGGCGCATATTGGAGTATTCTTTTATTCACGTATTCAACCAAAAATTGCAGTTGACAGGCATATGCAATTTTTGAGGGGGGGAAAGGGTGAATAAACAACGTGTTAGTCTTCAAGAACCGTCAAGCGGAGTTCCTTATCGTTGATGGTATTCATATTCACTAGTTCAATCATCAAAAAGTTGCAGTTGGCAGGCATATGCAATTTTTGAGGGGGGGAAAGGGTGAATATGAGTCTACATGTTGGTTGATGATTGAGAAATGGTCATACGACTCCTGAATACGTCAGTTCAGGAGTCGTGCAAACCATGGTTCTCCAACACATCTTCTTCCTCTATCAAGGTGTTGAAGAACATGGTCATGGAATGCTAATCGAGTCTCACGGGTTGGTATAATCAGCAACAATGGGTTTCTAGTCGATGCTTCATGTACACTTCATTAGGCTGCATGTACACATCATGATGATGATTCCGATTAATCGTAACCATCATGGGGGAGAGAAATGTGTACACCAAGGACGCACAACAGGTTCACGTGATCGGGCTTAATCATATATTCCGGTGTTGAGAACCGCAGAGATGATCAGTGGTTCAACTTGTTACCGCAGAGATGATCAGTGGTTCAACTTGTTACCTTGGGATTTACGTTTCACTGTTACGCCATGGGCTGATTAATCGTAACCATCAGGGGAGAGAGAATGTGTACATCAAGGACGCACAACAGGTTCACGTGATCAGGGCTTAATATCCAAGGATGGATACATTCTATAGATGATCAGTGGTTCAACTTGTTACTTTGGTGTTATACCAAGGACTGAAGAAGGTCGAGTCGTCAGTCTACTCTTCATTCTCTGTTGGGTGTTATCATCTCATGTGTATGCTGCGGGCTGATGGGTTATATATAAGGGTACTGGAAGACATTTGGTGAGATGAAAATGATTGGTATTCTATTCCTCCACATTGGGCAATCTTGAAGAAGGTCGAGTCTTCAGTCTTCTCTACATTCAAGAATGTTGAGCTCTTTTCTTACAACTTGATATTTAACTTAATCCCATGACAGTTCTTGTTTGATGAGTTGTGGAGTTAAGTTAGGTTCAAGTTGTTCCGTAGTTTAAGGTTTGGTTCAACTTGATTTTAACCTAATCTCATGACAGTTCTTGTTTGATGAGTTGTGAGGTTAAGCTGAAATCAAGTTGTTTCTGGGCTTAAATTTGTGGTTTAACTTAACCTCATGACAGTTCTTGTTTGATGAGTTGTGAGGTTAAGCTAGATTTCAGTTGTGGCTCAACTTAAACTACCGAAAAGATGCATAAGGTTTTTGACGGAGTCACTCTAGGACGGGAGTGTTAGAAGATTAAAGACGACATGCATTTGGTTATCAAAAGACTTCTTCATATTTCGGGCGTTCATCCAAAGTCTTCTTCCAATTATGGGTGTTCGTCAGAGGTTGTCAGATTGGGGGAGAGCACTAATTAGGGGAGAGTGTTGAGCCAGAATCATTCCCTGATTGAAAAGTGCTCACATTGCTCTTCAGCAAGTCAAGTGATGAATGCGGTGGAGATTCAGAATGCTGAGGAGTAATGGTTTCTGGTTCGTATCCTTGTACATATATACTTATTCATACATTATACCATCTTGTAAATAGATATATAGAAATCCTGCAATTGTATATAGAGAATCGTAAAACCAGAAAAACCATAAAAATTGAAAAATTAGAAAAGACCAAAAAAATAGTTTCACCTAGGCATGTCTTCTGTTTATCGATAACATTTACGGACTTAGAAATGTCATTCAATAATGGCACGGGTCTTTAAATGAAGCTCGAGCAGAAGTTAAAATGGAGGATTAAAACATGTCTAAAAATGGCTTGCTATTACTTTAGATAGCAACCCGAGCTTCAAACTGGGGAAAGCACGTCGCCAAAAAGACGGCTGTTCCTCCAACTGGGTGATGTTCACCTGGGCATGGATTACTTTATATCCATGTTTCTTCGATCTGATGTACGTTTCAGTGCATCATTTCTTGAAAAAGAAGAGAAGTCTTCTTTGCATACAAATAGTTTTCATTCTATGATTCTTCTGAAAATTATTTGTGAGACACTTGGTGAATATGTGTTGTATGAAATTTGTTTATACTTGGATTATGCATAAAATTTGTCACTCAATCAACGACTACACAACCTCATGACAGTTCTTGTTTGATGAGTTGTGGGGTTGAGCGTGATTTTAGTTGAGGTTCAACTAGAATACGGGTCATTGATTGAGGGGGAGAGTGAATTCAAATTTTATATCATCAAACGGATTTATTGGTTGAAACATACTTGTTAGAAAAGGTTTTGTAGTTAATGGGGAATTAGTTGAAGAGGATCTTGCTTAAATATATCAAATGACCAAGTGTGTTAGTTGCTAGAAAGTTTAGGACATTATGTGCAATTTGCTTATAGTTTCCTAGCTTTATGTATCTAGAAGGTTCATTTGTGTTACTTTGGTATCCTCGTATAATCCCCAAAATGCTTTAAGACTCAAAACCTAAAAGAAGTTAGAAAACCAGTTGTGTTTGATGTTTTTGAATACTCCACTGGCATTTGTATGATCTAAATGAATGAGTTTCAAATGTTGTTTGTCTCTGCTGCTTAATTGTTGTTGATATTGTGCATATGTTCTCAGGATTCGCTTAGGTAGATTGCTATTATGTTAGAATCATGTTCCTAAGATCCTGAATTAAATATTGAAATCTGTGTGAATTGCCATGTTCATGATTGCTATTTGCTCTTCATGCTAGATAGTGGTTTGACGTAGTTCCTGATTGGGGTTTGATTATAAGATGAACTTGGTATTATAATGTGGCAAGCTGCTGAAGGGTAGCTATCTAGGAATAGTGTATCTGTATGTATGTATATCTGTGTTGATATTCTTATGCAGATTCCATAGCCAAAATGTATGTACCAGTTCCCATTCTAACCACTTGATCAGACGTTCAAACTCTATTGATTGGCTCGGAATTCACCTCAACAACAATGTCGGCAACAACAACAACAACAACACGTTCACCACCATCACCACTATTCATCTATTTTGGTCTCGCTAAGTGGGGATCAACGACGTTTGCGAAAGATTTGTTGGTGGATGGATGATTGATATTGACTGATTCACTCAGAAAAGCAGATAATTACATCGTCTGCACAAAAAGGTCAATATCATTTGTGTCATAAAAGTTACTTCGTGCAAAATGAGCAGTGAATCTCCCTCTTAGATTAAGGGGGAGCAAAGTATGTTTCATCATCAGAACATGTTAAACTTGACCACATTTTTCTCCATGTTTTCTAAATTATTTAAATCAATTGGGATCACAAATCTCAAAAGGTTTGAAATTTTTGATCGGGGGAGAGAATGTGATTTAAATATGAAACCTGATGAAAATGTGATGTTTTGGAAAGTATTATGTACGCTCTCCCATATGTGCTAAACCATTTTATATATCAATGCATATATTGAGGGGGAGCAAAATGTTTTGGATGTGATAGTAAGCTCTCCAGTAAGTGCTAAACTCTTTTGTATACCAATGCACTTATTGAGGGGGAGCAAAGGATTTGGCATGCATCTTATGTGAGCAAGGCTCAGACTTCACCAATGAATTGACGATAGCTTAAGTCAGTTGTCAAAAGGACATGTCCTGGACGGGTAATAACTTCAAGCCAGTTTATCTGGTGATGTAAGCGTGTCTCGCAAAGGACGTGTCTGAGTAGAATGTACCGATTTCGAGCGATCTTCCTTGAATGTGATCTGGACGGGTAATAATTTCAAGCTAGTTTACTAGTGATGTAAGCGTGTCTCGCGATGATCATGTTCTTGGAAAATCAATCAATTCAAAAGTGCGAGCTTCACCTGACATGTGCAAATTTATAAAACAATCAACCGAGCACATGTTGAGGGGGAGCATTTGAAAAATATAAAACTCTCAAGTGTTTGCAAAAAATGTGTTTCAGAATCATGAACACTTTGAGAGATTTTTCAAAGATTTGGTTTGGCAATCGTGGATGAATACCAAAGACCGACCATTTTAATTAATGTATGGAGTTATAAGGATGGTTAGGTTAGGCTCAAGTTCCCACGATCCCGCCAGAGCCGGAGGGATCTACCCAGGGACAATCCACTAGTTAGTGTAGAAGTCCTTAGGTATGATTAAAAAGGAGAAAAGAGGATAAGGGAAAAGTGCCGACTGAGATGGAGCTAGTACTGGAACAAACCCAACAAGGTACTAGTAAGGAAGTCTCGGTAAGCACTGAAGGGGTTGAAGAATGAAAAAGAATTGTAAAGATAAAGGGTGAAAAGAAATAGCCCTCCTTACAACTTAGGCAGAAACCGGGTCAATACATATGCTGTCAGAATCACATAGTTGATTGCTGGCATTGAAGACAAAGTATCATGGACCCAGTGATACGCTGCACAACCCTCCTTAGCCACTCAAGGTCCCTCAAAGGACTCTTGTTTCAATTGTCACGGAGTTCAATACATTCCTATCGTCTCTCTCACTCCGAGTTAGATGATATTGAAAAGGTGGCAGTCCTCTCCAGCCTCCGCTCACTAAATCAAAACGCACTATAGAGTCTAGAGCCACGAGATGCATAATAAGATCTCATAGGGACACGAATTATTTCTACACTGGTTGTTCAACACTAAGGACACCAGTTGTAAACTTATGAGTCCTACGCAGATCTTAGCAATCTGCCAGAACATTCATGAGGGAATTTACTAATGTAATTCTCAATGATTGAATGGAAATTCCTGCCAGGGTCAACATCAAGCAGCCCTGAAAGTAGGTCACTTCGGTAATTCTTTATGGATTACGCTTAGTGGTCACGGCGGTTTCAAACGGTCTACAGTCGTGGAGTGATCTCCAGCGACTCACCTAATCGTTGATGTGCTACGGTTCGATCTTAAAAAGCCCTCTGTGGGTTTTCGATTAGGAACGGTCTTGGTAAGGATTAGAGAGAGTTTTCACACTATGCTGTTAACAATCTCGAAGTCCGAACCTGTAAGTACCGGACGTTTTATTGCTAACTGTCGTATGCAGGAACATCTGGTGATTGTAGCTGATTGCTGTTGCAGCTGTTTGCGGTTGTAGCTGATTGAAGTTGCAGCTGATTGCGGTTGTAGCAGATTGCTGAAAAGATGCCAATCCTCGACCACATGTTCACACTACATCATCATTGTAATTCAACAAAGTCATGATCAACCTAAAAGACCTTTAACACGGCTTCTGCAAACTCTGATGCTAAAGATCATGACACCAAATAGTGTGAGCATGTCGGCTCAAAGAATAACACATCACATGGAAACATACTCCTGAAAGATGACTTGGAAACAAATGTTGGATGATAAAGTCGAAGAATACTCTAAGATCATCCAAGACAAAGAAAGGTCATCTAACGTACACTGCTGATTGCACAAAGTTTCAAGACAATGAAGAATCAAAGACTACGAGCTATGAAGACATGATCAGAAGACAAAATGCTAGAATTCAAGTTATTATTTCCGGGGTGACCTCCCTTAGGGGGAGATTGTTAGGAATATAAATATTCATATGAAGGCTCGGTCACCCCGAGCATCTAATTAGCATTTATATAGCTCGTAGGCTTATATATATTTGTTTAGTATTATTAGTAATATTAGTATTAGCTTAGTCGTATTTATATTTGTGGAGTGGGTCGGGGCTTTCCCCACTGTCAGCTCACTCCACAGCCCACTAGGGGCACCAAATATGTAGTAGTATATAAGCCCCTTCCCACACTTGGGAAGGGTTGGAACTCCTCACACATTGAATCTAATACATTCCAGTTTTCTCTCAAAGGAGTCTCCCTCTCTCTCTAACTTCTCTCTAAAACTTCACCATGGATCTAATCTTCCATGAGCCAAGACCACCCGAATCAACCACACAATCAACATGGTTATTTCCTACAACCTTCAAAACCATTTTCTAAAAAGGTTTCCCAGTTTACATCCTATTCTTTGCAAAAAGGAAGGAAGTTTTCGAAGAAACCAAGTTTTTCTGAAACACTTACTTCTCAAAAGTTTTCAAATCCAAATGCTTCAAAAGAAAAGAATCAAGTTTTTCAAACTCCACACTTTCGTTTTACACCAGTAAAGCAGGTGTGGAGACCAAAGCAAAGTCGTTCAAAATCTTTCAAATATTCAATTTCAGAATTACTTTCGTTGCAACACAAGAATGACTATGCTTTGAACATTCCATATACCGGAAGGTTTCCATTTATCACAAAAACAAATCTTCAAAAAGAACCCATGAGGTTCAACTTAAGATGGAAATCTTCTTCATCAGATTTTAAAACTCCAAGAGAAACACCGGGTTTCTCAAACAATTTTCAACGGAAAAAGAGTTTTAAATCTCCATTGATTCCACGAGTGTTATTTCAAAATGAAACACCGGTTTTCAGTCCTCGTTGGAATTCAACATCTTTAAATCAGATTGACACAACTTACAAATGGATTTATAAATTTGGTAAACCCGTTAGCGCCATGCTTAAATGGGTTCCCAAGGTTGTTGTCTAATCTAAACTTTCTATGACTTCTTAGTAATTCAGCTAAGGACTCGGACTTCAACATGACGATTTGTACACACATTACAGTGTACAACTCGGGTTTCAAAGAAAGGAAAGTGCCATGCTAAACCATTCTTTAAAATCAAGCGTGCACTTATCCTAAAAACTTCTTAATCTTGAGCAAAATTTTTCAAAAGGTTTTTCAAAACTTTTCAAAATTTTGCTCAAGATTTTTTTTTTCAAATCTTTACTCCCCAATTCACTCCAAAGTCTAAAAATGTCAAAACATATGCTTGTTTTGAGGGGGAGTATTTCAGAGAATAACGGTTTTGTTACCTTGAAGCAAGATTCATTCAAGAATTTTTCAAACTGAAATTTCCAAATCTTTCAGAATTTTGCTTCAAGAGGACTCCTTCCCTCAAACTTTAAAAAGTTTAAAATTCTCAAAACAAATGCGAGTTTTGAGGGGAAGTATTTCCAAAACAAAAATGTTCCGTTAAAATCATGCTTTATGGTTTGTGTACACATAACAGTGTACAACCCGTACCAGTAAAGAAAGGACCCTGAGGTACGCATCAGTGCCTCAATCCTGATCAAAGGAGCGAAAGCTTCTTTCTTATGAGTAGAATGAAACCTGAATGTTTTCTAAGTTTTTCAAAATAGCCTGCTCATAAGCACAAGTATTCCCTCGTCAAGGGGGAGTACTTGAAAAATAATCTTTGTTCTGAAAAACAAAAGTTCTTGAAATTCTTCCCTAAAACTCAAAAACAGCATATTTTAATCATAAAATTTTTTTCAAAAACATCATGAGTATGCTATTTTTGAGGGGGAGAATAACTGATGATTAAAATATGGTAAAGGAAAGATGGAATCTCATAAGTGCTCGACTCAGAATTGACCCTCGAATTGACGATAGGAAAAGTCAGTAGTCGAAAGGACATGTCCCGGACGGGTAATAATTTCAAGCCAGTTCATCTGGTGATGTAAACGTGTCTCGCAAAGGACTTGTCTGAGTAGAATGTACCGATTTCGAGCGATTTTCCTTGAATATGATCTGGACGGGTAATAATTTCAAGCTAGTTTACTAGTGATGTAAGCGTGTCTCACGACGATCATGTTCATTGAAAATCAATCAATTCAAAAAGTGCCATCTCTACCCGGCATGTGCAAATTTACTTTAACTACATATGAGCACATGTTAAGGGATAGTCTTTCAGAAAAACGCAAAACTCTCATGGTGTCAATAAAATGTTTTTACAATCATCGACACTTTGAGAGATTTTCAATGGTTTGGTTTATGGCATCATTAGGATAGTCATGGAGTTATAAGGTGACTAAGGTTTAGGAAAAACCGTCATATGATCCGCCAGAGCCGGAGGGATCTACCCAAGGACAATTCCCATAGTTTAGAACTAGAAAGTCCTAGGTATGATACAAAAAAAGGAGAAATGAAATGAAAGGAGAAAGAAGGGGTTGAAGAATTAAAAAGAAAAGCAAAGAAAATGGTGAAAAGAAATAGCCCTCCATTTGTTCAACCTTAGGGCAGACACCGGGTTCAATTCATAATCTACTGGTTGACTGAGCATCACCGGTATTGAAGACAGAAGACGTCATGGACCTAGTGACGCACTGCACTAAACCTTCTAAGCCACTCAGGTGTCTCTCAAAAGACACTTGTTTCATTTCACACGGAGAACCCTTCATCATCTATCGACCTCTCACTACGAGATGTGTTGATATTGAAAAGGAGGCACTCTGCTCCACGCCTCCGACGACCAAACAAATGTGCACTAATCGAGTCTAGAGCCATGAGATTCATCAAAGATCTGTTAGGAACACTTAGTATTACTCTGTTGTTCTACATCATGGGCAGCAGTTGTAAAATTAAGAAGAGTCCTTCGTAGATCTTAGCAATCTGCCGAGAACATTCTTGAGAGAATTCACAATTGTGATTCTCAGTGATAGAATGGAAATCCTGCCAGGGTAACATCAAACAACCCTGACAGCAGGTCACTTCGGTAACTCCTTGTGGGTTACGCTTAGTGTTTGCTCCAAAACGGTCTACAGTCGTGGGGTGATCTCCAGCGGCTCACTGAATCGTGGGTGCACTTTGGTGTGTCCGTGTTAGCCTTTTCGGGGGTATCCGGTTTAGAACGGCCTGGGCAAGGATTAGAGAAACTCTTCACACTATGCTGATGACAATCTCAAAGTCTGAGCCTGTAAGTGCCGGATGGTTCGTGTTGCTGCTGCTACTGCGGAGGAGCTTGAAGACCTGGAGTTCAACCACCATCAAGACTCTACAATGCTGATATTCCAAAGATGTGTTCTCACAAAGACTCGGAAACAACAAAAGTTCTACAAATGTTAAAGAAAAGTCAAAGTTCAAGCACTACAACATTTCACAAGTTAAAGATTGAAGATGTGAGAACCAATTGCAGAACGAAAGTCAAAAGATATATGAGCATGGTGGAGAAGACGTGAAGACACCAGTAGCCAAGACCATTGGAGAACGGCAGATCATTACCATACCATATCATATCACAACAAGAACAAAGAACAAAGATTCAAGTGACGTCTGAAGCCAAAGAAGCAAAGACGACGTCAAGCAACCTTGATGACCAATACTTAGGGGGAGATTGTTGAGAACACGTCATTAGTATTTCAAGTATTGATCAATTTAAGGTTGTAAAATCACAAAGCATGATTGGAACAAAGAATCTAGCAAAGCTATTACTTGAAGACTCAAGCATCAAAGAAGTTTAATGATCATCCACATGTCAGAGAATGAGATCTCAATGATCATCCCTTAGGGGGAGATTGTTGGGAACGCAAAAGTGATGATCATAAATGTAATCAAAGAGAGATCTCAATGATCGTCCCTTAGGGGGAGATTGTTGGGAATGCTTAAAGTGACGATCATTATCGAGTCAATGAGTCTTGTAATATGGTCATGTAATAGCTTGTTAGAATCGGAAAAATATAGTCTATATGATTGTAGAAGTGTGCCGTCTAGTTTAGTCTTAGTATTTACGTTAATGGAGAATTAGTGAAATATGTAAGGACGACACACTTCCCCCTTCTCATTATATGGGAGACTATAAATAGTGTAAATCTCTCATTTGAGAGGTAATGGTTGATGTATGGAATGAGAAATTCTCTCATTATTCACTCTAGCTCTTTCTCTCTCTAGATTAATCTTTCTCTCTCTAGATTTATATGTGTGTGATTTGATCTAAATATAGGTGACCTACAAATTTGCTAAAAGCGTTTTGTTGTGGGTATAGGTTTCAGTAGGGTTGGTTTTTGTAAGGTTGGTTATAAAAGAATGATTATGATCATAAGTTGATTTGTTGGTTTGACGGTGGAGTACTTCCGAAGTGAATGTTCCTTCGGGTGTCGGGGGAGTTTTTCGGGTAGTGTTTCGTTGTTAACGTTGTGTGTTTCGGGGAGTGTTTTGTTAAGAAATTTTGGTAGTAAATTGAGAAGTAAAATGGTATTGAGAGTATGACAGTATATAAAATGAGAAGTGTTTAAAAATGTAGAAGTTAGGGGTATTTATTGGTAAAAAATGAGGGGAATTTTTATTATTTTTATTTTTGAGTAAATTGCAGAAATCGTCCTTGTGGTTTGCCAAAATTGTATGCATCGTTCCTGGTCTTCAATAATTGCAGGCGGCCTGCCTGGTCTTCATACTTTTGGTTCGTTTTAGTCCCTGGCACTAACGATCGTTAACACACTTCGTTAGTAAATTACATGTTTGGTCCTTCAATTCGTATAATCATTTCATATTTTGTCCTTAAAATTTTTTTCTAAAATATTTTTTTTGGAAACTTTTTACCGAAAATATCTTTTTTAATTTTTTTCTCAAATTAAAAAAATAAAATAAAAAATTCTATAACCTTTTTTTCGAATTTTTTTTTCTAAATTTTTTTTTCGAAAAATAAAATTTAGAAAAAAATTTTGGAAAAAAAAAGTTTTTGAAAAAAAAATTTCAAAAAAACACTTTTTTGTCTTTTTTTTTTTTTTTTTTTTTTTTTAAATTTTCTTCTAAATTTTATTCTTCGAAAAATATTTTTTTTTAATTTTTTTTTCTCAAATTTTTTAAAAAAAATATTTTTCTATAACCTTTTTTTCGAAATTTTTTTTCTAAAATAAAAATAAAATTTAGAAAAAAAAAGTTTTTGAAAAAAAATTTCAAAAAAACACTTTTTTCCGATTTTTTTTTTTTTTTTTTTTTTTGAAATTTTTTTTCTAAATTTTATTTTTCGAAAATATTTTTTTCTAAAAAAATTTTTGCCAAGAAATATTTGTTAGAACAAGAAGCAAACGTTTGTCAAGACCTAAAGTGATCTACTAGCAAAGTTCAATAAATAAATAAGGTTAAAAAATTAAAGCTGAGGATGCAAATAGTCAAAACCAACACCCCCTCGTCGACATACAAAACAAACCATAATTAAGGCATAAATCAACCCCCAATTCCAAATTCCCCATTTTTCAATCAAACAAACAAACCGATTTTCACAATGATTTACCTATTTTACAGCGTATTAGTACTCGAAATGTCGACAATCTTACTGCTTTTATTCAAAACACCACTCCGTAAGCTATTAATAATCGGTTTAGATCGAGCCAAGAGAGGACGTGCACCGTTGGTTGTTAAATCCGTTGGTGCAACTGTTTTTGTTATTATGATGTACAACGTTTATAGTGTTACTGAGATACAAAGCAGGGCTGAGGAGGCTGTTGTTAATCCTACTGATCAGATTCTTTTGGCTTATAATCTACTTGAAGCTTCACTTATGGGTATTTTTTGATTGATTGGTTTTTGTGTTATTTTAGTTGTGATTGTGTGATTATATGAATTTTTATTGTTTATTTGTTTGTGAAATTAGGTGTAGTGATTTAGGGGGGTTTTGTTTCGGCTTATATAGCCAGCTTATGGCTTATTTGGTTTTGGGCTTATGTTTCATAAGCTCACTTTTTGTGGCTTATTTTCAAATTTTTCGGCTTATATAAGTTTATTATGACATAATAAGCTTATATAAAGTTTCAAAATACGCCACAAAAAGTGAGCTTATGTAACATAAGCCCAAAACCAAATAAGCCATATGCCGAAACCAACACCACCTTAGTGATTAATATCTTACATGTTTGATATATTATTTTGTAGTGATTATGCTTGTTGGAATGATCAGTTTGAATAAGCATCCTTACAAATCTCACTTATACAAAAAAAACCTACGAATTGTAGGAGCGCGGATTTGGGAGAGAAACTAATTTATCCAAAAGCTGAAATGAAACCACTTTCAACTTAAATTACATTACAACTAGGCACCTCAAACCACAATTGTGCTAATATAGCGAAAATCTACAAAATATCAATAAAAATTTAAGCCAGCCTAGACGATTAAGTGTCATTCACTTTATAGAGGGCTAATACATTATTGTTATACATCTCCCAACATTTTAAATGCCCATATCCGCAAACAACCAGCACTACGCTTTTAGGAATATTATCCAAGTATGCGTGTAACAATAATACTCTGTAGAAAGCAAGATCAGAGATTGGGTACTTTTTCCAGTAGGGTTACAAACGGAGTTCAGATGGATGCAAAACATGGTAATGCAGTGCATAAATGTATAGACCTTTTTGAGCTATGAATCAGTTTATGACAGATGTGTACTTAAAAGACACACAATAGCACAATGCTGCAACTTCATATTTTATGGGTTCACAATGAAATCACATTAATTGCTCATGGTTCACCCCTGCTAAGTGTTGTTTCTCTAAACGGGTTTTTTTAGGGATCAAGTCATAGAATAGCAACGAACTTTCTTCATTGTCTCGGTTTGGTACGTGAACTAATTAAAAGATGTGAAATAGTAACGAACTTTCATAAGTGTTCCAATATGCACATTTTGATGACATGTCACATTATAAATGGTGACATGTGTCAAACTTTCAAGTATGCCACGTCATCAAACTGTGCCAATTGGAACACTTATAAAAGTTCGTTGCTATTGCACATCTTTTAATTAGTTCACGTACCAAAACGAGACAATGAAGAAAGTTCATTGCTATTCTGTGACTTAATCCCCTTTTTTTATGATAACAAACTCACACAGAAGCTAATATACATTTAGATACATATATACCAAACTATGATAATTTAGTAAGCAGATTAGATAAACAATTAACGATCCAAAACACCCTCAAACCTGCTTATATAGTCGTCCAAAATGTTGGAAACCATGGTTACCCAACAAAAAAATAACAATAATAATAAAAAATTAAAAAAAAAAAAAAAAAAAAAAAAAAAAAAAAAAAAAGAAAAGAAGAAGCAGCAAATAACACATGTAAAAGTTTTACAGGTTAAAGACACCCCTTTTAATATGCAAGGATGTTCACTGGTTCCATTTTCAATCCTTTAGACGCTATCTCTTAACATGCTTTGCTATTAAATTAAGAGGAAAACATTGAAATAATATTTTAAGCGACCAAATCTTACAAGCCAGCAAAGATTTGATTTTTGAGGAATCATGTAAATTTGCTGACCGTAGGTATCATATCCAGACATCATTCTAACTGAGGGTCTAGATTTAATCACGAAGTACATACATAAAATATAGATATATAACTGTGATTGTGTTACACATATACACTTCTTTTTAAGTCAGGGTGTGTGTTAGTAGTTGGATCAAGTGATCGCGGGAGTTAATGGACGTCCCAGCCGATTTTGAAAGGAAAACACGCTGTAAATGGTAGTTTGATAAACCCTGTTAATCCACTTGAATTGGATAAATGGTAATGTCTTTTTGAAAGAGCTTAAAGGAGCTTCTTCATACAGTTTTTTTTTTTTTTTTAAATAGTAGTGAGAAATTTAACTCGGGATATTAAAACTGGCAAGTGTTTTATCTATTTTAACCTCTTCACATCTGTTTTACACATCTAATGATCCGTCAGATAACTGCTAGTGTTCAACATGGTTGCTAGGATGATCAGTCTTATTTGGGTTTCTAAAGGACCTCTCCTTGTGACCAAATTTGGGTTAATTCTTTCATTATTAAATGCAGGATTCTCGCTTTTCCTGGCACTGATGATAGATAGGCTACATCATTACATCAGAGAACTTCGCATAATTAGAAAGACCATGGAAGCTGCAAAGAAACAAAACCGGACAGCTGAAGAAACCAAGAACAAAGGTGCAGATGAGGTTAAAATCTTGAACGAAGAAATGTCTAAATTGAAAACACAAATCCAAAATCTGGAATCTGAACATGCAACAAAGGAGAAAGAGATTAAATCTGCAGAAGCCAATTCAATTGCACTCAAGAACCAATCAGAAGGCTTCCTTCTTGAATACGACCGCTTGCTAGCAGAAAACCAACAGCTTAGAGATCAACTACGTTCCATCGATGAAAATATGTCTCATTCCAATGGAAAGAAGAATATGTGAGTTAATAATCCATGTTGCGAAAGGAAATATTAGCTTCTTACTTTAGATATAATGGAGAATTTAGTACTTCGTATCTTCAGATCATGGATGTTTGGCAAATTTTCTGCTGAATGCATGTGGCTAAAAACGATTTTAATTGCATCTTATTTCACTTTTCCTCTTACCATAGAACCTTTACCAATATTACTATAGAATGATGAGTTCGCTATATACACCAACTAAATTGCAGGATGCAATTGCGGTCATTATGGTTCTAAGCTGATTTGAAAGGCTGTGTCAGCGTAAGGGTTTGGGTTCAGGTTGTTATATTTCTATGGTACACTGAGGATTGGGTTGAATGTCTACAAAATAATGCACTTGCGCGCCAGGCTGCTTAGTTTTGAATGCTTATCTGCTCAAAATAATTAGATTAACGCAGTTTCATTGAACACTCAAAACTGTTTATCTACTTAGAAAAAATAAGCAGGTAAGCACTTAAATAATCAATCCAAAGGACCCTCATATCCTTGTACCTAATTTTGAAAATACAAAACCTTTCAATAATCACAACAATGAGTGCCAAAATTAAATAAGCTGGAAAAGTAACAAAATAAGAAATTCCCAGGCACCACCGAGACCTCAAGGTCTCGGCTGCAAACCAAACGCGCACCAAAATGATTCCGGATCCAGAACCGATGCTAACAAAACCACCCTCTCGGGTAGCCTAACTCAGGTCAAACTACAAACCATATAAATCCAATAAGGTCAAATAAGCCATGACAAGTTATAAACCAAACAAATAAGCCGGAAAAATGAGCAGAAAAATAAGCAAATCCAAACACAAAACGATTCCAAGTCCGATCCGAGTCCAAAACAAAACGGTTAAATCAAATATCAATCCAAAATGAAAAGTTTGGAAAACTTTAGGGGCGCGAATGGAAATATAAGTCCAGGGACTAGAAGCGTAATTTCGTCTATTTTATATAAAAACGACTCTCGGGGCTCATTTAGGCTCTATAAAATTTTCTTGAGACTTTTAAACTTGCGCAAATATTTTTAAAATCATTTTTCCAATAAAAATGACTATTTACATGACCGATTTTGCATAAAACGTCATAACTTTATTAATAAACGTATATTAGATCTATACTCATGCCGGTACACATTGAGCTAATTTCTCACATTTCCCGAGATAACCTCTCGCCTCACGAGATAAACTCTCGTTACACATCACAATATTCCAATAACAATTCCAATCATATTCAAAATGGTTCTCAGATATAAATCAACACTTTAAAAACTTTAATGTTGTATGAATTATATTTCGAAAATTACCGGTTGTCACATGTAGGTACGTTTAGCAGCTGGTATTTCGGTTTCATGATTTTGTTGTGTGAAGTAGTTGGTTTAAGTGTTACGTTTTTTTCTTTGCACTTGATCAGGCCGTGATAGAGAAAACAAATCTTAATCCAGCTGAAGTTGGAAATATCATTGTCAGATCCGTCTTGGGAGTGGGTTCCCAAAGAGCAAGAGCATGCAGAATGGCCGCTTTCTACTCTGGGTTTCCTGGTATGTCCAAAACTCGAGAGAGTGCATTACCTGATTACCTAGATCTAATTGATGATTCTCTAATATATAATTTATTTGTTCCTCATAAAGTGTTCCAGTTAGGACCGTCAATAGACAGTGTTCCTCAGGTCTTCAAGCAGCTGCTGATATAGTTGCAGCTATTAAGTTTGGATTTTATGGTATTGGGATTGGTGTTGGTTTTAGAATCTATGACTACCAATCTCGATGGCTTGGGACGGATCGGTTAACCCAAGAGTACGCTCTTATCTCTAGCGCTCACTTGTGCATATATACTCACATATCTCTATATGTGAATGCGTGGTCTTTTATATGCTTATATTTTTCTTGTGATTAACAACATTACCAGGTGAAGACCATGGCACAAGCTCAAGATTGTCTTCTTCCAATGGGGGTCACATCAGAAAATGTTTTACAGCATTTTGGGGTCACGTAGTGAGTGTGATGAGAAGAGCAGATGTACTTAATAGTTGGGATGTACCTTCCTCATGTGTAAAATGTGATGTTGTACCTGGTCGTTTAAATCAAACCTCTATTTCGGTACAACGAGAAGGAGTTTACTATGGTCAGTGCAGTGAGATTTGTGGAACTAATCATGCCTTTATGCGTGCGCCCGGAAAGATAGGCCGGCTGCTGAGCCCACTCTGGCTCAGCCGCACCACCCTGGGTGCGAGCCACCCGAGAAGCAAGCTTTACAGCGAGCGGCTAGAGCAGTATGGAGCCGAGGAGCAAGGCAGTATATAAGATAGAAGAAGGGGTCAGGCTCCCGGTGGAGCAGAGGATACGGTTAGGATAACGAACTTGAAACGCGGAGCCCGAGCGTTCGACGAGTGAGTGGTTAGTGGCCAATAGCACCCTAGTTGATGGCATTCCTCTCTGTGGCTGGTACTCGAGGAACCATGGGGCACTCCATACAGAGCAAACAAGTCTTAGGGATGAGACGCCCGCGCAAGGACATCAATTCTCATTAGGAGGTCGAACCAAGGACCTATGGAAGTCGGGGCTAGCCCGTCCCCATGGGCAACGCAACAGTGTCCTGAGGGAGGAGTTTAGAGGCCTTATAGTAGCACGGGCTTCTTTTTCTTTCTAGGTTATGCGAAAGCTCTATCAATAGAACTAGCTTCTTTTTATTTAGAGAGGAACGATTCCCTCGTCTGAGAATCTTCATTCACGCACTATTCCTCCCCACTAAAAAAAGAGCGATTGAGAATCTCGAGAACCTTAAACAAAAATGCAGAAGTGAGCATACCCCGAGGCTCTCCTCTCTCCCTCTTTTTTAGCCAACACCGATAGTGATGATGAATGACAATATTTTGAATCTAGTCCCTGTTTTTGTTTATGAAATATTATTCCAGAATTACCAATAGGGCAATTAATAGTTTTTGATTTCCGCTGTGGATTTTTATCATTAAAGTTATTATGAATTTGATTTATGGCACTTTCACTCTTTCTTTCGATTTGATTTGATAATTGCTAGCTTTCTTTTCCTATCTCGATGAACTGATCTAATTAGTCTAGAACTTTATATATAGTAGGAAGTAACACAATGCATAATTAATGAAGTCGATAATCTTGAAATGGTTTATTGAAAGTTAAGAAACATCATATCAACAGCACATGCTTGATTACACAGAAACCAAATCGAATTTTTTATTTAAAAAATCATGATTCATATATGGAGCTTATTTGTGATCTCACAACTTCCACTTCATTTTGCTTTCCCAGATTTTGTTGCAAACTGCTCTTGAATTCCTTTCTTGAATTTAAAGAGAACCCCGTGAATTTCATCAAAATGAGGAGCTGTTGCATTTTTTGTCTTTTAGACCCGCCAAGAACTTATAAGGGCTTATTATCCGATAGTGGTCCTTCTCACTCAAAAACTGAAAAATCATAAGGTATATTGTGTTTTGATTTACTGAAAAGTTGAAGAAATGAGGAAAAAGGGAGCATAACTTATTATGCATGTAAACAGATTCTCTTTTGTCAAAATTTACATAGTAACATCACACCTAAATATGTGTTTGAATCCAACTGTCGGTATTTGTCAACTGCATGATTTTATTGGCAATTCGTGTGATATGCCCAAGGTTGCAAGTCGTGGTGCATTTCTTCCGGTAGCTGGAAATGTGGCTGCATATAGAAATCAAGTTAATTCTTCATAGTTGACCATTTGTATGTGTTGGATCGACCTCCTTGATAGATCTTTGAGCCGGTAGAATGCTTATGTAATCACAAACACTCTAAGAGAATCTCTAACAATGAAACTTATGTTTATGCGGAAACTAAACACAAGAGTTGAAGAAGAATATAACTAATAAAACTTTGATCCTCTATGGATCTTTTATTTACTAATAAAGTTGTTATCAAAAGCGTACAATGTTCAAAGCCGTCTTGTTTCTTTTATACTACAAGAAACCCTAATTCGGCATTCACTAAAAACGTGTAAAAGATATGCAATATCTATTCCTAATATATCTCATGCATATCCATACCTTCTAATAATACGGGTTAACTATTTCTACTTACCCGCAGAAACAATACTAACAGCAGAAACAAAACAATACTACCAGCAGAACCAATACCAGCAGGAACTACATACCTGCCAGCAGGAACCATACTACTACCAGCAGTAATGAACTAAATATTATTTTAAATAATTCCTAACAATCCTCCCCTAAACTTGAATTTGACTAGGTTAACTTCAAGTTTCTTGATAGATCTTTGACTTTCATAACATGAGGATTGAACTCGATCTTCAGTAGCAACAATAAGCAACCAGCTGCAACTGAATAGAACCAGCAGCAACAAGAAATTACCATTAAGAACAAGTTTCCAGCAGCAACTTCTAAGTAACAGCAGCAACAGGAAACCACAGCATCATAATCTTGTTACCATCTGATATACAATTCACTTGATCTTTACTGCAACCATGACTATTTGTACATCAAACTTTTAAGTTTCATACTATTCTCATCACTTCCAGGTGTGTTAACTCCTGTGAGAGGTGAATCATTGAAAATTAATGGATTTGATGTCTCTTTACCAATAGCCATTAACTACTGGAGTAGCCAATGTTTTGGTGTGTAAGACCATGGTACATTGATAACCATATGATATTAAGTAAGCCATCAACTACCAACGGATTTGCTTTGTCTTTACCTGTAGCCGTTTGCTCAGGACTAGCCAATTCTTAGGTTGCATAGAACACCTTGGTGAATTGAGTACCAAATATGGTTTTCCACTGCCTTTACCACAAGCCATACACTTGTGGGCTAGCCAATTCTTTGGAACCTCAAAGGATAAGATCCATGGCGAATTGAGAACCATTTCAACTCTCAGTAATGAAACATGGGTGAGTTGAATACCCTATAGTTTTGAGCAAACTATTACAGCTGTCAACGGATTTGATAATCACACCAGAGCCGTACCCTCATGGTGAGTCAACTCTTTCTTGTCTGTTAGACATGGTGAGTTAATTACCATTTGTTGTGTGGTTAGAAACCAACACTGTACCTGCAAACAAGTTAGTAGACAATATACAATATATTTTTTTTTTATTTTTTTTTATCTAATAAAAGAAAATAAAGTAAACATAAAGAAAATAAAGAAAGAAAATGAAAAAGATGAAAAATGTACAACAATAAGCCGAAAGAGTACCATGATCAAGCAGAAGAGACTTTGGCAGAAGCAAGTTGATTTCTGATGAACCGAACCAATTGCTCAGCTGTGGTCAAGTCATTACCCACCACAGTCTTGCCAATCTTCAACTTATACTTGAGCATCCTTTCCATAAGCTCTACTGATAACGGATATGGAACATCCACAAACATGCAGAACACCTGTCCAGTGATAGTCTCCAAGACATGAACATTGGAAGGAGTATACAACCTCCAACTATGAACCATCCAAGACTGTTGATTGGCCCAAACATAATAAGCATCCCCTCCTTCAAGAGAATCCATCAATACTTTCAAATCACCCCAGAGAATAAGACCAATCCCAGTAGCCTTATGAGTTTCATAATGCTTAACCACCATACCATAGAGTCATATTAAGTCTTGCTTGTCCACCATATGCAAAATCTCCCGAAGAAAGGTAAAATATTTGGTTCGCCCATCAAGTGTGTACAAGACATGAATTTCCCCTTGAGGTATAGAACGAACTTCCCAACCAACAACAGCAGACCAAGAATGAGAAGAATCTTCTTCAGATTCACTCTCTGAATCAAACTGAAGTAACTCCTGATCATCTATTGCTGTAAGAGGCCTAGAAGCAGGCTTCTTAGCTCTACTCTTCTTCCTTATTCTTGGAGTAGAAGGAGTCACAGCAGGAATAGGAACCTCTTGTGTTGCACCAGAAGGAACAACATCAGGATGTGATGGAGAAGGTGGAACTTCAGTGGGAATGGATGATGTACCCTGAGCATCCTCAGCAGGAATGGAAGATGTTGCATCAGCATGAATAGATGTGTCCTTTTCATGAGCAGAGGCATCATCAGCATGCTTGGGAATGGAATCCTGTGGAGCAGCAATACCAGCAGGATTGAGAGTATCAGCAGAATCAGAAGTCTTAAGCCGCTTAGAAAAAGGTTCTTCTAATACAGGTTTAGATCTGGTCAAAATTTGTTCCATAATCCTGTCATAGTGCTTCTTGAGTTCTTCATCTGACATTCTCTTCACTTGAGCCATGCTCCACCCAGTAGTATAGAGTGCAGTACACTGGTTCTTGACAACATTCCGCATATACTCTCTTTGTTGTGCCTGGGTAGGAGGTTTATCTCTTTTCTCCTTGGCTTTCCTTTCGGCATCCTCTTGCCTCCTCCTTCTCAACAAAGCCACAAGATCCCCCAAAGGCTCTTCATTGCTTCTAGCATTTATGAACTCTGCTAGGTGTTGTGCTCTCTCCTCTGTAGTCAAACCTGAAATTGACTGAAGTTCCTCAAACTTTGCTCTTAGCTCATCATCTTCATTAATCAAGGACATAATAGGATCAGCAGATTCTTTTGATAGCTTTCTTGCAAGTAGCGCATCTTGCCTTTTCTGTTCTTCCTCCTTTTCAATCTCAGCTCGTTCTTCTGCTTGTAATCTTGCAATAGCAGCTATAGAAGCTTGATCTTCTATTTCTTGTCTCTTTGTCCTCTTGGGCGTAGGAGTTTCAACCATAATTTGTTTTCCTTCCCTTTGCTCACCAACAGATTTAACTTGACCAGACTTATCACCACCAGACTTACTTTCCTCACAAGACTGAAACACATCATTACCAGAAGGAACCTTATCAGCAACAGCAGGAACAGGTGTATCAGAAGTGGTAACTCCTGGAGTTGGAGCAGAAACACCAGCAGAGGCAATGGTATCACTACCAGCAGCAATGGATGAGCTACCAGCAGGATCACCAGGAGGTTTAGGATCAGCAGGAACATCATTACTAGCAGGAATATCCTTACAGACCGAAGCATTATCTCCCTCTGTGTTGGCACTAGCTACAGAGGCATTGGCCAACACATGGAGGGCATCTAGATTAAAAGTATCCTGCTGCCCAGTTTCATCTTCCTCTGAGTCAGAGATTGCAACCCGACTTCTGTTGTGCCAAAGTTTGACTTCCAAAAGCTGTACCCTGTCAATGAGTGAAAGAATGGCACCACCAAGGGTCTTCTTGGTATCCTTGAGCTCTGCCTCCAAAGTATCAACTTTCTTCTTGGAATCCTTTAGGTCTGTCTCCAAAGCATCCACCTTTTGCATATACCTGTGAAGTAAAGTGGTGAGAGTATCCGGATCCTCAGCCCCACCAGCAGGATTACCTGTGGTTGTTGGAGCCTCATTAGATCTGGGTGGTGAGGCATAAGAGTCTCTACCAATGGTGGTTTCATCAGCAACAGGCTGCCTAGTAGGACTAGGAGAGGGTTGCCTTGGAGAGTTTGGATAGTCAACATTTTGTTCAACAGTGGTGGTTGCTTGCTCACTACTAGGGGCAATAGGGGTATCTGGCCTAGAAGATGGAGGTTGTTGGGCATCAGCAGCAACTGATGCACTTGCACCAACAGCATCAGAAGTCCCAACACCAGCTGGAATGGATGCACTAGTACCAGCAGCATCAGGTGCAGGTGGTGTATTACCACCAGCAGCATCAGCTGTACCAGCAGAATCATGGTCCCTTGGCAACATAGCCAGCAATAGAGGCTGATGTTCCCCCTCAAATCTAAACTTCATGGTAGCAAATAGTTTACCAGTCAGCCTAACCATGATCCTTGGTGTGGGGTCAGTGGTCTGAACATCTAATATCAATTGTAAGAACCTAGGGTACATGAGAAATGTGTGCTTAGCATTCCCAAGGTTCCCAACCATCCTATCAAAAATAAATTTAGACCAGTTATACACCCTGCCATCAGATAGACAAATAAGACCAGAAGCAAGAGGGCTTGAGAATTGATCCCAACCCCCTGACTTGGGACTAATACATTGCAAAAGGGTGTGAATAAGAAATCTCCATTGAGGAGAGAGCCTATTCTTATAGAAAGTGAAAGTACCAGTGATGAAGCGAAAAGTGTACCGCTTTTAAGGGGTCATTTAAGCCCTAAATCGTATTTATTTGATCAAATATTGCCCTAAATCGTTCCTTTTGTCATTTTAGGTACTTTTGAGGAGAAATCTGGAAAAGGAGGCATTTTGGACGTTTTTGGAGCATAAAAGTGAAGAAAACGACAAAGTCTCAAGAATCGGCTAAAAGTTACTCTTGACGGCGTCACATTTAACCCCAGACGGCGTCATGCTTTGGCAAGAAAAAGTGGACGTGAAATTTACTCATGATAAGCCAGTGAAAATAGCATGTGAATTCTGACGGCGTCACGCTTTAACTTGATCAAGGGCGTCACGGCTTAAATCATAAGGGGACGGCGTCACGTTCAAGGTTCGACGGCGTCAAGCCTTGATAAGCCAGAATGGATTTTTGAAGAGCTAAAGAGGGACGGCGTCAAGAAGGTCATCCGGGAACCCTAAAAGCGGCGAGGTGACGGCGTCACACTCCATAAGGTGACGCCGTCAGATTCAAAAGTCTATATATAGTTTTCTAATTTTTTGTCATTAGGGAGAGCTTAGTGTGTGGAATTTTGGGAGAAAACCCTAAGACGATTTTAGCTTCTTTTTCAAGGCTTTTTGCCTTGAGATCTTCCATGTTTCATTGAAAGATAAGTTATCAATTAATCATTCAATATGTCTATGTGTTGTTTGATTCTATCTTATACTTGTCTTTTGTTTAACATGTTAGGCTAATTTTATCTTGTGTTTGCTTAGATCTAATGAAACCTAGCTATTGATTATTGGTTGTTAGTGTGTTGTTAGTTGTATTGGATGATTGTTTATCTATGTTAGGCTTAAGAAAACTGGCTAACTTCCTATTCGGTAACTTGCTTGAACGTCTTAAGAAACATGAACCAAATGCGTACTAAAGGTTTTTATGGTTGTATTTAATGCACAAGCGAATTCTAGTGATCCCATGTTAGGAGCTTCCTAGCCGGCTCGACATAGGAGTGAAGTAGGAGCTTGTAGAGTTGGGGAAGTAAGTACGCCACCCCACGAATGGTATTAAGGAATACACCCGTCATCCACGCGACTAATACACACTAATTAACCGGTAAAAGATAGTTAGGGAGTAAGGAAATCTAAGTAAACACATTTCTCTACACATAAGTTTCTCACCACATTTTCATTTTTGTTATTTTATTTTATTGCATCCGTAGTAATTTTGGGTTAGTTGACTAGCAACTAATTCCGCCCACTCCTTCAAAACCGAGATTTTACTTGCTTTCATAAAAAATATAAAAACATAAAAAGAATCTTCTTCAACCCTTAGACCTAATTAGAGTAGTTTTTCATACCTAACGAACACTATTCCCTGTGGAGAACGATCAATCCCCCGTACTTACCACTACACTATACTACATCGGTCAGGTACACTGCCTGGTGGGGTTGTAAGCCTCTTGAGATCCCTCGAGAGGTAAAACCTGTTGTAAGGTTACAAAACCACGCATCAACCAGTAACTGGATAGCCGATTGTAGCCATACCATCCAGAATTTCATGTTCTGTGAAGTTATACAACCCTTCCTCATCATTTAGTTGAAGATGAGTGCGAATGGAGGCCTCAGTGACAATGTACTCATGCCCATCAATGGTAGCCACTATTTCCTCTGATCTACCTTCAAGAGTTCTTTTAGTGGCCGTACCCCAAAACTGCCTGACTAATGAGTCATAAACCACCAGCGGACAATGTGTTAAGGCAAACTGAATAGAGGACCCACGCAAGAAGGTAAGTATCTCATCATACCCTTCACTTCGTTTGGATGATTCCAAATATGCCACCTTGTTATGGTCGTCTTTGTATTGTAATGCCATTAGGAAGATTCAACAAATGAGCTCGAAAATGGCGAGAGGAGAAATGGGTTTGGTTGAATAACGAAAAGAGAGTTGTGAAATTGGGCGCAATGTGAAAACAATTAGGTCATTAAAGATGTTACCCAATTTGGCAAATTTAAATGATAAGGATCTCGCATACGTATCTTTGACCAAATTGACTTTGATTCTATCCCAAAATAAAATCCCAATTACAATGATACCAGCAGCAACCACTGGTCAACCAGCTGGAACGGATGGTCAACCAGCAGGAACGAAGTGCTTTTGACCAAAATTCAATGTCATGCACTGGATCCGGTCAATTCCTCAAACGCCACCAAAATTAAACTCAATCCTGCCAAGAATTGATACCAAACACCAACCCATCATTCAATAGCCTTAATTCTCCATTGTCTATAAAAGGCCTTGAGTTTTCATCCCCAATACATCATATTTTATATAAACCCTAAGCATTCCTCCATACACAAACATGAATTCTAAACCAGACATTATAGACATCTCTTCCGATTCATCTTCCCATTCATCAGGATGGGACAATTACTTTCCACCGAATGCCTCATCCTCAAGAACCAAAAAGGTTGAAGGAACCCCCTCCGATGATCTCCCTACTCCCCCACCATATGTGGATGATTCATCCTCCTCTTCTTACTCATCTGATGATGATGATGATCTTGTTGTACTATCAGATGTACTAACAAGGGAGTTTGAAAGGGCTGTATCATCAATGAGTATGATCCCTGTGCCTGTGAAGAAACAATCTCATCCAAAGACAAGTACACAAGTGCTGGGACTCCCTTGCCTGAGGGTGTGGGAAGCCATTGATGGCAGAGGAGTCCACAAAACCATGCCTGATTACAAAGGGAAAGGGAAGAGGAAGATGGAGTAGTGATCTGGGTTGTTGATGTAGGTGTTTGTAATAGACTTCTGATGATGAATCTGTAATCACACTTTTTATAATGAATAAATGTTTTATTTTCCTTGTTTTACTGATTATGTGTGCTTGAAATTAATACCTGCAAAAGGTTATAGAAGATACAATATACAAAGTATATAACACACAAAAATGTTATTTTACACACAATACACAAGCATAAGCCTCCCCTCAAACACAGCAATATGGGGATCAACACCATAGACTTTACTTCAAGGAGGAATGTCCTACAACAAAAGAACATACAACAATATTAGATACATGGGAGACCCAAGCCATGACTGACTTGAGCCTGCCTTGTGGATCAATAATAAGTAAACCATGGAGATTGATGAGATCCACCATTGTTCTTGGACCCCATTCTCATATATTGGCCATTGTGTCTCCAAGAACAACCTGCTGAGGACTTAACAGCAGTTTCTCATCTTGCCCCCCCCCCCTTTTTGCATAGAGTCAAAATAAACAGGTGATGCGCGTGATGTGTCGTTGCGGTTTAGCAGTTTTAATGCCTACTCAAGTTTTAAATTTATATTTAGCCGACTTATCAATAACACACACACTTAACGAGCAGTGTACCCGGTCAGTATGAATATAATGGTAAGTAGAGTGTCGATCACTAAGAGTGGAACATATTATCTCGTTATTCTAATCAGTATTTTAATATCCTAACGCAAGGGGGTTTCAGCCTGAGAGACTGGCACGGTTTGTTTGCAATTAAATAATAAAATAAACCAATAGGCACGAATCAGCAAGTAGCACACACGTACACAGATAGATACTTGAGACAATAAGAGGGCTGTCCTTATGATTAAGTAGATTGTCACTTGTTTTATTGATAGCCTTATATGAGGTGTATGTAGTTAACCCTTTCTCGTTGGTCCTAATCTTATCGGCGAGTAAACCCTTAATGATTACTTATGTCTAAAAGTTATTCCTAAGTGATCAATTTAGTAATAACCGTGGGAGCCACATTATGTCCCGCAGTCAAATGCCCGCAAGCCACTAATAAACACAGAGGTTATCAATGCACTAATAAGTAGTAACCAAAGACATCAACATATAAACTTTAATTGATGGGAAAGCAAGTATTAAAGGGAGTGCAATCTTTCGTTGTCACATTACACAAGCCACCAATCCTGATGAATTAAAGTTTGCTAACACAATAAAACAAAACTACTTAATGAATTAAATACATGCAGCACCTTCTTACAGCTCTTGTATCTTTGATTTGGGTGTGTCTTGTGCTGCCTCCTTGACTGAATTCGTCCTAGGGTTTTTCCTGTTCGGTCTTCGAAACTCTGATAATGCACACGGAATTCGTCTGGCTTTGGGGTATTTATAGTTTCTGTCTGAGGGAAGATGCGGCGCATCTAAGGAGTAGATGCGGCGCATGTACTTAACTTCGCGTGGGGTCCAAGATTATAATATTCAGGAATATTCGTACACCGCCAGAAGATGCGGCGTAACTCCATGATTAGATGCGGCGCATGTCCTCTTGTGTCTTGGATCGTATCTGGTGATATCTTGGTAGAGATGCGGCGCATGTCATGAGTGAGATGCGGCGCATCTGGAGCAGATTAGTCTTGATCTTCTTCATTTCAGTAGACTCTTAACTTTATGCATGTTTTGCTCCATTATTAGTCCAAAATCGCTAAGTTTCACCAAATGCTTGTTTTTACCTGAGAATTACAAAAGTAAACGATTAAGTATCAATCCTCATACATAATATAGTAAAACAAGTCAATTTAATAGGATAAATGATAGTAATAAAATGTACTTATTTGAGTTCATCAAATATCCCCCCACTTGAACTTTACTTGTCCCCAAGTAAACCTTAGAATTTCTTTTATGAAAATGTATCCTAAAAGATGTTAGGATTTATTTTTATATTTAAGCATGTATTCGTTTATTTCATAATCACACAACTAAACACTTAACGAATTAGAAGTAAAATAAAATAAGTTGATAAAAGCAAATCTAATCGTTTAACTGTCCAGTCGTGACGAATATTCTATCATAAGCTTGGCAAGTATACACATCTCCACCACTAAAGCCAAGGAATAACAAGTCTAAAGCGGTAAAAAGGGTTTGTAGGCTTAAGGGTCAATTATTCTTGATCACTATCGATCTCAAATTCCAGAAAAGGCGACAAAATCACAAATACATGATCGAATCCACGAACACGATACTTGCAATTGCTCAAATCCTTAACTCGAATAGGCTAAAGATAGGTCCAAACTTCACCAATAATAATATATCAAAAAGGGCGACAAAATCATAAATACATAGCCGAATCCACGACTATGATACTTAAGATTGCTCAAATCCCTAATCTCAATAAATCAAAGGTTCGGTTGGAAAAAGAATAATATAGGGCATGGATAACATTTGGGATATAAATTGGTGTAAAATGAAAAATAAACAAAACAAATAAATTAAAATCCTAAGTGTGGTTAATCACTATCCCAACCATCCCATGAATAAGACTCATATCATCGAATAACTCACGCTTTAACACTTGAAACACACGCTTTAGGTAGACACGAATTATACTCAACAAGATCTTAATCAAAGAATAAACCTTAATTGGCGTTCCCATAACTGCCAATTCCCATTCAATCCATAGATATAGTACAACAAATAGTGGTGATATCGACCACTTACATAACTTTACATAAGTTGGTTAAAATTAACTTCCAACTTTTCTTTTTCTTTTTTTTTTTTTTTTTTTTTTTTTAACTTGAAACATAAACATAGATGTGTAAAATTTCACCACATCACTACAACTTTCTTTCCGGATAATTTTTCTATACTTTTCATACTTCAGAAATAACGGTAATAGTGAAAGTAGTAAACACACGAAAAATAAACTCAAAAATATACAATATTTACTTTCACTCCAATTGCATTGTGCAATTTCCCGACCTAACCATAGATAATGAATTACGCACGCGAACACAGGTAATGTAAGGAAACACACTTTGCCTATAGCAATTAACCAACCACGGATTCTAATCTACAGGGTAGGCTAAGGTGTAAGGGTGTAACGAAACATTTTAAACATAGGTGTAAGGGTCTGAAGGAATTTTTCTAGGGGATTCTGGGTATCTTACTCTAAAAATGAGAGTAACAAAAGGGTTTATACGGGGGTTAACTAACCAGTGTAGTTAGTTAATAACACATAACATATAATAGGCTATTTTGGGTGTAATCCTAGAAATTTACCAATTTAGACAAGTCATTCCAATTATATAAAATAATACTCATTATGGTGGTCTCGAATAGTATACAAGCCAAGTTCTAAAGTTTACAAGTCACCGGCACACTCATAGATTTGTGAATTTTGGAAAATCACAATTTTTGAAAATAACGTCATGTGTGCAGCTATGCAACTTAGATCTTAAACAAAAACATGCTAAAAATTTTTTTAAGTTTGATATATTAAGCACATTTTAAGCATAATTTTTGAAAAAGTTTAGGACAAGTAAGTGTTAAGTGTTCTAATTCTCCAATCCCCCCACTTAAGTTAAACAACGTCCTCGTTGTTTGTATAAAAGGTTAAAAACTGGAAAATAAAAGAATTAGAACAGGAAAACTCCCCTGAGATTTGCTCGGTATGATCCTCCATTAGTATAAGAGCAAAAATCATCTTTCTTGTGGATTAGAACGTTAAAGCTTCATACTTGATGTATCCACAGGAAATCCAGGAAACTATAATACCACCAACACTTTAAAACACACCTAAGATAAGAAAGGTTCAAACTTGCATAATACATTAGTAGTTAGGAAAAATAAAACTTAAAAATTAAAACTGAAAATCATCAGGTCAGTCGATGCGCCGTATCTTATGGAAGAAGATACGCCGTATCGAGCCTGGAATTAATACGGATCAGAATAAAGATGCGCCGCATCCTTAACCAGGGATGCGCCGCATTAAAAATAAACTGATAAAAAGTTTTAAAGTCGAAAATAAAAATGCAGAAAAATAAAAATAAGATATGACCATTGCAGGAGATGCGTCGCATCTCAGAATTGAGATGCGTCGTATCCTCATGCGGGCCTGACTGACTCGACACAAAAAACAGAATAATAAAAATTAAAGTAAAAGATAAGCATGGGTTGCCTCCCACGAAGCGCTTATTTTTGTTCGAGTCACGAGCCTGACTCCACCCTTATTTACTGTGTAATAGGGTGTTGTTCCCCCCACTTGGGATCAAGTGCGGGTGATAATAGCAATAAACACGAAAAGAGTGTAAATTTGCTAGTAAATATGGAAGAAATAAATAAAGATCATACCTTGGCAATACATGTACATTTTTCCTATTCATACCCGGTTTGGTTGATAAATTGGATGACTTGACCACTTCATCAGAAAGAGTAGTGTGTTGAGAAAAAATGAGTCTCCTTTCTTCTTGGTTAGTCTCTTTGGTAGTAAGGCGTCCCTTGACTTCCGCAGAAGATGAGAAAGGGTCTTTGGCAAGTAAAAGTTCGAGTTCCTCTACATACTTCATAGGGTCGGAATCATCATCTTCATCAATCATAGCAATGTTTAAGAGCTCATCACCAAATTCTTCTTCGACCTCCACCAAATACGGGTTGATCACAGGTGCCTCAATAGGTAGTGTAATAAATTTCGCCTCATCATCCTCTTGTTTTGCAACCTGTTTAGGAAAACTAGCAAAATTATTAATAACGGGATCAATAGTATTAAATAAATTTGTACCACTTTTTGTTGTAAGTGACTCCAATTCATCTCGTGAGTCTCCATCTTCAACTAATGGTCTTGCAATTTCATCTTTATCCCGAATAGTCGCCTCTAATAAGTCATCCCACATTTCTTCAAAATCCTTCGTGGGGTCATAATCTGGCTCATCCGCTCCACACCTAAATATTTCCGTTTGCTGTGGTAATTGCGGTATGTTATCGTACACAATAGCATCAAACTTTTCAATATCAGAATACTTATTATCTCCATCCGAAGGAATATTATCATGGTGTTTTTGATAGGATGAGAATATATTTTCCATCTCGGGTGGAAAATTACAAGTAATAGCACTATACACCATTGTCCCACATTCATCTTCATTTTCATTATAAGCACTTTCGGATGAATAAGCTTCTTTGTAAACAATTGCCGGATTATCATTCAAATCAAACACTTGTGATTCTTCTTCATCTTGGGCAACGTCCGGAGAAATAACATCATCAATAACTATTGCCGGAAACCTAATTGCACCAAAATCGTATGACTCTTCATCATCATTATCATTTGATAAAGTCCAAGTGTGTCGGAATGGCAATTTGTTTCTTTCATGCCTTGACTTTTCTCGTCCTAAAATTAAGTATTCTTCCATAGTGATTTCTTCCGTTTCAATGACTTGTGCACCATATCTTGCTCTTTCCCAATCATAGATCCCATTATTGCTCAAGGCTCTTTCCTTTTCAAACCTAATATATTCTTCCATTGATATATCCGGATCGTCCATCTTCCTGAAATAAAACTTACTCGTGCAAAAGAAGGGTGAAACGATCAAAGTAAAATAAAAGTTGCTGATATCAGCTGACGATGCGCCGTATCCAAAAAGTTGGATACGCCGTATCTAATAATCGTTAAAATTTAATCAGACTTTATCCAGAAGATAGATACGCCGCTTTAGAATTTTGAATGCGCCGTATCGAATTAAATAATCAAAAATCACCTTATCTAATTAAAATTAAATGCGTCGTATTAACGAAAGTTAATGCGCCGTATTTTCGTTACGTTTAAAAATAAATATCGATTTTTGATTCAGAAAGATGCGCCGTATCGATATAGATCGATGCGCCGTATCTGTTTAATAATTCGCAAACTGTTTTTAATTAAAATAATAGATACGCCGTATCTACGAAAGCAGATGCGTCGTATGGCGTTAACGTTTAGAAAATTTTTTTTATCAAAAACAGATACGCCGTATCTGCTAAAGCAGATGCGTCGTATTACTTTATCGCTTAGAAAAATTTCCTTATTAAAAACAGATACGCCGTATCTTGGGGAAAAGATGCGTCGTATCGAATTAATTAAACGCGTTGTATTTTTTAAAAATTAAACGCAATACGCCGTATCTGAGAGATCAGATGCGCCGTATTGTTTGAATTAGCACAGTACAACGATAGCAGAACAGAAAAATAAGAAAATTAAAAACAAAAAAATTAAACACACAAACAAAAAATAAAACACACAAAAATAAAAATAAAAGCAAACAATTAACACACAATACAACAAATATGCAAAATAGTACAATGATGCAATTAATCTAATAAAAAGAAAAACCTAATTAAAATACTAATCAAATTAACAGATAATAACAATTCACTCCCCGGCAGCGGCGCCAAAAAACTTGATGCGCGTGATGTGTCGTTGCGGTTTAGCAGTTTTAATGCCTACTCAAGTTTTAAATTTATATTTAGCCGACTTATCAATAACACACACACTTAACGAGCAGTGTACCCGGTCAATATGAATATAATGGTAAGTAGAGTGTCGATCACTAAGAGTGGAACGTATTATCTCGTTATTCTAATCAGTATTTTAATATCCTAACGCAAGGGGGTTTCAGCCTGAGAGACTGGCACGGTTTGTTTGCAATTAAATAATAAAATAAACCAATAGGCACGAATCAGCAAGTAGCACACACGTACACAGATAGATACTTGAGACAATAAGAGGGCTGTCCTTATGATTAAGTAGATTGTCACTTGTTTTATTGATAGCCTTATATGAGGTGTATGTAGTTAACCCTTTCTCGTTGGTCCTAATCTTATCGGCGAGTAAACCCTTAATGATTACTTATGTCTAAAAGTTATTCCTAAGTGATCAATTTAGTAATAACCGTGGGAGCCACATTATGTCCCGCAGTCAAATGCCCGCAAGCCACTAATAAACACAGAGGTTATCAATGCACTAATAAGTAGTAACCAAAGACATCAACATATAAACTTTAATTGATGGGAAAGCAAGTATTAAAGGGAGTGCAATCTTTCGTTGTCACATTACACAAGCCACCAATCCTGATGAATTAAAGTTTGCTAACACAATAAAACAAAACTACTTAATGAATTAAACACATGCAGCACCTTCTTACAGCTCTTGTATCTTTGATTTGGGTGTGTCTTGTGCTGCCTCCTTGACTGAATTCGTCCTAGGGTTTTTCCTGTTCGGTCTTCGAAACTCTGATAATGCACACGGAATTCGTCTGGCTTTGGGGTATTTATAGTTTCTGTCTGAGGGAAGATGCGGCGCATCTAATGAGTAGATGCGGCGCATGTACTTAACTTCGCGTGGGGTCCAAGATTATAATATTCAGGAATATTCGTACACCGCCAGAAGATGGCGTAACTCCATGATTAGATGCGGCGCATGTCCTCTTGTATCTTGGATCGTATCTGGTGATATCTTGATAGAGATGCGGCGCATGTCATGAGTGAGATGCGGCGCATCTGGAGCAGATTAGTCTTGACTTCTTCATTTCAGTAGACTCTTAACTTTATGCATGTTTTGCTCCATTATTAGTCCAAATCGCTAAGTTTCACCAATGCTTGTTTTTTACCTGAGAATTACAAAAGTAAACGATTAAGTATCAATCCTCATACATAATATAGTAAAACAAGTCAATTTAATAGGATAAATGATAGTAATAAAATGTACTTATTTGAGTTCATCAACAGGCCTAAAATCATTTTGAAAGTAAGTGCTTGTAGGTCTGTAGAAAGGTCTAGCAGCATTTCTTTTCCAACCAGCAGAATTGGGATTACCAACTGGAACTGGTTTTCCTGCAGGAAATGGCTTACCAGCAGGAATTGGCTTACCAGCAGCAACTGGTTTATCAGCAGGAACTGGTCTACCAGCAGGAAAAGTAGCTCGACAAGAGCTCATTTTTGCTGCTTGAGGAACAAATGGGGGTATTTTATCTACATTGTTCCATAATGGCCTAGATTGCTGTTGACCAGCACACATACCCATCCTATTCTCATAAAAGTCACAATCTTTGATAAGATGAGCATAACTACCACACACAAAACAAGATTTCTTCCTAAAAGATTTATTCTTAAACTGACTTTTCTTATTGCACACAAAGTTATCACAACCAAAACATGAAACAGAATTGTTTTTAACAGAACCAAAACTAGTAACAAAATTGTTTTTAACAGAATCAAAAGAAATGTCTTCAAAAGCAGCTGTCTTTGAATTAGATTCATCATCAGCTATTCTTGAGGAGAAATCTTCAGACTTGGTTGTGGTAGACTTGTCACTTGAATCACATGAGGCAAAGTCATTGGTCTTGATTTCTGAGGACTTGTCACTGTTAGAACAAGAGACAAAATCATTAGATTCACAATCAAGATCAGGCAAGTCATTTGACTTTTTGCCATATGTCATTTGTGATTCATCAAAGTCTGTGTGGGGAGAGGTAGGCTTAAAGACTCCTGTTATAGGTGGAGAAACAGCATTCATTCCTCCTTCTTTAACATACTTAACAGGAATTTGGTAATTTACCTCCTTAGGGGAAGGGTCAAATATACTTGGTTCATTAGGGTCATAAACATCATCTGGCCCTACATCATACCCCAACCCTCTCTTACACCTTACAGACTGAGTGCTATTGTTCAACTTGACCAGGTTTTTAGTTGATTCTTGCCATGAATTACACCTAGCTACTTCCTTATCAAACTTAGCCTGTAAATCCTTTTTCTCTAAAATCACCTTATCATGTTCTCTTTCAGAATGTTTTAACAAATTAGTAGTATTTACCAAATCTCTTTCTAACACCCTTATCTTTTCTTCATATGCTAATTGATTATTTTGGTACCAATCCTTTTGTTTTTCTAAAGTTTTGAGTGAGTTACTATAAGCTTGAACCTTAACATAATAATCTTTATACTGAGACTCTATATTATCAAATTCTTTCTTAAGTTCAGCATACATATTATGAATACCAAAAGGACAATTTTGTACCTGTGATGAGTAACCCATCAAAGCAAATTCCTCATCCACATCTGTCTCCCTTCCAATAAGCATTTCATACACCTGAGCAGCTCCTCTTTCCTCAGCATCAACCTCATGCTTTGACCAGTCCACCATGGAATCAACAGATAGCAAGGCTTTGGGCTCCTCTGAGTCCAATTCTTTGATCTTGAAAGCAGAATATCTTATGTTATCATCTGCCTTCTTTTCTTTGCATTCTCTTACAAAGTGACCCAGTTGTGAGCAGTTATAACATTTAACCTTCCCTTTATCAAACCTTGCTCCATCCTTCCTGTTGAACTGAATCTTCCTCCCAGACTTCTTTTCAAACCTGTTCACCTTTAATGAAAGCATAGCCATCTGCCACTTGATGTCCAATTCTTCCAAATCCAGCTTATCAATCTGGTCAAAGTCTTCATATGCAAGTTGCTGTTGTGGAACAGTTTTAGCAACAAACGAATGAAGCACATCTTCCATCACATTCCCAGACTTTGAGTGTGTTCTTGGTGTAGCAGGGGTATAGGATGAAGAGGATGAGGTTGGACTATCAGCATAAGACAACTTGTTATTAGTACTGGTAGTACTAACAAAAGCTGAGTGAGTTGGAGCAGAGGAATAGCTCGAACCTCCCTTGATATCAATCTCCAGTGTCCTAAGCTTGTTGTACAGATCATCAAAGCTTAAGTAATCAAGACCACCCTTTGTCTTGAGTGTGATTGATACCTGAGACCAGGAAGGAGGCAATGCCCTTAAGAACTTAATGTTGCAGTCTTCATTGTCTGGCCTTGCCTGCAACTGATTGAGTTGGCTCAGTATTTTATGGAACCTGTCATACCCTTTATGCAGTCCCTCTGCCTCAGAGATCTTGAACTCTTGGAACTCCTGCTTCAGCATGGACTTCTTCATTTTCTTAAACTCAGCATTCCCACCAAATCTGGCTTTTACAGCTAACCAGATGTCCCTTGCATCATCTAGGTGATGAAAATCACCCATGTGGTCTTCTGGGAGAGACTAAAGCAGCAAAGTTCTTGCTTTAGTCTCCCTCTGAACTGCAATATGTTCATCAGCAGTAACAGGAGGAAGAATAATGATGTTCCCTCTTTCAGCTCTTCCAGTTTTCTTCCTGCTGTTACCATTCAGAATGATGTTCCAGAGATTATGGTCACTGTTTGAGATCCAGCACTCCATCTTCATGGCCCAGATCTCATATTCATCCTTCTTGAGGTAAGGGAATTTAGCATTGTTGTTAGAGACTATGGTTGTAAGGATTTGTTGGACATTTTGTGTTTGGGGTTTTTCATTATTTATAACAGACTCATCAGTTCCGGATGCAGCCATTGAATAAAGGTTTAAGAGATTTGTTTGACAAGTTTTCTTCTTCGACAGAGACTCTAGCATTCGCCATTCGGTCAACTTGTATACTTGCTAGAGTACAAAAATTGATAACACGTCTATATGTCAACTAATACCTGAACATTGTGTACCACTTTAGCAAGAAAAAAAAACCACATTTGTCATCACCAAAAATTTGACTCACAAGAAGGAAAAATACAAAAGTGATATATTTGTAATGTGGACTCTAATCTCGACATTGCTCGGTGTACATGTAAAAAACGAAAAGCCTAAGGGCTGAACTTGTTAGTTAGTTAGTTAGTTAATAACCGTTATTCGGTTATTGGTAGTTAAAGTTAGTTATGGTAGTTAGTTATTCGGTTGTGTCTTTTACCAAATGGACACAATGGTTCGCTGTGAACCTTGTGAACCTATATATACGAATCGAATGTAAACAGATGAATGGTTAGATCGATATACAATTATTATTCAGTAAATATCTTGCAACTTGTATCGACTAGGGACAACATTTGGCATCAGAGCCTACGCACGCTCTTTGATTCCAAAAGCTGTGAACGAATACGCTGGCCAAGAAAAGGATTCGGTGGAACTCGTTGTCAAAACAAACACGAACCTGAATAACAATTGGAATACGTTGGAGACGGTAGTGCACGATCAGAACCAACGGAAGTTGCAAACTTGAAACGACTTCAATCTACTCTTGAAGGAGAAGAGGAACACGTGATTGATTGAAGGAAAGATTATACGGCCAAGAAATACACCAACGATTTTGTGGACGAGACTTTTAGTGGGATACGGCTACTTGAAGACCGACACAACAAGGAAAAAGAAAAATCATCAACACTTCGTGATAGAAGCGTGATACCGAGAGAGAACAAGGGAGACTTTTGTGGGTGACTGCTGCAGAAAAGCGACACAGAAGGAAAGAAAAAACGACGCTTCGTGTTATAAGCGTGAGACCAAGAGACTTTTGTGGGTAACGGTTAGTTGGAGATCGACACGAAAGGAAAAAGAAAAGAAGAAATTGTTGTACGTAAATTTTGTGGGTAACAATTGTGATCGACACAAAAAAAACAACAACAACGAAACCCTCGCTATTTGGAGGAATACCGAGAGAACAAGAAGGAATTCTGGGTTTGTTTGTGGGTAACGATTTGAAGTCGACACAAACAAAGGGAAAACACCATCGTTTTGAAACAAATTAGTAATACCGAAAAAGAAAAAGGGAGTCTCGTTTGATTTGTGGGTAACGAAGTGAAGTAACAACAACGAGACAACAACAACAACAGTTGGGTAGTATTGACGCGAGACCGAAAGAAAAAGGAACGGAGAAAATTTCTGTGGGTATCGCATATAAGAACCGACACAGAAAAAGGGAATACGTTTGTGTTTGTAAAACACAACAACACGGTTAGAAATCAAAATTTCTGGATTCCTATCATATAGTATAAAAGTTTTAGTTTTATATTATTAGAAATTCCCAAACTATTTCTGTTCCCCGTACTATTAGGAAATCCCATACTAGTAGGAAAATCCCATACATTAGAAAGTGAAGATCATAAGCACATATAAGATGTCTGGTGACGATATAAATGGCACTTCGACACCACCAAAAACCGTAACACCAATCGCACAATATCAATGTCCTAAATTGAAAACCACAAATTACACCGTTTGGGCAATCCAAATTAAAGTTATACTAGAAGCACACGGTTTATGGGAAGCGATAGAATCTAAGGAAAATGCGCAAGTAGATGATAATGTTGGATATTCACTAACAAATAAACACAAGATTAGGGCTAGATAATGGATCGAATAGATGAGAGTTTAGAGAGAGGAAGTGGGAACTTTAGTGAGAGAAATGTATGTGTATTAGATTAGAATAATGAGAAGTTCCACCCTTTCCCTTGTATGGGAAAGGGTATTTATAGTTCTTACATAATATGCCCCTAGCCGGCTGTGGAGCGAGCTGATAGTGGGTAAAGACCCGACCCACTCCACAATACTACTAATAATAACTAAGCTACTACTAATATTACTAGTTATCCTACGAGCTATGATGTGCTAATAAGTACTCGGGGTGACCGAGTCTTCAACTGAATATTCATATTCCTAACAATCTCCCCCTAAGGGAGGTCACCCCTGAAGTAATGTTCTGAATTTTTGCACTTCATCCATGGCTCTTGACTTCATAGCTCGTTAAACAATGATTCTTCACAATCCTTGATCATTGTGCAGCAGCAAATCTTCAGATGACTTTTTCTTCTGTCTTGGATGATCTTTGTTGATTCTTTGGAGTTATCATCCACCATGTGTTTCCATGTCATCTTTCAGTGGTATGTTTCAATGTGATGTGGTACTCTTTGAACCGACATGCTCACTCTATTCTGGGTCATGACTTTCAGCATCAGAGTTAGCAGAAGCTGTGTTGAAGGTCATTTAGGTTGTCATGACTTCATTGAACATGATGATGGAGTAGAGCGAACATGTGGTGATGGATTGTGTTTGTTGCGCCAACATGCTCACACTTATCTGGATCATGATCTTCAGCTTCAGAGTTGCGGAAGCAGTGTTGAAGGTCTTTCGATTGATCATGACTTCTTTGTTAAAGATGATGTTGTAGTGTGAACATGTGGTGGTGGAATGGCATCTTGTTCATTAATCTGCTACAACTGCATCAGCTGCAACAGCAATCAGCTTCAACCGCCAGAAGTTCCTGCATACGACAGTTAGCAATAAAGCATCCGGTACTTACAGGTTTGGACTTTGAGATTGTTAACAGCATAGTGTGAAAACTC